>PVHT021183726.1:25078208-25316601 GCA_004024745.2 Catagonus wagneri
TGGGAAAAGCAGCCTGAGAGTGATTGGCCAGGGGAAGGCAGGAGGGGTTAGAGAACCAGGAGAGAAGGTTACAAACAGAAGGGGTGCTCCGAGCATCCAGGCCCGAAGCTCAGTGAGGATGAAAACAGAGCCCAGCCCAGCCTGTCTCTGCCTAGTATATGCACACCTGTCGGTAGAGGTTGGAAATAAAAAACAATCCAATAACAGGTGTTGGTCGTCCTGCACAATGAAAGGCAGATGAGGTGTAAGAGGAGGAAGAAAGAGGCCAGCCACATCCTGTCCTGCAAAGTGTGCACGATGCTGCTACTGCTTTACACCGGGGCACAGAGAGCATCTTGCTGTTTTGCACACACGGTCGGTCCTGATACACCTAAAATGAAGAACCAACACCAGCAAGATCTGGACGTGGGGTGGAGTCTAGATGACTTAGTTGCAAAGAAAGCACGAACAGCAAGAACCAACTGGTACAGCATGGCCTCCTTGAATTCAGCAACCTTAATTAATTTCTTTGTAAGAATCATTTTAGTGCTTGATTTCACAGGGCTAGTTTGTGGCGAGTAATTTATCCATTGCCTAGTCTTTAACGTGGCGTCAATTTTAGATAATGAGAACTGTTTAAGTAACCTTATTCTGCTCACTACCCATCTAAGGAGTTCGTTTGGAGTTCCCATTGTGACTCATGGGTAACGAACCTGAGTAGTATCCATGAGGATGCGGGTTTGATCCCTGGCCTCACTTAGTAGGTTAAGGATCCAGAGTTGCTGTGAGCTGTAGTGTAGGTTGCAGATGTGGCTTGGATCCCACATGGCTGTTGCTGTGGCATAGGCCTGGCTACAACTCTTATTCGACCCCTTGTTTGGGAACTTCCATATGCCTCTGGTAGCGGCCCTAAAAAGAGAAAAACAAAAAACAAAAATAAGGTGTTTGTTTGACCAAATCAGTGTAATGTCGAATCTTACTTAGGTGACTGAGGGTACTTTCTCGATTACGGATAAGGAGTATTGATAAAAATAGGAGAAAATTACAGTGTCTGTAATTTTCTTTTTCTACCTCTTTATAGGAAAGACACAGGATCCTTTTTCCTTTCTGGAATGGGTTTGTTTATTAACCCAACCAAGATCACAGGGGACATTTTTCATTGCTCCACCTGGAAAGGCTCCAATACTGAGTCATGCATGCTTTCTTTAGAAGTTGTATCTAGCCCGAATTAAGAAACAGTCAATTGCCATACATTTTTTTTTTTAAAAAGGTACATCTAGCCACAAAGAGCAGAATAATGTTTAAGAGGAAAGAACCAAATTGACTTTGTATTCTGAAAAAAAAAAAAAGCAACCAGTCTGAGCAGAAAGCGTCGTTTGTCTTATGGGATAACAGTATCTCCTTCCTGTCATTTCTTAAGAGGTCTGCAGACTTTGCTGGGCCACCTAGGAAGCCAAGATCTTTGGAACACCTGGAGTTAGGGAAAGGCCAGAAAGAACTCAGCGGGTGGCCCTCCTGGGAGAGGGGTAAAGTGAGGAGTACATGAATCCCTTAAAAGGAGAGGGGCTTCCCAGGACCACCCATGTCACCCACTGCTCATCTTACCCCATTGTCTCAACTTACCCCCTTTGCCCTCACATCTTTTGAGAAGGAAAGAAGAATATGGACTATTCCAGAACTTAGTTTATGTTTGTTTGCTTCTTTCTTTCTTTTTAGGGCAGCACTCGAGGCATATGGAGGTTCCCACTCTAGGGGTCGAATCAGAGCTGTAGCTGCTGGCCTACACCACAGCCACAGCAACACCAGATCCTTAACCCACTGAGCAAGGCCAGGGATCAAACCTGCATCCTCATGGATACTAGTCAGATTTGTTTCTGCTGAGCTGGTGGGAACTCCTAGTTTATGTTTCGCAAGGACAACCACTGCTGCCAGGAGAGGCTGGAAAACAAAGGGTTAAAGTGAAAGCCGCCCTCCCCCCCAACCCCACCCCAGCCACAGCTCTAGCAGAACTGAGGAGCCACTGGGGAGGGGAGCTGGGGAGGGGACGGGGCAGGGGCAGGAGAGAGCACTCGCTGCCTTCTTTACCTTGAGCTTGGTCAGCCTCACCCTGAACCTCCCACCTTCCTAGAAGATAATGGAGTCCCCAGGATCCCCCGTCCCCAACTCTGTCCTCCAGCCCGACCTGGAAGTGCCTGGGCCACACACACCACACCGGGAACCTTGTGAACTAAGTGACAGAACACCTCCTTCCTTTTAGTCAGTCTGCCAGAATATGCACAGGGATCCTTGCTTAATACAAGCTCTTCCTCCTGAAAACCAAAGGTTGAAATACATGCAGATCTGGAATCTAAATAACTTTGCCCTTATTTACTGTGTGACTCTAGGTGAGAGGGGGACTTTTGAACTAAAGTTTGAGTAAAGCAGCATCCTAATGCGACCATGCTCCTCTTCCTTCCTATGCCTGTTTCCTTGCTTTTCTGAGAATCCAGATTCTGTAGGATTGAGGAAAAAAAATGTGAGGCATTAGAGTCATTTGGATTTTCTATGATGAAAATTTATTGCCTAAACATTAGGGGAAGTAGACCTCTTATTATTAAGGTTTCGAGTTGATGGAAAAGATTTTTCTCTTTAAAAATATCTGGAGCTTTATGTCCCTTATTTACACCTTCAAAAACATAAAATATGCTGAGTATTTGTCTCTAAAGGGGTTAATAATACCATAGAGTTGCTGTGAAGACGACAAGAAATGACGTACACATAAGGCATTTAAAAGAACACTGACCACTAGGAGTTCCCCGTCGTGGCTCAGTGGTTAACGAATCCAACTAGGAACCATGCGGTTGCCGGTTTGATCCCTGGCCTTGCTCAGTGGGTTAAGGATCTGGCGTTGCCGTGAGCTGTGGTGTAGGTCACAGACACGGCGTTGCTGTGGCTGTGGAGAAGGCCAGCGGCTAAAGCTCCGATTAGACCCCTAGCCTGGGAACCTCCATATGCTGCGGGTGCGGCTCTAGATAAGGCAAAAAAATAATAATAATAACCAAAAAAAAAATAGAACAGTGACCACCATATAGTAGGTAGGTACAACATAAATCATGGGCCCTCCTTTTTTTAATTAGATGGATACAACTCTGTATCTGGTTCCTGCTATAGGATTAGAATTAGGCCAGAAGAGGAGTTCCCTTGTGGCCTGGTAGTTAAGGATTCGGCATTGCCACTGCTGGGACTTGGGTTCCCTCCTCGGCCCAGGAACTTCCACATGCTGCAGGCATGGCCAAAATAACAATAAGAAGAAGAAGAAGAAGAAGAAAGAATTAGGCTAGGAGAGCATGAGAGGAAGTGGGGGCTTTAGGAGTTTAGGTCTTCAGTTAAAAAAAAAGGCAAAACCAATGTGAGTTGACAGAGTCATTGCATTGTCACCCACTGCTGGGTATCATTGCTTGTCACTTGGATGATAATGGTTAGTCACTGTCCACTTTCAGGAGCCCTAAAAAGCTGACCCAAGCAGCCCATTTCCTACAACCCAGTCACCCGTGACTTTAGGAAAGCCAGTTGCTCGCCGTTCTCTAGCATTCCTGGTCTTTCCCTCTCAACCATTTCTACCCCCTCTTCCAGTCTTTACTCACACAGCCTCCATTCAACATCTCCCAGATATACACAGTCAAATGTGCTGAGCTGCCCTCTTCCTTTGCCCTCTTGTAATACTTTGTAATGCTTCTGGCACACCTGCTGTCATGCTGGGTGGTGTGGTGGGGAAGAGCCTGGGTTCCGCCACCTGAGAGTGTGGGTTGTAATCCAGACTCCACCACTAGCTAGATGTGTGTTATGGTAACTGGAAATACTAGTACCTGCTTCACTGGGCTGAGGACTTAGTGAGAGGTGCATAAGAAGTGGTTAGAAGGTTATGTAGCACAGACAAAGCACAGAATCCCTCGGAGGCAGCAAGAGCAGGAGTGTAGTATTTGTATCATTCATTGCATCCTGGTCTTTTCTTCTTTACTAGAAACTAAATGCCTCTTAGCCTAGGTACTAGCCCAGTGCTCTGCTGTCTCACCATTCAAAGTGGCTTGTTACACATGCACGATCTCAGGGCTACCATAGACCTGTGCAATCAGCATCCAGAGTTTTTTTTTTTTTTTTTTGCTTTTTAGGGCTACACCTGCAGCATATGGAAGTTCCCAGGCTAGGGGTTGAATCAGAGCTGCAGCTGCCAGCCTACAACGAAGCCACAACAACACAGGATCCTTTACCCACTGAGCAAGGCCAGGGATCGAACCTGCATCCTCATGGATCCTAGTTGGGATCGTTAATTGCTGAGCCACGAAGGAAACTCTAGCATATGCTTTTTAACAAGGTCCCCAGGTGACAAAATTTATGTCTTGAAATTTGAGAAACACTGTACTCATTCACTGAATTTAGTTGCTGAAGCCGACATTTTAATGATGCTAGTAATTACCACTGGCAAAGCGGACAATGAATTCTGTAGAATCAATATTGCCATTAGGTCACTGTCATTTAGGATCCTTTAGACCAGTGGTTCTCAAAGTGTGGTCCCTGGACCAGCAGTATCAGATTCACTTGGGAACTTAATAGACATGCAAGTTTTCAGGTGACTCTAATGCATCCTCCAGGTTGAGCACCGCCACTTTAGGACATCAAGAAGCTACCAGAAGTACCACATCGACGATGTACATCCCTTTCTTCTTGCCTTCTCATTTCATTTCTTGTCTTCCATCTCTTAAAGAGGCAAGTAAGGTCAAATATCGCACTGTTCCTGCTCCATATTTACCAGACACTTGCTGGTACACATACATGTCTTAATATCTATCTGCAGATGGATGTATGTCAAAGCACCTTTTCTGGTGTATGGAACACAAAGCCTGTGTGACTTATCTGCAGTCCCTATATTTTGTTTTGTTTTAATTTTATTCATTTTTTGAATAGGTGATAGATGCACGTGGTATAAAATTCCCAAGGTACAAGAGTTTACGGTGAAAAGTAAGTCTCCCTTCTTCTTGCTCCAGTAATAGAGTCCCCTTTTCCAAGATCAATCACTGACCT
The DNA here is from genome assembly GCA_004024745.2 of Catagonus wagneri. Classification (NCBI taxonomy): domain Eukaryota; kingdom Metazoa; phylum Chordata; class Mammalia; order Artiodactyla; family Tayassuidae; genus Catagonus; species Catagonus wagneri. The sequence continues at coordinate 25,083,246 of PVHT021183726.1, forward strand.
TTCATTGCACACATTGAGCACCTACTATGTGTCAGGTGTCGTACTGGGCACTGGATATGGAACAGACAAAAACCTCCGCCTTCATGGAGGTGACATTTTGGCTACCAATTTCTCATTGTATTTGTTCAATAGCACTGAGTTTGGCAGCAGTTGAAAGTAGGGCTTTGCAGTCAAACTGATTTTGAATCCAGTTTTCCCCATATTCTAAGTGATCTTGAGTGGTTTATTCTACCACTGTGAACTGGGTTTTCTTTATCTTGAAAGGGAGATAACAATTCTATTCATAAGGTTGTTGTGAGAATTATGTAATACTTATAAAGCACCAAATAATGCCTAGAACATAGTAAATGCTCAATAAATATAGGTGTTGATTATAGTGATGTGATCTCATTCTTCTGTTCTATAACATAGACTAGAAATGGCTAAAGGCTTTATCTTCCATGTAGTTTCCATATCTTCCCTTTGCTATGTGATGATCAGAAAAATCACTTTTTTTTTCAGAATAAGCATAGTAAATATGATCATTAACTGCTTCTCAGTAAGACTGTTTGTTGAGTTCTATTAAGTAATCAACTCCTAATAAATCACTAGCATATAGAGACTGTATTCCTCTTTATTCTTTTAAATCTAGTTTAAAAAAAAAAAGTCCCATGCAATTTGAAAGTTTTCCGCTATCAGTTCACTTGGAGGTGTTTTGAACTATTATTTTCAGCTTTATAATGTTATAAACTGCATTCCGTGGGGAGATTCTGCATTTCACATTAGAGGAATTAAGCCCTTCTGAGCAAAGTTTCTGGCAATATAATTTAGTATAGTTACCTTAAGGAATGTTCTTTATGATTTTAGTCTCTAGCCAGATGGGAAAACAACTCTCAACCCCTGGAAAAGGGATAAAAGTATTCCTTCGTGATGGTCTTAAGATGGGAAAGGCTAAAAGAAAGTTACATGCAAAAAAGAAAAAAGAGAGAAAACAAGAACTCCTGTGGCATGAAAATATACTTTTAAATATTAAGTCAATAACTTTCATTTATTCGGCATGAAAAAGTCATTAGTGGAGATCCCTGGTAGTGGAGTGGGTTAAGGATCTGGCATTGTCACCCTGTGGCTGAGATCACTGCTATGGTGTGGGTTTGATCCCTGGCCCAGGAACTTCCCCATGCTGTGGGCAGGGCCAAAAAGGTCATTAGCATAATAACCCACTGTGGTACAGTGGGTTAAGGATCCAGTGTTGCCACAGCTGTGGTGTAGGTTGCAGCTGTGGCTCAGATTCGATCCCTAGCCTGGGAACTTCCATAAACAATGGGTGAGGCCATTAAAAAAGAAAAAGAAAAAAAAGATTGCAAGGGGAAGCTGGGTTAAGAAAAGTTGCGAGGAAGACTGCAAGAAAGTGGAAGCTTCCTGGTGTACCAACACTGGACCAGTGAATTGGAGTCTACAAGGTAATGAAGCACACCTCTTTGACCGACCACAGTCCTGATAGTCATTTATTATGTTCTCTTTCTTGCCTTTGTCCTTGATTCTATTTTGTGTCCTTTCCTGGTAGACAGAATGTGGGATCTCTGAAAGGCTGACTTTCGTACAGGAGACTTCTTACCTAGTCCTGAAAGAGGACCAGAAAGAGGATATAGCTGGGAAATAGAATTGAAATACCTCTGAACAGTTTTTATTATCTGGGGGGTGGGGGGATTCCAGGTTGATTTAGGTGTTTTGTGTTCCTCTGTAAACATTTCCCAGCCTCTGGTGTTTTATTGTCAGAAATGGATTAACAATAAGAGCATCACTGCTCATAATTTTGAAAGATGTAACATCTATTCCAAATAGGTGAGGCCTCCTCTTGTGGCATTTACCCCTGTGCTCCCGCCGGACTTTGTCTACACTAATCATATTCCGAGCTGCAGGGCTAATTCTAATTGATTAGGGATGCATTAGGCAACCAGCCTCTGACCTCTTTGCCTTACCTTTGAACCTTGTCATTTTTCATTGCCCTCTGTTCCCACTACTTATTACAATGTCACAACCCACCTCTAAACTCAGTAGTTTGGACTTTCCATTGTGGCTCAGGGGGTTAAGAACCCACCTAGTGTCTATGAGGATGCAGCTTTGATCCCTGGCCTCACTCAGTGGGTTAAGGGTCTGGTGTTGGCGCAAGCTGCAGATGTGACTGGTTTTGGCCGGCAACTGCAACTCAGATTCAGCCCCTAGCCTGGGAGCTTCCATATGTTGCAAGTGTGGCTCTAAAAAGAAAAAAAATAAACTCAATGGTTTGATGTACTGTCACCATCTCCCAAGGGTGTGTGAGTTAACTGGGCTCAGCTGGGTTCTTGACCTCGTTCATGAGGCTCCAGTCAGAGAGCAGCAGAGGCAGCTGTAACATGATGGGGGTTCAGTGAGGATGGTGGGAACAGCCGAGCGCCGACTGACATCTCTCGCCATGTGGCAACCTTGACTTTCTTTACACCTGTGCATGAGGTGGCCTCATGGTCCTCAAGTTTCTTGCCTTGGGATTTACTTCCCGGGAACAACTGTTCCAAAGAGACTCAGGCAGAAACTGCAAGGTGTCTTTTATGTCCAACACCAAAGTCATGTAATATTACTTCCTCTGCATTTTATTGCTCAAAGATCGAGCCAGCCCAGACTTTAAAAGGTTCAGTGCACAAGGCATGGATACAAGGGGACTTGGTTCGTCAGATGGGATGAAGGCAGCATCCTTAAAGACCAGCCGCCACACCCTCTTTGCCAGAAATAGTCAGATTTATCTTTAACACAGCAGTTAGGTCACTACACCAAACACTTCTAGGAAACATAAACCCACACAGGTACTTAGTAAGTGAAAAATGTGTGTGTTTTGGTTATATATATATATATAATTTTTTTTAGGCTAAAAATATCTGCTATTGAATGAGAGTTGTTCATTCATAGAATTACTTTTGTTGGCTTACACACATTTGTACCTGTTGGTCAGAAGCTGCTACTAATGAAAATATTTTTGGATTATAAAATGGATTAGAGGCAGTTAATGAGTCAGTACAGTTTGTCTCATTCCTTTCTACTCTTCAGTATGGTGGTGTGTTATACCATATGATAATTATAGAATATTTTGGTCATTGAGAGTGATTCAGTTGTTAATATTATTGATTCAGTCAGTCAGTCAGTCAACAAATACTTGTTGAGTACCTATGAGGAACCAGGCCCTGTGTTAGGCAATGGAGACCCGAGGCACTAGCGGCTAAGGTTGGTTTTGCCTTTACCAGTATCAGCAGTAGCATTTTAAATGATAACTATATGAGTTCAGATGTTTGGACTGTGTTACAGAATAATGCTAACAATTAGTGCTGATTAAGCCCTTTCTTTGTGCATTATTTCATTTAATCCCCCCAAGAGATCTTAGTTTACTTGAGGTTGAAACTGTGACTCAGAGTAAACAGTATTCCAAAGGTCACTTAATCAATAAGCGATGAAGCTTGAATTTGAATCCAGGCGAAATCGAATTAAAATAACATCACTGCCTTTATTTCTAAATTCCATGCCCTTTAAGAACAGTTTACACCATTCTAAAATGGTAAATACATAATTACTTAATTACTATTACTTAAGAGTCCTAAGACTATTCTAATCAATCTCGGGCCAAATGTATTGACACCTCCCACCCCCATCCCAACTGTGGGTTTCCTGTGGTTTCATAGTGACCATTTCTGAAGTCTAAGAAGGATGTGTAAAAAAAGACTAGAAACTTAATTTTATCAAAATTTTACTGTATACCAGTCATCAAGCTTGGTGTGCCAAAAAAGTATGAAGTTGTGTGATATGTAGATGGGAGAAAAGGCCAAACCACCCACCTCTTTAATAAAAGCAGTCATGAATTCCAAAAACATTTATGGTGCACTGATGATATGGCAGGCCCAGAAAAATTTGGGTTCCTGATTTGGGGTTCTCACTAACCCACAGGAGAGATGCAGCACATATTTTTCCTGCCAATATATTCTGATGAGACGAGCCCACCTGAGGGGCACCTAATTTAAGGTGGTGAATGGTGGGAGGGAGGAGTTCTAGAAAAAGTAAAAAATGGGAGAAATCACTCAGGGGAAGAGGCATAAGGGTTCCTTCAAGGGAGTCCGCCCATTGTGGTTCAAAGTCTCAAGACTTTCAGGAATCCTATAAGAATTCTGCATAATAGAGGGACAGGAGGGATGTGATGAGAGGCTGGTCTAACAGGAGCTGTAGCCACTGGCCTACGCCACAGTCAAAGCAACTCGAGATCCAAGCCTCATCTGTGACCTACACCACAGCTCATGGCAATGCCAGATCCTTAACCCACTGAGCGAGGCCAGGGATCAAACCTGAATCTTCATGGATGCTAGTCAGATTCATTTCCACTGAGCCAGGACAGGAACTCCTAACCCAGAAGTCTTAAGGAAGGAAACTTTCATTGCTGGCCTTGTTGGGAAGATTGAATGAATGCTTTCATCCAACTAGGCTTTCCTAAGAAGTTTGGATTTTAAGTGCAGATGTGCACACAGATTCGACTTTAGACATTTTCCCCATCTTTAACAACGATTTTCCCCTTCCTTTCTTTATGTAGTTGGAAATGCTTCTTTTTCTTATGTTTATATTATTATTTTTTGGAATATTTTTCAATGTGGACCAGGCCTTATTCTAAGTGGCTTTCCCTCTAGGTCCGCCTGCTTACGATGTTGATTATAGCTGGGCTGATCAAATGAAAGCACTGGGTGTCATATCAGCTTAATACTCGAGTCATTATTTATGCATTTATCCAGGAACGACAAATCTGTTCCCCACCTCATCGGCTGCTACAGATTCGTGTTTCTGTATATTTAGTTAATAATCCAGGAGAGATGCTACCTCAGGAAAAAGTGCTGCAGACCGCTTACTTCAGTTTCAAAACCCTGGACATTCTTTAGCCTCATGCTCCAGCCATTCTAAAGAAAAAGCAATTGAAACTGCCTCTCCTATGGACCCCGATGCAGGATGCAGAAGTCCCGCTAGTTTTTCCCTCCACTGGCCAACAGAAACAGGGTGGAGCAGCTGGGAGCTGGGAGGCCTGAAGCCCCCAGGAAGAGAAACAGGGTAACAGCTCAGTGATAGAAGCCCCTCCCGTCTGCCTCCCCCTCCCCACCCCCGCCCCACACACACAGCAGGCAGCCGAGACCTCCCCAGCCAACCCAGCTCCCTCCTGCCTGGCATCCTCTCTAGAGATCCCTCCAGGAGCAGGACCTGTTAGTTTCTTTGAGCCGATTAAAGAGTTGAAAAGAACGTGTGCGGAAGATAAAACAGAACATCCACTCCGTTTCCCCAGCTTGTCTCACTTTTGCCCCTTTCCTCCAACTCTGCATAAAAAGCAGCAGTTGACGAGGGTGTCCTCCAGCACTTCTTGGAGAATTGTGGCAATCGGCACCCTTTCCCTCTGCCTTGCAGTTTCCCAACCTCAACTTCAGGGCTGGCCCGCCCTCCCTCTCTCTCTCTCTCTTTTTTTTTCCCCTCCTTCCACCTGACAGGGACCATAAATAACCCTGGTGTTCCCAGCTGAGAACAAAGTTATAGTTTGCCTGGAGCTCTCAGGCCACTCCCTGCCTGGGCCACTTCTTTGTTTTCTTCTCCTGCTTTTCCTCCACCTGGGTTGCCTGTTTATTCTTTCAGGTTGGAGAACAGGGTCCTCCTAAAGAAACGCAGTAGCTCTTGCTGCTGGCTCTCCCTGGATGGAAGGCTGTCTCGGTTACCCGGTTAGGCTTCAGGGCTTCGGTATCAAATTACGGAAAGTCTGCACTGGAGGAGTCCTCATATTTACATACAAATAACTCAGGGGCTTGCATTTATGTCACCATTCAGTCCTGCTAGAGGCTTGCCAGAGGAGTTTTTAATCCAATCAGAAGGAGCTTTAAAAGGATGTCTGCGGAGTGATCAAAAAGGATCTTAATCTCAATTAAATGTAGCCAGATTTTTGTTCTTTTTTTTCCGTCGAAAATATCGAAAATCTTGGAACGCTGAGAAGTAGGAAAAGATGTGTAATTCCTCAGCTACCTATGGGGAGAAGAAGATGAGAGGAACTCGAAGGTGGTGGTGAAGACAGTGGATCCAACCCAGGGATTAGTTTGTTTGGGCTGATTTTGGAGGTAGATTTTAAATCACTGCCTAAGGAATTCCTGGAAGCATCAGGAAGACATTTGATGAGCCCAGCCTGGTGGAAATGGCTTTACCACAGAGTAAGATCTTTCTTTACGTCGTGATTGGTGTGTGCTGTTTTTGTTTCCTATGTAGTGAATGTGCAAATAGCCCGGCTGTAAATAAGTTACTTAAAATAATCTCTGGGTACTGGGTGGCCACCGAAAGTTGATCTGTTTAGTTTTTACACTTGCAAAAAAAAAAAAAAAAAAAAAGGTAGTTGATAATGTATTTTTAGCCTTGATTGGTAATTTAAAAGCAGAGCTCTTGCGGTTTCCTGAGTTTAAATGAATGGAAATTATAAACGGTGCTGAATGAAGGGTTGGAAAAATAGAGCTGGAGTGGGTGAAATCGCTTACCTTTGAGAAAATATAACATCCCCGCCTTTGAAATCTTGCTCGGCCAGCCAGGCTTGTATCCAGAAGGAGAACGAGTCATAAAAAGGAGTTAGGGTTTGCCTGTTTGTGGAAGGAACTTTTTCACAGCCCGTGCTGCATTTTGAGAAGGATGGGAAATGTCCCAGAGGGCAAAAGGCATCTGGAAAACCTGCCCTGTCACTCCTGGAATGTGGTTTTTCCGTGTGAGGTCATGTTATACGTATGTAGCTAGTAAAAGTGTTTTACGCAATTAACTCTTTGTACTGGCTGTGAAAGAGCCAGTCCAGTCCTTTCTGACTGCTGAAGCCCCCATTTGATCTCCCTAGAAGGCAGAGGTGCTTTCTGAGTGGGGTTCAAGCACTGTTAATTGGATAGACTTCAAAATGGTTCAAAATGGATGTGTTTCAAGGCTCCCCAGTTGAGCAGTTGTAGTTCAGGTTCCGTAACTTGTTAGTTTTTGTTTGTTGCTTGTTTACAGAAAGCCCAAATTGAGATCGTCTGTGTGTGAGAAGACCATTTACAATAAAGTCTGTTCTCTTTCCTTGTGTAATTTCCAGAACAGTAAAGTAAGAGGTACCTCTTGCTTTGTGGTCCAGAGTCCATTCAAATAGGCTGCCCTCATCATAGGCCAGGAAAACTCTAGCTGATGGTAAAAGATGTACTTTTCTGGTCAGCTGAGGCCTGAGGAAGGGAAGAAATAGAGGGGAAGTGTTTTAAAATTGGTACTCAACGCCAGGAGCTCTTTCTGCCACTTAAGTGCACACGTGAAATTGTGGACTAACCTCTACCTATACTTTTCCTTCTAAACAGCAGTTACAAATATTATCCAGGGGATGGGGAAAATGGATATGAGAAAATTGGTGATTTGCTAATGACCGAAGGAGCTGTTTTCTCCGCAACGGACACGTTTTCCAAAGGGAAGCTTCTGATTTGGGTTTGCTTTGTACATCCGCAGGCGAAGATGCAGTGACAGGTGACACTGACAAGTATCTTGGACCACAGGACCTTAAGGAACTGGGTGATGATTCTTTGCCTGCCGAGGGTTATGTGGGCTTCAGTCTGGGGGCCCGGTCCGCCAGGTATTTTTATTGTTTCTCTTTTTGTTCATGGTGAATTTAAAACAACCATGATGTGTCATAAACCGAAATCATTCTCGTGTTTCACGTGATCCCCAGATGCACTTTTTAGATGAGGACAGAAATGTGGTGAAATGTTCTCAACTCCAGTACACACGCTCTGCTTTTTTCCTTTGTGGTTTTCAGTCCTTAATTTTACATGATTGGACATGTTAATCATTTGTTCTGTTTTCTCCCCCACCACCCCATCCCTTATAGCCACAGCTGGGCTTCAAGCATAATAGCAAAAAATGCTCCCTGGCCAAACTGGGAGAACCCTTCTGGGTCACATGTTTCAAAATTCAATTTGGTTCTCTAGTGAAGGGAAAATCCTATTTTCCCACCAGTTAGAAATATTTGTATTGACTGCTCACCCTTCTCTCTTTGTTATTCAAAGAGCAATTTATGATTGAGACCTAAAAGAGCATTCTTGGTGGAAAAAATTACATGTTGTGTATTGGAATTGTCTGTTAATGTCTGAGTACCTCTTGGAGAGCTATGCCATCTGTTTGTTTACAGGGGACACGTGAAGAGTGAAACAGCAAATCCCCAAAAGTCATAGGCAGGAACGGTGGCAAATTCAGCGCTTAAAACCCAAGCATAAAACTTTTGTGGAAAACCGTGGTTCCAGTCTATCTGACACTGGGTGAAAGAAACAGGGCCTCATCTAGAATTTGGGGACTTTTTTCCCCTGGTTGGATTAACAGCGTGTTTGCTGACAGTCAAGTTATTTTAAAGCTAATAATTAAACCTTCTAAAGCCAGAGCCCTGGGGACATTTTCCTACAGTTTAAGGATCTGTTGTAAAGAGTTTCATTGTCTGATAGTAAATGGCACTTCCCACAAAGTAAACCCAAGACTTTATTCTCTGTGCGGTTGATGCTGCCAGTTTAGAGGCTGAATTGATTTTTCTTGGAATTAGTCTTTCTTTTTTTCATAGAATTTGGAACTTTGTGTAACTTGTTTAGAATTTTGCTTAATACATATACTTATAAAAGGCCTTAAAGTGTCCTTGTAGCAGATGTCTTTAACAAGAAGGGATAAATACCTTTAAAAAAATGTCATATAAAAATACCTTTATAAAAATATGTCATTTCAGGAAATCACAGATAACAAGTTACAGCTGAAAACATGCAGATTCTTAAAGAGTCTCAAGGGAAAACTCTAGATATTTAATAGATTTTGTAATTTAATTGCGGATTCACTTCCTCAGATAATATGTAAAAGCTACATTTCATGACTTAATCCTTTGTATGTAGAAAGTTGTAGTTGCTGACCTGTGAGAGATGAAACTAGAATATTATAAAATTTTTTCACAAGACAATTCTGAGGCTTTCACATTTCTAGTTTCGATTGCACCATTATTTGTTGCTATTGTATGTAACTCATTTTTTTTACATTGGCAACTGATGTTATGCTCAGAGGCAAATATTTTTAAAAATCTGTAAAGCCTCCATGTTATTTTTAAGTATTGTTAAGCGTATACCAAGTTCTGAGTGTAACATTTAAAAAGGAATACATTCAATGTGTAACTCATTCAACCATAACATTTTTTTCTTTTTTTTCCCTGTCTGATTTTTTTTTTGCTTTCCACTTCTCCTGTTTTTTCTAAAAATACTTAAAAATAGCCCCAAGATCAGGTAAGAAGATACAGTCCTTTGACAGTGTTTCTCCACCCTTCCCTGATTCATTTTCTCATCTTTATTTTCTTCAGCATTTGTGCTGTGCTGTGCTGTGCTGCCATGTGCTTTCTTCCTTTTTTATTTCCCTGCTCAGCTCTAGAAAATCAGTTTTGTGATTTGGGAAAATTAGCAAGTAACTAAATGTCTATGATAAGTCAAGTTACTTATGCAAAGTTGACTGAATACTTAAGGAATGTATCTCCCTTAACAGTGTTGTGTAGTGCATGAAGTAATGGGTGAAACTGCACTGAGTTTAAAGGGAAAGTCTTAATGCAAAGGGCTGTTGTTTGTGCTATTTTATTTGACTTGTGCTAGATGCATTAGTGTAACTTCAGAATTCTGAGGCATGTGTTTTTCTAGCACTTCCTCTACTTAACACTTAGGGTATACTGATGGCTACGAATAATATCTTTGACCTCAATGAGAAAACCGTTTAATGCTTTCCAGACCCTCCAGACTCCCATGCAAATAATCTCTCATTTTGGGAGCTGAAACTACTTCTGTGTATTAAGGATTCAGAGTGAAGCTTGACGCATTTCATGGGCTCCACCTGCCTAATGTAAATTGGTCAGGCGAAAGACTGATGTTAAATGACATTATGTAAAATGAAGGCATCTTTAGACTTTGCCATTGATAGGTCCCAATTCTAGGCTCTGTTCTTTAGTTGGCATTCATACATAGGTCAAAAGAAGGAAAGGATATTTTAAAAAATATTAGCAGGAGTTCCCTGGTGGCTCAGCAGTTTAAGGATCCAGCCACTGCTGTGGCTCCGGTTCAGGTCCTGGCCTGGGAACTTCCACATACTTCGAACTTGGCCAAAAAAAATTAAAAAAATCAGCAAATATTAGATAGGTTTAAAAACTAAAGTTAAAATGAATATAAAATCATTAAAAAGAGCTTATATGTGTTTGTTCACATATGTGGTAAAAGTGTTCCCACGTACCACCAATATTAGCATAAGCCATGGGAACTGATGCAGAGTGGGGAGGTTCCCAGGACTGTCAAATCACACCCACTGGGGTGATGCAGAGTCTTGCTCTAAGTACTTAGAAGTTACTCTAGCTAATGGTGTGGCTCCCATTCACATAAGACTGTTTAAATCCACAGAAGGTAAAGTTAAATTCAACTCTTCCATCACACTAGCCACAGTTCAGGTGCTCAGTGTATGCGGCAGTGCAGGCAGCATACAAGTGCATCGTTCGGCTGGAGAAGAAAATTCTGTTGGGTCGTGTTGAATTAGAGAATAGAAAGGGAATTCCTGCCTTTAGGAAGTTTATATTGTGCCTGAGAGAAGGGAAGGGGCTAGGAATAAGAGTAGCAACAACAGTAAAGTTTTGCAGTGGAAACAGGGAAAAAAAAAAGGGTGATGGGTTATATGATTGTGCCCTAGAGGGCTGTGCAAGCTGTCAGAGTCACACGGCCTGCTAGGTAAGCTCTTGGTAGGGACAGTGTTCCTTTTTTTTTTTTTTTTTTCCTATATCCAGTTTCTAATATTGTGTCCTGCTCATAATAGTCACTTAGTAAGTATTTGCTGGATACACTAAATGATGGCTCTATTTTGAGGTCAGAGATCCCTCTGAGATTCTGGAGAAGTCTGAGGCTTTAATCCTGGGAGAATGTGCCCACCCATTTGTGTAGACACTTAGAATAATGCCTCTCATTTAGAGGCGTTTGTGTCTTGATATAAAAACACCCGCTTTTGGGTAATCTTTAGTATATCCAAAATATATCCATAGATGACTTTAGTAAAGGTGGTGGAGGAAATAAATCATTTTGTGAAAGCACAGAGTCATTCTTTATTTACGTCTTCTTTGCTCTTTACCCGTCAAGGACAGGCAAAGCAAGGCCAAGGTCAAAGTCTGCCACGGTTATTAGTTCATAGGCAGGACTGACTTCCCATAGTCCTTGTCCTCCACCCTAAAAAGGATGCCACCAAAAGAGAAGGGACTGCGTGTCCACCATGCTGCTTGTAGGCTTCCCATCATTAAGGAGCCAATGCCAGACCACGGCTAAGCAGCCTCATATTCTGAACGCTATAGGAAGCCTCAGACCTCTTTCAAAATGGGAGGCAATGAAAAGCTACCTCACGACAGCCTACCATGACAGGCGAGGTACGTAGGTGATGGGAGATGACCTCAAAACATCTCCTCCTTGGAGTTCCCTTCGTGGCTCAGTGGTTAACGAATCCGACTAAGAACCATGAGGTTGCGGTTTCGATCCCTGACCTTGCTCAGTGGGTTAAGGATCCTGCGTTGCCATGAGCTGTGGTGTAGGTTGCAGACGCGGCTCAGATCCGGCAGCCATAGGTCCGATGTGGCCTCTAACCTGGCAACTTTCATATGCCGTGGGTGTGGCCCTAAAAAAAAAGGCAGAAAAAAAAGTGCAAGCTGGATAAATATGAAAAGGAGACTCTAAAATGAGGTCTTAACAACAACAACAACAAAAATCTCTCAAATTATGCAGAGTCATCTGGTTTTTCTCAATTATCATGGTGGTTCGACTGTCACGGTGAAACATCCCAAGTTTTCATTCATTTCATCTTCTCGCAGACATAACACCCAATGGCCTAATTTTACACAAAACCCGATCATGAGGTGATCTAAGCTTAAGAAATGTCCTCAAAAATAAGGAATTTATTTTTGATGATGTGTTTTCCAGAATGCCTTTCATGGATGTTTTTAGCCATCTTGCCTGTTCTTACCGTTGCATGCATTAATGTTCTTTTATTCATCTCATCATCATCTCCCACCCTTGAACGGTTAACTGTAACTACAACAGCCTCCGCTCCTTCAGTTCGGATAGGTCTTACACCTTGAACAGAAGCTCCTACGCCCGGGACAGCATGATGATCGAAGAACTCCTGGTGCCATCCAAAGAGCAGGTATGCGTCCTTTGCAGAACACTCCCCCCTCGTTAAACTTCCGCGGGTATGACCGAATCACGCTCTTTGTCACCCGGTGAGAACTCTTATTTCTGCATGTGTGATTTAACCTTTGTAAGTCTTCCTGTACTTCCAGTTAAAGAAGAAAAAAAAAAAAAACAATTGTTCCACAAATGAAAATAGCTCTCTCCTCTGCAGACCAATCTCTGAAATCCCATAGAGAAGCACTTAGAAAGCCCTGGGAAAGGCATGGATAATTTTCTTCTTTCTAGGCTAAATCTTTCCATGTTTTAGAAAGAAGAGCTGATAATGTCGCTGACATTATCAACATTGGCTGTTTGATTTTGCTCAACAAACTGTGTATGCACGGTGGAATTTGCTGACATGGTTTTCAGCAAGTTCAAGATTAGATTGGTCATGTTTTTGGTCCCTTAGCTGCAAAGATGCCTGGGATGGGCCTTCTCAAGATGTTGCCAGTATTCTACTTTCTACCAGAATCTCTGCTAGGTTTACTTGGTGTTTATGCAATTTCTTCTTTCCAGTAATGGTGGCTAAATGGAGGTTGGTTTATTACAAGAGGTCCCAGCACCCGAGTCCTGCTGCATATGCGTTCAGAATGGGTCATTATTCTGGATACACACAGTACGTGGTTTTAAATATGCGGAGTCAGAAGGAAATGTGTATGGTCAGGATAATGATGACTGAAACCATTTAGGCCATAAAACTACTTTGGAAGATGGCTTATAATGTTTAACAATGTCAATAATTGGTGAAATCATGCTGGACTTCTTGATTTACTACATAATGACAGTAAATTGGAGCAGATAAATAAGTGGCAGACACTTATTATCACCAAATTAGGGGTTGAGCAGCGGGTAGTCAAACCGTGGTTGCTCCCACCTGTCTAGAGATGCCGACTTCCAGACCCAGAGATGTACGCTGTACTTCACAAGGACCTATAGTACCTAGTGTATTGCTATATGCTCTCTAGAACAGTCTTAGCAAGCAAGCCTTACAGAGGTGACTGTAGTGGCTCTTCAGTGTTTGGTCAAACAAAACGCCCTTTGTAGAGTGATTGTAGGTGCATGCTATGGTTTAAGCGGGTGCTAGCACCAGAGGAAGTACGTGGCTCAAATAATGAAGCTAAGCTTTCAGGTGTAAAGTATGGCCCCAGGTATTAGTTGAGATTTTCTGAAGAACTCTCTGCTTGGCTTTAGCTATGGTCATTATCCTAGTTGGGTAACCCTGATCTCTTTATGTTCTCAGTCGAAATGGAATTGATAACAGAACTGTTAAAACACCTGAAACTTGGAGTTCCCTTGTGGCTCAGTAGATTAAGGATCCAGCGTCATCACTGCTGTGGCATGGGTTTGATCCTGGGCTCCTAGACTTCCACATGCTGCCAGTGCAGCCAAAAAAAAAAAAAAATGTAACCAAAGTAAAGCAGAAAAAACAAGATAGCTAAAATTCTCTGTGCTCTAAGGAAATCCCATAAAACTTACAAAATTGCAGGTGAAAGGAGATCCCTTGGTTACCAGTCACACATTGCTGTTATGTAACACATATGCCTGGTTCTGTAATCGAGTAGCCGGTCCTAGACTGAACCTAACTATGGCTGGTCTTTCAGAGTATACACTTGTTTGGGGGCAAAGAGCTGAAATGGGGGCCATCACTGCCACCATCGCCATGACCCCGTCATTGCCACTATCACCACCACCACGACTGTCACTGTGACCTCACCATCACTTCCATCACCATGACCCCATCACTGCCGCCATCACCTCCACCACTACCACCATCACCTCCACCACTACCATTATCACCGCTTTTACTGCCGTAGTCACACAACCTCTCAGTTTCTGCACATCAATCTTAAAGTAAAATTTAAATGTTGGCGATGCTACCAGGCTGTAAACACTTCTAAGGATTCTCACACCATGACCTGTTAGCTATCACCAAGACTTACTCAGGTAGAATGGCAGGGCGGCATTTATTCAGAATGAAGGATTTGTGAAAAGAAATGGACGCTAGAGAGAACTTTTGAGGTAAAACTGATGTTCTTTTATACAGTTTGTTACTACTTCAATTTCGTGGACGTCACAAACCCTCCTGTAGACCAGTCAGAAGAAAGCAGAAAGCACGAAGTTTCTTTAATGGCCACAAAGAATCCATGGTCTGACAGGCATTTCTCATGAAACTAGTGTGTTTGGTGAGCACGTTACATGACCCCGTGATAAATTCACCAGAGATTTGAAAAAAAAGGAAAAGCAAACTTAGGGGAGCTCCTGTTGTGGCTCATCAGATTAAGGACCCAACATTGTCTCCATGATGATGCAGGTTCAATCTCAGGCCTTGCTCAGTGGCTTAAAGATCCAGAGTGCTGCAAGCTGCAGTGTAGGTCACAGATGCAGCTGGGATCCAGTGTTGCTGTGGCTTGTGATGTAGGCCTCAGCTGCAGCTCCAATTTGACCCCTAGCCTAGGAACTTCCAGATGCTGCAGGTGTGGCCCTAAAAAGAAAACTAAAGGTATGAAAGGTATAAAGACATTTTAGCAATAGTTAGGGGCATTTGGAAATGTACTGGCTATGCTGTTAGGAAATTATTGATCATTTTCTTAACGGTGATAATAATATTGAAACTATACAGGGAAATCTCTCTCTTCCAGGGGTATGCATTGCTGAAGTTTTTAGGAATGAAGTAATCTTTAAGTCAGCTATTTATTCTCAAATGGTTCTGCCAAAAGTCATATGCGTAGAGAGAGAGAAAAAAAAATCAAATGTGGCAAAATGTTAATTGTTGAATCTAGGTGAAGTGTATATGGGTATTCCTTATATAGTTTTTTCAACTTTTGTATTTGTACAAAATTAAAGTAAAATGAAATAAAACTTGGAGGAATGGGTAAAATAAATTCTGAAAGAGGTGGAGTAACTCATTTAGTCCCTAGCTTTTTATTCACTGCAGAAGAGAGAGAAAAGGATAATTCCTCAAAAGAGAGACTTTAAGAGAGGAGTCTAGTTACACTGGCCATGATTCATAAGAAGCATTTACTTCAGAAGTGCACTGGAACATTTTTTTTTTAATTAAGTGACAAAAAATTATTAGTTTATGTCTATCATGTCTCAAAATCGGTATATATAAATTTCAAAACAGTTTCTCCACAGTACTGATTTTGTCTGAAAGCATGGGAACACCCTTAAATATTTAGAATTCCTAAAGCAATGATATATGACTTAAAAAACTGCCCTGTCATTTAAAACTGCCCTGTCATTGCCCAGTTCAAGTTGCATTGGCAAGGTGAAAAATGAATAAAAATTAACTCACTGTTTCTTTTCCTTTTTTTTTTTTTAAACAAGAGTAGAGATCACCCACACAAAGCAGAGCTGCCTCTTTATTATCCTGCTGCTGATTAGTGAGTTTGCACATTAACCACAGTTAAAGTACAGTTGAGACCCAAGATAATTAGCACAGGTCTGCCACCCCCATGTTCCTAAGAACCTGTAGCGGTTTGAAGGTAGGTGTGGAGGCCAGAGCTGGGGAGCCAGGCTAAGAGAAGGAAGCCCATCCCCATTCTCTGCTGGGTCTTACTATGATTAGTCTGTAAGCCACTTAATTCCCCTTTGAATGCCAGGAGGGGACTCTTTTGTACTGTGCTATTGGGTTATCCTTGGACTCCATATTCCTCTGCCTTGTAATTAAGAGTCACCTGAAGGTATGCTGCTGAAAACGTATATGTAAATAAATCATGTCTTGTGTTTGTCAGAAGATTTTATTATTGAATGCAGTAACACCCAGCCCTGACTCCTTCTGAAAATCGCCTGGGGAACCTTTAAAGAGACAATTGTTTATTCCTGATTCAGGGGGTCTGAGGGCCCTGGGCATGAGATTTTTAAATGGGCCAGAGTTGAAAGGCCCTAATTCCAAGTTAGAATTCTTTTATTTTTCCTTTTTACAGCCATAGCACGCATAGCATATGGAAGTTCCTGGGTTAGGGGTTGAATCAGAGTTGTAGCTGGGGCCTATACCACAGCCACAGCAACTCCAGATCCAAGCCACATTTGCAACCTATGTCATAGATTGCAGCAACGCTGGACCCTCAACCTACTGAGCAAGGCCAGGGATAGAACCTGCATTCTCACAGACATGTGTTAGGTTCTCAACCCGCTGAGCCACAACGGGAGCTCCCAAGTCAGAGTTCTTAACTGTGGGCATAGTTTGGAATCATCAAGGAGCCTTTTGGAGGATAATATGTTGATGGAATTGGAGTCTCCCTGGCTTGGTTCATGGGCACGTGTGTTTTGTTTTGGTTTTGTTTGTTTTGTTGTTGTTTTGGGCTGCAGTGTGAAGCAGCTTGATGATAAATCTTAGTTTCCAGACTAGGGATTAAATCCAAGCCACAGTGGTGAAAGTGCCCAGTCCTAACCACTAGACCACCAGGGAACTCCCTGCATGTGTTTGTTTTTTTAAGTTTCACAGGTGATTCTGGGATGCACCTCTAGTTAGGAATCACTGATTTGAAGCATCTCTGGCTGGCATCTTTTTGTGTATTGGTCAGTCAACACCTAACGTATTTGTTTTAAAAGCTGAGATTTGATGTTGTCTTAGGGCAACATCTGTGCTTGGAAGCATTCCTTTCCAAATTGGAGGTAATAATGAAAGGAGATTACTATCCTCTGAAGCCTGGTTGTCTAGGATGAATATAATAGGCAGGTTCTTTCATTTCTTCTGACGCAGTTACTGAAAGCGGCTGTCTGATGGGGCTTAGGTTGTTGCCTTTGCGATCCAGATCCACCAGTTCCCATTATATAAATGGAATTAAATTCACAGGACACAGTGATGCTTGCAGAGATGGTATTGAAACCATCTCCTAGGAGATCCCGTTGTGACTCAGCAGAAACGAATCTGAGTAGTATCCATGAGGACAAAGGTTCAATCCCAGGCCTCACTCAGTGGGTTAAGGATCCGGTGTTGCAGTGAGCTGTAGTGTAGGTCGCAGACGCGGCTCAGATCCTACATTGCTGTGGCTGTGGTGTTGGCCGGCAGCTGCAGCTCTAATTTGACCCTTAGCCTGGGAACCTCCATATGCCACAGGTGCAGCTGAAAAAAGACAAAAAAAAAAAGGAAAGAGAAAACATCTCTTATTCTGTGCCAGGCACAATTCTGAGTGAGAATTCATTGAGAATAGTTTAGAATTGACTCCTTTAGATCTCACAAAAACTCTATGAGGTCATCACTCCATTAAAAAAATGAAGAGGAGTTGTCATGATGCAGCAGGTTAAGGATCCGGGGTTGTCACTTCAGTGGCTTGGGTTGCTGCTGTGGTGCACGTTTGATCCCTGGCCCAGGAATTTCATATGCCAAGGGTGTGGCCAAAAAAAAAAAAAAAAATTGAAGAAACTGAGATACAAACAGCTGATATAACTTGCCACAGGGACGTAGCTGGCAAATGTCAGAGTCACTGGCCATCTGGTTCCAGATTGCTTCCTTTTAACACTACTCTGCTGTCTGTCTGCATTGCCAGTGAGAGAGCCCAGGACTCGACATTCTGGCCTCCAGGATCTCAGACTTGTTAATATGGGTGGGTGCTGTACCATCATCTATATCCCTTTTTTTTTTTTTTTTTTGCCATGTCATGCAGTGGGAATCTTAGTTCCCAGACCAGTGATTGAACCTGGGCCACAGCAGTGAAAGTGCCGCATCCTAGCCACTAGACCCCCAGGGAACTCCCAGTATCATCATCCACATCCATATTTTCAGCATGATAGGTTGTATTTAGACGTGTTGATAGGCTGTATTTAGACACGTGTTCTTCATTATGCTTATTTCTATTCTAATAATAAAAGTTCTTATTGAATGTGCTTTAAAAGGAGCTGACAACAAGTCCAGTTTATATTCAGCAACACATTATGAAAATGATGGAGAAAACGATTGTACTAAAAACTATAATATGTAAGGTCATCCTTAAAAGAATGGTAATATTTGACCTTTACATAGATATGAGGTGGAAGCTGTAATAGTGGTCTGAAAATGCTTTACAAGCTTCCCAGTAAATTACGTTTCTTTCAATGACCCTGGAAGTCATTGGGATGCAACACTGTAGGCAGAAACAGTCAGTTCAGTATGATTTCTGATAGTTCTTCAAAGATGAGAGAAGAGTTATAAATCACTTAGGAACATGGGTTTTCACCTGTAGACACCCATCCCACTTGCTTTAGGTGGCAGTGACAGGATCTGATGATCAAACCCTTACACCCACCCTTTTCTCAGTTAGTATAGTTTAAAAGGGACTGAATTCCTTCCCACTTCTCTCTGCCAAGGATGGGCCTCGAATCTGGGCATTCAGGGGATTCCTCTTCCTAGATTTATAGTGATTACAGGAGGTGAAATATAAAATCTAAGCCAATTTAAACAGACTTTGCCTCCCTTTCAGTGTCGCCAAGCAGTAAAGATGACATAAACCCAAAGCTGGGGGCAGGGGTGTGGAGCATGAAGAAAAACAGTTCCTACCATCTTTTGAGCTATGGCTGGATTCAGCCACACCTGAAGCTATACCACTCAGATTTTCCCACTATGTAAACTAGTAAACTAATCTCAGTCTTCGCCCACCCGCATGTCAAGGTCAACATGGAGAGTCTTCTAACATCTTGAGGGACAGCGCCACCTTGAGGTTCTCTCATTTTATGCTTTCTCTCAAGAAATCTCATTTTAACTCAATAAAAAGAAATTGAGGGAGTTCCCGTCGTGGCTCAGTGGTTAACGAATCCGACTAGGAACCATGAGGTTATGGGTTCAATCTCTGGCCTTGCTTAGTGGGTTAACGATCCAGCGTTGCCATGAGCTGTGGTGTAGGTCGCAGATGCGGCTCAGATCTGGTGTGGCTGTGGCATAGGCCAGCCCCTAGCCCGGGAACCTCCATATGCCATGGGTGTGGCCCCAAAAAGAAAAATAAATAAAATGAAATAAAAAGAAAATGAGTTGGCATATAAGGGACTAGCTATAAACCTGGGTGTGGCCAAGCAAAAACTTTTAGAAAGGGTTTCTTGGCTAGTTGGCCATGAAGGAATGAGCCGCTTCCATTTCCTTTCAGTTCTGTTGAGACAGAGGCTTTCCCTCTATGGAAAGAGGGAAGTGGGACAGCTGGCCTGGGGGCAGAGGGAGTCGGGGTGGGGGGCGGGTGGGAGGGGGGGCTGTCCCTCTCTGACTGGATTACTCTCACCTTGCAGGCTTCCTTTTTCAGAACAGATTTGCCCTCGTGGTTTCTGTCTGAGGGGGCTAGTAGAGGGGCTTCAAACAGTAATTGGTTTAGGAAGTTCAGCTAGGGGAGTTCCCATCATGGCTCAGTGGTTAACGAATCCTACTAGGAACCATGAGGTTGCGGGTTTGATCCCTGGCCTTGATCAGTGGGTTAAGGATCCGGCGTTGCCGTGAGCTGTGGTGTAGGTCGCAGACGCGGCTCGGATCCCATGTTGCTGTGGCTGTGGCAAAGGCCGGCAGCTACAGCTCCTGTTAGACCCCTAGCCTGGGAACCTCCATATGCCACGGGTGCGGCCCTAGATAAGGCAAAAAACAAACAAACAAAAAAAAGTTCAGCTAAAGTCGTGTGTGAATACTTGCACTGGCTGTCGGAATGGTGACTGCGGAGATAATTCTGGGGTCAGGATTGGAGGCCTCGGTAAAGACCCCATACCTGGAGGTGGTTGTCACCTCTTCTACACCTCTCACGCTGTAGGCTCATTCCAGATCCTTTGAGTTGGACTTGGTCCTTTTTGAGGTTAAGGGTGATCTCGTGTATATTTAGTTCTATATTGTGCTGTTTACTACTTGATATATTAGCAAATAATGTGTGAAATGGAGGGTTTTGCAGGAAAGATTCATGTATATTTGTCCAAGACCTATGCCATATTTGTCAAGGACCTCATAATAGAAAAGAAGAACCCAAGTCTGGTTCTGCTGATAATCTTCTGTCCTCTCCCTGCCCACCCCATCCCATCCCTGTGCGCCCCTTCCCCCAATCAGCAGATTAACCTTTAAGCTCCTTTCTAAGAGGGTTCTTAATATGTGCATGGTGGCAGAAGGTAATCAGCCCAGGCTTAAAGATTTGTTAGAGATAGTCTCTTGGACAATAAGCACCTTTGATGGGTGACATTTAATACATTGCTTTTTCCTCTTCAAAGTGCTTTGCCAGCATTACTCAGGTGTTCCATTCAACACCTCTCCAGATTGGTCAGCAAGATTACAGATTTTTTTCTTAAGGCAGAGAGGTTAGACTATGACTTCCTTAAGGTAGTCCAGTTTGTTTGACGTCTTGAGCTGGATGTTGATGTGTTTGACCTTGGCTTCTGTGTTGATCATGATTCACCTTCTCTTATTGAAGTTGGTAGCTCAATTATCGTGAAACCAATCAGATTTGAAAATCCAGAGTTCCTGTTGTGGCTCAGCGGGTTAAGAATCTGACTACTATCGATGAGGATGCAGTTTGATCCCTGGCTTCGCTCACTGGGTTAAGGATCCGGCTTTGCTGCAAGCTGCGATGTAGGTCAAAGATGTGGCTCAGATCCAGTGTTGTTGTGTCTATGGTATAGGCTAGCAGCTACAGCTCCAAATCAACTCCTAGCCCAGAATTTCCATTGCCACACATGTGGCACTGAAAAAAAAGAAAGAAAGAAAAATGAATGTCTAAGAGCAATAAGAAAAATTGAGGAAAGGAGAATTATTTTTAAAAAAAGAAGAAAGAAAGAAAATCCCTAAAACCGAGCCTCGTTTTGTTTTTGTTTTTGCTTTTTTTTTTCTTTTTAGCGCCACACTTGCAGCATATGGAGGTTCCCAGGCTGGGGAAAAATAGGAGCTGCAGCTGCTGGCTTATACCACACATAGCAATGCAAGATCCGAGCCACGTCCGCGACCTACACTGCAGCTCATGGCAATGCCAGATCCTTAACCCGCTGAGTGAGGCCAGGGATAGAATCTTGTGTGCTCACAGAGACAGTATCATGTCCTTAACCCACTAAGCCACAGTGGGAACTCCATAGATATCTTTTAAGATGAAATCCATTTCTTATTTTTTTTTTCTTTTTCCCTTTTCTAGGGCCGCACCCGTGGTATATGGAGGTTCCCAGGCTAGGGGTCTAATTGGAGCTGTAGCTGCCGGCCTTCGCCACAGCCACAGCAAAGCGGGATCCGAGCCATGTCTGCAACCTACACCACAGCTCACGGCAACGCCAGATCCTAAACCCACTGATCAAGGCCAGGGATCGAACCCGCCACCTCATGGCTCCTAGTCAGATTCGTTAGCCACTGAGCCACGACGGGAACTCCGAAATCCATTTTTTAAAAAGAATATTTCTGCATAGTTGTGGTGGATGTCCACGCAGACCTACTCTCCATTTCAGTAGCAGTTTGCTGTCTCACTCGGTGTCTGCCGTACCTGCCACACGTTTTGTTAAATGAATCACCTCATTCCGTTCTTTCCGCCACCTTGTGGCCTATGTATTATCATTACCACTTCACAGACAAAGAGACTGGGGTTGAGAGGAGTATTTTACTTGCCCAGTGTCACATTAGGTATCATTTGGTCATAGAAGTGAGAATAAAACTTAGATCCGATGGCTTCTTGAAGCTACTCTGCTGTGACCACTAGGCCACTAGCAAATCATGGAGGACCTGAGTAAAGCACATACACCTGGAGGAGTCAGTGTTTAGACAAGTGTGGCTGTGTTTGTCACAGCACCACCCTTGTTTGTTAATCTAGCTGGTTGCTTCCAATAGTCTAATAAAACATATATAGTCCTAAAAAGCTACATAAGGGGCCACCACGTTATATAAATTTAAGAAATAAATTCAATTATAAAAAATACAGGAATATCCAGATGATTATTATCTGTGTTTGTGTTTGTGTAGCAGTTTAGGTGTTTTTTTTCCTTTCTTTTTTTCTTGGCCTCACCCACGACATGTGGGAGTTCCTGGGCCAGAGACTGAACCTGCACCGTAACAGTGACACCGCTAGACCCTTAGCCCACTGAGCCACCAGGGAGCTCCTGCATGGCAATTTAGGGTTTTCAGATCCCTTTCACTTTACTTGGGTCATTCATTCTCATGGTGAGTCGGGGCAGTTGATATCATTCACCCTTGTTATTCAGCTCCAAAACTGGAGATCAGTGAGGTGTCTTTTTTTTTTTTCCTCCCCTTTTATGGCCACGCCTGTGGCGTACGCAAGTTCCTGGGCCAGGGATCAAATTTGAGTCATATCTGCAACCTACGTCATGGTTGCAGTGACAGCAGATCCTTAACCCACTGTACCAGGCCAAGGATTGAACCAGCAATGTCACAGAGACGACCGGCATTGCCGTGAGCTGTGGTGGTCACAGACACAGCTCGGATCCTGAGTTGCTGTGGCTGCGGATGTGGCCGTAGCCGTGGTGTAGGCCAGCACCCACAGCTCTGATTCGAATCCTAGCCTCGGAACCTCCGTATGCTGCAGGTGTGGCCCTAAAATGACAAAAGACAAAAAAAAAAAAAAAGAAAAAAGAAAAGTAGAAATAACCACGCCATGCCAGCCCTGGCCTAGGTGCCAGATTTCTGATATACATTTTCATCTAATATCCACATCATCCAATCATCGATTTGAAAATGAGGGAACTGAGGTGGGGAAAAATTAAGAAACCTTCTAAGCATCATAAGGTAATGCTGAAGCATCTCCAAAGGGGCTTTGAGTAAATAAAGACCAAGAAAGGTCAAAGGCAGAATATCTCCTTTCTTCCTGATGGAGGCTGGATTGAGGGCTGGCTGAGTGTCTGAGCCACATGGGCCTAGTAACTGAACCCCTGGAATAAGCAGACCCCCCCCCTGCATCCTGTGGCCAGCAGAAGTGACTCAGGGCTAGCAGCTCCCCTCTCAGAGTTTTGCTTAGGGAAGCAGAGGAGGATGTCTGCTCTTTGTGACAGGCTCAGGCCCATGAAAGTGAAAACTAGATCTGAGCAGAGCCTTTCCAGCGACCTTTCCTAAATCTACCACTCATAAAGAAATTAGCACATATTTCCAGAGCTAAAGTGAAAATTAAGAGACAGGGAGAGGCCCACAGTTACACAACTGAGTTGCCTTTCCAAATGGAAAACTCAGGAGTGGGAAAGTGCTGTCTATTAACAAACGGCAAAGACCATTTCTAATTCAAGTCTGGACTCGAGTCTGAAGGCAAGCTTTCCCTTTAAGCCTGGAGAACACCCCCCTACTTGCTGTGGGAACTTTAAAAACCTCTAGTTCATCTTTTTTTAAAAAAATTTTTTGTCCATACTTATGGCACGCTGCAGTGCCCAGGCCAGCAAAGGAACCTGCACCACAGAGTGACCTGAGTCACTGTGGTGACAACACCTGGTCCTTAACCCACTGAGCCACAGAAGAACTCCTTTAGTTTTCTGGGGGATTTTTTGAGCTGTACCCACGCTATGTGGAAGTTCCTGGACCAGAATTTGAACCCATGCCACAGCAATGACAACACCAAATCCTTAACTGCTAGGCCACCAGGGAATTCTTTTTTAACCACCATCACGTGTCTTTTCTTTTCCTTTTTTTTTTTTTTTGTCTTTTTAGAGCCACACTGAGGCCTATGGAAGTTCCCAGGCTAGGGGTTGAGTCAGAGCTTAGCCGTCAGCCTATGCCACAGCCACAGCAACGTGGTTTCCAAGCCACCTCTGTGACCTACACCGCAGCTCACGGCACCCCGTATCCTTCACCCACTGAGCAAGGCCAGGGATCAAACCTGTGTCCTCATGGATACTAGTCGGGTTCGTTAACCACTAAGCCATGACGGGAACTCCACGTGTCGTGTTCTACCGATCATTTTGAATGTCTCGGGTCAATAACCAAATGGAAGATGAGCTTTTCATGGTACCATGGTCCCATGAACAATAAAATGTCAGAACATTTTGAAATTCATATTATTAAAATAAGTAAACAGCTCAAATTTCGCATTTCGGTTTTAAGTAGATGCTGGTCTACAGAAATAAGTATTCAGAGACATGGAGCTGGGAATTGGAGCTACCACTTTATCTCTTTAAAAGCCACAGGTCCAGGTGAATTACCTTATTTTGTATGTAGATGGATGTACTGGAGGAAGAGCATTTTGTTGGTCTGTGTTTAGGTTATTAAAATTTCTCAGTTTTCCCATAAACCTATGCAAAACTCAATGGAAAAAAAAAACGGAAAAAATATTGGACGCAGGGCTCACATTTTGAACAAATCTATGGGTTCACTATCCATGTGTTCATTTGTGTTCTGACAAAGTTCCTGTGAGGTTCTAGGGCCTGCAAAAGTCAAGGAGTTAGGTGGAGACTCAGAGCCTTGTGGGATCCCTGTATGTGGCCTGCTCCATCCTCAATCAATATTACATGATGGCGATGATACATTTTTGGGTGATATAATTCACTGATTCAATAATTAAGGTCACCAATGCGTGTGTCTAAGAGAACCAAAGGTAAATAATTTACTGTAATTACCGAAGAGGAGTGATATTATTTATTAGAACTTGAAAAAAAAAGGGCCCTTTGTTGAAAAATAACCCAGTGTAAGAATTGTCAATTGCTTAAAAAAAGAAAATGAGGCGTTCCTGTCGTGGCTCAGTGGTTAATGAATCCGACTAAGAACCATGAGGTTGCGGGTTTGATCCCTGGCCTTGCTCAGTGGGTTAAGGATCCGGCGTTGCCGTGAGCTGTGGTGTAGGTTACAGACGCGGCTTGGATCCTGCGTTGCTGTGGCTGTGGCGTAGGCCGGCGGCTACAGCTCCTGTTAGACCCCTAGCCTGGGAACCTCCATATGCCACGGGTGTGGCCCTAGATAAGGCAAAAAAAGACAAAAAAAAAAAAAAATGAGTAGCACCATCTACTTGATGTTATATATTTTGCCCCACTCTGAAGGTCAGTTGGTTGGGGATCTCTAAAAGTCAGTAAAATTGGTAAATGGGTCAGACTAAAACCAACACTTAATCTGTGGTTAGTCTGTAAAGAATTTGGGTGAGTTCCCAGGTGGCTCAACACATCAAGAATCCAGCACTGTCACTGCTGTGGCATGGGTTCAATCCCTAGCCCTGGAACTTCTATATGCTGTGGGCATGGCCGGAAAAAATAAAAAAAGAATTTGGGAACTCTATGAAGTGATGTATTGCTTTTTTGGGGTTTAAGGCATTGGTTCTGTAAACTCTTACTAACACCAATAATCGCACACTTATCCACCGAACATGTCCCCCCTCACTGAACACAAAGAGAACTGCTTCTCATTCCTTTTTGTGTTTTCCTAGGATTAGGTAGGATAGTGACTTGCACTATCAGGGCTATTTTTTAAAATTTTGTAATTCACAGTAATTTCCTAAATTTAAGCTTTATTACTATCAAAGTTATACAAATAAGTCATGTCCTTTATTTATAAATTTACTTATTTTTATTATAGTTGATTTACAGTGTTGAGTCAGTTTCTGCTCACAGCAAAGTGACCCAGTCATAAATTCTTTTTCTCGTTTCTATCTTCCATCGTGTTCTGTCCCAAGAGATTGGATCTAGTTCCCTGTGCTGTACAGTAAGAAAAAGCCATGTCCTTTTATAGGACATACTTGTGAGGATTAAAAAAAAAAGAATCCCCATACACTTCAGCCCCCAACTTTTCTCCAGAGACAACTCTCTTGGAATAACTTCTTTTTTATTTTATTTTATTTTATTTTATTTTTTTGTCTTTTTGGGGCCGCACCTGTGGCATATGGAGGTTCCCAGGCTGGGAGACCAGTAGAGGAAGAAGGCTGGATTTGAACATTTGGTATATGCACTTTCAGCTAATCTCCACTTTTTTTTTTTTTTTTTGTCTTTTTGTCTTTTTAGGCTGCACCTGCAGCATTTGGAGGTTCCCAGGCTGGGAGTCAATTGGAACTGTAGCCACCGGCCTATGCCACAGCCACTGCAATACCAGATCTGAGCTGTGTCTGCGACCTATACCACAGCTCACGGCAATGCCGGATCCTTAACCCACTGAGTGAGGCCAGAGATCGAACCCACAACTTCATGGTTCCTAGTTGGATTCGTTTCTGCTGCACCACAACAGGAAGTCCTAAACTCCACTTTCATTATGCTGCCTCTCACCTTCTAATCTTCTGCCTCTGGTCTCTCTATGCCTCTAGCCTTCTGCCGGGGTTGAAAGGGGTGAGTTGCTTAGCAACTGATAAACCATTGAGGGGGTTTTGGGGAGCAGATCAGGTTTTAGAGAGACTTTCAACCAATCCTTGTTTTTCTGTTGATGTCTTCTCTTATTCTTTCTGTGTGTGTGTGTGTGTGTGTGTGTGTGTGTGTGTGTGTGTGTCTGGACGATGCTTGACTGTCATTTTACTGGGATTTCAGTAGAAAGCAGATCTTTAGTGGGACCAATATTGAGAAAATATTTCACTTTTAGTCTGTGAGAGAATAGCTTTCATCAGATTTGGAACATGTTTAGCCATTCTCTCTTCAAACATAGCCTCTATCTTATCTTCCTCTTCTACCTCTGAGAGTCCAATTAGACAGATGTTAAAATCTGTCACTATGTCTACTTGCCTCATACTGTTTTCTGTATTTTCCATTCTTTTTTAAAAAAAAATCTAGGAGTTCCCTGTGTGGCTTAGTGGTAACAAACCTGACTAGTATCCATGAGGATGCAGGTTTGATCTGTGGACTCGCTCAGTGGGTTAAGGATCTAGCATGAGGGGTTTAGGTGGCAGATGTGACTTGGATCTGGCGTTACTGTGGCTGTAGCATAGGGTGACAGCTGTAGCTACATTTCAACCCCTAATCTGGGAACTTCCATATGCCACATGTGTGGCCCTGAAAAAAACAGAAAAAAATCTACTCTTCATTTTGTGTATTTTTCCATTTACACTTCCAATTTACTAACACTGACATTATATCTAGAACTAAACAAAAACCCATTTGGTTCTTTCTTATGTGTATATTCCAGTGCTCTGTTGAATTAGCCACCTTATCATTTCTTTTCTCTTTCCTCCTACTTTCTTAAACATGCAAATCATAGCTATTTTGATAACTATAATCAAAATTCTTATTAGCTTACTTCAGAATTCGGGATGAGGAGTTCTCACTGTAGCACAGTGGGTAAGAATCCGACTGCAGCAGCTCAGGTTGCTGTGGCGGTGTGGGTTCTGTCCCCACCCAGCGAGTTGGGTTAAGGATCTGGTGTTGCCAGGGCTGTGGCATAGTCACAGCTGCAGCTCGGATTTAGCCCCTGGCCCATATGTCACTGATGTGGCCATTAAAAAAAAGGTAGGATGAACTGGGAATCTTTTTTTTTTTTTTTTCTGTTTTTGTTCATGTGCTCTGGCCATGCCAGTTTTTCATTGCATGCTTGGCATGATGTATTTAAAAAGTCTGTAGATGTGACACACCCAGTGATGACATGTTCCTTCAGAGAAGATTCACCATCTCTCTGCTAGGCAAATACAGCGGTGGCTGGTTCTTTTAATCCAATCAAGATTTTGCTAAAATGAGGCTGGTTTGCAGCCCTGGTAGAACCTCAGGCTACCTCTGGTCTGTCCCAGGCCTTTTAGGGTCCTTATTTGAAATTTGGTGTGATCTTGATTTTGTGAACATAAAAACTCCCTTGGTTTTTATGTTCCCCAGCAGGCAGGTACAAAGTCCAGATTCTGTCTGCACTGGTAATTGACAAATGCCCCCAAGTTTAAAATGGCAACAAAGGAGTTCCCATTGTGGCTCAGCAGGTTACAAACCTGGCTAGTATCCATGAGGATGCAGGTTAGATCCCTGGCCTCACTGAGTGAGTTAAGGATCTGGTGTTGCCAAGAGCTGTGGTGTAGGTCACAGACGTGTCTCAGATCCTGCGTTGCTATGGCAGTGGCATAAGGCTCCAGCTGCCCCTCTGACTTGCCCCGTAGCCTGGGAACTTCCGTATGCTGCAGCCCTTAAAAAAAGCAAGGAAAGAATGAAATCTAAAAAATGGCAATAGAAAGCTCAACTCTGGAACATCTCCCCTCTCCAAGTGTATAGCTCCTCCAGTTCTCTGTGCCTGTTGGTCTCTGCTGCCTGCTTCCATACTTACCTGGTTTGCTTGTCACAGCACTAGGTTGCTGCTGGTGACTCTCCCCACTTGGAAACAGAAGTCTTCAAAATTGATTTATTTTATTTTATTTTATTTTGCTGTTTTAGGGCCGCACCTGCAGCATATGGGGATTCCCAGGCTAGAGGTCCATTCGGAGCTACAGCTCCTGGCCTACACCACAGCCACAGCAACGCAAGATCCAAGCCGCATCTGCAGCCTACACTGTAACTCACAGCAACACCGGATCCTTAACCCAGTGAGCGAGGCCAGGGATCGAACTGGCAAACTCATGGCTCTTAGTCGGATTCATTTCAGCTCGGCCATAACGGGAACTCCAAGATTGAATTTTTAAAATTTTAATTTTTTTGTCCATGCCCTCAGCATATGGAAGTTCTCAGGGCAGGGGTCAAACTCATGCCACAGAAGCAACCCAAGCTGCTGCAGTGACACCAGATCCTTAACTCACTGAGCCAACAGGATTTTTAAATTTTTATTTTGAGATTCAGAAAAGAATTTTAGAAGTGCCGTAGGATTCATTTAGGGTTTGTTGCAGTTCTTAAAATCATGGTTAGAATTACTTCTAAGATAGTCCTTTTGCCATGCTATACTCAAAATGATTTCTTAAAAGATGGAAACAATACAGCCTATCAATACACTTTATTTTCTAACCCTTGAAACTTCGGTGTAGCCTTATAGAGGAGTGTACAGTATGGCCCACAGGTGCAGAGGGCCGACCGTCCTGGTTATTTTATATAAGGGACTCAAGCATCCTTGGATTTTGGTGGCAGTGGGGGCAGGGGCTGGGGGAGAGTGTGCTAGAACTGATCCCCCAAGGTTATTGAGTGACAGCTGTAAAAAAAAAAAAAAAAATTTGTTTATTTTGAATATTAGACTGTGTGGAATTAGGGAGACACATAGGTGTGTATACTTTCTAATGTTTTGTGTGGGTTGTTGATGCAATGTATCGCTTTATTTTCAGCATCTCACATTTACCAGAGAATTTGACTCAGATTCTCTTAGACATTATAGTTGGGCTGCAGACACTTTGGACAATGTCAATCTTGTCTCAAGTCCTGTTCATTCTGGGTAAGTAACCAAAAATCACTTTCTCCCCTATCCTATTAAATTCACATTACATTTATTATTTGCAGTTATTAATTCATATTGACAAGCTGTATATGTGTGAAATATTGATCTCCTAAAAGACTTCATTAGTGAGTATATGTGACATGTATTTGTAATCATTAGTAGGTATTTTTTCTAAAGAAATCTGCATATCTGTTTTTATTGAATTTTTAGATATTGGATTCTTCACCTATAGGTAATTGAAACTTGAGATAATTGATATGCATACAAATGGAATAGAAATAATTCATTAAGATGATGAGAATTTCAAGGTATTTTCACTTTTTAAAGTGAGAGGCTATAAATTAGTTGTGCTCCAGGACAAGTGCAGGTTAACTTTGAATTAAATAAATTAACAATAATTAACATCTGTGAAATGCCTTATGTAGTTTATGAAGTATTTTTTGCTGCTTGTAATTACAATAAATTGTAATACTTAACATACCTAGTGCTTTTCATGTATCTGCCATTGTGCCAAATCTTTTATACTTGTATTACTTAACATTCATGTGAACCTTAAAATGATACTGTGAGTTGCATTTTATTCATTATCGCCGTTTTACAGAGAAGTCCTAGACTCAGTAGTGCTGCAGATTATTTAAAGTATTCTTACACAGTTGTGGCTTGGTGTGACACCACAATACGGAAAAACAAATCCCTCCAATGTTATTTAAATGTGAATAATTTACTTGAAAGTGCTTTATAAACTATGAGCTAAACTGCATGGTGGTCTTTGGGTCATTAACATTGCATTTCTTAAATTCAGTTAGAAAAACCTTTGATCATAGTAATAATAATTTTTAAACTGCTTTAAATATTTACATGATTTATAGTAGATGTCTGTGGGTCTAAAATTGCAAAGGAAAAAAAAAGTTGAGAAGGACAATATAAAATGTCTGTGGGTCTAAAATTGCAAAGGAAAAAAAAAGTTGAGAAGGACAATATAAACACCCAGAATACATTCATTCAGTGGGCAGATATATCACAGTGTTCTTTGAACCAAGCTTGGTGAGTGCCACCATGTTACAAAAATCTAGAACCAGCAATTTGCACCCTACATAGGAAAGAAGAGTACTAGGGTTTAGTTTAGTAAATTGAGAAACTGTGGGAGCATGGGATAATAAAATCATCAGTGATTTTCCCCTGCATTGGAGACAATGTAATATTTGAATATGCAGCTTATCTCTCACTCCCCTTGAATTCAGGAAAGCCAAAGTAATGGCAGCTAGTTGGGCTTATTTTTAAAAAAGGAAAATTAGACCCTTAGTATATACTTGGAAATAGTTCATTAATGCCAGGTCTGTGGAGTAGCTTATATGTAGTCATTTAAGGCAGATATTTTTCCAAGTTGTCCCACAAATGTCAAATGCCTTGGTTTCATTTTCTGATGGTTTTTATTTTTCCTTTGCTTATCATTGACCTTTTTTGTTGCTTGCTTCTAATTATCTTACATTAATTTTTCCCATTTGCTTTCTAAATTATTTTGCAGCTATTCTTCTCCACTTCCTCAATATGATTCAAGGTGATAACTGTGTCCTTTATGTGAACCATCCCCTTCTGTATTTTTAATTAATGTGAATTTTCCCCACAGTTAGATTGTGTCAATGTTGTAGTGTATCAGCATTTGTCATTCTGCTGTTCCTAAAACTAGAAACATTCACGTGTTAGTTTTTAGGATCCGTTGTAGAATTCCTTCTTTAGTTTAAATATTCTTAAGAATGTGATTAAATATCACCTTTCAATTTGTTTCTATAAGTTAAATTGCACGAAATTTTATTTTGCATAGGTTATATATGGGATGAGTTTAGGAAACGAATCACTGTATTTCGTAATGTTATTGAATAATAGGACTCATATCCCACTTATCACCTACTCCCATCTTTCCTCGGTCTTTTTGACTTGATAAAGTTGAAAACAACAATCAGGGGAGTTCCCGTCGTGGCACAGCAGAAATGAATCCGACTAGGAACCATGAAGTTGCGGGTTCGATCCCTGGCCTCTCTCAGTGGGTCAAGGCTCCAGCGTTGCCGTGAGCTGTGGTATAGGTCGCAGACGAGGCTTGGATCTGGTGTTGCTGTGGCTGTGGTGAAGGCTGGCAGCTACAGCTCCAATTAAACCTCTAGCCTGGGAACTTCCATATGCCGTGGGTGCAGCCCTGAAAAGACAAAAAGGCCAAAAAAGAGAAAAAGAAAAGAAAACAGCAATCAGTAATAAGCACCAAATCTGCGGTGGGTTATTGCGTAGGACACAGAGAAAGTGATTCTTCCGATCTGCCATTTAAATTTTCTAAGCCATGTTTTTTTTTCCATTTGGTTCTGATGTCTTTTGTAGCTAGGGTATTTTTTTTTCTTTTTTTCTTTTTATGGCCACACCCATGGCATATGGCAATTCCCAGGCCAGGGATCGAAGCTGTGCCTCTGTAGTGACCCCAACTGCTGCAGTTGGATTCTTAACCCACTGTGCCACAGTGGGAACTCTGCTAGGGTATTTTTAGATTGACATTGGCAATCTTCTTACCCTGCTCAGCTAGAAGTGTTTTACATACATATGTGGATATATATGTATCTATTTATTTATAGATGTATGTATTTTTTCCATATTTTTTTATAGTATTAGTAACTAAGTCTGACCCAGGCAGTTTCTAGGCACACCTAACAAAGTGGTTTTGTTCATCAGTTTATTCAATAAACATTTATTGTGTCTTTATTATGTGTGGGAACTCAGCTCTGCAGGTCAGTGAACAAGACAAACCTGATCTGAATTATTATCTGTATTAGTGAGTCTCAGTTGTTCGTCGCCAGGGTAAACACTGTTTATTAGTATGAATAAACACCCCTGTGTTTATTTGTACTAATACAACTGAATTTTCAAACCCAGATTTTATCTTGAATAATTTTTAATCCATTCTGTTACTGCTATGTCCAACCACGAGTTGATTTTCTAATAAAAGCTGGAAAAGATCAGAGTTTGTCTTAGGCTTCTTTGTCATATTGCCATATTGTCTTCTGTTACTGAGTAGAAATAATTGTTGAATAGGTATATGTCTAAGAAAATGGAGGCTCCCCAGAGCAGTTTCAAGTGAACCTTGTATCCTTCAACGCTAGGGACAATTCACGAGTATCTTTGTCTTTGACTAGGGAGGAATGTTTTGTTTTTGAGGGGTTCCTTTTCTTGTCCTCATACTTTGAATATCATAGCAGTTCAGGTCTCTCAAAGTAGGTATAATAATATCAGAAACCTATAAAAGCCATCCATGAATCCAGAGGAAATGGCTAAATCCAAAATGAGTGAAAAGGTGTCAAGTGGATTCCACCTCACTGATGACCAGAGTTGGATCTGGAAATCTGATAGGCAGAAAATCGATCCCCTTGCTCTTGCCTCTCTCCGTGGGGAGATGGGGGCACTCAGTTTGCTTTGTTGAAGAGGTTACTCTTCCAAGGTCAAAGGGCATCATTCTTTAGGAAAGGGTCTCCAGTTAGGACCTACAAGCAAAGCCCAAAATCTGTTTGCAAGATGTTAGAACTGTTTTCTTAGACGAGTAAATAGTAGAGGGTTTTGATGGATGGGATTATTTCTGGCC
Source organism: Catagonus wagneri (assembly GCA_004024745.2). Lineage (NCBI taxonomy): Eukaryota > Metazoa > Chordata > Mammalia > Artiodactyla > Tayassuidae > Catagonus > Catagonus wagneri. The sequence goes on from PVHT021183726.1 coordinate 25,116,253, forward strand.
TCCCAAATACTGCAGGTATTCAAAGAATTGTCTAATTATCAACCCTTGTTCCCCTGATAAGCATAGTTTCACATGTAAAAATTAGAATGCAGAAATACATGTTTCTGTCTGACTTGCACTCTTCTGTAGGTTGGGCTCGTTGCTTTATGTTCACTGGAGTGCTTTCCGATACTGTGAGGATGCGGGAGGAGTCACGGAGATCTTTTTTTCATGAACACATGATAGGAATCAAAATGTTCCCCAAATCTCTACAAGCAGGCAAACAGTTTTTCCTCACTAGCTTTACTGTAACAGCCGATGACAGAATTCTATAATTTAGAGGTATTTTCTAAAAAGTCTCTTATCCCTTTCTGGATTGCCATACAGATACTCAAACGTAGGTGGTTTTAAACAGTTTTAAAGCCAGATTTACACTAAGAAGATTAAATCCCTTTCCATCAAAATTGTCTTAGTAAACCTGTAGTCTCTTTCTGCTTTTATTCTTATTTTCTGCTTTGTGTAAAGAGTAAAGATCAAGGTTATTGGTCTGATTAACTCTGCATTTATTTTATGAGTGGTCCACATTAAGACATACTGTGGAGTTTCATCTTACTTGTGAGGGAGAGTGAGCATAAGTCAGCCTACGTCCAAAACCACTGATAGTGAAAATGACCCTTGAATAAAACTTAAACCACCCCCAGAGACCACACACTGTGGTTTGTTTTTTGTTTTTAAATGCATGACCACCCTTTAATAGCCGGTTTTTATTCCAACATTAAAAGATCCACAGCATCCTACCAAGTGGTTGGCTTCTTCTCAGAGGCCCCCTTTTCACCAAAAGTAAGTTGCAGGTTTTCCCTTCTTGCTCGGTTCCTAAGTTAAATGCATGTTTGATGTTACTCCACTGTATCGATTTATTATTCTTAGAGAGAAAGGACATGGTAGCTACATCGTCTGTCACTTGAAAACTTTGAACATTTCATTTCAAAAGCTGCTGTGAAGATGTTTGACGTCTCCGCTTGACCTGGCCTCTGGTCTCCCCGCTGCAGGTTTCTGGTTAGCTTTATGGTGGACGCGCGAGGCGGCTCCATGAGAGGAAGCCGTCACCACGGGATGAGAATCATCATTCCTCCACGCAAGTGTACAGCCCCCACCCGCATCACCTGCCGTTTGGTAAAGAGACATAAACTGGCCAACCCACCCCCCATGGTGGAAGGAGAGGGATTAGCCAGTAGGCTGGTAGAAATGGGTCCTGCAGGGGCACAATTTTTAGGGTAAGTTATCTTGTCGATTTTAACCTTGGCCCTCAGGGCACATCCTTGATTCCCTTTGCCCTTGTAAACTCAAGTAGTGAATGATGAAATCTATGTAGTTGGACCGTTTGGGTTGAATACAGCCTTCACGGAGTATCAGAGGTCCCAGAGCTGTGTGATTCTGTAGAAAGCTGGTAGGCTGATACCGCCTTAACTCAGTGTGCTGGTCAAAGCTTTTACTAACTGAGAAGCATGGTCTCTGCTCAGTGAGTGCACGGAACCCCAGCCGGCCCCCCTTAGAAGTCAAGGCACCACTCTTATATCACTGCACTGATGCAGTGGCTACTTTGGGTACCTGTCTTTTTAATGCTCATTTTTCTGGGAACCGTCCATTGTGATATGGTGTTTTATAAAAAGGAAAAAAATACATTTATTTTCTGAGGTGGCACTTGGGTGCATATCAGGCAGGCTCTGTCGTGACTGACAGTTTGTTCACAGTTTCCCCTTCTTGTTTCTCTTCCTGCTGCATGGATGTTATTCAGTAAACTGCATCTTCCTACCAATCCTCCCCCTGTAAATGAGGGTGAGAGCTTGGTTAGCCGAATCCTGCAGCTTGGGCCTCAAGGAACAAAATTTATTGGGTAGGATCTTTATAGACAAGATACAGAATGTCTACAATTCTTTTTTTTTCCATTTTCAATTTTTTTCTGTCACACCCATGGTCTTACTCTTGTCTTACTTTTATTTTCAGTTTTTAATGCTTTCAGTTGATGTGTGTCACTGAAAGAGAAAAAAAATAAATCATAGTGGCTTGACTTAATGTAGCACTGCTCCCTATCTTGTGCTTTTCAAGCATGTGGAATTCACTGCGAGCATTCTGCTTTCATAACTTTGTGCTTTTGTAAACCTTTCTTTAATTTGAAATGTTTCAACTGATTACGATAGTTTTTTTCAGACAGACTGACAGTCTAGTTTTAACCCAGTGTAAAAGAAGGTATTTATTTGCAGGCTTGGAGTCAACATTTGCTATAAATGATATATATATGTGTATATATATATATATATATCTGTATATATATATGTATGTGTGTGGAGTTACATTTTTTAAAGTTCTTATGCTTATTAAATAATCTTTATGGGCTTTGAGAAAGAAAAGTCATCAATAAGTAAACTGATTTTGGAAAAATGTTGGGAATACAACATAACTTAAGGATAACCAAATAGGCAGCAGGTAGAATGTTCTGCTCAAGTTATTTAATTGTTTTGTTTTGTTCTGTTTAAGCTGAAATGTGTTGGTATTTGTTGTCTGTCTGCTTGTCTGTCTGGTTGGTGTGTTGGCCTTGGCAGTCTGCATGAAGAAACCTGTTATGAAAAGTTATGCTTGGCTTTCACCTTGGTCCAAGATCCCTCACTCATTTCTTCTCTCCAGTATTGTTGGATGTCATACACAAAGCCTCATTCTTTAAATATTTATAGTGACAGTATCTGATAAATTAACCTGCAAAGATTGTATCCTGGTCTCAACAACAAAAAAATCATATCTAATCACCAGGTATGGTTTAAAAACTTTGGTAAAAATCTTAATGACTCTTGAAACTATTAACACTATTAGGAATAGTTGATTTTGTTTTTACCCATCAAAAATTAAAGGAATTATAAAAAATTTTTCAAACCCTTCATTTGAATTAATTATAATTATTTTGCCAAAAGTGAAATTACCATATTTGTCATTCTGTTTTAAGTAAATACTTTTGTAATAAATCAGATATTAATGTTTTTGTTTATATTGTTTGATCATTACAACTACTATCCCTTTTATGCCTGTGTCTTCTGTTTTCACATGTATATAAACACATAGGCTAAGAGGTGAGGTTACATACAACCTCTGTAGGGGAATAATGATACTGTCCACTTAAATGTCATAAAATAAAGCTGCACAATCCAACTACATGAACTGTGTGTGATTGTGGTCTGCTTACTTCCATTCATCTTTTTTAGCATCTATCCAACTTGAAAATTGAACAAAATTATTCCTGTGCTTGATTGGCCATCTTCAATTTGCTGCCATTTTTTTCACATCCTTTTGCAAAAGGACACTGTCAAAAATGAATCTGTCATTATGTGACAATTTCAAACCAACCGCACTTTTTCAAGAAGTTTAAATCATTCCTATGCCATCCTGCGAGAGCTAGGAAATTAAGCCACCCACTAACATTGCACAAAATGAAAATCAGAAAAACTGTCCTGACTATACAGGCCATGAAAGTTATGGATACTGACCACTGGAGGGAGTGGTCAGTGCTAAGGGAGAAAAATCAGTAATCTTTTAGAATAGGAAATTTCCAGAATTTCTTTTTCAAAGGAATGACTGTGTCCTTTTAAGTCATGAGCATTTTGTATAATATAATATACCTACTGTGTTTTTAAAAATGGACCAACTTTCTTTCTTGTGGTCTATTTTATAACTTTCAATTCCTCAATTCCTTATGTGTGCCAAATATTACCCCCCCTTCAATCAAATGCCTAACATATGGTAGGCCCCCAAGAATTGTTTGTGAATGAATGAATGATGGCATGTTTTCAGGCTTCTAATATATTATTTAATTAGCAAATGATTCTGCAGCTTTGAAATCATTCCCAACCTTAGTGGCACCTCTGGTTTTCAAATGAATACAGTTAATGTGACATTTTAAAAAAGTTATGATGTTATGAGTAGATTTCACTTGATAGCAAAATAATGTGGATTTTTTTTCCAGCCCTGTCATAGTGGAAATCCCTCACTTTGGGTCTATGCGTGGAAAAGAGAGAGAACTCATTGTTCTTCGTAGTGAAAATGGTGAAACATGGAAGGAGCATCAATTTGACAGCAAAAATGAAGATTTAACTGAATTACTTAATGGCATGGATGAAGGTAATTACAATGGCTCGCTGTTTCTATAAATGTTCATAGGCAGAGATCAAAGGAATAACTAGACTCAAGGCAACAGTACTTGAATTTCATACCTCTGTATTTTGAACTGGGAATCGGGTTCCTTTGCCTTTATTGCTGTTTTCTGCATCTAGGGCATGACGTTCCATTTAATCCAAAAAACTCTCCTTCCCCTCCACCGCCAATACTACTGCACAAATCTTCTGATGATTCTCTCAGTCTTTAATCAAATCTATCAGTCTTTCCAAAACTTAAAGTTTTCTAAGTTGAAAATGTGTAAGGAGGGGGTGCAGTAATAATGGATAGCATGCAAAGCATGCAGAGCATTTTTAAGAAAATACATTGACTTTTTATTTTTGGAATTATTATTTCCGGACCCTTTCTTTTCTCTCAGTCTTCTCCCAAATCATTTCAGTATTCTTCACTGATTTTTGATTTCTCTTGGGCCCTACTCAGTTGTTGTTGTTGTTTAAATATAAATTTCAGCTAATTATCGGAGTCTGTGGTGCTTCCAGTATCTTACTCTTTCACCTGGTAAGACCTTCTCATCCACATCTTCTTCAGGCTGCCTGACCCTTAGGGTCACAGTCATTTTTCTTGGGAGACACTGGAAATAGCTTTCTTTTGAGAGGAGATACTTGATGCAGTATTTTCCTTTAAAAATGTAAGCAAACAAAAAAAATTTAGAGAGCAAGCTCATCATAAAATAGAGCTAATCTTTGTACTGACTTGCTCACCACTACAAGTACAGCAGTTGTTGGTTATAACAGTGTTATTGGAGATGTCATTCACATCCCATAAAATTCAGTCTTTTAGCATTCACTGCTTTGGGGGAATGCATCCAGCATACTCACTCCTGGTTGTGAAGTCTGGACAAAGGAGCCAGACAGACCCAAGGATGTTGAGGAGCAAGCATGGGGAAGCTTTTTGATCCCTGTGAGCCTCTGGCACTTCTGTAAAATGGAGATTACCTTCCTCACTTCATAGGTTGCTGTTGAGAAAAAGCAGTTATGTTAAGCACTTTGTAAATACAGCTCTTGCTTTTCACCTACTAAGCCCTTGATCAGTATCAGCTATTGTCACTATGATATTCATTCTATAGAAAAAAAATCATCATGCCAAAGGCTTGGATAGACACTGTGAATCACAGCCATCCAAGAATTTAAAGATGTCTTTACAGAAGGATAGGGGGAACACTAATAATTGTTGAGTGTCTAGCATTCATGAGGCACTGACAAATGCCTTTATATAGGAAAAATTTAAATAAAAGCGTAGTACTAAGAAGTAGGTAGATTCAACCCCAGTCTATAGATGAGGAAACTGAAGTTCAAACAAGTCAAGTAGTTTACCTAAGGTTACCCCAGCTCAGGAGCAGGATTCGGGCTGAAATCTAGTTCCACCTGTTTTCAAAGACTTTTAACTATCCCACTTATTTTTGAAATGTGCGTCCCATGGAGAAGAAAATAAACCTAAAGAATAAATTTCCTAAGGACCTCTAGAATTAAAGATCTAGAATAGTCATTTTAAATGTTATACATGCAATGAGTATACATGAAGTGTTTATACACAATGCTAATTAACACTTATAGCCTATACCATTCACAACTTCAGATCATTCCTAATCAATAGAAGCGTGCAGTGGTAACTGAGTTCCAATTTTAATTACCTTAATTTATGATAAATCATGAAATAGAGTCATTCTTTCATAAGGAAATTTACAAGACAAAATCAAAAGTTTCAGAAAGAATAAATCCTAAGGGAATGAATTAAATTAGCATTTTGAAAAGATTTTAAAAATGGTTGATTCAGGATTAAAAAATGGAGAGAATAAAATGAATGGGTTTTCTGGAGTTCCCTTCATGGCTCAGCAGTTAATGAACCTGACTAGCATTCATGAGGACTGGGGTTTGGTCCCTGGCCTTGCTCAGTGGGTTAAGGATCTGGTGTTGCCGTGAGCTGTGGTGTAGGTTGCAGACGTGGCTCAGGTCCTGCATTGCTGTGGCTCTAGTGTAGGCTGGGGGCTACAGCTCCAATTGGACCCCTAGCCTGGGAGCCTCCATATGTCGTGGGTGTGGCCCTATAAAGACAAAAGACAAAAAAAAAAAAAAAAAAAGAATGGGTTTTCCAAGGAGGATCACTTTTTCATTTTAAGGAAAATAAAGTATCAAAATATTTTTATATATCCAGTATTTCTTAAATGCTATCGTAGATTAATAGTTATTAAAATGTAAGAGTTCCTTTGTGGCACAGTGGGTTAAGGATCCAGCATGTACTGCTCTGGGTCAGGTCACTGCACAGGTTTGATCCCTAGCCCAGGAACTTCTACATGCCAACAGGTGCAGCCAAAGTAAATAATAAAATAGAATAAAATAAAAATAAAATGTAGCAAACTCTACACAAAGATTCTTTCTTTCTTTTCCTTTTTTTTTTTAAATTGATAGCTACCTTGATATTATAAGCTGCTGAGGGCAGGGTATGTGTCTTAACCACCTTTAGATCCCCAGTATCAGGCACAGTGGTGAGAGAGGCACTTATGCGTCCTGGAGAATGAGTTCATCGTATGTAGGTATTTGGGGAAAAGTTCTCATCGACCTGTTTCCTCCACCCCAAACTTCATTAATGTTAATCTCCAGGGATAAAAAAAACTTAAAGAGGAGCATTTGCTTTGAGGAGAGTTCTTAGAAAGTAACAATATTCTAGGAATAATATTGACTGTGCTAAGAGAATGTTGTCCAACGGAACTTTCTATGATGATGGAAATGTTCCATATCTGTGCTATCCGACTGTGATCACCAGTCACATGTGACTCTTGAGTATTTGAAATGTAATTATGCGAGGAAGGAAGGTAATTTTTCATTTTGTTTAATTAATTTCAAATAGCTACATGTGGCCAGTGGCTACTCTTTGGACACTGCAGTTCTGACAGAAAACACCATGTATTCTAATAATACAGCCTTCATCTTTGAGCATAGATTACAGTATGTCCTATCAGGCACAAGCAGTTCTTTATTTTATTTTAAGGTTTGTTTATGGAATGAATTTCCAAAATGTCATGCTGACATGCCTTCATTTTCTTTTTAATAAGCCAATTTTCAAATAAGAATTTTTCATATCTTTTCTTAGACAAATGCTCCCCCCCCAAATACTGCCATAAAGAGTCATCTGTCAGATGTTTTAAAGAAAAAATGATATAGCCCTCTGTCCTGGATCCTGTCCTCTGTTATCTTGAAAGTAGTGGGTAGAATTTCTTTGCTACATTTTTAAAGACCAGATAAACTTGGGTTCCATTTTAGACAATTAAAAGGAAATGTAAATCCTTCCAAGTTTAAAGAATCACTGGAGGCCACAACAGCAAAATGAGGAGTAAGTTTTTAAGGCAAAATGGTTTTCTTTGTGTATTACATTTGCAAGTAATAATAATGAAGGAACCAACGTACATAATTTTTTTGTAGAACATTATTAAACAAATGGCTGCACCTGTGACATTTGGAAGTTCCTGAGCCAGAGCTCGAGCTACAGCCACTGTAGGAGCAACAACGAGTGGTTAGTTATGCTGCAAGTCACATGGGAAGTCTGAATGCACATATTTTGGCAGGAGCAACTTTTCTTTTTGGCAGCAGACATAGATCTTGTCCGAGTGCTTGTTAATGCGTGTATTCCCAGGGGAGAAAAAGATATCACCAAACAAAAACGTTCACTCCTCTCCCCACAAAAACATAATTTTTAAAGTGCACCAAATTGAATTCACTTTGCAAGTTTCATTAAAACCCTACCTACCCTGGTTTTGGGTTAAACTCGCAAAGTTCAATTAAACATGTTTAAAATTGTGCCTTTGTGGGGAGGGGTGGTGGAGGGTTGGATTAGGAGTTTGGAATTAGCAGATACAAACTATTGTATATAGAATGGATAAACAACAAGGTCCTAATGTACAGGACAGGAAACAATATTCAATATTCTGTGATAAACTATAATGGAAAGGGATATGAAAAAGAATATATATATATATATATATATATAGGGAGTTCCCATCATGGCGCAGTGGTTAACGAATCCGACTAGGAACCATGAGGCTGCGGGTTCGATCCCTGGTCTTGCTCAGTGGGTTAACGTTCCGGCGTTGCCGTGAGCTGTGGTATAGGTTGCAGACGTGGCTGGGATCTGGCATTCCTGTGGCTGTGGCATAGGCCAGTGTCTACAGCTCCGATTGGACCCCTAGCCTGGGAACCTCCATATGTCGCAGGTGTGGCCCTAAAATGACAAAAAGGCAAAAAAAAAAGAATGTATATATAGATACACTTTATATATTCATATATGTGTATATGTATTTATATATTATATATAAGAATATATGTTTAACTGAATCAATTTGCTATATATCAGAAAATAACATTGTAAATCAACTGTTTCAGTAAAATAAAATATAATAGTGCCTCTGAAGTCAGACCCCAAAAGGGCATTGTGTAGTTTGTGGTTATGCTGGACCTGGCAGTGGTATTTACTAGAAGAAGAATCCTTTCTCCTTAGAGGACTTCAGAATTGAAGAGCTTGAGGAGTTCCGCGTCATGGCTCAGTGGTTAACGAATCCGACTAGGAACCATGAAGTTGCGGGCTCCATCCCTGGCCTCACTCATTGGGTTAAGGATCCAGCATTGCCGTGAGCTGTGGTGTAGGTCGCAGATGTGGCTCAGATCCCGCGTTGCTGTGGCTGTGGTGTAGGCCGGCTGGGAACCTCCATATGCTGCAAGTGCAGCCCTAGAAAGGGCAAAAAGACAAAAAAAAAAAAAAAGAATCGAAGAGCTTGAGAAATGCTCTGGTCCTGTACCAACCAGTACAGTAGCCACTAGCTCTGCATGCTACAGAGCACTTGAAATTGGGCTAGTATGAACTCAGATGTGCTACAAATATAAATAAAATACCCCAGATAAGTGAAGATTTAGTGTACTCGCAATATATATCTCATTCATATTGGTTTCATGTTCAAATAGTAACATTTTGGATACACTGAGCTAAATAAAAGATGTTAAAAAAATTTCACCCAGTCCTTTTTTATTTTTTTAGTGTGGCTATAAGATAATTTAAAATTATATATGTGGCTTGCATTTTATTTTATTTTATTTTATTTTTTTGGTCTTTTTGCCTTTATCTAGAGCTACACCCGCGGCATATGGAGGTTCCCAGGCTAGGGGTCTAACAGGAGCTGTAGCCGCTGGCCTTTGCCACAGCCACAGCAATGCCACGTCTGCGACCTACACTACAGCTCACGGCAACGCCAGATCCTTAACCCACTGAGCAAGGCCAGGGATCGAACCTGCAACCTCATGGTTCTTAGATTCATTAACCACTGCGCCACAAAGGGAACTCCTTGCATTATATTTTAGACAGCACTACCCTGGACAGTGTGTAGATTTTGTTTTCCATTTATTAGGTCTAAAATTTATTTTGGTTTATCAGTCAAAACCATTGCCGCCTCAGTATCACAAGCATGCTTTGAAGATACATGAATTTTGCATTATTTTAAAACACCAACCACTGTATTGGAACAAAATGTTGCTGCATTTCTCCAAACAATGTTACAGTACTAGGAAAATATTGTCTCACTTGTTACTGTTGCATAAGGCTCAGATGACAGTAAGTGAGATTTTAAAGTAATACATTTTAGATTAAATATTTATATATATTTTATTGTAATTGAATCAGGAAAGGAAAATTAATGCTTATAACTGAAAATAAAATGTCAGTTTATTGTCTATATCAATCATGTTTTAGAAACAGGCTTCTCAGGAATTGCTACTTTGGCTCTTTTCAGTTGAACTTGTTTTTAATTGATCAACCAGGACACCAAATTAATCTTAAAGTGTCAAGTTAGGCTGCAGAAGCAGCTGAGCACCAAAAAGTGAAATATGTAGCTTTACGTTGTACACAGCACCATCTGCTGGAGAAATCTATTAACAATTTTGAAAAATTCTCAGGAAAAAGTAAAAATTAAACTTAACCAAATCAAGATCGTGGTTGGGGTGTAAAAAAGAAAAAAAAAACACATATGAAAAACTACTAATTAAACCATGACAAGATAATTTGCTTGCAGTCCATTGCCATAAAATTGTCATTTTTTAAATCAGTTGAATGATGTCTATCTACTGTGTGCACAAACTTCACACCTACTAGTCAGGGAATGAGAAGGGAACCAAAGCAGATGAGCAGTAATAATGTCTAGTTTTATAAATGTCTGTGTGTATGGATTTGCTAGCAATGACATGTCTTTATGAAACATTAGTGGACCAAAAATGACATAGGACTCCCTGACCCCTGTGTCACACAAAGTAGGGCTCTGCACCCTCCAAGGGCAGTGCAGGGGTCTGAGAGACCCGTTGTTAGCTTCCGTCACATTTAGTGCTGATATGAATAGAGGCTGATGTGCTGCACACCAAGGGTCCAGGCTCCTTGGGGCCCAGGGCACTTCTGTGTTTTTTGCATATGCCGTGTTGCTGATTTCCAGTGTTTAGCTTTAAGACATTATGTATGGTAGTTCCCTTCGTGGCTCAGTGGTTAACGAATCCGACTAAGAACCATGAGGTTGCGGGTTCGATCCCTGGCCTTGCTCAGTGGGTTAAGGATCCGGCGTTGCCGTGAGCTGTGGTGTAGGTTGCAGACGCGGCTCGGATCCCGCGTTGCTGTGGCTGTGGCGAAGGTCGGCGGCTACAGCTCCTGTTAGACCCCTAGCCTGGGAACCTGCATATGCCGCGGGTGTAGCTCTGCATAAAGGCAAAAAGACAAAAAAAAAAAACACATTATGTATGATCCTGATTTTGAAGATAGGATTATATTCATTATTTCTGGTCTGGATAGGTAACAATGGTTAGACAAAGGGTTGAAGAAAGTTATAGAAAGGGGCTATTTGCCTGAAAGTCATGCCTTTTTATTTGCACAAATGGAAAAGTAAGCAGATGGTTGTCAACTTAAAAAACACAACTTAAAAGCTGAGAGTTAAGTTTTATTTGGGGCAAAATAAGGACTATAACTCTGAAATACCTCTCTAGAGAGGCAGGGGTAGGGCAGTATATATGTGATTCCAGTGAAGGAGGAGATACATGCAACCAAGCATGTATTTCACAGAAGGTTGCTGCTAGTCTCACGAAGGTCACCGCTGGTCACGAGAAGCAGATGTCACCATGAGGGATTTTAGCGCTTTTCTCGATAAGAGAAGGTGTAAGAATTGGGCTCATAAAATCTTCTCCTGAAAATATCTAACTATCTGAAGACCAGTTCTGCCAGTTTTCCCAGAGCACAGAATGCCTCACTCCTGATCTCCACCCTGAGCTCCTTTCAGGGGTGCTGAGGGTCAGCAGCTGCAGTGGCTCATGATTCAGCCTGTATAGAGGCAGATAGCAAGTGCCAGTCTCCAGTTCACAGGGTGGAAGGACACTTTCTTTTCTGGAAAATGACATGGATAAGCAGATGCAGAGAATATGAGGCTTCTGCAATAATGGAAGAAAACCTTAGGACGATTATTCCAGGGTGGCCAAACATGCCCTCTCTTACTTTTCTTCCTTCAGGAAGCCTTCCCTAAGCCTCAGTCTAAGGCAGATCCACCCGGTAAATACATCTACCACAGCTGGCCTGCCCTCTTCTATTACAAGCAACTTGAACTTTACTCTCTTTCTTGGCAGACTGTCAAGTCCATGAGGGCAGCATCTGGCCCTCGCAGTGCATATAACGGCTCTTAGAAGTGCTGTCATTCAACAAGTCAAAGGGGCTGAGGGAATGAAGAAATGAAATGATTTGCATCCAGGCATGGGCTATCACTCTTGGTGATGCATTTCCTCAATAGATCAGTGACCCGTACCCGAAAGAGAAAGCCACTGTCTGAAAGGATGCCACAACCAAATGAGGAGAGGTGGTCTGGGGGCAGGGGAACGACATGTAATGATTAGAAGTTAGTTTTCTAACCTTAAGATACATGGTCATCAGAAATCATGTGGATTGCTAAAACTGGAGGGAAAAACAAATCATTGTTTCCAGAACTTCTGCATCATTAGTACTCAATTATCTGTGCAAATCTGAATAGCAAAGAAGGTCCCCACTTTGTTTAGTTAAAGATGTAAAATAATGGGATGGATGGGGAGTTTGGGGTTAGTTGGAGAAAACCGTTCCATTTAGAAAGGATAAGCAATGAGGTCCTACTATACAGCACAGGGAACTGTATCCACTCTCTTGGGAGAGAACATGATGGAAGATAGTACGAGAAAAAGAATGTATATATATGTATGACTGGGTCACTGTGCTGTACAGCAGGAATTGGCACAACAATGTAAATCAAATTTGATTTTAAAAATCACTTTAAAAAAGGATATAAAATAATGCTGATCCAGACACATATATCAGATGCCAGAATTCGATAAGAATATGAAGTAAATTATGGGACCTTTCTATACAGTCTTTGCAACTTTCTGTGAATCTATTTCAAAATAAAAATTGAAAAGATTCCTACTATGTTTATGTTGAAGAAGGGTCAAATTATATCATTTGAGGGCTTTTTGTTTCTATATCATGGGTGAGATTTTTACAAAAGTTGCATATTCAGATGGAGCTGAACTTCAAAGAAATGAATGTCTATAAATTTTCTGAAATACTTCAGTGAGTATAAGTGTACTATTGTTTCATGTATTCTACAAGCCAGAGTTAAATATACATTTATTTTTTATTTACATCTCCCCCAATTTACCTGATACTTCACTTTCTGTGAATGGTGAGATTTTCTTTTAGAAGCAGAATGAAATTAAAATGATAGCAATTCAGATATATATGCTTGTAGAGATGCATAACAGAGACTGTGATTTAAAAAAAAAAATCCAGCCTTAGATCTATCACAGACTGGCTCTGTGGCTCCCCTTATCTCCAAAGTTGCATGACTTTGGAAAGAATGCATAACGTAGATTATTATGTGAACTGACCTGTGCTAGTGGTTGTGTGTGATTTGTGTGTCATATCCACCTCGGAGGAAACTCTTCTTATCCTGATCTTTATTTATTTTTATTTTTATTTTTTGTCTTTTTAGGGCCACACCTGCAGCATATGGAAGTTCCCAGACTAGGGCGTCGAATTAAAGCTGTGGCCATTGGCCTACACCACAGCTACAGCAATGCAAGATCCGAACCACATCTGTGACCTACAACACAGCTCATGGCACTGCCAGATCCTTAACTCACTGAGCGAGGCCAGGGATCAAACCTGCATCCTCATGGATCCTAGTTTCCGCTGAGCCACAATAGGAACTCCTTTATCATGATCTTTTAAACAAGTAAGGCTGGACTCAGAGTTCAGGAACTTGTCCAAGTTCCAAGCTCACCAGTTTGAGAGCTGGTTTGAACCCAAGGCACCTGTCTCCAGTGACTGTCCACAGACTCATTCTAGCTAGTATGCCTTTTTGAATTCTAACATTCCAAGACTCCATCTTCTACTGCTCAGTATCAAATACTCTATTATTATTATTATTTTATGTTATGGGGGCACCTGCAGCACATGGACGTTCTCAGGCTAGAGGTCAAATCAGAGCTGCAGCTGCTGACCTATGCCATAGCCACAGCAGCATTGGATCTGAGCCCCATCTGTGAGCTATGCTGCAACTTGAGGCACACCAGGTCCTTAATCCACGGGGTAAGGCCAGGGATTGAACCCGCATGCTCACGGACACTATGTCAGGTTCTTTATCCACTGAGCCATAACAGAAACTCCATCAAATACTCCATCTTTTTTTTTTTTTAATGATTTTTATTTTTTCCATTATAGTTGGTTTACAGTGTTCTGTCAGTTTCTACTGTACAGCAAAGTGACCCAAAAATACTCCTTTTTTAAGAGCAAGGTAAGCAGAACATTCACATGACCAGAAGCTAACCCCTAGATACGGAAATCATCCTTTACGAAACCTTGAGATTTTATTCCTGCTATAGACTGTTCACACTCAGACCTGACCAGGTCACCAACAGCCCTTCAGAAAACAAATCCCATGCAGGAAAGAGTGTCATGGCCCCATTTGACCAATTAATCAAGACATTTAATGAGGTGTATGTAAGAGTGAGACAGAACTAATCAGGATGATCATTTGAATGCTTTAAGAAAAACTCATTTAGTGGGAACTCGATTTCAGTTTTGTTAGTTATGATTCATGCTATTATGATCTTCATAACCATTGATAAGTTCCAAGCTTTTTATGATCCTTATTACTCTTGCAAAATCTCAGTTACAGAGAATGCTGTCCAACCTTTTACAAATAAACTGAGTTCCAAGTTGCCTAAGAAATTGTTAATCAGTGAGGCAAGAATGCTGCGGGCCATTAACTTCCATTCCTTACACAGCAGAAAGTGCCACTGTAATCACGGTTTTCTGCTCCTGGGGTTGGCCAGTAGGAAGTCACGTCACCTTTTGGACCAGGGTGTTTGCAGATCTACCCATTACTCATCCATTTATCAGCCACCTCCCATGTGCCAGCTAAGTCTGCAAAGACATCATATTAAATAATCATTGAAGTTCATGTCTGTGATTTCAGCCCTTCTCCCACCCTGGTCCTAGAGTCTAATCTCAGCTCTAAAGCAGACCAGCTAAGGCAGTTTGGGCAAGTCCCTTAACCTCTAGGAACTTCATACTCTTACTTTACCAAAATTCTATGTGGACAAAATAGTCATTGCCATAAAGCAGACATTCAGGGAGTGTAAATTTTAACCTTCTTCCTGTCCAAACCAGTTTCAGAACTCACTTCTCTCCTTTCCCTTTGATTTTTGTGTGTGTGAGAGAGAAACTTTGCTAGTAACAGATTTAAAAGAGAGGGAGTTCCTGTTGTGGTTCAGAGGGTTAAGATCCCAGCATAGTGTCTGTGAGGATGCAGGTTTGATCCCTGGCTTTGCTTGGTGGGTTAAAGATCTGGCGTTGCTACAAGCTGCTGCATAGATCTGCTCCGATTCGAACCCTAGCCTGGGAACTTCCATATGCCACAGGTGGGGCCCAAAATAAATAAATAAATAAAATGAATAGCTATTTATTAGTTAAAGCATCCTTGAATTGTTTTTCATGGGATCCTGTTATCATGGTTTCTTATTTTTTTTTTTTTGTTTTGTTTTGTTTTTGGTTTCTAATGGCTGCACTCACGGCATGTGGAAGTTCCCAGGCCAGGGAATGAATCTGAGCTGCAGCTGTGACCTATGGCACAGTTACAGTGATGCCAGATCTTTTGACCCACTGTGCTGGGCTGGGGGTCGAACCTCCACCTCCGCAACAACCCAGACATAGCAGTCAGATTCTTAACCTGCTACACCGCAGTGGGAACTCCCCTATTGCCATGTTTTTAATAATCTGAGTTGTGACTTTTTTTTTTTGGTCATGCCTGGGGCATGCAGAAACTTCTGGGCCAGGAATCGAACTCACACCACAGCAACATCCTGAGCCACTGCAGTGACAATGCTGGATCTTTAACCCTCTGCAGCACAGAAGAACCCCTGGGTTCTGAATCTTTAAGGACAAGTACAGGGTGAGAGTCTACTGAGACCTTGCATCGTAAATGTGTCAGGTCATAAAGTCACCTGAATTGAGTGTGGAAATGTCAGGTTCGACCCCTGGCCTATCAACTCAGAATCTCTACAGAGAAGCCTAAGTATCTCTGCTTTTAACGTGTAGCACTCGTGTTGCTTCAGATGTGGCCAGTTTGGGGCAGGCTGTGCTGGAGCCAGGTTCTCTGGGCAAAGGGATGTGGTCCGGGCACCACGTTTGCACAGCCAATTATTTTGCTGAGTTTATCTTTGAGTGTAAAGGGCGGGAACAGAGCAAAAAATCTTGGTAATATATTCCTGCTTCTCTGGTCTGAGTAGTAGACCATTTTAAAATAAATTCAGTCCTGGAGAGAACACTGGTCAAACTTCACTGTTATTTGCCTGAAAATCTGACCTTTCTGATATACTTTTTTAGTTTGCAACACAGAGTTTTCAGAAGAGTTTTATATTCTCACGAGTTTTTAATTCAGTTTGGGTAGACATCGATTAAGTAAATAGAAATTTCTGAGATAAAAACACATAGACATAATAAACTTTAGAAAAGTAGGCAGGCTAGAGCCACTTTTTCACATGCAACTTAATTAAAAAATTATTAAAGGAACAAACAATAATTGGTCTCAATTACTACATATATTACAGCAAGATTTTACAAATTAGGTAGTCAGAATTCCCTCATGGTGTAGTGGGTTAAGGATCCAAGGTTATCACTGCTGTGCCCTGGTTGCTGTTGTAGCATGGGTTCAATCCCTGGCCCCAAAACTTCCACATGCCGTAAGCACAGCAAAAAAAAAACAGGAAAGAAAAGTCAATGATTTGGTATGCCAAGTATGAGTCTCATTAATTCCCAATTGATTTCTCATTCACTGTGCCAGTCCTCAACATCAAACATCATTTAATATCATATAATTTAACTATGGTTACTTTACATGTTATGAAGAGAAAATCTGATTTTAATACATACTAAAATATGTATTTTAATACTTATTAATCAGAAATCTGATTTTAATATGTATTAAAATAAATAATATATCAAAATTATAAATTTTAAAAAGTCTTGCAGTAATGTGCTCGGTAACACGGCCACACATCAGGACTTCCCAGTAACAAAGTGTCAAGGACGCTTTCTTCATTTCCTCCTGCAGCTTTCTTTAGCCATTTGGATTTTTTGTTTTTTTCTTTTCGTTTTTCTGTTATTGCAGTATAGTTGGTTTACAATGTTGTGTTAGTTTCTGCTATATAGCAAAGTGATTCAGTTATACATATTTTTTCATATTCTTTTCCATAGTTTATTACAGGATACTTACTATAGTTGTTTGTGCTATACAGTAGGATTCTTGGTTATCCATTCTATATATAAGTTTGCATCTGCTCATCCCCAAACTCCCAATCCCTCTTTTCCCCACCTCTCCTCTCTAATGGCAACTACAAGTCTATTCTCTGTGTCTGTGAATCAGTTTATGTTTCATAGATAAGTTCATTTGTGCCATATTTGAGATTCCACATATAAGCGATATCATATGGTATTTATCTTTCTCCTGACTCACTTCTCTTAGTACGATAATCTCTAGGTCTATCCATGTAGTTGCATTTTTTCATTCTTCTTTTATGGCTGAGTAGTATTCCATTGTATATGTACCACATCTTCTTTATCCATTCATCTGTCAATGGACATTTAGGTTGTTTCCATGTCTCTAGCCAGCTAGGTCTTTAACTGCCTGTTTTCAAATGCTAAGCTAAATCATTTCATTATTGTATTTCAGTTTCCTTTTTTTGAAAGCAAGAGACTGAGAAAAAAATGTGCTTTAGCTGAATCCACATTAAAACACTAAGTCTGTAGTATTAGTTGTTATATTCATATACATTACATTTATTATTTAATATAGCATTAGTATTATTACCCATGTAACAATATATGAGTATGCATTCATTATAATATGTATAATTTTCTTCAGTTCCCCTCCCCTAATTTTTATATAAATTATATGAATTTACACATAGACATGGAAAGATGTGATTAGTCCCAGTTACATTTTTTCTGACTTTTTTATTTAATATTCCTTAGAGGATTACATATTACAACATATACTTCTATCCTCTTCTTTTTAATCCTGCACAGTATACCATACTATGAATACATCATAAGTTATTTAAACTCTGTCCTATTGATGGCCAGTAAAGTCCTGGGTCAGATTTTAGGTCATAAGAACTCTGTAGTGACTTGACTGGTTTTCAACTCCTCCTCTTGCTTCCTCACACTTACCTACTACCTACATTGTTTATTTTCTTACTTATGTAGATATCCTAGAGTGTAATGGCCTTGCCTTCAATTATAGCTCTTGAAGAGATTATAAACCACTATTTAAGTAGTCATTTTTGTCTTCTTACTTTTCTATTAACTTTTATTCTCAGAGGGAAAAACTTAAAAATATTTTAAGTACACATATGTACAGAATGTAATCTGGTTAAGGGAAAACATCTTTACTCCATTTCGTCAGAGGAAATATGAATAATTCAGGAAGGTGATGTGTGTACAATTCTACTTAAAAAATGGTGCATTTGAGCCTCTTATGCCTAAAATCCACATATTAGGTATCCTTTAGGTTGAGGCTTATCTTTAAAGTGCCTGTTAAGGAGTTCCTGCTGTGGAGCACAGGGTTAAGGATCCAGCATTGCTGCACCTGTGCTGTACGTTGCCACTGCAGCTTGGATTTGATCCCTGGCCTGGAAATTTCCATATGCTGTGAGCGTGGCCAATTTAAAAATAAAAAAGGACCAAGATTCCAGTTCCTTTTTTTTTTTTTTCTTTTTAGGGCTGCACCCGCGGCATATGGAGGTTACCAGACTAGGGGTCAAATCAGAGCTGTAGGCGTCAGCCTACGCCACAGCCACAGCAAGGCAGGATCTGCGTTTGCGACCTACACCACAGCTCACGGCAATGCTGGATCCTTAACCCACTGAGCGAGGCCATGGATCAAACCTGCATCCTCATGGATGCTATCAGATTCGTTTCCATTGAGCCACACTGGGAACTCCTCCAGTTTCATTTTTGATCTGGTTGAACCCTGTTTCTCTCCTAGTTGACAATTAATTTGGTGGTGGTGACTCTGTAAAATGAGAAGATGTCACTGATCTATTTGTAAAATGAGAAGATGTCACTGATCTATTTTGCCATCCTACAAATTTCTATTTAGATTCCCCCATCTTCTCAACCTGTGTCTAACGAAGGAGGCAGATATGTTCTTAGTGAGGGGTGGTAGGACATGTGCTATATGTATCAAGGGTATAAAGAGAGGCTTCTGTGAGTAGCAAACAACAAAAACAAAACCAACACCCTTCCCTGAAGTTGAGGAATTTTCCCTTTATTCTATAGCCAATCAAACCACCCCAGCTACATAAACCTAAAGATTATACTCTCTTATTCCCCACCCTCTTCTCACCTCCAACTCCAGTTCCCATCCCTCTGAAGTAACCAGTGTTAATAGCCTAGATGTTTTCTTCTGCAAATTTCTCTTATAAAAATATACAAACAGGAGTTCTCTTGTGGCACAGTGGATTAAGGATCCGGTGTTGTTACTGCAGCGGCTCAGTTCACAGCTGTGGCACGGGTTCAGTCCCTGGCCTGGGAACTTCCACATGTCACAGCCAAACACACACACACACACACACACAGATTACAGTTTTCCTCTAGAAAAGATCATACTCTGCACATTGCTCTGCGTCTTGTTTTTCTCACCTTATACCTGTCCGTCACTACCTGCCTGGCCCTGGCTCCTTCCTTTCCCTCAGAGCTCACCTCTGATGTCACCTCCTCCAGGAGGTGTCTCCTGGTCCTTCTCACCCCTCCTCCCCAGTCATTCTATTTCCTCCCTCAGTTTATCCTCAATTTACCTTTTTTCTTTAACCTTACTAGGAGGTTGGTGTGGCAGGAGATTGTATCTTGTTTGAATTGGTGTAAATTATTAGGTTTGAATATTTTCATATATGTTTATTGTCTGTTTTCTGTGAATTGTCTGTTTATATAGTTTGCCATTTTCTTTCTTTCTTTTTATTTATTTATTTTTTGGTCTTTTTAGGGCCGCGTCTGTGGCTATGGAGATTCCCAGGCTAGGGGTCGAATCAGAGCTGTTGCTGCCTGCCTACACCACAGCCCCAGCAATGCAGGATCCGAGCTACATCTGCGACCTACACCACAGCTCGCAGCACACTGGATCCTTAACCCACTGAGCAAGGCCAGGGATCAAACCCGCAACCTCATAGTTACTAGTCATGTTCATTAACCACTGAGCCACGACAGAAACTCCTACAGTTTGCCGTTTTCAATCAGCTTTCCTATCATCTTATCAATGTGTAGCTGCCATTGGTATTGAGCATACTAATTAGTCCTTAATTGCCATGTGTGGCTAGTATCTTTCCCAGCCTTACTTTTGTCATTCAGGTTTACTATTTTTGTCATAGAAAGTTTAAGTCTCTTGTCCGGCTGGGATTTTTATTAATTTATGAGAAGATGTAGTGATTTGGTTTTGTTCTTCCAAATAGATTTTTTTTTTTTTTGTCCGGCTGGGATTTTTATTAATTTATGAGAAGATGTAGTGATTTGGTTTTGTTCTTCCAAATAGATTTTCAGTTATCTCAACACCATCTTTTATTTATTTATTTATTTATTTATTTATTTTTGCTTTTTAGGCCCGCACCCATGGCATATGGAAGTTCCTAGGCTAGGAGTCGACTCGGAGCTACAGTTGCTGGCCTACGCCACAGCCACAGCAACTCGGGATCCAAGCCGAGTCTGCAACCTACACCGCTGCTCATGGGCAACACCTGATCCTTAACCCACTGAGCAAGGCCTGGCATCAAACCCATGTCCTCATGGTTACTAGTCAGATTCGTTTCCACCGAGCCACAATGGGAACTCCCAGTACCATCTTTTGAACCATCTTTTCCCCACTGAACTGAAGTTTAAATGTACAACTTTGATTTAAGTATATTAAATATATGATACACAAAAGCAGATATATGGACTTACAAATGTACTAGGAGTTCCCATTGTGGCTCAGTGGTGACAAACCTGACTGGTGTCCATGAGGATACAGGTTTGATCCCCGGCCTCACTCAGTGGGTTAAGTATCCAGCATTGCCGTGAGCTGTGGTGTAGGTCACAGACATGGCTCAGATTCCAAGTTGCTGTGGCTCCGATTCGACCGCTACTGGGAACTTCCATAGGCTGTGGGCATGGCTCTCAAATATACTATATATGTGTATATGTATAAACATATATAAAGTTGAATCTATTTCTTGATTCTCTTTTTGTCTTCCTATTTGTTATATATTTCTCACATTCTTATACATCTCTCTATATAACTGTTTTATTGTGATACTTCCGGCTGTTTTTTTTTTCTTTTTTTGCTTTTTGAGTCACATGTACAGGGCAGCATATGGAAGTTCCCAGGCTAGGGGTCAAATCAGAGCTACAGTCTCTGGCCTATGCCACAGTCACAGGATCTGAGCTTTGTCTACAACCTACGCCACAGTTCACCACAACAATGGATCCTTACCCTACTAAGCAAGGCCAAGGATCGAATCCATATCCTCATGGACACTAGTTGGGTTCGTTACCGCTGAGCCACAATGGGAACTCCTAAGTTTTTAAATCTTACAAGATAAATTCTCCCTCACAAATCTACTTTGCTAAAATACTTGGCTAGGCTCAAATACTACTTCGTAAGATTTTTGAAATAATTTATTTCGGTGAAACCTAGCAGGATTCTGCATGGAGTTGGGCTTTTGAAGTAAACCTATTTAGCTGCACTAGAGGAGGTGGTGAAGGGGCGGGTACTCTCAGTACCCTAGGCAAGTTGAGATGTGGTCTGAATAACGGGATGGCTGGAGAGCAAGCCATTTCCAAAACAGAATCAACGGACTTTGACCTGTAGATGTGAAGTACAAGGAAAAGTCAGTCACTGCTGTTTGACTGGAGGACTGGGAGTGTAAAGCCTCCACCAGAGTGAGGGCTACAGGGCAAGAAGTAGGTGTGGAGGTGGACAGAAAGGAAGAAGATGCGACCATCTGTAAACAGGTTGAGTTTGATACCTGAGGGCCACTGAGGACCAGGCAGCAATTGGTGATAATGGTACACATCCTTTGGGTAACTTAAAAATATTTTAAAGGCGGTTTCCGATAAAGTTCTAGAGCCTTTCGCACAGGCTGAAATGTTTGCTCCCTTTCTTGTGAGGCTTTTTTCTGACTCGTTCTTACTTTGAGCAGCTCACAGGCAGATTATTGCAAATAATCACAGAATTAAAGTAGCCCTTCTCGAAGTTTGTCCATATGTGGTAAAATGCCAGTTTCTGAAGATGCTATTGCTCTTCTGTAGAAATAGTTTTTTCTGCAGATACTGTACATGAATAGCTTTATAACATCATTGCGAAGCTTGCTATTAAGGTCACTATAGTTTTCTCTTTATCATAAAAACTGTTTTTATTCAGACTACCAAATCTAAATAATTGTAACAAAGTTACACGTCAGTTCATACAAGGTACTGTATGAGTAGACTTAATCTCATGGCTTTTTTCATTCGTTTCTCTTTTCAGAACTTGATAGCCCAGAAGAGTTAGGGAAAAAGCGTATCTGCAGGATCATCACTAAGGATTTCCCGCAGTATTTTGCAGTGGTTTCACGGATTAAGCAGGAAAGCAACCAGATTGGTCCTGAAGGTGGCATTCTGAGCAGCACCACTGTGCCCCTCGTCCAGGCTTCTTTCCCAGAGGGTGCTTTAACCAAAAGAATTCGAGTGGGCCTCCAGGTAATGTTCTCAAAACGTTGTTCTCCTTGGTACACGCTGTGAGCACGACCGCACGTTCTGTATGCAAGACTGTGATCAGGCAGGACTCATCTTTTTTTTTTTTATGTTTTTTTTCTTTTTTCTTTTTATTTCTTTACATTATACCCAGCTGTACAGCGTGGTGACGGGGTTACACATCACAAGTGGTTAGACATAGTTCCCAGTGCTATACAGTGGAGGCAGGACTCATCTTAATGATGTGTCGCTAATCACAACATTTGAGGACTCATTAACCTGTTTTAAATAATAAAGTATTAAGTGTAAAGTTAGCTTAGTGGCTTATCAAGTAAGGTACATATTTTATGGTTTTTCCGTTGAGACATATCACTTGGTTCCTGATGAAGATCTTTTTTTTTCTTTTTTGGCCACCCTGTGGCATACGGAGTTCCCAGGCCAGGGATCAGAGCTAAGCCGTAGTTACAGCCTGCACTGTAGCTGCCGGATGCTTTAACCCATGTGCCAGGCCTGGGGATCGAACCTGTGTCCTGGCGCTGCAGAGATGCCACTGATCCCGCAGCAGGAGCTGTAAAGATCATTTTTTTTAACCATGGTTTATTGGACTCAGTATGTGGAGCAACAACACACAGAGAGCACATATATTATTAAAGAAACAAACCATACTTGATTTGGTTCATAATATGCCACATCACAAAAAATCAGTAGTAGTGAAATTTGCAAGCTTTCAAATTTTAATTCAGTTGAAGTAAATCATAAAGGCTGGGCTTTATCCAAACCAGTTGGAACTTGTTTTGGTTTGGAAAGCTGGCTGAAAATCTTGGCAAGCAGGGTCTTTCTTGTATGTGTTCATTTTGGTTAGAAGTTCACCAGTACTTTTTTTTCCTTACTGGCTAAGAAAAATAACCTGAAATAATTTGTGTTAATTCATATAGGAATAGTTCCCATATTCAGTAAACATTCTGTGCTAAAAAGACTACCTTACATTTGTTCAGTAAACCTTTGGCACTAAAATTTAGTAAACATTTTATGCTAAAAAGACTAACCTTGCGTTTCAGTGGTCTGAAGTTCCCTTCCACTGTCTCCCATATTGACCATTTTACCAAATAGCAAAGAAACAAAAAGAATTTAGGTTTGCTAGACTAGAACTGATTTTGACATCTTATATACCTTTTTGTTTCTTAACTCTGGAAACCTCAGTTTTTGCAGGGATATAAGATGCCTCTGTAATGTTTTACTGAGTACCCTGTGTAGGTGTAAAGTATACTGGACTCAGTGTTTGTGGTCCTTTGGACTAGACTCCAAGGCTTCTCTGCTATGAGATCTGATTCCTTCTCTCTTTCCCATGGCAGCCCAGGCTGTCTGTGTTTTGCTGGGGACATATTCAGGCTGGCCAGCTCCAGGGTTAGGTTGTTTCTGTTGGTGTTTTATGCCTTCCTGAAATAGTCAGAAAGGATGAAAATGAAAGACATTTTGAAGGTGGTTGTTGTGGTGTGTTTTTTTTTTCCCTCCTCAATCAAAAAGTCAACTTTCTGGAGTTTCCACTATAGTGCAACTGGGGCGGCAGTGTCCTAGGAGCACTGAGACGCAAGTTCGATCCCTGACCCGGTACAACGGGTTAAGGATCTGGCGTTGCTTCAGCTGCGGCTCGGATCTGATCCCTGTCCTTGGAACTCCATATGCTGTGGGCTAGCCCAAAAAAGAAAAAAAAAAGTTAACTTCCTGAGAAATAGAAAAAGAAAAATGTCCACTTTCATGTAAGGTCCTCTCTCTGTCTCTAGGCCCAGCCTGTCCCGGATGAAATCGTGAAGAAGATCCTTGGAAACAAAGCAACGTTCAGCCCAATCGTCACTGTGGAACCGAGAAGAAGGAAATTCCATAAGCCCATCACGATGACCATTCCCGTACCCCCACCCTCAGGAGAGGGCGGCTCCAACGGGTACAAGGGAGACACCACACCCAATCTGCGCCTTCTCTGTAGCATTACAGGTTTGCCCCCGTTGTGGCTGTACTTGCTGTTGATGTTAGCATCTGCAGAGATTCCGTACAGAGATAGAAAACCTTTCAACAACCCTGCCAACATGATCAGAGTAGGGAAAAAAAAGAATAGAACGTTTCACTTGTCCGTCACCTCATCTCTCTTCTCCCTGTAATTACTTCTTTAAGATGCTGATGCCATGACGCTGGAAATTCAGTGATACTGCTTTTCTTGTTTAGTGTTAGGAAGAGTGCTTTTGTTAAGGTTATTGAGGGTATTATTGAATCTACCAGAGCATCAGGTAATGGCTTGGTGACTTAGGTAATAGACCTGGCAGCCCCCATGAGACGGCAGGAAGTTAAATGGACTGTGGGGAAAATAGAGGCTCCCACAGAGCCCCAGGGATAGCAAGGAGCAGGGTGAGTCCTCAGTTCTTCTCACCTCCTCTGCTCACAAGTGTAATCCAGTAGACTGCATATGCAGGGCCTAGGGGGAACCCAGAGCCAGTTCATCATTTGATTAACCTGACTTTTTTCTTTTGGCCACACCCAAGGCATGCAGAAGTTACCAGGCTGAGGGATCGAACAAGCACCACAGCCGTGACAATGCTGGGTTCTTAATCCACTGCACCACCAGGGAACTTCCTTAACATGACCTTTAAAGTCCAAGATTAAGATAGGCTTTTTGATTTGTTCTTTTCTGAAGAGTAATTTATTTTTAAAATTAAATTTTTTTTTTCTCCTTTTGCTTTTTAAGGTTGTACCTGCAGCATATGAGATTTCCCAGGCTAGGGCATGAATCGGAGCTGGTAGCTGCAGCAACTGGATCCAAGCCCCATCTGCAACCTGTGCTGCAGCTTGCAGCAATGCTGGATCCTCACCCTACTAAGCGAGGCCAGGGATTGAATTCACATCCTCACAGATACTATACTGGGTTCTTAACCCACTGAGCCGCAATGGGAACTCCTCTGAAGAGTAATTTTAATGGCTGGTTCCCCTTTTAGCCTGGAAAATTAAGTGATTCAGGCATACTAAAATGAGCTGCCTTTTAACTTTCTTGAAAGTTCTTGCCTTTAAAAAAAAAAAAATGAAAGGATTATATTGTCGATCTGAAACAACGAATCTTTGCACTCATAAAAAGCACTTATAAATTGTGGCTTAAAATGAATGGCTTAAGCTTGTGTGCCCCAGGTTTAAACCATTCATTAGTCTCTAGACAGAAAGATAATGTTTTCTAATCTAATATTATCCTTTTTTTGGCCACGCCGACGGCATGGGGAATTTCCCAGGCCAGGGATCGAACCCACACCACAGCAGCAACCTGAGCCACAGCACTGACGACGCCAGATCCTTAACTTGCTGCATCACCAGGGAACTCTAAATAACAGTATCGTACAAGGAGATCACGCTAAGCTGGTAAAAGTATATATAAAAGGAGAGTAGAGAGGAAAACTGCCTTTAGTACATTTCATTACTTCAGAGTATTAGAAGTTTTGCAAGTTACTAACTGCACGGAAAGAACAGGATGATATTAAAAATTTTATAAGAGGCATCTCCCCTAATAAAGTCAACATCTCTGCTGTCGTTCTCTCAGGGGGCACGTCGCCGGCTCAGTGGGAAGACATCACAGGAACTACTCCTTTGACGTTTATAAAGGACTGTGTCTCCTTTACAACCAATGTTTCAGCCAGGTATGGAAATGAAGGATTCCAAAAAGCACTAGGAATTAGTCTTATTACCTTCTGGAAAGTAAACACTGTTATTCTTTTTTTTTTTAACACTGTTATTCTTTAAAACGTTTACGGTGAGGTTCAACATAACTCAGAAATTCTAAATTCACCTGGATGTAGCTTTAGAGCTTCACTTTTTATCCAGTTCTCACTCTAAGATGGTAAGCTTGCTACTGCCAGTGGAAGTTTTTAGCAGTTCATAAAAACTACTAGGATTTCTCTTTCTCTCCCATTTTCTCCTGTATAGCTCTTATTCCTTCCAATGGTGAAGTAAGAAATTAAACTCTGAGGCAGGAGTAGAAAGGAAGGCTTATCATGGGTATGTGTAAGAAGGGAACAAGAATTTTATGGAAAAGAAAATAGAGGGAAAAATCCTTAGCATTTTCTTAGCAAAATTATAAGAATGTAGGGTTTCTGTGTTTGATAAACAGAGTAAACATCTTTGCTGTTTGTTTAAATGGACAAGTTAAGGTTTTGGTTTAAGTTCCTTTATATTCTCTTATTTTTAAAATTTTTTAAAAGTTAAGTGTAGTTGATTTACAGTGTCCCAATTTCTGCTGTACAGCAGCGACCCATATATATATGTGTGTGTGTGTGTGTGTATATATACGTGTATATATATATATATATATATATATATATATATACATTTTCTCATACATATTTTTTAATTGTAATTTTTTTTTAAGATTTAGCTTAGAAATTACCTCATTTTTATACTCTTGTTTTTGTCTTTCTCAGATTTTGGCTTGCAGACTGCCATCAAGTTCTAGAAACTGTGGGGTTAGCCACACAACTGTACAGAGAATTAATATGTGTTCCATATATGGCCAAGTTTGTTGTTTTTGCCAAAATGAATGATCCTGTAGAATCCTCTCTGCGGTGCTTCTGCATGACAGATGATAAAGTGGACAAAACTTTAGAGCAACAAGAGAACTTCGAGGAAGTTGCCAGAAGCAAAGATATTGAGGTACCTTGCTCACATCAAGTTCACTGGATTTCTCTGTCCAGATCGGGAGTTTTATTTTTGAGGTCATAATACAGCACCTACTGTCGATATGGAGTTCATGACTGATTTTAGTTTTTGTTTTAAAGTGCTGATACAGATTCACTCTCTTATTTTAAGTATCTTTGAGGTTATATTAATTGGTTAAAAACATAGTACCCAGGAGTCTAAGTTGTGCTGCCATTTTCCTGTGGTTACTTATTTTCATGATTACTATCTATACACAATACCATGATTTTCCTTTGTCAAAGTATTTAGGAGGCCAAAACATCAAACTTTCAAGGAGTTCCTGCTGTGGCATAGTGGGTTAAGGGTCCGGCATTGCTGCAGCTGCTTGATATTCAGTCCCTCGCCTGGGAACTTCCATTAAGCTGTGAGGGAGACCAGCTATAATGCAAAAAAATAAAAAATAAATTAAAAAAAAAAAGCTGTGAGGCGGGAAAAAAAATTCACATTCTCTGGATTAAAGTGATTGACATCAGGCACTTTTGCAAACATGTTTAAAGTTGTCAGAATAGAAATAAATGTATAATTCTGTCTTGTACATGTCCATGATTCCGTTTCCAATCACAGCTACTAATGACGAACCAAGAGCATTATTTTTGTGGCAAATAGCACCACAGAAGTAATTTCCTATATTAGGAGACCAATGTGACTTAGAAACATGTCAGTCTTTTAAGATTCCACGACTTAAAAATCTCAAAAGTAACATTAAAAATCTCCACTTAAAGTAACATCAAGTTATGTGTTTCTTTTACTCTAAAAGGTTCTGGAAGGAAAACCTATTTATGTTGATTGTTATGGAAACCTGGCTCCACTCACCAAAGGAGGACAGCAACTTGTTTTTAATTTTTATGCTTTCAAAGAGAACAGACTGCCCTTTTATATCAAGGTAAATTACCTTCCACAGAGACTCTGGATTTTTTGGTTTTTTTTTAATGCTCATAAAGAATAAAGAAAAGAGTCTCATGATTCAGTTTGAAATATCCAACCAAACTTGCATTCATATAAAAATGGTCAGATTTTGTCCTAGTTCTACTTGAGTATAGTTTTGAGCCAGGAAAGCCTTACAGTTATTCCAAAGAGTCTTTACCTTTTAAAGAGCTAAAAAATCATTATATTTAAGTACACGTTTGTTAAGACCAAGCAGTCTGGAATAATAAAAAGCCTCATATCTGGATATCAAGCAAATAATGGATGAAATCCAAATTGAATGTTCAGGTTTGATCTTTATTTCTGGTGGAGACCAAAGACATTCTGGAGGAATCTTCTTCTCCAAAGAACCAAAGGACGTAGGAGAATTGTTTTATTATTATAATTACTTGCCATTGTTATTGTTGCTGAAAATGAGGCTTTGAAAAAAATTATTAAGGAGTTTCCGTCATGGCACAGAGGAAACGAATCCGACTAGGGACCATGATGTTGTGGGTTCGATCCCTGGCCTCACTCAATGGGTTAAGGATCCGGTGTTGCTGTGAGCTGTGGTGTAGGTTGCAGACGCAGCTTGGATTTGGCGTTGCTGTGGCTGTGGGGTAAGTCAGCAGCTACAGCTCCGATTCAACCCGTAGCCTGGTAATTTCCATATGCCAAGGGTGAGACCCTAAAAAGACACAAACAAAAAACAAAAAAGAAAGAAAAAAATTATTAGGATGAAAATGCACATAAGCCAGACTGTACAGTGGATTGTCAGGATAAGTTAAGCAGATACAACATTCCTGTGTTTATACTAGGAACTGGCCATTCTAAATCTGGCCAAGTTTAATGTGACTATATTGTTGATGTATAGCTGTTCTCATCTTTTTCCTTTACTCTTCCTGCCTCTTGAAAAGGGCTCCATAAAACAAACATGCTTGACTCTTGTACAGACAGGAATCCTCAGAAAAGTCTCTTTCTGTAACTGTCAACTACTGAAATTCTTCTAGATTAGAGACACCAGCCAAGAGCCCTGTGGTCGTCTGTCTTTCCTGAAAGAACCAAAGACAACAAAAGGCCTGCCTCAAACAGCTGTCTGCAACTTAAACATCACTCTGCCAGCACACAAAAAGGTATCTTTTAATACCGGTTTATTTTCACCCTCCTTCCCTGGTCTTGAAGAAGTGGGCCTTTGGTATGCCATTAAGGAATGCTTTGTAACATGATGAAAGCTCTTGAAACCCAAGTTTTATTAGTCTCTTTGTGTAGACTAAGTCTTGTGACTGTGGTGTCAGATTTTTATGGTTTGTATGATGGAGTCCTGTTTATTGCTTCTGCTTCTGCTGGTAGTTAGTAGATTTTTATGCTCTCAGATAACGCCACATGTTAATTTGCCATGGATGTATCGCTCTTGATTTTTTTTGTTGTTGTTGGCTTTTGATTTGCTTTGCTTTCTAAAGCAGCTTGCATTTTTGTGCTCCCTACTCAGTCCTTTTCATATCCTGATATTCTTTTCCCTGCTGTCCATTATAATATTCCTTGTCTCTGCAATGCATCTTGGAACCAAAAGGAGACAGAGTCAGATCCAGATGATGAGGTAATATGAACACTTCTGCTTTTACTCTATCAGAGATAGAATAGGGATGGAATCTGTAGAAAAGAGGTTGCAGAGGGCTGAAGTGTGGGAAACGTATTATATTTTGCAGATCTTAGCTTAAATGAGGTAAATGATAATTATTTTTTCCCTCCCCATATACAGAAGAGTACTTCAGTCCATTCAATAAAATTATAATCTGGCTAATGATTTAAAAGGTTCTTTAAGCATTTTTAAGTGTGATGGACTGGCATGTATAAATATACATTGGGGCATATTTTCAACTAGTATCTATTGTTATAACTTTAAAATCAAAGATGATTAGTATATAGGAGTTCCTGCTGTGATGCAGTGGGCTAATGACACGGCTTGTCTTTGTGGCGTTGCCAGTTCTTTCCCTGGCCTGGTGCAGTGGACGAAGGATCTGGTATTGCTGCAGCTGTGGGTGGCATAGGTTGCAGCTCCAGCTCAGATGTGATCCCTGGCCTGGAAAATTCCGTATGCTGCAGGTGCAGCTGAAAAAAAAAATATGGTTAATAGATGAAATTTCATAGTTTTATATACTATAAAATATGTGCTCAATGGCTATAGATAAATATTTGATATTCTATTTAAAGAAATTTATCTTGGCCATTTTTAAGAGTATAATTGTTCGAATAAGTATTAAATGAATTTTTCCTTATAAGTTAGCTCCTAATATTTCTCCACGTTATATCATCATTGGATTTTTAAAACTCACACCTCAGTAATAATAAATAGAATCAGTGGCCTTAAGGCTCAGTAACATTACTCCTAATAAAACCATTACCCTGTTTTTAATCGCCTCATCTACACTTTATGCCTATTAACATAAACAACAGCAGTAATCGGAATAATAAACTTTGTGTGCCTTTTTTCCTTGAATGTACTCACAAAGAATGAGTGTACATTGTGATGTATGTGCTTTCGATACGAACCAATTTGGGGAAATTTACTGCTCGGCATCAGAAGTCTTCGTAACGCTCGTCTTTTATTTGTAGTTCCCTGTAGTCTGCTGTGTTGGTGCGCTTACATTTTGCTAAGTGATGGTTATTTGGTTAAGACATGGGGTTAGGTTGTAGAACCGCCGTAGGAAAAGCCATGAGAAGAAACATAGGGAACAACCAGATATCAACATGCTAGCCTGCCAAATGTTTTGAAACGATGAAAATGTCACAGGGAGGGTGGACATAGTCTCTCTTTTCTTTTATTTTCCAGATGGAGAAAACAGATAGACGACAGACCTTTGCGTCATTAGCTTTACGTAAGCGCTACAGCTACTTGACTGAGCCTGGAATGAGTGAGTTTCCTAACGCACTTACTAATCTTTGTGGATTTTTATAAGAAGAGACATTTTTTCTATACCACCTGAATTCTGAGGTCATTTGAAAACCCAATGGCAAAAGAAAATTGCCTGCAGGAAAACTATCACAAGATTTAAGTGATATATTGTACAGAGCTGGAGATGTGAGGTACAAACACCCCTAGAGCATAGCTTTAAAAGCTTTTTTTAAAGCCATCAGCTATTTTTTTTTAAATAAGAAACATCTATTACTTGACCTTGAAAAACCTTGGTTTCACTGGGATTATTAACTATGCTAGGAGATAATGTTGTGCTAATGTTGCTTTAAAGCTGTGCTCAAAAGAGAGAAATATTTACTTTCATACATGTAGGGTGATGTAAAGGATGATAAAGTAACTCTGGTCATCATCTCATTTTTCTTAATATAGGTAGGTCATTATATCTTAGTCCTGATTCCTTTTCCCAGTTGGCAAGAACTGCATTTTCCCACCTTCTTGAGGTAGCCCTTGTTTTACTAATTTCTTGTTTCCTCCCTCCCTCCCTCTCTCCCCGTCCCTGTGCTTTTTATTAAATATCAACTCTAAGGCTGGTCTTCATAAGACCGGTGAAAGCTTTTTCTTCTCTCAGTGAGGGTTTTGGTTCATTGTTAACAGACGTGCAGATATCAGGGGGTAGATTCGCTGAGTCATGCTGGCTCATTCTCTCTTTGGGTCTCCCCTCCCTGCCTCCCTCATCCTTGTGGGCATCACCTCAGGTGATGACTCCAGCCCTCAAGACAGTGCCTTCCGCCAACAGGGTGTATGCGTGCTGAGGGCAGCACTGTGTCAGATCCATGTCACCTGGTGCCACTTTAACCATCAGAGTAGGATTTATACAAAAATTCTTCTTAAATTCATGCATCATTTCTAGCTGTTGCCCATCACTCCCAGTTAGGTGAGTTTGGGGAGGATTAGAAGCATACCAGTAAGCACCACAGCTTGGTTTTCCCCATCTTTCCTGAATTCCTATTTCTATGGGTCAAACTAGCCTATTAAACACACAGAGGGAAACTATTCCATGACTTAGCTCAGGTTGTCTTAGCATAGCCTTCTTTTTTTCAAAAAATTTTTTATTATAGTTGATTTATGGTGTTCTGTCAATTTCTGCTGTGCAGCAAAGTGACCCAGTTATACACACACACACACACACACACACACACAAACATTCTTTTATCATATGATCTACTATCATGTTCTGTTATCAGTGATTAGATATAGTTCCCTGTGCTGTACAGCAGGACCTCATTGCTTATCCATTCTAAATGGAATAGTTTGTATCTACTAATACAAAACTCCCCATCTATCTCCTTAAGTACGGACTAGGGAAGCTTTTATATTCAGACACCAAATGGGCAGCGTAAGACAAATGAAACCTACCACACTCAGGAACGTTCTTCCAGCTGTTTGCCTCTAGCATAAATGTCTAAATCTTTCTAAAACCATAAAGGGCTGACATTAACTCCCGTTAAGCTACAAAACAGGGAAGGGGTGTGTGTGTGTGTGTGTGCGTGCGTGCGTGCGTCCAGATGGTTTTTCAGTACAAGTAAATCTCCTGCGTAGTTTTTCTTGGGATACCGTTTAGCCCCAGAGCTAAGGTTCTCATGATGGAGCTGGCTGGGATTCCCAGGCATCATCCTTAAGCTTTGGACAGGCCCCATGGACCAGCTACCAGAGGTCAGGGGTAGCTCGGGGCAGGCAAGCTCCTATCTGATTTTAGTCCCACAGGTATTTAGGGAAGAGATGAGTTGTAAGGTCAGGTGTGTGTGCTAAGTCCATTGAATTTTTCCCACTTATGAAAGTGTTGCTAATTTTTTGCTCAGCTTCAGTTAAGATATCTGTAGTTTGTCTTTCCTGACTTTCGATAGAACAAAGAGGGTACTTTTCCCTGTTTTATGAGAAGCATAATGGTGGTAGACAGAAGAATGGAAAGAAATAAAAGAGACTAAAAGAAAAACTAAAGAAATGTTATGGCCCCTGAATTGGTACTAGAACTCCAAGTGAATATAACTTTCCCCCAACTTCCTTGTCTTTTCCAAACCCCCTACACCTCCAAAGATTCTGCTCTAATTTAGTGCCTGAAATCCAAAAATTCCCTTTGTTATAAAGGGTATCAAAAAATAGGTATTGGAGTTACCGTCGTGGCTCAGTGGTTAAGGAATCCGACTAGGAACCATGAGGTTGTGGGTTTGATCCCTGGCCTTGCTCAGTGGGTTAATGATCCTGCGTTGCCATGAGCTGTGGTGTAGGTTGCAGACGCGGCTCGAATCCCGCGTTGCTGTGGCTGTGGCGTAGGCCGGCGGCTACAGCTCCTGTTAGACCCCTAGCCTGGGAACCTCCATATGCCACGGGTGTAGCCCTAGGTAAGGCAGAAAAGAAAAAAAAATGGGTATCATTGGGAGTTCCCATTGTGGCTGAGCAGTAACGAACTCAACGAGGATCCATGAGGACAGGGGTTCAATCCCTGGCCCTGCTCAGTGGGTTAAGGATCCAGCATTGCCGTGAGCTGTGGTGTCACAGATGCTGCTCAGGTCCTGCATTGCTGTGGCTGTGGTGTAGGCTGGCAGCTGTAACTCTGATTTAGACCCCCTGGCCCGAGAACTTCCATATGCCATGGGTGTGGTCATAAATAGACACACACACACAAATAGGTATCACTGAAGCATAAAATGTAACTAATCACAAAATCAGTTGCTTGGAAAACCACAGATATGGTTCAGAAGACTTTCTCTGTTTGGTGGAGCCAGACCTCAGTGGTGAAGGAGAGATGCCTTGGCAGTTTCTGGTCGTTCTAAAAATAACAACCTCAATAAATTCTCTTGAGACACTGAGCTAAGCCTGAGTCACCCAATGGAAGGAATCCCCCAAACCTTTCATCTGCTGTGTGGTGTTTCCCAAATAAGCAGTGCGATATTGAGAATTATGACCAGGATGGGTAATGAATGGGTGAGTTTTCCCAGTTGTCTTTAGGATAATGTGTAAGCCTAGAAAAGGATCTGTTCTGAATGTCTGAATTTAAATGTACACTAGGAATGAAAATCTTCACTCCTGTGGGAGTAGCTGCTAATCCAAGGACTGGATGGTAGCAGCGGCACCAGCACAGCATCAAGAGGAGCATAAAGATGGAGCTGATTCTCATTCCTCCTTCACGTTTCACTCTTACTCTGAACCAGTGCTTTCTGGAAGCGAGACTGTACTCAACCTTGACATAGAACACTAGCCCTTGGCAGGCATTCCAAACCTCTGTGACCAGCTCAGTTTGTTTCTTAGTCTGGTAGAAGGAAAGGGCACTAAGTGTGTTTGCTCTCCTCCAGGGAGCGTGCTTTCCTCATTTCTGTGTTTCTTGTCCCACTGCCAGAAGAATGATGGCATGACATCCACCTTTCCCAGTGGTAGGTCTGCCTCATGACTGCTTCTGTGTTTGGGGTGTTCGTGGATCCCATGACTATTCTGGGAAGGCGCCAGAATCATTACCTTTGACATCGATGAAATATGTAGACAGATAAAGACTGTATCCTGCTGTAGTTCCTTACATTGGGGTGTTAAAAATCTGACTATGCTTTTTATATTCCTTCCCCAATACCTTTTGAGAATTAAAAGTCTAATGGATTATGAAAAATAACTGGGATAAACTGTGTGCTTTTATCCACAATGAAGGCAACACCAGACATGGATATATTTAGTTGCAGACGGATTTCTAATATGCAGTATTAAATGTTTCCCTAAAATCTCAAAAGGTACCAAGACTTCACATCTCATGGAAAAAGTGTACTCTTCTTTCGAAATTGCTCTTGTGAAAGTGTTTTTTAAAGTTTACACATTGTGCATATTATGGCATAAGAACTGTATTACTTCTTTGGCCCGTTTGCCGTGATCTATCGCGCATGAGAAAAATGTTTTCAGTTGCTTTGCTTGCTTATAGTAACCATGAACCATAGTTCTGGTTTTTTTCCTCCTTTGTGTGTGTGTACATATGCATTCTAAAATCATTTCATATTACATTTTCTTTTTTTTTTCTCACCAAAAGGAATATACTGCATGGAAAAGATAAATGCAAACATTCCTTTTCTTTGTTTTTCTCTTTTAACATTCTTACTCAGAAAATTTCTTGCTCTTATTGGCTTTTTATGGGTGTGAAGCATAACCGAATTGTGCATGGAAGATACGGACTTAAAAGCCAGTGGCTTCACAGTTTGCACATCAGTTGCCTGTCACTTAAAAGCTATTTTGGAGTCTGCATGAAATAGGCTTGAGTGATTTTCTACCAAAAAAAAAAAAAGTTTTAGACATTTAATGTTAGCTACGCACATTGATGTGGTTCTTCGTAGGTGCAATCCGTATCACCGAAAGGTCCAAGGAGAGGGAACATTAGAAATTCCTAAAATGAGGGTTATATGGTTGCACGAAACAGACATGTACCTATACAGGCAAAATAGAACGGCTACTGATATTTCAAAACCAGCACATAAGAAAGTCAATAGGAAGTAAGGGAACAGTTTTCCATTGTGGTTTTATTTTTCTCATCCTTAATTCTTTCCTCATGTTTTTTAATTTTTCATTGTTGGCCTCTTTGGTTGCAATGTGCTTTTTCTGTCTTTCATTTCACATTGCTCTGTGTTTTTTATTTTGAACTTTGGATCCGTTATGTCCGTAGAAATTTTTTTTTCCCCTCTTAATTGTTCCTTTTGCCTCTTCCATTCTCAATCATGCAAACAGTTGTACTTGCTTTTGTAATATTTCAAAGTTTACTGACCAATTTTTTTCTCTGGTCTCTCTGTTTCTCAACCATTTTTGTTGATTTTTGTGTTTGATTTCATTTTACAATTTAAGAAACAGTTGAACGGAGTGCAGGAGCAACAAGATCCCTCCCCACCACTTACTCATACAAGCCATTCTTTTCTACAAGACCATACCAGTCCTGGACAACAGCTCCGACCACAGTGCCCGGGCCGGCCAAGTCAGGCTTCACTTCCTTATCAAGCTCTTCCTCTAATACGCCATCAGCTTCTCCATTAAAATCAA
Organism: Catagonus wagneri; assembly: GCA_004024745.2. NCBI lineage: Eukaryota > Metazoa > Chordata > Mammalia > Artiodactyla > Tayassuidae > Catagonus > Catagonus wagneri. The sequence continues at coordinate 25,152,341 of PVHT021183726.1, forward strand.
TATGGTCTGTTTCAACTCCTTCGCCAATCAAATCCACACTAGGCGCATCAACCACATCTTCCGTGAAATCCATTAGTGATGTGGCATCTCCAATTAGATCCTTTCGGACAATTTCTTCACCAATAAAAACAGTGGTGTCACAGTCTCCCTACAATATCCAAGTTTCCTCTGGTACCCTGGTTAGAGCCCCCACGGTCACAGAGGCCTCGCCTTTAAAAGGGCTGGCATCCAATTCTACGTTTTCCCCTCGAACCTCTCCGGTGACGACGGCAGGGTCCCTTTTGGAGAGGTCATCCATTACTATGACCCCCCCTGCCTCCCCCAAATCCAACATTAATATGTATTCCTCCAGCCTGCCATTTAAGTCCATTATTACATCCGCAGCACCTCTGATATCGTCACCTTTAAAGTCAGTGGTATCTCCGGCGAAACCAACAGTTGATGTCGTTTCAGCTGCTAAAGTCACCATGGCCTCTTCTCTCTCGTCGCCCGTGAAACAGATGCCTGGACCTGCGGAGACAGTGTTAGTCAACGGGTCGATTTCCCCTCTGAAATATCCATCGTCCACGGCTTTAATGAATGGATGCAAAGCCACTGCCACGTTCCAGGAAAAGATTTCCACGGCTACAAACTCTGTGAGCTCCGTGCTTAACGCAGCCCCCGACGCGGTTGAGAAAGCCTTCCCTGTCACGACAGCGATGCCCTTTTCCCCACTCAGGTCCTTTGTTTCTCCAGCACCGTCAGCTTTTCAGGCTCTAAGAACTCCTTCTGCCAGTGCACTCTACACATCCCTCGGGTCGTCACTATCTGCAACTACCTCATCGGTAACTTCATCCGTAATAACAGTGCCAGTGTACTCTGTGGTCAGTGTTTTGCCGGAACCCGCGTTCAAGAAACTTCCAGACTCTAATTCGCTCACCAAATCGGCAGCAGCCTTGCTGTCTCCCGTTAAAACACTGGCTACGGAGACCCGTCCCCAGCCGCCCCATTTCCCTCGAACTGCATCTCCGGTTAAGTCATCTCTGTTCCTTGCACCGTCTGCCCTTAAGCTGTCCACGCCGTCTTCTCTCTCTTCCAGTCAGGAGATACTAAAAGACGTGGCTGAGATGAAGGAGGACTTAATGCGGATGACTGCCATCCTCCAGACCGACGTGCCCGAGGAGAAGCCGTTCCAACCCGACCTTCCCAAAGAAGGCCGGATCGATGACGAAGAACCTTTCAAAATTGTGGAGAAAGTCAAGGAAGACTTGGTGAAAGTTAGCGAGATCCTTAAAAAGGACGTCTGTGTAGAGGACAAGGGACCCCCCAAATCACCCAAGAGTGACAAAGGACAGTCTCCCGAAGACGACTGGATAGAATTCAGCTCAGAAGAAATCAGGGAAGCCAGACAGCAAGCGCCCACGAGCCCCACTCCGTCTCTGCCCGAGAGAGTGCAAGTCAAGGCAAAGGCCGCCTCCGAAAAGGATTATAACCTGACCAAAGTCATCGATTACCTGACCAACGACATCGGGAGCAGTTCTCTGACCAACCTGAAGTACAAGTTAGAGGACGTAAAAAAGGAGGGGGAAGAGAGACAGAAAAGGATCTTAAAGCCCGCCATCGCCCTGCAGGAACACAAACTCAAAATGCCTCCAGCCTCCATGAGGCCGTCCACCTCCGAGAAAGAGTTATGTAAAATGGCCGATTCCTTTTTCGGAACGGACACGATTTTGGAGTCTCCAGATGACTTTTCCCAGCATGACCAAGACAAGAGTCCCTTGTCGGACAGCGGCTTTGAGACGAGAAGTGAGAAAACACCTTCGGCCCCACAGAGCGCTGAGAGCACTGGCCCTAAGCCGCTGTTTCACGACGTCCCCATCCCCCCGGTCATTACGGAAACGAGGACGGAGGTGGTTCACGTGATCAGGAGCTACGAGCCCTCCGCTGGAGACGCTCCGCCTTCCCAACCCGAGGAGCCCGCGTCACCCAAACCGTCACCTCCTTTTATGGAGCTGGAACCAAAGCCCACCCCTTCCACCCTTAAGGAGAAAGTCAAAGCGTTTCAGATGAAAGCCGGTGGCGAGGAGGATGAGCACGGTCGCGTTCTGGGCAAAGGCATGCGTGTCAAAGAGGAGACGCACATCACCACCACCACCAGGATGGTTTATCATTCCCCGCCGGGGAGCGAAGGTGCCTCTGAGAGGATTGAAGAAACCATGTCGGTCCATGACATCATGAAGGCCTTTCAGTCCGGGCGGGACCCTTCCAAAGAGCTGGCAGGTCTGTTTGAACATAAGTCCACAGTGTCTCCAGACGTACACAGGTCTGCTGCTGAAACCTCAGCCCAGCATGCAGAGAAGGACCACCAAATGAAACCCAAACTGGAGCGTATAATAGAAGTCCACATCGAAAAAGGTAACCAAGCTGAGCCCACTGAAGTCATTATTAGAGAAACCAAAAAGCATCCAGAAAAGGAAATGTATGTCTATCAGAAAGACTTATCCCGGGCAGATATTAACCTAAAAGATTTTCTGCCAGAAAAACACGATGCTTTTCCTTGTCCAGAGGAACAGGGTCAGCAAGAAGAAGAAGAACTCACTGCCGAAGAGTCCCTGCCTTCTTATCTGGAATCTTCCAGAGTAAACACTCCTGTGTCCCAAGAAGAAGATAGTCGCCCTAGTTCTGCTCAACTCATATCTGATGACTCTTATAAAACATTGAAGCTTTTGAGTCAACACTCCATAGAATACCATGACGATGAGTTGTCAGAACTAAGAGGGGAGTCGTACAGGTTTGCTGAGAAAATGCTTCTGTCAGAAAAGCTAGATGTGTCTCATTCTGATACTGAGGAATCGGTTACAGACCATGCAGGACCCCCTAGCTCAGAGTTACAGGGGTCTGATAAGCGGCCCAGAGAAAAAGTAGTCACTGCCCCCCCAAAAGAAATTCTCTCCAAAGTCCATAAAGATGTGTCTGAAAATGGTGTAGGTAAAGTGTCTAAAGATGAGCATTTTGATAAAGTGGCAGTGTTGCACTACCCTGGCGATGTTAGTGGTCCAAAACAGGCCATGTGGATGCGCTTGGCTGAGGACAGATTAGAGAGAGGTAGAGAGAAGTTGATATACGAAGATAGGGTGGACAGGACCGTGAAGGAAGCTGAAGAGAAACTGACTGAGGTGTCACAGTTTTTTCGTGACAAAACCGAAAAGCTCAACGACGAACTGCAGTCCCCAGAGAAAAAGCCCCGCCCTCGCAACGGCAAAGAATACTCATCTCCGAGCCCTCCCGGGAGCAGCCCTGAGAAAGCGCTGCTGGCGTCCAGTGAGGAGTGGGTCAAGGCGAGGCAGCTCGGCCGCGATGGAGAAGGCTTCCCCAAAGCCGACGAGAGGAACGTGGCCAGTCCGCCCAGCAGCCCCGAGATGGTTCTCTCCCAACAGACCGAGGACAGCAAGGCCACCGAGGAAGCCAAAGCCAGTATCTCCCAGAGCAAGGAGCCAGAAGGGCCCCAGTCTGGGTTTCAGCTCAAACAATCAAAACTCACTTCCATCAGATTAAAATTTGAACAAGGCGCCCAGGCCAAAAGTAAGGACGTTTTTCAAGAAGACAAAAGGCCCGAGGGCCAATCCAGAATCCCAGTGAAAAAAATCCAGGAGAGCAAGCTACCTGTCTACCAAGTGTTTGCTAGAGAGAAACCACAGATGGCCTCAGATGAAAGTGGTTCTGTGCCCAAAGATTTCATGGTATTAAATGCTAAAGATGAGCATGCCCAGAGCAATGAGATTGTTGTAAATGATTCTGGCTCTGATGATGTGAAAAAGCAGAGACCTGAAATGTCAAGTAAAGCGATGCCTGACTCTCTTTCTGAGCAGCAGGCTAAAGACTTGGCCTGTCATGTAACTTCCGATGTAGCCACTAAGGGACCATGGGACAAAAAGGTCTTTAGAACATGGGAAAGTTCCGGAGCCCCGAATAATAAGCCGCAGAAGGAGAAACTTTCACATGTACTTGTTCACGATGTGAGAGAGAATCACGCAGGTCACCCCGAGAGTAAAATTGTCGATCAAAGGGATGCATTTTTGTCTGTGACTGAGAGAGAACACACATTGTTAACAAATGGCTCTCTCTCAGAAATTAAGGAAATGACTGTAAAATCTCCCTCCAAAAAAGTCTTATATAGGGAATATGTTGTTAAAGAAGGGGAGCGTCCAGGTGGATCTCCTGACCAACCTCCCAGGAGAAGTGACAGCTCGGCAGTGTCCCACATCCCTGTCAGGGTGGCCGGTGAAAGGACGACGCCCACCTCTAACATCCCCGATGGTTTTTGCGAGCCGCCGGCGTTTCCAAAACATGAACTGTCCCCAAAGTTATCCCAGTCGAGTATGAGTCAAGAGAGAGTTGAGACCCAGCACTTTAATTCGATAGAAAAGGAAAAAGTGACGTATTCAGAAATCAGCAAAGTGTCCAAACATCAGAGTTATGTAGGCTTATGCCCGCCTTTCGAGGAAACCGAGGTCTCCCCGATCAAGTCTCCCGATTCTTTAGAGTTCAGCCCAGGAAAGGAATCGCCCTCTAGTGATGTATTTGACCGCAGTCCCATTGATGGACTGGAAAAAGCTGCACCGCTAGCCCAGACAGAGGGGGGTAAAGAGATCAGAACTCTGCCTGTCTATGTCAGCTTTGTCCAGGTGGGGAAGCAGTACGAAAAGGAGATTCAGCAAGGGGGTGTGAAAAAAATCGTAAGTCAGGAATGTAAGACAGTCCAGGAGACCAGGGGGACCTTTTATACAACCAGACAGCAAAAGCAACCTCCTTCTCCCCAAGGCAGCCCAGAAGACGATACCCTAGAGCAAGTCTCCTTTCTAGACAGCTCGGGGAAGAGCCCACTGACCCCAGAAACGCCCAGCTCAGAGGAAGTGAGTTATGAATTTACATCTAAGACACCAGACTCGCTTATAGCTTACATCCCGGGCAAACCCAGCCCCATTCCCGAGGTTTCCGAGGAGTCTGAAGAGGAGGAGCCGGCCAAATCGGCCTCCTTAAAGCTGACTCCGGCAGAGGGGACGGCAGCCGTCGAGTGGGAGGCGCCTCACGATGTGAGCAAAGACTCCGGCCAAAGACCCAAAAGTAACAGAGTGGCCTACATTGAATTTCCCCCTCCTCCACCACTGGACGCAGACCCGGTGGAGTCCGATACGAAACACCCTCACCTCCCTGAAAGAGAGGTTGACTTGATCGAAGTCAGCCTCCAAGACGAACATGACAAGGACCAGCTGGCTGAGCCAGTCATCCGAGTGCAGCCGCCCTCGCCAGTCCCTCCGGGGGCAGACATCAGCGACTCCAGCGATGATGAGTCCCTTTACCAGCCCGTCCCAGTCAAGAAGTACACCTTCAAGTTAAAGGACGTTGATGACGAGCAGCAAGAGAGGGCCCTAACCAAAACCTCTGCCGGGAAGGGTTCTGACCAGAAAGCCCTGGTGGAAGTGAACGGATCTGTGAAAGAGCACGAATTTGGCCTTGGCCTTGACTCGCCTCAGAATGAAACTGCCCAGAACGGGAACAATGACCAGTCCATCACCGAGTGCTCCATTGCCACCACAGCCGAGTTTTCTCACGATACAGATGCCACCGAGATCGACTCCTTGGATGGCTACGACCTGCAGGACGAAGACGACGGCTTGACCGAGAGCGATTCTAAACTCCCGGGTCAAACTCTGGAGGTGAAGAAAGACATCTGGAACACGGAGGGCATCCTGAAGCCAGCCGACCGCTCCTTTAGCCAGAGCAAGCTGGAGGTTATCGAGGAGGAGGAGGGGAGGGTGGGACTGGACGAAGAGAAGCCACCCCCTAGAAGCTCTTCCTCTGAAAAGATTCCCGATAAGACTGATCCAAAGTCAGGGGCCCAGTTTTTCACCCTAGAAGGCAGACATCCTGACCGATCAGTGTTTCCCGATACCTATTTCAGTTACAAAGTAGACGAAGAATTTGCCACTCCTTTCAAAACAGTAGCCACCAAAGGTCTCGATTTTGACCCTTGGTCTAACAACCGAGGGGACGACGACGTTTATGATGGCAAGTCCCGGGAAGATGAGAGTAAGCCCTTTGGTCTGGCTGTGGAAGACCGCTCTCCGGCCACCACCCCCGATACAACGCCAGCCCGCACGCCAACTGACGAAAGTACCCCAACTAGTGAGCCCAACCCCTTCCCATTTCACGAAGGGAAAATGTTTGAGATGACTCGCAGTGGTGCAATTGACATGAGCAAGAGGGATTTTGTTGAAGAGAGGCTCCAATTTTTCCAGATTGGTGAGCATACTTCTGAAGGGAAGTCAGGGGACCAGGGGGAAGGGGATAAAAGTATGGTCACTGCCACACCACAGCCACAGGCAGGGGACACCACTGTAGACACCAATGTAGAGAGCAATGTAGAGGCACCTCCAGTGGAACCTCAGCCCAGCATCCTGACCAGCGGAGAGTGTCAGGAAGGCACGGCCAGTAGTGGCTCCCAGGAGAAAGCAGCAGCGGCCACTCACGCCTCTAAAGTTGACCCCAAGTTGCGCACGCCTATAAAAATGGGAATTTCCGCATCCACCATGACCTTGAAGAAAGAAGGCCCCGGAGAAGTGACAGATAAGATAGAAGCTGTGATGACCAGTGGTCAGGGATTAGAGAATGAAACTATAACAGTGATTTCAAACACAGCCAATAATAGCCTCACGGGCGTTAGGCCCCAGGACAAACATGATTTTCAAAGAGATAACTTTAATAACAACAACAATTTGGATTCTGCCACCATACAGACAGATAACATTACAAGTCACGTAGTTCTGACAGAACATTCTGCACCCACTTGTACCACAAAGAAAGCTAATCCAGTGAGAAGCTCACCAGGAAAAAAGACAGGGGTTCTGCAAGGACACTGTGTGAGAGATAAGCAGAAGGTTCTCGGAGAGCAGCAAAAGGCAAAGGAACCGATAGGGATTAGGCGAAAATCCAAACTTCCCATAAAGGCCACTTCACCAAAAGATCTCTTCCCACCAAATCATATGCCAAACATTAACGTGAGTAAAACGAAGCAGGCTAGTCAGTCGGAGAAAACCAAAACCCTTACTGCTTCTTCATGTGTACACGTAAAGTCCAGAATTCCAGTGAAAAACACACACAGGGATAACACGGGTTCAGTTAGAAAACCGTGTGCCACACAGAAGCAAGGGCAGCCAGAGAAAGGCAGGGCCAAACAGCTTCCATCCAAGTTGCCAGTAAAGGTAAGATCCACCTGTGTCACCACCACCTCCACCACCCCCACCACCCCCGCCACCACCCCCACCACCACCCCCACCACCACCACCACCGTTAAAGTTAGGAAAAGTCAGCTTAAGGAAGTATGTAAACATTCCATTGAATATTTTAAGGGAATTAGTGGTGAGACCTTAAAGCTTGTGGACCGCCTCTCGGAAGAAGACAAAAAGATGCAGTCCGAGGTGTCCGATGAGGAAGACAGTACCTCAAGAAACACGTCGTTGTCCGAGACTTCCCGGGGTGGCCAGCCTTCGGTTACAACGAAGTCTGCCAGAGATAAGAAAACAGAGGCAGCACCTTTAAAATCAAAGAGTGAAAAGGCCGGCAGTGAGAAAAGGAGCAGTAGGAGGACTGGTGAGAATGAAGGCAGTCAGGTCTCTCGAGCACTCTTTGCTCACATCCTGGAGAACAAGCGTAGTTTGTAAACACTTTCCAACGCGTAGACCCTAGTGCATGAACTGTCGTGGTTGCCTGTGGAGTGACTTAACCGTAGTTTCTCATTCTGTCATTGTCATCTGTGTGTGCTGTCTCTCTACTCTTCTCTCTTCCTTTTAATCCAAAGACACTGTAGACAGTCAGGGAAGCATGCTGGAAGATCTCGGTGTCATTCAAGATGAGCAACGTTTTTTTTTCCTTCTTTAATGTGCTCATGGATATGATTCGGTCAGAGTCAAAGCACAGATGTGGAAAGGCCATCGTGGTGTTTGCACCAACACGACACTTCTGTGGCTTTTTGTAAAGTAGCTAGCCTGTCAGCATGTTGAATTCCATTACATTGAGCATCCATGTAGTCTGACATCTGGCCTGATGCAGGTGAAAGTCAAGTGAGCCATGTGAAAAGAGAAGTGTTCATGTAGGCGATTAGGACACATTGAAGTGTATAGTGTTAGCATTAGTCTCTCTGTAAAATCTGCATACTGCTAAAAGCAATTTTCCAGTACCGTTCTCTTTCTTGACGATTATTTTAATTAAGAAATTGTAAATCGTAGGTCCACAGAGTCCATGTGAACGGACAGATATCAGGATGGCAATAGTAGCTGATCACCTGGGACTTAGTTGGACAGGTAAGTGCCTACACACCTGAATGAAACAGTTTCCTAATCTAATTTGTCTTTTGCACAAGCAGTTCAGTATTAAAACAAAAAGCGCAATAAGTAAAAGAATCTTTATCACCCATAATTCTATCTACCCAGAGTTTACTACAGATAATTTCTTTTTTTTTTTTTTTTTTTTTGCCTTTTATCATTTTAGGGCCGCACTCGCAGCATGTGGAGGTTCCCAGGCTAGGGGTCTAATCGGAGCTGTAGTCGCTGGCCTACGCCACAGCCACAGCAACACGGGATCCGAGCCTGGGTCTGCGACCTACACCACAGCTCACAGCAACGCCGGATTGTTAACCCACTAAGCAAGGCCAGGGATCGAACCCACCACCTCATGGCTCCTAGTCGGATTCGTTAACCGCTGTGCCACGACAGGAACTCTGATAATTTCTTATACACTGTGTTTTTCAGCGCTTTTCTATGCATATACACTAAGGAATAGAAATTTAAATCTTATTCTACGTTAAATTTAAGTATATTCTTCACAGTGCTGTTTCTGGTAATATAACCTTTTAACTCCTAGGAAATTTATTTTGTGACATAAAGGAAAACATAGCTAAGGCCTATCTATGATTTTTAAATAATCCAAAAATTTTAAACATGGTTTATGCCCTTAGAGCAACTCTTGTAGGCCACACTTCAACTAACTCATGCCTGAGTTTCACAAATTTTAATCATTCATGAGTCATCTTCATGATTTTTATGATATACACATATTATCAATATGTTTACCCAGTAATTTGAAGTAGACTCACTTTTATGCTCAAAGATTTCTTTAAAAGGAAATCTTATGTCCCTTTGATAATGGAAAACAAGGATCATTTTCAATAAGTATATAAACAAAAACCCCAAAGAATGATTGTTTGTATCACGTTAAAATATCTAAAAACAGGATACATGCAAATGAATCCATTCAATTATACAAAAATAGTTGAGTTCTCTGAAAATGAATGAAATATTTTATGGTCAGTGTGTAGAAAAGGAACAATTTGGCTTGATTTCACTTCACTAAAGATGAAAATAAGGCTTTGTGTCAACTGCACATTACTTCTTTCTAGCTTTGATCTCAACTGGGCCTCTCAAGCCCTACCTTCATGTCAGTCAGAGACATTCTAGGTTTTAGCGGTTGAGTGTTTTTTATAATGCACAGTCAAAATCCATAGTAGTTAAAAATAAATAAATGTTAATTGTTGTCATATTTCAAGTCATCTTAGGTATCATCAGCAGCACACATTCTCACTTGGGGAAACAACTATCTATGCTGTCAAAAGGGAGACTGTGAAACTCAGTCATGGCAAAAAGGGTCATCTACATTTTTTTCCTTCAAATTCTGAATCCTGTGCCTCCCACCCCACCCCCAGCACACACACATATTAAAGCCTTCTCTTTCCTTCCACCCAGCCCTACCCTGGGGGGCGGGGCACGGAGCCCAGTGAAGCTCTGGAAAGACAGGTGGTCTGAGAAATCCTTTTACAGATCGTTGAGCATTAACAGCAATTCATTATGTATAAATATTTCCTAACATAAAACTGATAATAATACCTATATTTTTAACATTAGACATTGTGATCTGAAAATATCCTGGAGCTAAGGTACATTTTATGGGATTAGATTACTTTCTTTAAGCAAATTTAGTCCTTAGTTTATCTGAGTAAACTTTTGGAGAAGATCTGAAATAAGAATAGTGGGACATAAAGTCATAAAACTTAGTGACAAATCTGTCTGTTTTTCACTGAGTCTCCAGACAGAGGCTACAGTTTGGTCATGAGGGCAACGAGGATTATTGTCTCTTTAAACACAAAGAGATTAAGAACTTTAAAAAGTTAACTTTTCTTATTTGAATTACTATATGCTCAATGAAGATTATTAAGAAAAATTAGCATTTAGAAGAACGATACGTAAATACATTCCTCAGAACCATTGTTAATAAGTAGCTTAATGTACTTTGTTTTTTTAATAAAAAGCTTTAAAAATGTTATATATGCTGTAATTTTCTGCTTTTTTATTTTTTTTCTGATCTTGGTTTTAATGGATAAATAACATCAAATAGGCATACTTTAGTGTTTTGCTAACTGTAGGTCAGAATACAGTGGTGAGTCTTGAAATTAATTCATGCTTCGTTTTTGCTTTTAAAAGTAATTGAATGGAAAAGAAAATGTGTATCACATATATTAAGGCTAAGTTTTACTTCATAAATTTGTCATTTCGTTTCTATAAACACCATAACATATAATGTATTTCTAACTGTAGACTGTGATCAGTTTGCAGGCCATTATATTAACTCCTATCCTCTTGTTCAACATCTGCTTTGTTTCCAATTTTTCAGGAGTACAAGCCTACAGGGAACACTGATGTATGTCAATCATTGCATACAACCCTATGTATCAGCACCCCAGATTTCTAGAAGTGAAAGCACTTGGTCACAGGATATGAACTTTTTTGAGCCTCTGAATACGTTTTGCCAAATTGCTGGAAACAGTTCTTAAGCAGCATAGAATCTCAGCCAATTCCTTTTCTGTGAATTTTTCCATTTCTTACTTTTTATAATTGGTTAAGGTAATACACACCTGACAATTTTTTTAAATTGTATCAAAAATATGCAGTGAAAAGTAAGTCTCCTTCTCATCTTTGACACCCAAGTTTCATTCTCCCAAGGCAGCTACGAATACCTATATATGATCTTTCCAAAGACACTCTCTGCATTAACAAGATTGAGCTTGTAACAAGCTGGACAGAAAGCTTATCTCTTGTTTTTTTTTTTTGTTGATGTTGTTGTTGTTTTTGCATGAGTGGCAGCATATCATAGACGATGATCTGGCTTGGATTTAACCTCCCAAGTGGAGCTGATGAAACTTGGAAGGCATAGAGAGTAGACTGTTATGTGATTAAAAGGTCTGCTTCCTGAAGATTGCCTAGAGAAAAACTGACCAGCTTCTCTCATGGCATGTTTATGAACTGTATATCCCAACCTATCTTGTGCAAATTTTGCTCAAATTGCAGAGAAAGAACTTGGCTGAATTAAAAGAATCTAGCAACATCCTTTTTGAATAGATCAAGAATCTTTATAAAAGAATCTCCAAAGGGAATCTGATGATAATTCAGAAATTACCTTAGGAGAGAGAAGTCACAGCCTGTGTATGATCACTGCTTTCCTATGAAATTATATAAATCTATTATATAATTAAGATTATATAAGATTAATGCCCAAGGCTGTACTTGGGTTTTACTATAAAATTCCTTTTTTTTTTTTTGTCGCAGTTGAACATTACTTTTATGAAATATATGTGATATAAGGACAATATAAAATCTTAGTAATTCTTTTTCTTTTCTACAGAACTGGCAAGGGAACTGAATTTTTCAGTGGATGAAATCAATCAAATACGTGTGGAAAATCCAAATTCTTTAATTTCTCAAAGCTTCATGTTACTAAAAAAATGGGTTACCAGAGATGGAAAAAATGCTACAAGTACGCTGAAATTATTTTACTTTAACTTACAGAACTGCCTATGTCCATTATTTTAGATAGGTCTCCCGTTAATAAAATCGGAGTGATCATAAAGTAAAAGCAAGTTTTTGAAGTTATACTTGTTTAATTTCATGCTAATATTCTCAGCTTCTGTCTTGAGGCTTTTTAGAAAGCAAGGATTAGGAGATTTTTTGCATCTTATGATGTTCTGAGACCATCAAAAATGAAAATATAATTTTACCTGTTAAATAACAGGGTGGTGGTGAGAAACACTGTGAAGTTACTGAAATGGATGTACAGGGGAGCTAGAAAGAGAAGGACAGGGTCAGATCATTTTATGCAGCCTGGTCGGTGATGGCAGAGAGTTCTCCAATCCTGTTGGGTTTTGTATGACTCAGTTTTGTGGGGGTGGGGGAGGGGTGCTACCCTGTAACAAATGCCAACACACCACAGTGTGGAATATGTTCTTGTGGGTTTGCCTGTGTCAGCCTGACCTTAGTGAGTCATTAAAATGCTAAGCATCAAACAGAAGGGTGATCTGTTTTGACAGTCCAACAGGACAGGAATGTGTTTAATATTTTATTAGATCCCCTTCGAACTGAAAGGAGTCTAGCTATTTTCAGGCCCATTTGTTCTGCATCTTACAGTGGAATGAATGTTGCTGTCAGCACACACAAAATGATTCTTAAAAGACCCTAACATTGTCTTCCCTGTAGCAGTGAGCTTTCTGAGCCCCCTGGATAGTGAACACTGCAGAGCTGGAGTGAGGAGTAACTATAATGCCAGGAGGGTCCTTTGTGTGGATGTTGGGATGACTGGAGGAAAATAATGTAATTGGGTTTTCAACCCTTTTTTTTTTCTCCTTTTTCAGCTGATGCCTTAACTTCGGTCTTGACAAAAATTAATCGAATAGATATAGTGACTCTGCTAGAAGGACCAATATTTGATTATGGAAATATTTCAGGCACCAGAAGTTTTGCAGATGAGAACAATGTTTTCCATGACCCTGTTGATGGTAATTGAATTCAGTGTTCATATTTACTTAATCATTTGATAAAATTTTAAAGTGTGGGTAGGACAGGGCAGTCACTCAAAACCAGTGAAATTGTGATTTGCTTGATTTAATTTCTCCTTTTCACAGCATTTTCTCTGCCAGGATCCACAAACACATACTCTGATAGAACAAACTTGATAAATGTCTCTGTTTTGAAAATACAAATAATGAGGTATAAAGGCATGTTAACTAAAACAGTTATTTCAAATATTTTATGACCAAATGAAAGAAAATTTACTATCTAGAGAATGCTTTGCTTTTGTCATTTTTATATTAACCTAAAAACTAGGGAACTCTTTTTCATATATAAGTAAAACCAGATTGTGAGCTGTTATTACAAATTGTTAAGTAAAATGGTTAATTACTGTTTTGAGACCAAGTATTTAAGCATGTACTGAAGGAGTCTAATGTATCATTCAAAAAGGTGTTTTAGTTATTTAGCATTATTTTAACTTGATATGCTGCCATTTATGGTTCAGAAAAGCTCTGCTTGACCCATCATATATAAAAGGTAGCATAATTTCTATTTCAGTGAGCATAGATGTTGCTAGTAACACAGTAATTCCTTTTACTTTAGCTTGATTTATATAATATTATCATTTCTCCTTCATTATGTAAATTGGGGCTTTTTTCATCAAAGTATTAAGAAAAGTATAACAGGAGTTCCCTTCGTGGCACAGCGGAAATGAATCAGACTAGAAATCGTGAGGTTGTGGGTTCGATCCCTGGCCTCGCTCAGTGGGTTAAGGATCCGGCATTGTTGTGAACTGTGGTGTAGGTCACAGACTCAGCCCGGTTCTAGTGTGGCTGTGGCTGTGCTGTAGACCAGCAGCTGTAGCTCCGACTGGACCCCTAGCCTGGGAACCTCCATATGCCTCATGTGTGGCCCTAAAAAGAAAACAAAAAACAAAGGAAAAAGAAAAAAAAAAAAGAAAAAATATAACAAACATCTTACTATGTTTTTCAAGATGGTTAGCTTCCTTCATAAATTGATATTTATTCCTATAATGAATTTTGAGTAAAAAAAAATGTTGACAATGTGGAAGAATGAAGAGAAGTTAGGGATATTTTTCTACTGTTTTCACATTTTAGAAAATATGCTTTTTTTCCTTTTTAAATGGCAAAGTTAGACTTACCAATAATCAGTAACATAATTCTGCATACATGACAGAAGATCTCAAATTCTTAGAAAGTTTCTGCTTCTTAAAGTCAACAGAAAATTTAAAGTGTACCTTGTTATCCTCATAACATAAACATGAAAGTAATAATGTCAAAAGTTGTCTCTTTTTGAGTTTATTAATACCACAGATAAAAAGATCTCTTCAAGGCTTTGTCTTATATGCGACACCATATATTGGTGACCTGACTCTTTTTGTATAAGATAAAAGTGTTTATATTAAGTTTTGAATTATTGCCAAGTTATAGAATATATTAATATTCTTTCCTTGGGAAAATTTTTAAAGAAAAGTAGTTCTAATAAAGACCATCAGAAAACAATGGAACTAGTCAATAGAAATGAAAGTTTCGTTTAATTTTAACATTTTAAAATCAGAATATCACTAAATAAATTCACTTGGGGATTTTTGTTGCTACATCTTAAAATTTTATATTCCTTATCTTAAAAATTCTTAGGGAAATTTAGGAATATGTGTTTGCAATAAATTTCACATGTGCAGATTATAAACCTCAGCTAGTCTTAGCCAGCTTTTCAACAACATTATGGTTTATGGGTGACCATAACAGAAAAACATTTACTTACTGTAGCAATATGAGTTTACAAACAAAGCTAAGTCGGTATTTATCTTGGACTGATGGAAAAATTAGACTTTGGTTTTGTAGACTGTGAAGTCAGAAAATGTAGCTGGTTGCCTTTTTTTTTTTTTTCCTGTCTCTCCTCTTCGTTGAACTTTTGTGAAACCTCCTTTCCTCACCACGACCAGACCATTGACGTTTCTCTCTGCTGAAGGAGAAAAATACCCCCTTAGTCCATGCAGCAAAGTTTGAAACAAAAGAATTGCTCCCTCTCGCCCCTTCGTGTAGGCTCGTTAATAAACCTCTGTGTTTCATAGCATCGTCATAAATATTCAGAGCGCTCTTTGCAAACAGTTTTCCTCCTGTCTCTGTTGTGTATCATTTCTTTTGGCTCTTTATTTGACTCGTGGTTCTCAGTGGACTCCTGTCACCAAGTTCACCAAGACTGCCACACGTACCACAACCCTTTCATCTCTGCCACATTATGACACCTGAAGTTTACATGGAGTCTCTTCTGCCTTATGTGCTTTTTAAATCCTAACATCTTTCTAGATTTTCCCCAGTGCTACTGCTCTAAAATCTAATAGTCATTTCTTTTCAAAGACTAAATTCACTTTTCTTTGCTGTAGATATCACGTGAAATAAGTAAGAATTAAGAGTTGGGTGGCATCACTCATATAGAGTTCATACTATACGTTATAAATTATAAAAATCGGTTCCTTGTGGCTTGCTGGATTTGGTCCACCACGGTGTGGATTTTGCATGCTCAAAGTTGAAAGATATTCATTTGGGCCATGGCATAAATGTATCTTATATAATGACAGCTAACTTTATAGTGGATTAAATTTGTATATTTAAGTTGCTGTATTTAAATTAACAACATTGATAGAAATAATTTATATCTTAATTAGTATCTTATTTTATTGTTGTTTTGCACTAGTCTTTGATTTCATTGTATTACATTTAATTGAACTAAACCCATACATTTACCAACGTTACTTGGTAATTCATTGTACATTTCATACCTGCTATCATTTAAGTCATTCCATGTGTTTCTGTTTGATGTACTCTAATTCATTCCAGTCAGTCCCAATGTACTGTCTTCCATAGGTCATCCTTCCCTTCAAGTGGAACTGGAAACTCCCACAGGGTTGCACTACCCATCACCCACCCCTTTCCAGCAAGATGATTATTTTAGTGATATCTCTAGCATAGAATCTCCCCTTAGAACCCCCAGTAGACTGAGCGATGGGGTAGTGCCTTCCCAGGGAGACGTAGAGCATTCGGCAGACGGACCTCCGGTCGTAACTGCAGAAGACACATCCTTAGAAGACAGCAAACTTGAAGACTCAATGCCTTTAACAGAAATACCTGAAGCAGTGGCTGTAGATGAGAGCCAGTTGGAGAATGTCTATCTGAGTGAGTATCCTCAATACCTCGGAAGTATGACCGGGGTCCCCCAAAAAGCTGTTAAACCAGCAGAGCCATTGAAACAGACTAGAAAAGTAGGAGTCCACTCTGAGCAGCAAGAGAAAGGAAAATCTGGTCTTGATGAGGAGATGACAGAAGAAAAACTCAGATCTCTATTTGAGGACATTCAACTTGAAGAAGGAGTAGACTCTGAGGAGATGACAGAAGAAAAAGTACAGGCTATTCTTAAACATGTTCAGCAAGCAGAACTGGAAATGTCTTCAATTACAGGTTGGCAGAACGAGACGTCAGGTGGAAACCTAGAGCCCCCTGCCCAAGCTCGGAGGATAACCGGTGGGTTACTCGATCGACTGGATGACAGGTATGGCTCTGGGTCAGAGAAAGCAAAGTGAAATGCAGGCTACATCTTAACAGTTTGTTTTAAATATGTGCTTTTTAGCAATTACTTTTTTCCTAAATTACCATTCTGATTTTGGGATAATATGTGCTTTAAAATGTTGGTTCATTCTGCTAATCTAGAGTGGGAGAGTTACATTAAACTCAAATGTAATTCTTAAAACTACTGGTAAGCTGAGGTAAAATGCAAAAAGCTTTATACATGCTAAAGATTTACGTGTTCTCTTTCAAAGGCTATTCTTTTCTACTTTATTGTTATATGATTCTTTTCACTAGCCAGTAATCAATTAATGCTTATTTAAAACAATGTAACAAATAGAATTTTAAGTCTTTTAGAAATAGGAACATTTCTCTTGTTTCCTAACTTCAAACAGCAATAATAACCACTACAAAAATTTTGGTGGATTTCTTTTACATATATGTTTTTAAATGTCTTGTCATAGAAAATGCAGAGAAGCCAAAAAGGCATCCGCCCTATCATACTGTGAAAAACACGTTTTATGTATCTGTCCTTTTTTCTACATGCAAATTTTATATAATTTGCAACACAGCATGTATATTTCTTTACACCAAATAATACTGGCATGATAGAAATTTGTTTATAGCCAAAATAATTTCCTAATTGTGAATCTGGTTCTTTTTATACTGGAATTTCTCTAGAAAAGTTAGAGTTTGATGTCCTTCAAAAATTGGTTCAAATACCACCACCATTAGGGTTGCACTTTGTGACTTCAGTTTCTAAGCTCTAAGAATGTCACTGTAATTGGCTTTAAAAACAAGAACACTACTGCTTTCATCAAACACAGGTTTATAGACTGAAAAAGAAAGCATGTAGCATGCCTACCCAATAGCCAGTGCACATGGTCTTTCAGTAATAGTTGTCATTATTTTTATTTATACATGCATCAAACTAAAATATATTTTATTGCAGTGGCCACCAGTGATAACCCTAACCTCAGTTCCTTTTATCTTATTTCATAACCATATTTAATATTTTCAGATTGCTGATAAGCTTCTTGCTCAATAAAAATTCCCAAAGAGGGAGTTTCTAACATTTGCAAGGAGGTGTTCACAAAACTCTTTTTGAAGAATTCCATCAATGAATTCTCTGTCCAGCCTACTGAAGAGACTGAAGTTTCCTAATCATGAAATAGTACTAAGAGACAAGAAATAGTACTGATTTTGCTGTCTATGTTCAGATATAGTCACATTATCTATAGCTGCTTGATAGGAAATTAGATATAGCTAGGAGTTAGATATAGTTATTGTATAGGGCCTTGACAGTATATTGGGACCGTCTGTCCTTAAACATATGGAATAGGATGTGCTATTAATATTTTTGATAAATGCGTTTAATCTGAATTTGATTTATAAGAATATGTACATACATATATATTATATATATAAACATATGTAAAACACTGCACTAGTTATTGCTTTCAGAATTTTACATGTAATAAGCAAAGATGCTAAAAACAACACACAAAGTATAAAATAAACATCTCTATTGAAACTAGTAGAAGTTCAAAATCAACTTCAGAGAATGTGATGGAACAGAAAGGTTTTTAATAGTTAAAAGGAAAACAGCCCTCACAGGTAGTGAAAGCCAGAGGTGAGCATGTACAGCCCGTTCACCAGGAGGAGGCAGCGGAGGTCAGGAGGTGGAGCAAGGTGAGAACCCAAGTCAGGTATCATAGCTGGAAGAGCGTGGTGGTAGGATTCACAACTGGAAATAAATACAAAGACTGGAACACAGGGTTCTTGGGGGTTCCAGAGCTCTCCTTATGGGAATTCATTTTGTTCTTTGTCATCAGTTTTTTCATGGGCAGGATGAAAGCATATTGAGATCTCTCCTCTTTTACATTGGTGGATCAACTCCGAGTATATTCATGAACCTCTCAGGATTACTTTTTTTTTTCCTTTTAGGGCTACACCTGCAACATATGGGAGTTCCCAGGCTAGGGGTCTAATCGGAGCTACACCTGCCGGCCTACATGACAGCCACAGCAATGCCAGATCCAAGCCGTGTCTGTGATTTACACCATAACTAATGGCAACGCTGGATCCTTAATTCACTGAATGAGGCCAGGGATTGAATCCGCATCCTCATAGATACTAGTCAGGTTTGTTACTGCTGAGCCACAATGGGAACTCCAGGATTACTTTTTAAGATAGAGAATCCAAGTAGCTGTAGAAGAACAATTCAACAAAACAAAAACAAGGACAGCATAGGAGTTCCCTGGTGGCACAGTGGGCTGTGGATCCGGTGTTGTCACTACTGTGGGGCAGCTTCGATCCCTGGCCTGGGAACTTCCCTGGCACACTGTGGGCATGGCCAAAAAACAAGGACAGCCTAGCCAGCCAGGTTGGGAGTGGAGGGCAGGGGACACCTGGAGCCTGTGTAATATCTCCTCACCACACTCCCCCCGCCCCCGCACCCATGATAGGCCCTCACAGTTTGAAATCCGAGGACCAGATTTTTCATGCTTTCCTATTGTATGTCCATACACATAGTTAAAAACATGGTTAAGAATTGAGAGCTTCTGCAGCCCATTTCCAGCCATATGTTACCATTGTAAATGTCCACTTTTTATCTCGTGCAGCCCTGACCAGTGTAGAGATTCCATTACCTCGTATCTCAAAGGGGAACCTGGGAAATTTGAAGCCAATGGAAGCCATGCAGAAGTCACTCCAGAAGCAAAGACGAAATCTTACTTTCCAGAATCCCAAAATGATGTCGGAAAACAGAGTGCAAAGGAAACTCTGAAACCAAAAATACCAGGACCTGGTCGTGTTGATGAACCAGCATCATCACTAGCAGCTTTTCAGAAAGCCCTGGAAGAAACCAGCAAGTTTGTAATAGAAGAGCCTAAACCCTGTGTGCCTGTCAGTATGAAAAAGATGAGTAGGACTTCTCCTACAGATGGCAAGCCAAGGCTTAACCTCCATGAGGAAGAGGGGTCCAATGGGTCTGAGCAAAAGGTATGGCACCCCATCTTCCACTACACTGTCATTTAAATTGAAAGTCCTGTGCTATCCAGCAGGTCCCCATGGGCCAGTCATTCCATATACCTCAGTGTACGTATGCCCATCTCAAAGCCCTAGTCCGCAGGTAACTCTACCCAGTATGCTGTGATCATCTACGTGCGAAAAGAATCAGAAAGAGAATGGACGTGTGTACATGAATCACTTTGTTGTATAGCATAATTTATTACAATATTGTAAATCAAATATGCTTCAGTAAAACTTTAAAAAATGAAAAAAATGAAAAAATAAATGGAAAGTTCTGACACTTCCATTCTCTCGATGAATCTTGTAGCACTGGGCCTAATGTTTCTTACTACTTCCAAATTACAGACGTGATTGAAAAATTGTAGTGCTCACAATGAGGGTAATGCAAGTACTGACTAAAACGTATGCTATTGAGTCACACCTTCATTCACTGGGTAGAAAAAAGGAATAAACATGTTTTTAGCCATTTTTTTCAAGAGGGAAAAGAACTACAGAGAGGGTAAGTAAGTAGTTTAAGGTCCGGTATTAATTTTGTCTGGAATTTAGGTTTTCTGACTCCCCACCGTCTTCTTTCTTGAGGATGGAGGATAGAAGAACCCTTTCTGGTTCTTCTGCACAATTTAAAGAGTTTATAGGGTGTGACCCATCTAAGAGTTCTACCCTATAAGCTCTGTTGTCTGAAAATGTATTTTAAAAATTAAAGAAACACAGTTCCTAAGCCTAAAATGAGGTGGGTATACATACTATTGTTGGTTGATAGTATTTAAAAATTTAACATTACAGGAGTTCCCTTTGTGGTGTAGTGGTTAACGAATCCGACTAAGAACCATGAGGTTGCGGGTTCCATCCCTGGCCTTGCTCAGTGGGTTAAGGATCCGGTGTTGCCATGAGCTGTGGTGTAGGTTGCAGACGCGGCTCAGATCCCGCGTTGCTGTGGCTGTGGCAAAGGCCGGCAGCTACAGCTCCTGTTAGACCCCTAGCTTGGGAACCTCCATATGCCACGGGTACAGTCCTAGATAAGGCAAAAAGACAAAAAAATATATATATATAAAAATATAACATTACAAGTATCATTTTAGGAGTTCCCACTGTGGTGCAATGGGTTAAAACTCCAACTGCAGTGGCCAAGGTTGCTGTAGAGGCGCAGGTTCCATCCAGGCCTGGTACATTGGGTTAAAGGATCCCACAGCTGCAGCTCAGACTCAATCCCTGGCTGGGAAACTTCTATATGGCGTGGGTGTGGCCATTAAAAAAAAAGTATCATTTTAATAATTTTTGTATCTAAGTTGATAATTACCTTAATCTTTGTTTTTAATAATTTAAAAATCTTACATATAGGATTATTTGCTTGCTTTTTATACTTATATTTTGCGGTACCACCTAATAGACTTCTCTATTCTTTGAGGTTTTCATATTTTTGATATGAAAAAATTTTAAGTTGAAGTTATGGCTCATAGATGGATATAAGAAAATTAAAAGCAGTTCTGTTTCCTACATTTTGGACTGCTTTTTGTTCCCTCAATTTTTGTGTCTTTTCATGAACTATGCAGTAGACATAGATTGAGAATTATCTTTTTTTTTTTTTTTTTTACTTTTTTAGGGTCACACCCATGGCATGTGGAGGGTATCAGGCTAGGGGTCAAATTGGAGCTGTAGCACCACCAGCCCACGCCAGAGCCACAGCAACGCCAGATCCAAGCCACATCTGAGACCTACACCACAGCTCACAACAATGCCGGATCCTTAACCCATTGAGCAAGGCCAGGGATTGAACCCACAACCTCCTGGTTCCTAGTTGGATTTGTTTCTGCTGAGCCATGACAGGAACTTCAGATTGAGAATTATATATGGAATAGTAGCACTTGAAGCTTTCTCTAAAACAGCTAGTTTACTTAAGAGCTTCTGGAGTGTTAAGGGTAGAAAAAAACCAAGTCTTTTGTAAAATAATGAGTCTGTTATTAATTTAAGGTTTCACAAAACTTAGTAAACTCCGAATCACTCAGGAGCTAATATCAGCTTATTAACTAATTATATCCTTTCCTTTTCCCTTCTGCAGGCTTTTTTTTTTTTAAATCACTTTCCTGCTTGTTAGGAGGGAAAGTGAGAGGAAGTAAAATTCTCGGGCCCTTTCATTTTCTTCCTGACAAATGTTTTGAATATTGATTTCTGTCTTTTACTTAACTCTTAGTATATTTAAGCAGTATGTCTTTAGATGAAATGTTCCCTTTTAAAATGAGCCCAGATTACACAGGTAGGAGCAGTAACATGGGGTTGTTTTAATGTATTCTGCAAAAGCCTATTAAAAATCAGCAGGGGAGCTCCCATCATGGCACAGTGGTTAACGAACCTGACTAGTATCCATGAGGACTCGGGTTTGATCACTGGGCTCGCTCAGTGGGTTAAGGATCCAGCGTTGCTGTGAGCTGTGGTGTGGGTCGCAGATGCAGCTCGAATCCCATGTTGCTGTGGTGTAGGCCAGCAGCTTGGGTTCGACCCCTAGCCTGGGAACATCCATATGCCATGGGTGCGGCCCTAAAAAGACAAAAAGACAGCAACAACAACAACAAAAAATCAATAGGGAAGTTCTAAAATCAAATTACAATATAAATATGAGTAAGCATTCTGTGTGTGTACATGTGCCTACATACTAGCCATTGGGGAACCATGGAAAAGACCTAGAGAAGGTTTGAAAACCAGAGTCTTAACCCTGAATAGAAATGGAACTGATTCATCAGTAATGGAAAATAATTACAGTCAGAAAATGTTTTCAAGATATCTTAAAGATCAGTGTGTGCTTTTAGTACTGGTCACTACTTTTAGTTCTGGTCCTACTCCAGAACTTAAAGGCTTCATGAGTATAACAGTTCATAGTGAATGAAGTTAAAGCTTCTGGAAGACAAGAGCCTGACCTCCCAAGAAATTCCAAGGGTGTTTAGGGTCTATCTTCTGTGGCTAGACCATACTCCAAGAGCAGCTAACTAGGTCATCAGATGTATGATCTCAGAAAACAGTCCCCTTTTTGTCCCCTAAAAAATTAGGTCAAAAGTCCGGGTGCGGCTCTTACACGGATTACTGCCTGCTGTTACAAGGTAAAATTCTGCTCTTTCCACCTTTTTCCATGCAGCAACCCATGGCAAGGAGTACTGAGAAAATTCCATTTGGTCTCCTAGTTACCCTCTGTGCCAAATATCCTAGAGAATTCTCTAAAAGGAATCCTAATCAAGATTCTGCTACCCAGGAAACTATATCCAGTCTCTTGGGATAGACCAGGATGGAAGATAACATAAGAAAAGGAATGTATATTATATATATTACGTGTGTGTGTGTGTGTGTGTATATATATATATTAATGACTGGGTCACTTTGCTGTATAGCAGAAATTGGCACAATGTTGTAAAGCAACTATAATTTTAAAAATTTACATACATATATAAGAAAAGATTCTGCTACCATCTTCTCTCTACCCTTCATCCTAAGATTGGCAGATTCCAAGGAGAAAATGGAAACTGAACCATTAGCCACATGGCCACTTTTTCTTTATGTGATGGGCTGGTCCCAGATGATTCCTGATAGGATTATGATAGGATTGACATCTGGGTTTGCTGTTAGTGTTTGCATTAACATATGGTCTGCTTTTAAATATCCCAAGTGAAAACCCTTCCCCAATTTAAGATTCCCTGTGTGGATAATTCAGACTGAATTTTTCTCTTCTGCCTCATCTAGTCCATTAATCCCTGAATATGCTTAGTAATTTTTTTTTCTTTCGTAATATGAATTCCTCTTAACTTTTTCTGTCTTTTTGAGCCATTGTAGGGCCTCTTTTCACAATACATAGATCATTCTAAGTGTCCTGAATTTACGATCCTTTTCTAAAAAAAAATTTAAAGTAACAGGAACTTTAGCAGCCAGTATCTCTGCAAGAAATAAGAAACTTGAAAACTATTTCCTTTTGACACCATATTATTCAGTAGGATATTTTGTTCAGATGAAATTTCCTACACAGTTAAAGTTGATATTACTATAACATTTCAAAATATTTGGTAAGTTTACCCTTAGTGAAAATGGTCTGCTTCATTATCTAATAGGCTAAAACTTCATAAATCATTTTTGCTAACACTTATACCTCCTGTAAAAGTTTTACTTATTTTTTTTATTATTTTTACCAATACTGCCATTGATTTGTAGTTAATGGATATTAACTACAGTTTCTATCTCTGAGACTATCAGAATTGAGGTAACTAGTAAAACTTAGAAAATAAAATACCAGAATTACTTTCAGAATTCCACCATAAAAATTTAGAAACATAATTACTCAGTATATGCTCATGACCATTACATATCAAGGTGAAGGTGAAAATAATTTTCAGTTATCAACTGTTTTTCACTTGGTAGTTTTTCTTTATTCCTATCCTTATTGCCTAAATAATTACCATATTCTTAGCTGTACTGCATTCTTCCTTGTGAACTATAGTTTCTTGTCTAATTTCATATCAGTTCTTTGAAATATGACATCAGGCTTTCACATGTTTTACATTATTCTTTCATTCATTTGAATGAACTCTTAGTGAGTACCCATTATGCATTAGGTACCAACTATACTCATAAAAGTCTCCTGGCAAATTATTTGAAAAGTACAAATTATGTGTACTTTTCAAAATGTTCAAAATAGCTTGTGATAAAATTGCCAAACCTGACCAAAATTTTAGAGAAATCAGAAATACCATACTTCTTTCTGTAGATCAAGTGAAACATGGCCTTAAGTATAACATTATACATTCGTGTCAAATGTATAATATTCATTTTCAAACTAGCTCTAAATCTATAATATTTCCCCAAACTAATTAATAATTAGTAGCATGTATGACGTATCTGATACCAAAGAATTGTTTTTAATAATTTACAATTTTATTAATTTGATTGTTACCTTCATATATATACACACACATATACTTAGGCATTTATATATGCATTATATTTATATATACACATAAGTGTATATGCATATACATATGCAGATAAAGATCAAGGTAACTGTTATATATATACTTTACATATATTAATATATATACATACATATACAGAGTAATTTCATTTAGAATCCTGCTCAAAAATCTTTCACTTAAATTTTTTTAAAGATTTCCACAAATATACATCGTGATTTTCCTAAGTGGAGGGAACTAACAAGTGAAAAAGTAATTTTCTTGATTCCCCTTGTCAGAATGTCTTCTACTTTAAATGTGATGGTAAAATTATACTAAAAATGAATTTGTCAGGACTCGAAAGGGAGTGAGAGTGACTCAAGCTCAGAGGAAGAACGGAAAGTCACTACCCGAGTAATTCGCCGGCGTTTGATTATAAAGGTATCCCGTAGCCGGATCAGTATGAGGCGCTGCTATACTATTAGAAACTTCTTTCTTGTGATTTGAATATGCAGCATGCTTGATAACTAAATGGCTCGGTACATTTCTCTGCATTTTTGAAAACTTACAAAAACCACCACCAAAAGGAAAAACTTGTGTTGCATGGAAGTGAGTAGTCTGTCTTGGCCTGTGTTTGACATGTAGCAGTTATAATTTTATCTGAGAATTCTTGGTATTTGTATCCTGCTCTCCTTGCAGAAGTGTTGTATGTGTGAACAAAGATTTTATCTTGGCAAGAGAATAGTTCATATTAAATGAAATGTTCAAGTGAAACCCCAGGGGCTGTGATGAAGTATGAAGTAAGATGAAGAAACAGAATGAATTAAAAGGCCACCTTCCTCAGCCATAACACTTTGGAAGTGAAGACCTCATTATCCATCAATGACTAAGAATTGGGAGCTTTAGCCTGTGATATAATGCAAAGCAAGCAAAAACTTCTGAAATAGGTTTCTGACTTGACTAACATACAGAAAACCAGTCTGTATTTTCAAGTAGAGGAAGCAACTCTTCCTGCAAGTTAAAAAAAAAAAAAAAAAAGTAATTCTCCCCTGTTAGAGCATAGCTGAATACCTTGAATAAATCTTGATTTCTCCCACAAAGGCCTTTTGATGCCCTGACCTTAGGCATGGGAGGTCCTGCAGTCTGCTGCTTGTCTTCATTACTCTGTCTTTAGAGAGCTCCTTCTTGATGTTAGAATAATTGAGTGCAGAGAGCTAGGAAGCCGTTTTCAATACCCAGGCCTTTGAATGTGGCCCAAATAACTTGAGGCTCCTTGGTTGGCAGCTCTGAAGAAAAAGAAAGGAAAGGAAAATACCTATTGAAAACCATTTATCAAACTCACCCATTTCCAAGGTGTCAGGAGACCCAATAGGGAGTCAGAGAAGTGGGCTTAGATGTCCAGAACTTCTTAATCCTGCTGCTTGTACTTTTCAGTAGACCAGATAAAAGAAGAAAATCTGCCACATCCGCTCTAGTGTAGTTTTTCTCAGACTCCAGAAACCTTAGAGAAAAAAATGAGTCTCGTCTAAATCTTAAATTACCCACAAATCAACCTTAAGCTCAGGAGGTATGACCCAAAAAGTATGAATCAGTCCTCTGAAAATTCCACATGGTCATGCAAATGTATATCATATTTGCAACCACTCAGCCTGCTATCTATCAGGTCCTTGTAATCTGTCCCCTCGCACACATTTCCTGAGATTAAGGGGAAAAAATACCTAATCTGCTTTTTCTGAACATGTTAAAGCCATACTCTGTTTAGGCTTTGCTAGTCCCTTAAGTAGTGTCTTCAAGAAATAATATATTTTAAAGTGAAACACCTAGAAAAAGCACACCAGCCATATTGTCACTTTCTGTTGATGCTTGACAAGTCACATACTTGTGTTGTTATCCAGATTCACCTCACCTCTTTATAACAGCTGCTCATCGTAGAAGTTGACTCTTCTATGACAGAGAAAATAAACATAATCCTACAAGAAAAAAAAAATGCGGAAAAAGGGTAGAGAAGTTGTAGTCTAGAGAACAGTACGTTAAAACAATAGGATCATCAACCCCCTCCCCCCACCCCAAGTCAGAGAGAAATGTCTTTGATATGTGACAGAGAAACCAAAAGCTAAAGCTATAATTACAATTGGAAGCTATAGGTGTAACAAAAAACATCTTTGTAAATTACATAAGTAGAAATTATTCTGGCTAATATTTTTCTGTTTAATTCAGATTTGAGGGGGGGACAGTTGAAAAAGGTCACTCTGATGTTGCTTTTTCTCTTTATTCCATATGTTGGTACCTTTCTAATATAAAGAGTTTGAGGAATTCCTATTGTGGCTCAGCAGGTTAAGAATCCAACTACTATCCATGAAGATGTGGGTTCAATCCCTAGCCTCAATCAGTGGGTTAAGGATCTGACATCGCAACAGACCTCAACGAAGGTCATAGATGAGGCTCGGATCCAGCATGTCTGTGGTGTAAGCCGGCAGCTGCAGCTCCTATTTGACCCCTAGCCTGGGAACTTCCATTTGCTGCAGTTATGGCCCTAAAAAGAAAAAATAATAAAGAGCTTGAGACTGCAGCATTACACAGTAAATATGACCTGGGATCCATCTCTGTCCAAGAAAACCAAAATGAGAATGTTAGGACCTAGAGGGGGTCACTGAAACTAAAATTACTTCTTTTCCTGGATGGCAAAACCAAGGATTGCAGATGAATTGGTTTACCCAAATCCCACAGCTGGGCAGTAGAAGTTCTGGGACCAGAACCTAACCCCTGGGCCTCCAGTGAGGTGCCTTCTACCTGCTTTTCCACAATACTATCTTCCTCCTCTCCCAGAACAAATTAAAAAGAAATAACTTTTCCTGGACTAAATTAGGCACTTGGCTATTTAGACCTTTCTAGTGGCAGAGAAGACAGCCATCTTTCCTGGAAGCTATTAGATGGGGCTGGAATGCTGAGAATTTAACCTGCTTCACTGAGGTGGTCCAACCTTGGACCGAACCAGCATATTTATACTGTTTGCGGTAGTAATCCCCCCAGGCACATAGACTCTTATTAGTGCTGAAAACCATCTGGGACTTGTTCTGTCCTTCCCAGAGTGAGCTCTGGCCAGGACGTGTCAATGGAAGCAGTAGCTGTGTTAAAGATTCTATATCCACAAATGTCAGAAAATCTGTCTATGTAGCCATTCAATTTTTATGATAAATGGAGCAAAAGTATAATTTTATGATTTTCCTCTTCAATTTCATGTGTGGATTTATTTTATTATGAAGTTCTTTATTTTTACATAGAATATTTTTAAGTCCCTAGGAAATGAGTCAAATTAACAAGCCCTCCCACTTATTTGGTTCTTTTTAAAATTTTATAAGGACACTTACTTATTTCTATGTAATCTGCTAATATCACATTGGTTTCAAATGCTTGGAAGCAGTTTAAGTAAACTGACCGGTCCCTGTGAGCTTCTTTACATTATTTGCTTAGTAAATTCAGCCATTACAAAGATAAATTTAAACCAGCTGAAAACAAACTGTTGTGAAGCTTGATATGATTCAAATAACTGAGTTTTTACTATATGATCCAACTATATTTTTATTTCTACATTTGAACTTTTTTCCCCTTTCAAAGTAAGAGTTTATAGGTATGTTTTCCACCCATCAGGTGGTTCAAAAATATAAAAAGTTCAATCTATCCAATCCACTTCCCAGAAATAACCATCATTCACAAGCTTCAGATTGTTTTATTCACGTAGACCAATATGTACGTGTATATGCATATGCTATGAACATATATACATACATCCCCAGCAAGTGGGTTTCTCAGAATACAAAAATGGGTTCTATATATATAAAATCCTTTTTTGGGAATTCTAGTTTTAATGTTGTATATGCTTCATGTTGTTATTCTTTCATTTTGTTCATGAAAAGAGGAATAAAAATTATAAAATGCTTCCAGCAGGGGTCCAAAGAAAAGTACAGTTAGTCTTCAAAAAGGTGACCACCAAGGATGCTATTGTGACACCATTTGTGCTGGAAATTTCCTTTGAAATAGGAAAGGAAAAAAAAGGTAGGGGGAGGTGTTGCAAAAAATAATGCCATCACCAAGACTAGGGGAGAAATTTTATTCAAGTACAAATGTTTTCAAGAACTTTAATAACTAATTAGAGATTATTTTCTCATTAAATAAAGCCCCCCCCCCAAACCTCCCCTTGTTAACATTTGGTCTCTATTTGACAGAAAGATGTATAAAAAAATTTTTAATGTATTTCATGACTCCTTACTTTCCTTTCTATCTAATAAACCATTATCTAATCCATTCCCTCAATTTAGTGAGTTTCTACATAACCATACAATTTATTTTGACCTTATTAAAGCACTAGTTGATTATATTTAGTGCCCACTTAAAAGAAGCCTCTTTACCTTTAATTATAAACAGTATAAATTTTCAGTAGGAAACCATGAAAATACCTATATACCACAGCAGATCTCAACAACCCATGTGGCTTGTTATTTATAAGTAGGGCTTTGCTTTTTTCTAAGGTTATTAATATAAATCAGTATACTTAAATGTATTCACTATGCTTATACCAACTTCACATTTCTTTCAGAGACTGGCTGAATATTAACTGGCATCAAAGGGTCAGTTTATAACATATCCAATTGGATGCTATTTTACTGGATTTTCCTGGGATCCTTGATTTGTCTCAACACTCAAAAAGCTGGACACATCCAAGATTTAGCTTAAATATATTTCTCTTATTCAGGTTTAAACGACAGTGAAACCTTTTGTGACCTTTTTTGGCTTTTCTGCTATTGTTAAGCCTTTACTTTTAAGGTAAAATGAAGTTAATTTTTTCCCAAATATATGAAACCAACTATAGGAAACATAAACAACGCTCCCATAAGAACTTGTTGCAGATTTTAGTGCATTCAGGCAGGAGACCTCTACATTTTTCCAGTTTCCTTCCCTCTCTTAATTATGCTGACTGAAGTTAATTATAAGCAAGGTTCAAGGTGAACTAAAACATGAGCTACATGGAATACTGTGTTTTATTTTCACCTCACCTCTATATCACCGTGAGGAAAAATGAGTCAAATGTCCCACCCATGACCTGTTAGCCCATAGTCTATAAAGGATCAAGTCACTTTGAAAAAGAAAAGAATGAAAACAGAATGTTGTTAGCCAAACAAGGTAGTGCTTTAGTCTTTCCTCTGTTATTTTAAACCAGAGCTGCCTTCCTACTCGTTGTGACACAGTTTGTCTGAACAGTGGTAGAATTTTCTCACCTTGGCTGGCCCTGACAAATTATCAGAGCTACCACCTTTTCCATGATAGTAACACTGAAAAAGAACCATGGCCCTCCCAGAAATGCAGCTGTCTTCCTCATAATTTGCCATTTTTCCTAAAAACAAACAAATAAACCCACTGGTGCATGATAACTAGATACTACAGGACACGGTACTATAGCATAATCCAGGCCACATTTTCACCAAGCTTAACTAAGCCAGTGATCTCTATAATAGGTCTGCACTTAAGATGTTTATTCCTGTCCCCCCAAAACTGCAAGATAGACTAACCTAAAGCTGTCAACAGCTTAGAAGGTTATGTATTACAAATGCAGTCCTAATTTTGCTCTCTGGTTTTTCTTATACCATCAGAGAGCTAATAGATATTCAGGCACCATCTAAATCAACTGAGCTGCCTATTAGCAGAAAATATGAGACCACCTTAGCAAGTTGAGAATTTATTCCATTTTTTTTGACTCACCAGAGGAAGCTCTTTAACAGTTTCCCCTTCTAAATCAGAGCATAGTCACTAACTGAAAGATGTCATCTTACATTCCTTTAGTATTAAGTCAGTAATCACATAATACTTTTACTTGAAAATAATAATATGAAACTATTTCATCAGACATAATTATTCTTTAAGGCATATGAAAATCTCAGTCTTAAAAAAAAATTAAGATTTTCTCTGTAACCTGAACTTTTCTCATAGTATTTCAAATAAATAAATAAACACACACACACACACACACACACTAGGAGTTCCCATTGTGGTTTAGCAAGTTAAGGATCCAGCATTGTTCCTGTGAGGATGCAGGTTTGATCCTTGGCTTCACTCAGTGGATCAAGGGTCTGGCATTGCCATAAGCTGTGGCATAGGTCTCATCTGCAGCTCTGACTTGACCCCTAGCCCCAGGGGGAAAAAAAAAAATATATATATATATATATATATAAATGAAATATAAGTACATAGTATGTATTATGCTTAGTGAAGGAAGTTTTAAATAAAGGATGATAAATACAATACCCCAACTGAGGTGCTATCTTAAGTTAGACAAAATGCAATCCAGCAAAATGAGAGATTTGTTAGGACCAATGGAGAAACATTACTCAAACTGAAATGATCTAATTAGAGTTCTAATAGTTTGCTAAATCTTTTTTTCAAAAACAAAACCTTTTTGTTTATCAGTATATAAATGCATTCTATCATTACCTATTTTCAGATTCTTCCTTGGGGACTGTGGCTAGCTGTCATTCTTGTACCATCCTGAGGTTTAATGCTTTGAATGTTGCTGAACGCTATCAATGGAGTCTGCCTTTAACCTCTTGCCCTGGAAGAGCACGTAGAACGTATACCTACCTCCCTTTTCTAAAGTTCCTCAGAGCATGTGTGTGGAGTGTAGAGTGGTGTGGGGATCTCTCCATCAAGTACATTGCTCATCTCTGCCACATCCTTTAGGGCAAGGAAGCAAAACACATTCCTGGTGAATCTGTCACGGAAGAACAGTTTACTGATGAAGAAGGCAACCTCATCACCAGAAAAGTAATCACCAATGGGATTTCATGCTGCTTTGAGGGTTTAGCTTTTCATTTGTTGGCTGTGGTGTGATCTCTTGAAATAGAAAACAGGAAAGTCTCTACTTTTCACTATTGCTCCCTACAGATCACTCGGAAGGTATTAAGACGGATTGTTATCCCTCAAGAGAGAAAACACGATGACATGGTAATGGAGGGGGGCTGTCAGAAAGAAAACAGATTCATAAAAGCTTTGTGAACCCTAGAATATGCTCCTAACAGGCTGGCATCTGCAGTGTGGCAGCTTGAAGCATTTGCAGCTGTTGACATCTTGTGCGTTTGATCAGGGTAAAAAGACTCTTGTTCCTGATGTTCCTTAACATTACATACTTTACTATCTTTAGAGTTTTCACAGAGATCATTTCATTTCACTTATGGAGGTTAGAATGTGCAGTTCCAGCATGGGAAAGAAAATAAAAACCCTCTATCATCAGCACAGCCCTCAGCAATGCCCGCCCCACTCCCACCCCAGGCTGTACCTGCAGCCCAGCTCCTGCCTAGAACCCAGATGGAGAGCACTTGTTTCCAGCAAAAGCACAGAGTTTAATCAAAAGTGAGAATGATGAAAAGCTTGGCTTAAGATCTTTACGTCAAATCATACATTTTCTCTTTCCAATATACTCTATAGGGAAATGTGAATTCCTCCATCCTAGCCTAAGGAGAACTCTTTCTTAGGGTTAATAACAGGCTGTTTCCAATGTACCAGTTAAAGAACCAAATTCATCCCTGAGCAGTGTAACTCAGCAAATGAATCTTTATTCCCCAGAAAACATCTCTATTTTTTTTATTTCTTCCCCTTTTTTCAGACCTTTACCCTTTCCATTTAAAAAATAGAAATGTCAGTTCCCATTGTGGCTCAGCAAGTAAAGGTTATGCAGGTTGTCTCTCTGAGGATGCAGGTTCAGTCCCTAGCCTCGCTCGGTAGTTTAAGGATCTGGTGTTGTTGCGGCTGTGGTGTAGGCCACTGCTGCAGCTCCAATTAGACCTCTGGCTCACAAACTTCCATATGCCACAGGTGGGGCCATTAAAAAAAAAATAGAAAAAAATAGAAATGTCAAAAAAAAGGTCAATAGCCTGCAGCACATAAGAAAAAAGTAAACTGAAAATTTCCCAGAAGGACTAAATTAGAAAATTGGAAAGGCTACTCTGTTTTCCACTACAAATAGCATAAAAGCTGAGTATTTGTGCAGCCGCTTTGCTCTCAGAGAAGTGTGTTGGTGGTGTGCTTGGTGAATCGAGGTCTTGTGTTATGGAAAATGGATGCCTGCTTGGTCTGGCGTAAGAGGAGGGGCTTGGTGTTTCCAAAAATTAAAAAAGAAAAAGCCTCTCAGCTCAACAGCATTTCCATGGTGCTTAGTTGGTGTTCCGTGCTTAAGGTGCAAGTTGTAACTCACTAATACATTTTATGATCGGGGTTTGAGTGCCTTGAGAGCTTTAGTGATGATTTCTTCTAGCTCTGAGGGTAATGGACAAGCTGTTCAGCTGTTTGCTTAATCACTAACCTACTGAATTACTGTGAAGTTCAGTAATGTATTCCCCTGACCGTATTCTCTAGCTTGCCTTGATGATGCTAAGCTCCGTGGTGAAGGCAAATAGCTGTATTTTGGGACGCAACGTGACAAAGTGCTTTAAACTGTGTTTCACTTAATCCTAATCCAGCCTCAAGGGACCAGGACGGAAACTGCTTCCTAACGAAAACCCTGTTAACCATGAGATCTTAATGTGTGCATTCCTTTTAAAGCAGAGAGAAGGTTACAAGGTGAAGACAAAGAAAGAAATCCGACACGTAGAAAAGAAGAGCCACTCCTAACAGTAACCGGTCAGTCACGGTGGTAAGTGCACTCCTATAAACCACAGCAGGATGTAATTTCCTATGCAGTGTCTCATTTCACCAAATTCGTGATTCCAGTCTTCCTCCTAGAATATACAGTAGGCAGTTGTTGGAATTATTTTTGTGTGCATGCAGACACACACCAAAACGGTGGACTCAAGCTCACAGTCCATAACCCTTCTCTTCACAAATTAGGGATTTAAATACAAATGATGTGTTGCGAAGCAAATGTAAACAGTGATCTTTGAGTTGCCTCTAAGAGCGAAGGCTCAGGATGAAATGCAGGAGCATTGTGCCCTCTAACAGGGAGGCTATTTGGCAACAAATAGGTCGTGCAGATGTACTCGGGGATTTGCCTTGACCCAGCTTTTCAACATTTTAGCAGAATAGCCTCTGAGGATATAATATTGGTTGAAATGCACTGGTTGCCAAGTTTCAATGAAATGACCAAAATCCCTATATATTCCTTCA
The DNA here is from genome assembly GCA_004024745.2 of Catagonus wagneri. NCBI lineage: Eukaryota > Metazoa > Chordata > Mammalia > Artiodactyla > Tayassuidae > Catagonus > Catagonus wagneri. The sequence goes on from PVHT021183726.1 coordinate 25,185,893, forward strand.
TGTATTCTGTATAAACCAATGAAAATTAAATAGGAGCTTAGTGACACCTCTATGTTTTCTAAGTTAAAATGTGAGGGGGCTTTCTTTAAAGCTGTCTCAACTTTCTTTCATAGCGAAGGATTTTTTTTTCTTCCTTTAACACTGTTCTCTGAACTTTACTTCATGCTCTTTTCTACAATAGCTACGATTAGAAAGCCTGTTTGGGGCAAAAAAGCAGATAGAGTTTTGAAAATCTCTGTAAGTCTGTGAGATACAGCAGGATGATTTCTTTAGGCTGTTCACCAAGAGTTGTCTTTGCACCCTTGGTCAAAGTAACAAAAAGCAAGAAGATCCTAGTTTTCACTTTCAGTTGCCAGAATCCCGGTATTTAGAGTGTTGGGGTAGGGAACAGAGAAATCATGTAGTCTCACTGCCCCGCATTTGTACATGAAGGAACTGTAACTAAGGCCCAAAGAAATTCTTAATCCCTCCTCCAAAAAAAAAAAAAAAAGCTTGTTTATTTAGTCACTTAAAGATTTCTCTCACTTCCTGTCTGGGAGGTCTCTTCAGAGGCAATGGGGAATCGTCAGTGAACAGCACCAGCAAGGCCCTTGCCCTCACTGACCTTGCTAGTCAATCGCTTCAGAATTTAAAGGCATTGAGAAAACCACTAAGAACAGCAGAGCGCTTCGGAAATAACAGGATTTGCTGTGCTGTACAGACTCTTCCGGTGTTTCAGGCGTATGCCTTAGTTAATTCTCACAGCCAGCCCTCTTGGATAGGTGCCTCTAACACGCCCGTTTAACAGGCCCCAAGGCCCCAAAACTGCCCAAGGTCACCTACATCAAAAGTGGCCCAAACAGGCTACAAAGCCAAACAGGTTGCCTCCAGAGCCCACATTCTCAATCATGTTAACTGGAGATTGGACCTGGGTCTGAGATGATGAGGAAGGTGAGAAAATGATGTTGGAGGATGACTAGGACCCAGCTGGATAAGGGGTAGGGAATTTGGGGGTGGCTTTCTAGGCACAGGCAGTAGCATCCTATACAGGCCAGGAGTAAGAAGAAGCCAGAAAGGAGGAACTATGAGCAGGCATGGGAGTCCTGCCGTTGTATCTGGAGAGGTAGGAAGGATCAGCATATTCGGGCCTCATAAGTGTCCCTACACTAAAAATTTATGTTCTGCATCATTCGCTCTAGCTGCCACAGAATGAATTAGACGTGGCATAATGGATGAGCAGAAAACCTGTTCAGCTGTTGCAGAGGCTGGCTGGGGCAGTGAAGATACCAAAAGGGAGGCTGAATCAAGACATAGCAACATGAATTGATTTTTATCAGATGACAAGGGTGGGAGCTGAGAAAATTAATGACGACATCAATAAGGCAATATCTAAAATGAACCCACCCATTTTAGATAATGCAATATCTAAAAAGGGTGTCTTACAGCTGAATGGTGAAGGACGGTAAATATAGGTTTGTTTGTTTTTTTTAGTTGAGGTGTAGTTGATTTACAACATTATATTCATTTCAGATTACAACACAGTGATTCAAAATTCTTCTATTCTCCATTTAAAATTATTATAAAATGTTGGCGTTCTCATCGTGGCTCAGCAGAAATGGACTGGTATCCATAAGGATGCAGGTTCGATCCCTGGCCTCCCTCAGTGGGTTAAGGATCTGGCATTGCTGTAAGCTCTGGTTGTAGGTCGCAGGCGTGGATCAGAGCATCTTTTCACGTGTCTGTTGGCCATGTGTTTGTCTTCTTGGAAGAGCATCTGTTCAGGTCTTCTGTCCATTTTTCAGTCAAGTTTTTTTTTTTTTTGATTGAGTTATATGGGCTGTTTATATGTTGGATTATTAACCCAACCCTTAATATGTTATATCACGTGCAAATATTTTCTCCCATTCAGTAAGTTGCCTTTTTTTGTTTTATTGATGGTTTCCTTTTCTGTGCAAAAACCTTTTAAGTGTAATTAGGTTCCATTTGTTTATTTTTGCTTTTGTTTCCTATGACTTAGGAGACAGATCCAAAAAATATTGCTATAATTTATGTCAGAGTGTTCTGTCCATGTTTTCCTCTAGGATTTTTATGGTATCCAGTCTTACTTTTAGGTCTTTAATCTATTTTTAGTTTATTTAGGTATATGATGTGAGAAATAAAAATTTCATTCTTTTATATGTATCCATCCAATTTTCCCAGCACCACTTACTGAAGAGACTGTCTTTTCTCCATTGTACATTCTTGCCTGCTTTGTCATAGATTAAATGACCATAAGTGTGTAGGTTTATTTCTGGACTCTATTCTGTTCCATTGATCTCTGTGTCTCTGTGCCAGTGCCATACTGTTTTGATGGCTGTAGCTTTGTAATTTAGTCTGAAGTCAGCATAATACTTCCAGCTCTGTTCTTCTTTTTCAAGATTTCTTTGTTTATATAACAGATTAGTAAAACACTAAGCATGAGTTTGCAGTCTTAAATTGCCCTATTATGGCAGTTCTGAGTGATAAATGAAATGAAACAAGAAGAAGGTTCAGTCTGCTTTAGGATGCTTCTAAAAGCTTAGCAACTTGTTCAGTCACAGACTCAGACTTCGGGTGGGAAAGAACCAAAAAGTTTACCAACACCAGCTGAGTCATTTTTCTGCAGTAATATATACCTAATATCAATAAATAAGTGACACCAAAAAAGATATGACAGTGCTGTGCTTCCAGGGCCCTCTTCTAGAGTGAATTAATACAGAAATAACTTGGTCACTAAATGTACAAGAGATTTTAAAATGATAAATAATCCACTTTATAAAGCAGTTGGCAGGTCCTTGGCTCGCTTGCTCAAAGGAGAGAGAAACTGACCAGGAGAATTCTTATGAATGTGAAAATAGCTTTAGCATAAAGCAGACTTAATGTGTCAGATGATAAGAACAGTGATTGGACTGCATGCATCATTTTACTCTCCAGGGTGGTATTTACCTTTCAGAAGTGAACTTAGGAAATGAATCCAAGAACAGTGCCTGGAATGCCAGGACACTGAATATGTGCTCTAGGAAAATTAATTTGTAAATATATTGAGAGTTTTATAAATAACCCTGCTCTCTTTTTTTATAATGATTTTTATTTTTTCTATTATAGTTGGTTTACAGTGTTCTGTCAGTTTTCTACTATACAGCAGTTATCCAGTCACATGTATATATATACATTCTCTTTCTCACATCATCCATCTTTTTTTTTTTTTAAATAATAGAACTAAGCACATGGAATGTGGCTGAATTTCACTGGGTCTCAGATGGTAAAATCAAAATTTTTATTCTGCATTTTATGACCAGTTGATCTGCATTTCTTTACTACTGAGTCACAGCCATCTTTTTTTTTTTTTAATGGCTGCACCAATGGCATATAGAAGTTCCCAGACCATGGACTGAACCCTAGCCACAGCTGCCACAATGCCAGATTCTTTAACCCACTAGGCTGGGCCAATGATCCAGGTCAAGGATTGAACCCACACCTCCAGAGGATTTTTAACCCCACTGCATCACAGCGGGAACTATAGCCATTCTTTTTTTTTTACTTTTTATGGCCACACCGCAGTATCGGCTATCCATTTTTTTTTTTTTTGTATGCTCTTTTTAGGGCCACATCCGCAGCATATGGAGGTTCCTAGACTAGGGGTCAAATTGGAGCTGCAGCTGCTGGCCTACAGACAGCCATAGCAATGCCAGATCTGAGCTGCATCTGTGACCTGCACCACAGCTCACGGCAATGCTGGATCCCTAACCCCCTAAGCGAGGCCAGGGAGCCATCCTACTTTTAATGTAAGAGAAAAGCCAGTGGCTTAAATAAGCATACATAACATACAGTAACTTATAGTTTTTAAAGTGCTTTTACATTTTTGTCTTTTGTCTTATTTAACCCTTCGAGTAAGCTTCCAGGAAGATCAGGCGAGTTTTGATTGCCACCTTTTACAGGTGAGGATACTAAACCACAGAGAGGTCAGATGGTGTTTCTTCTGTCACACAGCAGTGACTGATAGAGCCAGGACTGGAACTCAAGATAACTGATACTTCAGCTACTGACTGATTCCACTATGCTGTCTCTCTAAAATTATGAATGATATTAGTAGTCATATCCTATCAAATATCACAGTCTGCCAGGCGCTAGGTAAGATCTTTATATACATTACCTCATATAGTCCCCCAAACAATGCTATATGCACTGCCATCCCTTTTTTAATAAATGAGGAAACTGAAATTTAGAAGAATGAGTTCCCCAAAGTCCTATAGCTGATGAGCAAAAGGATAAAATTTGAATTTATCCAGAACCTAGCTCTTAACTACTACTCATATTAGTAGTAAAATAGTATTTGTATAAGTATTAGAAAGCTGAAAGCAAATTTTGAATCAAATACACGTACAAAAGCAACCTACTGTAAATTTCTTCATACAGTACACAGTGAAAACACCCAAAGAGTTTTTTGGAGTTTTTTTTAAGTAAAAGAAAACTTCATATATAAGACGGCCATAATCTCCAAATGTTTACTTCAAAACTGATGAATGAGGTTGAGACAAGGCGCGTACCCCCTGATTATGATGAAGACAGTGGAACAGCTATATTTTAAACCTTTTTTAGGAAAATGCTCAGGATCTCCCAGCCACAGGGGAGCCAGGAGCAGCAAAAGCACCCATGCTTGCCAGGGGCAGCACTTTATCTAAGGCCAAAGGGTTGACTCATTTCGTTCACTCCTTCAAAAAGTATGTGATGTTCATCCAGTTTAGAGTGAAAGGCTAGATACACCATGGCAAATAAAACTTCCACAGCCCCTACCCTTCTGGATCTCTCAGCCTGCAAGAGGGAAAGAGATGGGGCATGTTTTATTTAAGGGCTAAAAATAAGAAGTTCAAGATCCAATAGACGAAAAATGTGGGAACACATTTAGACTTGGGGGCCAGAGAAGGGCTCTCTGAAGTCATGACATTTAGGCTAAGACCTCATAGGTGGTGCCAGCCATGAAAAGAATGCAGGAAAAGGGTAACTCCAAGAAAGGGTTCACATGTGCAAGAGCCCTAAGGTGGGAAAAGCCCTAACACATTTGAGGAAATGAAAGACCAGTGCCCCAGAGCCTGATGAGCTGGTGCGTGGGGGGGGTGAGGCGACCCGTGATGAAGTGAGAAATGCATCATCAGAGGCAAGAATATGGGACTTGGATTTCATTCTATAAGAATTTGAAATATTGGAAAGATTTTAAGCAAGAGCTTGACCTACTTTATTTTTTTAAGCACACCAGCTATGTAAAAAGGACTGGAGGGAAACCAAGAATAAAATAAAGGTGACAAGCTAGGAAGTTATTGCTATAGTCCAGCTAAGCCACAATGGCCAAGACCTGGGCAGTAGTTTTAGGAAAGTCAACAGTATTGATGTTTAGCTTGGGGCAGGATGGAGAAGGAGGGTTGAGTCAAGAATTATGCCCAGGTTTCAGGCCTAAGCACGTTGGGGTGGAGAAAGGAACAGAATGGGTTTTAAGAATATTCAAGCATTCAGGCTCACAAAAATGTGAGCGTTGTTGCTAAAGTGAGTGTTGAATAACAGAAAAAGGGAATACCAGAGAACAGATGTGACTACCTCAGGAGTGAGTTAAAGTAAGCCAAGAAAGAGCTCGGGATTGAGCCTCAAGGAACATTTTGAAGGGTAAGAGCTTTAAAACCCTGCCTCTGACCTCCTCCTTCCTAAAGATCTCCAAGCCGTTCTATCTCTTCTAATATAAAATTGCCTACACATGGAGTTCCCATTGCGGCTCAGTGGGTTAAGAACCTGACTAGTATCCATGAGGATACAGGTTCAATCCCTGGCCTCGCTCAGTGGGTTACGGATCTAGCATTGCTATGACCTGTAGTGTAGGTCACAGATGTGGCTCAGATCCTGCATTGCCGTGGCTGTGGCATAGGCCAGCAGCTGTAGCTCCAATTCAGTCCCTAGCCTGGGAACTTCCATATGCCTTATGTGCAGCCCTAAAAAGCAAAAAACAAAATAAAATTGCCTACACATTCGGCCTGACCCTTTAGCATATTTGTTGGGTTTTACCTCAGAAGATTTTAATCCATTCAGTTTATTAATATCAGTGGATGAAAGAAATTTTCCTCTAACGCACATTAGCTGATAAGCTTTTGTAAATAAAAAGCTTTTTATTTTTGTGCACCTTTAGAGCCCCTTTACTTAGTGTGTGACACACACGTGCTGGTGCGGGGTGCAGTGCTTATTAAGACATTACCATAAACTTCTACCACTGATTTGAGGGCACATAATTACAGTCTCGTCCAAGGAGCAAATGTAATCTTAAGTAACACAAATCAAAATCTGTAACTATATAATAAATCAAAATCTATAACTACAATAAAAGGTATAAACAAAATGCTCCAAGAATCCACTGGAAGATGTAATAAACGCTGACAGAGGAGATCTTGCAAAGCTTCTTAGAAGTGCATATTTGAAGTGGCTTCTGAAGGAGTAGGATTTAAGGCCAGGTAGTGTGATGGTGTGTGCTCTGCGCCTCCTTTGCCCTGCAGACTGTATGTAGGCTGCCACTTGGAAGCATTGCGGTAGGAGAATAATGGGACCAGCAGTGATTAGGTAACCCTAGTGTTAGGAGCGGGAGTTAGTGGTAAGGCGAGCTCGAAGTACCTCAGTTCTGAGACACGGAGGAGGGCCTGAACCGGGGCAGAGACAATGGAAAGCAGAGGGCAGGTTGCAGGAACATTTTACAAGTATGACAAGCAGATTGATTCTATAGAAGGAGAGAGGGTTGCAGGCCTGTATGTCTAATATTACTAACAAAACATAGAACCTAAGATGACAAAAACAAAATCAGGGATTGAAGTCGTCTGGGTGATGAAGTAGGTCAGCCTGCAGTGTCCTCCATGTGTGCCGAGGAAGAGAAGTCTGGGCTGGAGAGCTTCGTGTGGTCATCTTTGGTATAAAAGCGGCCTGAGTGAACGTGAATCACACATTTACCAGCTGTGGAAGCGTGGCCAAGTTATTTCAGTTTTGTGCCTTCATTTCCTTGCGAGGGTTAGGATAAGAGTAACGTATCTCATAGAGTTATTAGAATTGAATGAGTCCATCCATGTAAATCTCTTAAAATAGTGGCTCGCAAGCCCACAGTAAGCATTCAGTAAATTCAGCTATTACAGCTATTATTAGTAGTGTTAAGATGGCTGGTTGGGGGCGGGGGATAAATTAGGAGGTTGGGATTAACATGTAACATGTATATATAAAATAGATAGACAAGGACCCACTGTACGGCACAGGGAACTATACTGTATATTTTGTAATAACCTATAATGGGAAAATCTGAAAAAGAATGTATATATATGTGTGTACGTATATATAACCGCATCACTTTGCTGTGCTCTTGAAATTTAACACAACATTGTAAGTTAACTATACTTCGATGTTTTAAGTGAAGTAAATTTAAAGAAGAGAGAGAGAGAGGTGAGGAGAGAGCCAAGACTGGCACGTGGAAGATTCAGGAGGCCAGTGGGCGGAGCAGCCAGGCGAGCTGGAAACCGCAGCGGGGGCCGTCAAAACAGCAACATCAGTGAAATCCTCTGCATGTCACATCGGTTTACACTTCAGAACACTTTCAATCATTTCCTACCACCTGTTTCTCACAGTAGCCCTGGGAAATTAGTAAAATGAGTCTTCTCATTCCTCTTCACTAAGGAGAGAAAGTGAACTAAATGCCCGAGGCTGAATGTAGTTAACGACAGGTCAGGATTTTAACCTGAACCTCCTGATTCTGCTTCCAGGATGTCAGAACTATGGCCTGAATTTCTTCATTCCAAATTTAGGACCCTGGCATGACTTCCAGTTCTAGATCCAGTACTAAATGTGCCACCAGTGTAATTGCTTGATGGCTCTTATTTCCTTATTTGTAAAATGGAAGAAATAGTCCCTCATTGTTACTGGGATTAAATGAGCTAAACCACCTTAGAACATTACCTAGCACATAATAAATGTTTAATAATAATAATATTATTAGTTATACTAAATTAACTATACAACTTTATGAGTGTTTTATTTTTTTTCCACTGTTAAAATGTAAATCAATACTTTCCCAGTAATTACTTTTCTTTCTTTTGTAATTGGCCCTGTGACCTCAGATTTTTTTTGTCTTTTTAGGGCCGCGCTCAGGGCATATGGAGGTTCCCAGGCTAGGGGTCCAATTGAAGCTGTAGCCATCGGCCTACACCACAGGTACATCAACGCCAGATCCAAGCCGTGTCTGGGACCTACATCACAGCTCTTGGCAACATCAGATCCTTAACCCACTGAACGAGGCTAGGGATCAAACCTGAGTCCTCATGGATGCTGGTCAGTTTCGCTAACCACTGAGCCATGATGGGAACTCCAAATTTTTTTCTTAATCACAAGTCACTAGAAAAGAGCAAACTCAAAAAAAAAAAAAAAAAAAAAACTCCCACTTATTGGTATTAGTTGAAGAACAAATCTCCATAAACTGGGAATTACTTTTCAATCACACAGTAGTTTGCTGTGATTACATAAAGAAATTAGAATGACTGTTTAGGAAAAAATGTTCTTAGCCCCATGACGTACATAAGGAGAGAGAGAGAAAAAAAGATAACAGACAGGAAGAGAGAAATAGGTTAGGAAGATAAGAACTAGAAATAACAGGTTCTCTTGGGCTACAGGGAAGGCATATCAGGAAAGGCATTCCTTAAGGCATAACAGAGCTGAGTCTTTAAAGATGAGTAAGGGTTAACCTGCAAAGGTAGATCTCATGAGGGAAGAGAGAGCTTACACTTTCAAGGAGATGGCACTGGAAACAAACTTGAAGGGTAACGAGGAGTTAGAGATAAATGAAGATTAAAGAAAGGGATTATAGGTGGATATCCAATCATGAGCAAAGAAAAGGATTTATTTATTTTACTTTGGGGGCAGGGCGCAGCTACAGACCTAGGTTCTTCCTGCAAGAAGCTGGATTGGTTTTGGAAGATGAAGCAAAACAAAAAAAAATTTCAACTGGGTTGTAGTGACGATTGCACATCTATATATGTTTACTAAGAATTAGCAAACTATAGGAGTTCCCTGGTGGCCTAGCCATTAAGGACCCTGCATTGTCACTGCTGTGGCACAGGCTCAATCCCTGGCCCAAGAATTTCTGCATGCTGCTAGTGCAGCCAAGGAAAAAATTTATCAAACTATATATATTTATAATAGATGAACTGTATGGTATATAAATTACTTACCAAATAAGCTGTAAAAAGGGATGGGGTATCAATTAGAAAAAGTTGCTGAGAATTCTCCCTAAGAAAACAAAGTGAGATCACTGGGGTAACATTATCATAGGACCATGTAAGAATCCTGGTGCCTACAAGATTAGGAATAGATGGTAAAAGCAGAGGTGAGAAAATCCCGATCTTCTTATTCTGATTTACATGCTTTCTGGGACATGGCCTGCCCCAATGAGTCACTTTCCTTCTCGGGAAGAGTCATAGGAGTGGGGCAGGTGTTGAAATCACCCTAGAAGGAATTGACACTTTGACATTCTTGGCTCTGAGCATTAGTGACTGGGGCATGGAGGTCAGTAGCACTTTTAATACAAAAAAAGGAAGGCAGAACCACAGCGGGGCAGACAGAGGAAGTGTACTAACATGTTGACAGAAGCCAAGGTATCTTGAATGAGATCTGTTTAAAGGGAAAGAAACTTGATTGGGATAAGTAAACAACGTCAAGGTCACTAGGAGCTTGAGGCTCCAACAGAAGCAGAATTCTAAAGGTTTTCCTAGACCTAGACCGGCAGAAACAGTCTGTTGCATATGTGTGAGTGAACAGGGGTTGTTGCCAAAATGAACCTTGCCTTACCTTCTCTATAGGGTCTAGTTTCAGGCAGGCATTCAGGCCTGTCACCTTTCTATACTGAACAGGAGGAAAGAACATACGGAGGAAGAACAGCTTTATGGAGGAGGAGTTCCTACTAAGCACAGTACTACACAGGAGTGTGAAAACCTCTGGCAAAGGATATTAATTTCACATATGAAGACTGGCTGTACAAACACTGATAGTTTATGCAAGTATTATCCAATAAGACAAGATGTTCTTAGTGGAGCCTCCATAAAAAAGCTCAAATAAAATTAACTTATCCTGTGATGACTGATGTGAGGCAGGAGAAGGAAAAGCATTCTTTTGCAGGAGAAGGGAAAGTATTTTGTAGAAGACAGTCTTTCATTTGAATTTGCAAGTGGAAAAGCAATTTCATCATAATGAAGTAATGGCACTGTTCTCCCTTTTCGAAAGATTGGTTGTATTTTGCGGGATGAGAGACAATTTATAAAACATGCAGACCTGACTGAGATACTCTCTGCTGACTCCATATGCTTGACCATGGGTGCCCAAAAAAACCCAGACAGTTTGATGGAAATCTCAAAGAGCACCTCTGTCAGCCTCCTCATCTGACAGCTAAGGCTCAGGCCCTAAGGTCTATAAATGGCTTTTCCCAGTACCTGAGTGAGTGACCTGAGTACCAGAGATATAACTAGACGAGGGTGTTTCTGACTTAATCTCTGAGACCACAAGTAAACAACGTTCTGTGGAGGACACAGCCTCACCCAGAGAAGGTCTCTGCCTTCAAAGAGCTTCCTGGTGGAGGGCCCGTCTTGACTCAGCGGGTTGAGGATCCATCCGGCGTTGCCATGAGCTGTGGTGTAGGTCGCAGACGCGGCTCGGATCCGGCATTGCTGTGGCTGTGGTGTAGGCCGGCAACTATAGCTCCAATTTAGACCCTAGCCTGGGAACCTCCAAATGCCGAGAGTGCGGCCCTAAAAAAATACAAAAAAAGAAGCGCTTCCTGGTACATCTTGTTGGCCTTGTTCTCTGAAGCATCTGACAAAGAGCTTCATTCAGAAGCACGTTAAACCACCCCATCAGGAAGTCGGAGGGGGGTGGGGGGACATTCTCTCAGGCCTTTCTGTGGAATGGCAAGAAGACTTGAGCAAGTTGATGTTTTATAAGAATACAGGAAAGGGGAAAAAAAGAAAGCTAAACTCACTACCTATTATTTTTCTTTCTACAGGGTCATGTGTTATTACTGCCAGTATTGAGAAATTCATGGAAGATAAGTCAACAGGAAGTAAAAATTTACAGAGGAGGGTGTGTGTGTTTGCTGCTTCCACACATTAATGGCATGATTTTATTTTATGCAAAAAGAAAACAGAAAACGAAAACCGCCCACATTTTAATTTAGCATGAGCCGATTTACAGAGCATGGAAATTCACTTTCATTCCCAGGACTGGCACGTGTGCAATTAGCAATGCAGTGTATATACAAGAAGCCATGCTGTTAACAGTTTCTCTCAAGTAATATGGTGTCATTTACAAAAAGCAAGAAATTCCTGCCGCCAGAAGGGACAGAAGGACATGGAATGAACACATCACGGAGAAACACTAAAATTACTAAATCCACAACAGCTCGCCTTATTTTTCTTGGACCCAAACTGTCAGGGTATAAACACTATTTGTTTCTTTTTTAAAAACATCTATAGTTTTGCTGTAAATAATAACACTGTATAAATTCTAACAGAAAAAAATAGAATAAATGTCCATAAGGCACTGCCTCTTAGAACACAAACAGAATATTGCAAATGCATTTAACATAATAGGGGTCTCAAGTGACTTTGCCCTAGGAGAGGAAGGAGGGGTTATGGGGGAAGGGGTCTTCACTGATTCTTGTATATTAGCAATTATAATGTTTGTATATGCAAAACTGCTAGCTTGATTTTAAAAAAGAAAATCTTTAAAATCTGCTGCAAATTTAAATAATTCCCCAAATGAGGAATTCTGTAGTTCTGTGAAAAAAAATTTTTTCTTCAGAATACTAATATTTTGATGCATGTGTATCACCTTATTTTGATTAAATCTTTTCCAATTTTGCAAACACTACAGTATCCTGCAACACAGAAGATTTTATCTGTAAACACAAAGCCCTTCATCTAATATTTGTTGCTATTGCCAATTTTTCAATGAAATTACCTAAAAATGAAAAAAAAAAATTAACCTAAACAGTAGTTGCTTTAGGGGGAGGGGGGTGCTGTTAGTGCTTAAAAGGGGAGTAATGCTTGCCGCTTTAGAGATGGATGGTGCTCGTAAGAGGCCCCAGCAAGGGGTGCTTTCAATGGACTGAACAGAAATTCTTAGCTAGTAGAATGGCAGCACGCTGTAAAATTATTACTGTATCGTGTACTGGCTATAAGATGTAGACACCTTTCAGTAAGCCAATCATTTGTAACCATTCTAGCAGTGTCATATTAGGTTAATAAGGCTGCTGTGTTTTAAAAGGGCATTTTTATTTGGGTTTTGGTGAAATTCTTTAATTTCTTGATTATATTCATATAAAATCAGCATTCATTGACACATCGCTCTAATGACATATGTATGAAAAAAAAAAACCATACACTGGATGACCTAGTCAATTATTTAAGCATAAAATAAATTGTGTTCAACTCTTCACCGATCTGTGCTCTACAGTGTCCTTGTGTTCCTGGCAAAAGGTCATTGTCTTAACTCATCACCTGGCCTCAGCCGTCCTCCTCGCCTGTCCCTTTCCTGCCTCTGTGGGCACTAAAGAGATATCCCTAATGGTCAGTGTGGCCCTGCCAACTCCCAGCTTAACACAAATTCTGTGCATTTCATGGAGAAGCCAAAAATTAAAGCTTAACTCACAAGTGATTTTTGTCCACATCCGGTTTGAGCTGCTCCCCCCGCACCCCCCCTAAAAAAAAAGTGGAGAACTGGGGCTCCAACAGCTGGCACATCCAGGAGTTGTAAAGGAGCACCTCTAGGAACCACCCAGCCTACAGCTGCCTGTAGCCCAGGAAGCAACTTTTTTCTTTAATGGACATGCATCGTTGGTACTTGTTAAGTTGGGAGATGGCACGTAATAACCCAAATGACTAACTTCTCTTGCAAAGTAAGATGTACAGGCCTCATTCCGAGAAGGCAACACCTGCGGCCAGGTATGTAGTCCCCAGTCACCACAGCCCCAGCCCCACCGAGTAAGAACGCCAAGCCAGTGCCTTGACCAGCCCGGGAAGTACTAGAGTTTGTAACTGGACACTATAGGATCAGCTCAGCAGGGGGCAAAGACCATGGTTGTTTCATTTTTATTCTAGCCTAGCATATAGTAGTGCTGGTGGTGGCCACTGTCACCATCGGCGCTAAAATTGGAATGCCCATGATATACCCGACTCTGTTCTCCAGGCTTTGTGTTTATTAACTCGCTTAGTCCTCATAACCACTTTAGGAGGTAGATACAGTCTTTGATAGTAATAGTCCCTGAATAAATACTAAGTGTGTGCTTAGAACCATTCAGAAATGTCGCAGGTTGCCTGTCACTAAGGATTATTGCCAAGTGGGATGAGGTGTTCCCAAGCAGGTGTCAATATCAATGCAGAACACCCATGTAGGGAATTTACATTGCATAAAGATGGGGCTGGACTGCATTTGCATGGTACCCCCAATAAATGGGTATTTATTTGGTGCCCTTACCCCTGCATCAAAATCATCTTTATGATGGGCAAACTGAGATCCCTGAAAGATTTTTTTAATTTTTATGTTTTTTTTTCTTTTTTATGGCTACATCCGCAGCACATAGAAGTTCCTCAGCAAGGGAATGAATCCAAGCCGCATCTGTGACCTGAGCCACTACAGACGGATTCCTAACCACAGTGGAAACTGTGCCACGGTGAAAACTCCTGAAAGATTTTTAAGAACTTGCCCCAAAAACTCTCTCTGTAAAACCAGGGTCAGAATCTAGGTATCAGGAGTTCCTGTCGTGGCTCTGTGGTTAACAAACCCGACTAGTATCCAGGAGGACTCAGGTTCAATCCCTGGCCTTGTTCAGTGGGTTAAATGCCAGCGTTGCCCTGAGCTGTAGTGTAGGTTGCAGATGCGGCTCGGATCCCACGTTGCTGTGACTGTGGCGTAGGCCAGCAGCTACAACTCAGATTCAGCCCCTAGCCTGGGAACTTCCATATGCTGCTAGTGCAGCCCTCAAAAAACAAAAGACAAAAGACAAAAAAAAAAAAAAAAAAGAATCCAGGTATCCTCTCTTCCCATCTAAGTGTTACGAACTTCTGATTCACAGTCCTTGATAGAAACTCAATGAAGTGTACTTGTTTGGGTATTAAATGGTCATTATATTATGTTTACATATCTGAAATTTTGACTTTAGGGACATGTTATGGGCTAAACTTCAGGTCAAGCAAAAGTTCATAAATTTATTCAAAAAGAGAAGTATCCAAAGTAGGACAGTTAAGATTTTATTTACATCTATATGTGTATATGTATATATTTATATATGTATGCCTGGATTGAATAGGGATATACGTTATATATTCCTAATATAGTCTTCATCCTGCTGGCTTAGAAAAATGTATTTTAGCTTTTCCTTGATTTACATTGCTGTAAAAGAAAATGAACTGTGAGAGAGTCCTGATATTTGCTGTGTTTTTTCAATTTTATATTCCTACCAGATTCCTGAGTTTGTTAAATTAAAATGTATCGTCATCATTGTATTGCCAAGTTATGGCAATATACTGTGCAGGGTTATTCCATCATTTCTAAGAGGAATCTACTTCTACAAAACACATAAGTAGCCAGCCTTCTATTAATAACTTCTGCCTTGGCATCCTGATCTTCTACCGTGTTCATTTTGGTATCATCCTGGGGCCCCATCAAGACATGTTTTTCTTCATGGCAAATAAACAAACAGACAAACAAAGTTGTTTGCTAGCCTTTATTACAAGCCTCAGGTCACATATGACTGTATAACAGGGATATGTGAAATGCCCAGAAATATAAATCAGGAATGATAACTCACCCCCCCATGAGTCCCAGAAGAAGCGGTGAACTCAGTGCTAACTTCCTATCTGGGTGACTGCTGATTTGTTAAAGAGGTCCAGGCATATTAAAAGATGTGTGATTTCCTAGTCATGTGGCACTTTGATTCTCTTTCATGAATTCATGATCAAATAATCCAGAAGTAAACATTTCCAACATGGTTAGCATCCTTTCAATGATAAAGAGACAAAGCTTATCTGGATAACCACGCACCAATACAGAATAACTAAATAAAAACAGAATGGAGTCTGATGATCATCCTTATTGACCAGCCCAAAGGCTTTCACTTTTTTCAGTAGAATTAAATGCAGACAGTTCAATACAGAGCAAAATGAGATTTGCCATTATATCTGCTATACTCAATGACTGATAGCTATGAATAATAAGTACAATTAGGTGAACCTGCAGTGAGGAAATTTTATTCCTTATCCCTTGGTGCTTTCCGAGTTAAGGAATAAACACCCTGAGGGCTGCGTTTCCAATAAGACGTCCTGAAACTCCTTGCCAGTTCCTAAGGAGTTCCAAAGCAAACAGATGAATACCTTCCGAGGGTTCTAAAGGCAGTGAGAGGAACCATGAGGCCACAGAAGGTACCCCAGCAGCGAGAACTCTTAGGACCACCTTGGAACATCCCATAAATAGGGGCTCTCCTTGCCCGATTTCCTCCATCTTCAACTGCCACTTCTTTTCTGACATCTAATTCAAGCAAGAGCATAATTCTGAGAGCTGGGAAGGAATCATGATTTGCCAGTTTTTCAAAAGAGTTACAGCATGTGAGGCATACCACCAGGTCCTCATACCAGACTACACACTCCCTTTGTTTTGTTCTCTGCTGTATCCTCAGAATCTAGGGTACTGCCCGACACCTCATAGAGATGCTCAATAAATATGTGTTGAGTACATGAACGAATGAATCAACAAATGTCAGAGGGCAACAACAGTAAATGGTAAATGTTACTCTAGACCACCTTTCCTTTTTTCTTTTTCTTTTTTCTTCCTTTTTTTTTTTTTTTTTTTTTTTTTTTTTTTTTGCCATACCTACAGTATGAGGAATTTCCAGAGCCAGGGATGGAACTCATGCCACAGCAGTGACCCAAGCTGCTGCAGTGACAATGCCAGATCCTTAACCCCCGCTGAGCCGCAAAAGAACTCCTCTGGCCACCAACTTGTGCATCACTTTATAGGCTCAAGCAAGTTGGACATTAAAGAAAAGCACAACTGTTGATTCTTTTGACTTCACTTACCAAGGACTACTGTCACTGTCATCCACTAGGCCCTTCCAGTGCACAATCCCCTTGTTAACCACAAAGTCTTTTTTTTATCCTTTTTTGGCTGATAAGGAGTTCCCAGGCCAGGGATCAGATCTGAGCTGCAATTGAAACCTACACGTCAGCTACAAATTCTTAACCCATTGTGCCGGGCCAGGAATCTATCCTGCATCCCAGTGCTACAGAGATGCTGCTGGCCCCATTGCACCACATTGGGAACTCCCACGAAGTCTTAAGTAACTAGGTTTACCTGGAAAGCAAACAGCCCATCAGTCACACTGCTGAATTAGGCATCTTTCCCATGGCCATGGGAGATGATCCATATCTTTATCACGAATAAGCCTCTAGGAAACCACACAAGAGAGTGGAAAGCCCATCATGAAAAAAGTCAACATAGTCTCCTCTCTTTCAGACAGAATACCTCCCAATTTTTTTAAATGCCACCTCAGTGTTGTTAAGTGTTGGGCTGATAGAGGACCAGAGATGCAGAAATTATACCCTAGAAGCCCTTGGACCAAGCTCAACCTATTTTTTTTTTGACCATAAAGAGTTTGAAAAAAAAAAAAAAAAACCAACACCTTTTAAAATTCAGGAGATCATAGATGAAAAAAAAAAAAAAAGATTTTGACTTCTCTTTAAAATCTGAAGAAGTGACCATGCAGTTTCCGAAATGCCTGAGGACAACAACCAGGTGGATTGGAACTGCACCTGCCACCTTTGGACAAGCATGTGTTTTACTGTTCACCATGGCTCCACCTCTTCCTATGGCTTCCAAAACTCAATCTGCTTTATTCATCTCTATCCCATCTCTGATCTGATGCGAGGAAGGAGAAGATAACTGCTGAAATGCTGTTGACATTCTTCCTTACGGCCAGCCAGACCTCTACCTCATTTCCACCCTGTCTCTCAGGGCCAAAAAGAAGATGGAATAAAGGAGCGAGTGACTGAGAAAAGGAAGGTGACTCATGAGGTTCTCCAGACGCATCCATTCATCTCATCCACTGCCTGCCACTTTCCAGGAGCTCTCCTCACAGCAGGGTACAGCAGTTTCCTGCCCACTGCCTTCAAAACGAGGAGAACGCTTCTAGGTACAACCTAAGTCTAGGGCTCTTCAAGAAAGGAAGCCCTTGAATGGCATGGAGGCCAAACTGCCCCACACATCCTCAGCCGTGCAGGGGGAAGAGAGGAATGGCCGCTGTGTCTCCGTAACACACTCGCTCTTCACAATGAAGTGAGGCTCAAGCCTGACCAGTGTCAACGTCAGCAGAAAACCTTAAAAACATCATGAAGGTATTTAAACAGCCTTCTTGTTGTTTAAAGAGAATACAGACATCTAGCTTCCCAAGATTCTTGACATGGGGGTCAACATTTGAAACTGTGGACTCATGCTCAGTGTTCTTCACCTTCCCTGCATCAAGACCTTCCTAATCCTGACCTCTCCACCCAGCTTCCCCCACGGAAGCCCACCCACAACTCTCTGCACCCGAGTCTGCATCCTTGGTTCCTCTGGATGCTTTCTTGTACTTCAAGAACATGGGCTGTGTTTTACACCAGAGCAGGGCTGGAGGCACGGAGGGTGTATGATGTACTCAGCTTCACCAGACTGATCGCTTCCTTGTTCACCTTGGCTGTCTTGCTGGACTCCAGCCATGCTGCAATACACACAGATGGCCGGGGCTGGCATTCACTGCTGCCTCTGGGAGTCAGTGCTTGAGTCAGCAAAGAGCAGAGCAGAGCTCCACCTGCCTAACACTGCCAGGTGGAGTCTAATGCAAGGAAAGAAAGAATATCTAAGGAGAAGTCTGTGAAGCCTTAACCCCTTCAAGGCCATGTGGATGGATAGTATATTTTTCTTCATGCTCCCTCTCCTCCTACTTCAACACCAGGGATGTTGCACACAGACTGCTTCCCAGTGTGCTGCTGGAGTGAAGACGGTGTGGGGAAGAGCCACAGTCAACCCACACAGCACCTGGAAGGTGAGCAAGAAACAAACCCTTCCAGAAAGCCACTGAGATGCTGCAACCATTTGTTAGGAGAGCACAACCCACAACTGATGCCCCAGTCAGGTGGAAGATGTCAAGGGGTGTCAGGCACTGGGTAAACCAATCCCCTTCTAAAAGTCTGCCGTGTGGGGATACAAGTCGAGCTCTGCCAGATGTTCACGGGTTTTAAATGTTAGCCGTTAATTTGATTTTTTTTCCCCAGTGATACTACGTGGCTCCAACAAGACGTGGCTGTGGACCACAGGTCCTCAACCTCAGTCACTGGCTGTTGGCATTTGCAGAATGAACACATACCTGGGTCATGCTCGACACACATACTGGTCTGTGATTTTGAATGATACAGTCTGAAGCTGGTGGGCATAAGCAAATATCTTCATTCCTGATTTGGTTGACGGAGGACTCAACCTCCCCACCTCAGTGCCAATGCTTGTTCTCTCTGTACCATTTCAAACACTGAGATGCTCACTGAGGGTCTGAAGGAGTGACTTGACTCTTTTTTTTCTTTGTTGTCCTCCCTATGGCATATGGAGCTTCTGGGCCAAGGATCAGATCCAAACTGCAGTTGCAACCCAAGTTACATCTGCAGCAATGCTGGATCCTTAACCTACTGCGCTGGGGCGGGGACTGAACCTGCGTCCCAGTGCTCCCAAGATGCTGCTGATCCCAGTGTGCCGCAGTGTGAACCTCACTCCTCACACGACTTTTTTACTCACAGTTGATTGCATTTTAGTGAAGAGCAGATCTTCACTTGTCCACCTGGCCTGATACAGCTCTGCTCACTTCCATAACCACCATGCCATCCTCCCTTCTCTCACTACATTCCAGACCATTTGGAACTAAGGATCTGGGGTTGCCTATTGCCATAAGATAACAAACCTGATCCAGCTTCTAAGTCAACTCTATTACTAAGCACATTCTTTAGTTCAGCCAATATTTTTTTTAATATAGCCTTTTTTGAGAAGGAAATGGTGCACATATTTATAATCTGCTGCAAGCCCCTTATCTTGTCACAGATTGATGCCCTGCACCCCACAGTTCTAGCCATACTAGCTCCCTTTCTGTTCCTCAAAAAATGCCAATTTCCTCCTCATCTCATTCCCGGGGGGGCTTACCTTTAGTTGGCGGGACTCAGCTCATTCTCCAAACGCCCCTCCTCAGGTTTTCCTGCACAGCCTCTCTAAAGCAGCCAACAACCACCCCGAGTACTTCCTGTCACATGACTTTATTCCCTTCACAGCACTGATCACCAGAATCAGCTTTTTGTTTATCTGTACACTTGTTTTCTGTCCTTCTTATTCACTGCTACATCCAAAGCCTCCAGCTCAGGCCTGGTACTTGGGGGCTCTCTGACTTGAGCTTAATAAATGAATGCGGAGGAGAGAGGCACAGATGTGTACGGCTTAGGCCACATATCTGTGAATGCTGTGAATGCCTAGGAAAACCAGCAATGTCTTGGAGTTGCTGCTGTGGCACAGGGGGTTAAGAATCTGATTGTAGCAGCTCAGGTCACTGTGGAGGCACAGGCTCAATCTCTGGCCCAGCTCAGTGGGTTAAAGGATTCCATTTGTAGCAGCTGCAGCTCAGATTCAATCCCTGACCTGGGAATTTCCATATGCCGTGGGTGCAGCCATTTAAAAAAAAAAAAAGGCAACATCTTCAGTGACTCATTGTCAAGTATCAAAAAGACATCATTTTCCTGGGAGGGCTGCTGAGCTCCCGCCCCCAGTGCACACTTGCTGAGAAGAGCTTGAGAACTCAGCTCCCCCCTCCACAGTCTCCTGTGAGAGCTCTGGTACTGTCGGGCGTCACACGGTGTTTTTCCATCTTGTGCCAAGGCCATGTGATGGGAAGCTTGTTCAAGTCAACAGTAAGTGTCGCAGCATCAGAGCTTCAAATGACTCTTTAAATCACCCCAAAAAGCCCAGTCCCTGCTCAAGTGGTGCTGGAAAACTGAGCCATCTCTTCTGGCTGAAATAAAAATCTTGCCGGTGGAACAGTAACAGAAAAGAGAGCCTGAGTGGCTACATCATGTAATGGCTACAGCTCTTACTACCCTGCCTAGGCCCGCTTACAACTGGAATCTAAATTCTCCTTTGATGGAGTTCCCGTCGTGGCTCAGTGGTTAACGAATCTGACTAGGAACCATGAGGTTGCGGGTTCGATCCCTGGCCTTGCTCGGTGGGTTAAGGATCCAGTGTTGCCGTGAGCTGTGGTGTAGGTTGCAGACGCGGCTGGGATCCTGGCTCTGGCTTAGGCTGGCGGCTACAGCTCCTGTTAGACCCCTAGCCTGGGCACCTCCATATACCGTGGGTGTGGCCCTAGATAAGGCAAAAAGACAAAAAAAAATTAATTAAAAAAAAAATTCTCCTTTGACTTCGTAAGAGTCAAAAGTTAGATGCTACTGGGCCTGGCGCAAAGCGTTTAGAGTAGTAGGGACTCTAGAAAACCTGAAAGCCCACGCTCCGTCAAAAACCACAGTGATTAGCCAGCTCTAACAAAATATTACAGTGCAGGAATACAGGCCCCAAAATCGTCAGCTCTTCTGGATTTCAAGAGAAAATGGAAATCTCTATGAGGAGATGAAGGTAGAGAAGGGAAGTATACGAGTATGAATAAACATCAAATTCGACTAAAATGCTATTTATTTAGTTCATACCACATCCAAGTCACTCTCCTAGGCATCTATACACATACTAGGTATAGCTGTTTATCAAAAGTTAAAAGGAATAAGAGCTGGGACCCATGGACTCCAAAAGCTTTAATCTTACCAGAAAACCAAGACATGTTCTTAAATAAATAGAACCTAAGACAATACGGGGAATGGTAGGATTAAATGAGTAAATGTGTATAAAGCCCAATACAGTCTTGACACAGGTGTTGTCTACCATTGTTGATTACTGTTGATGGTACCATGACATTATCATTTCAGCAATGACCTCAGGATTACTCTTGCCCTAATGAACTGGAGAAGGCCTGACCCAAAGAATTGCATATATTAGGTACTCAAGAAACAGTATCTGAATGAATGTATGACTGATGAAAGAGCAGCATCTGAGGTGGAACTTAAAGGATTTTAACATGTGAAGAAAGAAAGGAGGCTGGGGCAAAAGGACCAAGGAAGCTGGGAGGACAGAGGTATACAGAAGAATGAACATAGTTCATGTTAGTCAGAACGTGAGGAGCAAGAACAGCAGGCAAGGATGGAAAAATAAAGTCAACATGGAGAGCCCTGAATGCCACCCAAGACTCCGCATGGATCACAACAGGCACCTGAACTCCACGTAAAGCCTCCTCAATGGCATAAATGACTAGGCAGCCCAAAGGGAGACCCGTTTTCAAAAGCAGTTCCAGATTTTAAAAAAACGGGGGCACAGAGAACAGAGTTTCATGTGCATGCCTGCCTTTATGTAGTTTACGTCACGCTGTACTATCTCTATGACCTCGGGCATTATATATTTAACCCTTATATCTCTTCATGTGGAAAATGGTGGTGACAGTTCTGTTAACCACAAATGGTGGAAACGAGATCCTCCACATAAATGCAGAGACTTTTTGAAGTGCTTTACAGAGTAAAATTCTTCATAAATGTTGCCTTCTTGTTATGATTTGTGGTGCTCTGTTATACAGAGAAGTAAAACAGAGGAAAATGCCTTACTTGGGCCTCTATGGTTTGTGAGCAGTGGTGTTGATACGGGTCCTGTGACACAAACTCATACGTTCTAGGATGTTATGTGCTGCCCAAGAGGTCAAGGGACATTCACTCTGGGACTTGTATCCCAGTCCTGCCCCCACTGTCCTCCAAGCCTCAGGGCTCCTGTAGCCCCGCCTCCCACCCTTGCCCGTGGACAAACGGGCCTCCCTCCACAGCCTAGGCACTCAGAGTAAGCATCCTGCTATGAAACCACTGTCTGTCCCCACCAGACAGCCCCACCCCTCTCTCAAGTTACTCATGAACCCCTTCTCTAAAGGAGGAAGGTCCCCTCTTGACACAAGAGTCCCCAGACTCATTCTCATTTCTCCAAAGCCACTTCCTCTGCACCACAAGAAAAGAGAAGTGTTTTTTCGGTTGTTGTTCACAGAGGTGTAAAATGTGTGGGTATCTTGAGTTAAGGTTGAGTCATGGGGAACTTGTACCCAGACATGATTTTTAATGAGTTGGGCCCACAATGCCACCAACAGATTAAAATGACTTTGATTCTTAGATGATTTAATTGCCCCCTCGTCGTCCAAAACAATACTGAAGTTCACCACTTACCAGGTCATAAATGATTGTGAACTCCCTGCAAAAATTAAATCAGACATTAAAATGGAAAGTTATGAGTTCCCATTGTGGCTCAGAGGGTTAAGAACATGACATAGTGTCTGTGAGGATACGGGTTAGACCTCTCGCCTCCCTCAGTGGGTTAAGAATCTGGTGTTGCTGCAAGCCAAGGTGCAGGTCACAGATGCAGCTCGGATCCAGTGTTGCTGTGTCTGTGGCA
The DNA here is from genome assembly GCA_004024745.2 of Catagonus wagneri. NCBI lineage: Eukaryota > Metazoa > Chordata > Mammalia > Artiodactyla > Tayassuidae > Catagonus > Catagonus wagneri. The sequence continues at coordinate 25,208,522 of PVHT021183726.1, forward strand.
CAGGCCTCAGCTGCAGCCCTGATTTGACTCCTCGCCCAGGAACTTCCATATGCTGCAGTTGCGGCCATAAAAATAAATAAATAAATAAAATGGAGAGCTGCCTCTTCTGTGTACCAGCTGGACAAGGACTGAAACCGGAAACATGCTGACTTCCAGGTACATATGAGGGACAATACTAAGGATCTGGCATCACGGGCAGCTAAGTCAGGGCCAGCGGTTGGGACAGAAGGTGAGTCAGGAAACTGGATTCAGGATTGTTGTCTAATGCTTTCCCTGTTGCCTGCACCTATTTCCTTTCTTTCCTTTTTTTCTTTTTAGTATCCTTAACCTACTGAGCAAGGCCAGGGATGGAACCCACATCCTCATGAGCCCTAGGTTGTGTTCTTAACCCAGTGAGCCACAATGGGAACTCCACCTGAGCCTATTTCTATTGCCCTTCAAATGTGGCACCTTTCACTTCAGGGGCAGCTTAAAGCCACCATATGCCTCAGCCACAAGTTCCTAGCAAAATACCAAGTACCCATTTTTAATGATATTGATGATGAACAGTGAACGGAGGCTGACTCATCAGAAATAATTCTGACCCTATTTGCTTTTCACAAATATCTGCTTTATTATCTTAGCCAATGGAGAAGGCATTCTTAATTTCAAGACCTTATTGCTGTTATTACGTTGCTACCATATAGTCAATAGGAACAAGAAAGAGCATTAGGCACTAAAGAATTGTTTTCTCCTGATTTCTCTAGCTTTCTAGGTTCTATACATTTTTCTTGTTTTTTTCTGTTTAAAAACAACTGATAAAATCTAAATACTAGTTCAAAGGAACTTGTCCTATTGTTATAAAAATTCTTCTGCAAAGCAAACCATCAACAAAATGAAAAGACAATCTTAAGAACAGAATAAAATATTTGCATATTACATGTCAGATAAGGGGTTACTATCCAAAATACATATTAAAAAATCTCAAAATGGCATAAAGACTTAAACATAAGACAAGACACCATAAAACTCCTAGAGGAGAACATAGGCAAAATATTCTCTGACATTAGTTGTACCACAGTTTTCTTATTCATAAGGCAATAGAAGTAAAAGCAAAAATAAATAAATGGAACCTAATCAAACTTACCAGATTTTACACAGCAAAGGAAACCACAAAAAAAAACCAAAAGGACAATGTATGGAATGGAAGAAAATATTTGCAAATGGTGCAACCAACAGGGGCTTAATTCCCAAAATATACATACAGCTTATACAACTCAACAGCAATAAAAACCTCAATCAAAAAACGTGCAGAAGGAGGTGAGATAAAGATGGCAGAGGAGTAAGACGTGGTACTCACTTTCTGCAATAAACACATTAAAAAAAAATCTACATGTATAACAATTCACATAGAACATCTACTGAACACTGGCAGAGAACTTAAACATCCAAAAAGGGCAAGAAACCCTCCACATAACTGGGTAGAACAAAAGGAAAAGAAGAGAGAGAGACAGAATGAGAGAAAGGCAATCAGGATGCGGCCAGCATTCCTGAGAGGGAGCTGTGAAAGAGGAAAGGAACCTCACCCACACCCTGGGAAGCCACTTAACTGACTGGGAGATTAGCTGAGATGGAGGGACCTCAAAGCCAGAGAGAAAAACGCAGCAGCTGGACTGAGGAGGTCAAAACAGAGAGAGACACACACACACACAAACACACACACACACACACAGACCATAGGTACCATCACCCCTGGAAACCACAATCTAAGATGCTGGGGCAGAGGCTGGGCACTGAGACTCAGGCTCCAGAAGTCAGTTCTGGGGAGAGGACTAGGGTTGACAGTGTGGAGACAGACTGAGGGAACTGGGGAGCAGAGCACCACAGCCAAGGGAACCCTGGAGGAAGGAGGAGGTTTGGGTCCACAGAGAAGCAAGGCATCACTGCTGGCAAGGGCAAGAGGATGAGGGGTAGACAGCCATAGGAATATCTTTTTCTGTGCACACACGGACTTCCGAAGGGCAGGCCTAGAGACAGCAAGGTGACTCTTGTGTGGGCTACAGGCAATGACCCCTCTTGTTCCAGGTATGGGTGGTGGTACCTCCTGTGTGGGCTAAACATGACGGGGCAATTCTCACATGGTCTACAGGCAGTGGGGGCAAACAAACACAGTTATCTCTGATTCCAGAGGTGCGTGTGGCCTGCCACCATGAGGAGTCCATGAATAGGCACCACCTGTGGCCCCAGTCACCTCAGAGGTCAACACAGAGGAGGGCACTGCAACTGAGCACAACCTGCTGTTGCTCTCACTCCCAGAGGAATGTACACACCCCTCCCATTGCTACTGCCAAATGCTCCAGGTACCACCTAAACCTGCCTGAGGCCCTGCAACTAGGAGCAGCCTGCACCACCCTCCAGTGGGTCCTTGCTACTGTGAAGGGCCCAGCAACCAGGCACTAGATACTAGCCCTGTCCATTGCCTCCATCCCTCTGGAAGCATGCGCAGCACCCTATCAAGGGGAATAACAACCTGCACATACAGAGGAAAGAGACAGCGAGCATCCAAAATCTCATGCCAAAAATAAACAGTAAGCCCTCACAAAATGCACAGATGTGCTCTCACACATAAATAGCCCTCCAAGATTACAGTGTTGGTTTTCCTAACCTCACAGAATAAGAAAAATATAAGCAAAATGAAGAAGCTCAAAAACTATTCCCAGTTAAAAGAACAGGAGAATTCCCCTAAAGGAGCAAACAATGAAACAGACCTCTGCAGTCTAACAGACACAAAGTTCAAAAAGGTGATAGTGAAACTACTGAAGGAATTAAGGGCGAATATGAAGGAATGAAGAGTGGATATGAAAAGTAATGCAAATTACATTAGAAAGGAATTAGAAAATATGAGGAGCCAAGAAAAATTAGAAAATTCATTTGCAGAAATGCAGACTGAGTTAAAGGCACTGAAGAGCAGAATGAATAATGCAAAGTGCAAACTATTGGCTTTGAAATGGATAAGCAATGAGATCCTGCTGCATAGCACTGGGAACTATATCTAGTCACTTATGATGGAGCATGATAACGTGAGAAAAAACAATGTATACATGTATGTGTGACTGGGTCACCTTGATGTACAGTAGAAAACTGACAGAACAATGTAAACCAACTATAATGGAAAAAAATAAAAACCATGATTTTAAAAAACTAGGTTTTTTTCCCAACAGTAAAAAAAGAGAAAAAAAAAAAAACAGATTAATGCAGAGGAAAGAATTAGTGATTTGGAAGAAAGAATAATGGAAATCACCCAATCAGGACAGCAGACAGAAAAACAAATGAAAAAACATGAAAGCAATATAAGAGGTCCATGGGATAATATAAAGCAGGCCAATCTACATGTAATACGGATTCCAGAAGGAGAAGAAAAAGAAAACGGGATTGAAAATATATTGGAAGAAACCATGGCTGAAAACTTTCCAAATCTAAAGGAAACAGGTATCAAGATACAGGAAGCATAGAGGGTCCCAAACACACTGAACCCAAAGAGGCCCACACCAAGACATATTATAATAAAAATGGCAAAACTTGAAGATAAAAGAGAGGGACTACAGGAGTTCCCATCGTGGCTCAGTGGTTAACGATTCCAACTAGGAACCATGAGGTTGTGGGTTCGATCCCTGGCCTCGCTCAGTGGGTTAATGATCTGGCATTGCTGTGAGCTGTGGTGTAGGTTGCAGACGCGGCTCAGATCCTGCATTGCAGTGGCTCTGGCTTAGGCCAGCGGCTACAGCTCCTGTTAGACCCCTAGCCTGGGAACCTCCATACACCACAGGTGCGGCCCTAGATAAGGCAAAAAAAAAAAAAAAAAAAAAAAAAAAAAAAAAAAAAAAAAAAAAAAAAAAAAAAAAGACAAAAAAAAAGAGGGACTATAAAGGGTTCAAGAGAAAAAAAAAGAGTTAATTATAAGAGAACCCCCATAAGGCTAATAGCTGATTTCTGTACAAAAACACTACATGCCAGAAGAGAGTGGCAAGACATATGCAAAGTTTTAAAGGGGAAAAACTGGCAGCCTAGAATACTCAACCCAACAAGAATATCATGTAAAATAGAAGGAGAAATAAATAATTTCTCCAACAAACAAAGGCTAAAAGAGTATAGTAATACTAAATCCATTTTAAAAGAAATACTGAAAGGCTCCACTAAATAAAAAAGAAATAAGAAGAAATAGGGTAGAGGAAATCACAACTGGAAAGCAATCACTTAAATGAGCTAGTACTCAGAACTAAAAGGAAAAAAAATTATAAAAGTCACAGTAAACACAAGGAACAGCAAAAGGATAAACATGAAGATGTTAAAAAAAAAAGGACATCAAAATCATAAAATGTGGGGAAGAAAAGAAAATCTAGACTCTTTTCTTTTTTTTCCTAGAATGTGTTTGCACCTATATGACTATCAGGATGAAGCAAGCAAATATAGGCAGGGGTTAAAATACTTGAAAACCCAAATCAAAATCAAAACAAATCAACATCAAAACACAACCACAAATCAAAATCAAACAATACATTCACAAAAACTAAAAAGAAGAGGACACAAGCATAAAATAAAAGTAAATAATCCAACCATAAAAAGGAACAAAGGAGAAACACATAATCAACCGGAAAACAAGATTCAAAATGGCAATAAATACATATTTATCAATAATTACCTTAAATGTCAATGGACTAAATGCTCCAATCAAAAGACACCGAGTGGCAGGCTGGATTAAAAAACAAGAGCCTACACTATGTTGCCTACAACAGACTCACCTTAGGGCAAAGGACACATATAAACTGAAAGTGAGGAGATGGGAAAAGTTCATGAGAATGGAAAAGACAGGAAAGCAGAAGTTCCAATACTCATTATCAGACAAAATGGACTTTAAAATGAAGGCCACAAAGAAAGACAAAGAAGGACACTATTTAATGATAACAGGATTGATTCAAGAAGAGGATATTACACTGGTCAATACATATGCCCCTAATATAGAAGCACCCAGATATATACAACAAATACTAACAAACATAAAAGGAGAAATTGATGGGAATACAATAATAGTCGGAGACTTCAAAACTCCACTCACATCAATGGACAGATCCTCTAGACAGAAAACAAGGCAACAGAGATCTTAAATGACACAATAAAAAATTAGACTTAATTGATATTTTCAGGTCATTACATCCAAGAAACTCAGAATATAAATTCTTTTCAAGCGCACACAGAACATTCTTGAGGACTGACCACATACTGGGGTACAAAACTAACCTCAAGAAATTTAAGAGTATAGAAATTAACCAGTTATCTTCTGTGACCATAATGGCATGACACTAAAAATCAATCAGAGAAACAGAAATGAGAAAAAACTGACTACATGGACACTAAACAACATGATACTAAAAAAAAAAACAATGTACCAATGAGGAAATCAAAATGGGAAATTAAAAAAAATACCTTGAGACAAACGATAATGAAAACATAAGCGTTCAAAATCTGTGGGATGCCACAAAAGCAGTGCTTAGAGGGAGTCCATAGCAATACAGTCCTTCCTCAAAAAAGGAGAAAAATCTCAAATCTACAACTTAACCCACTACCTAAAGAATTACAAAAAGAAGAACAAAACCTATCGTCAGCACAAGGAAGGAAATCATAAAGACCAGAGAAGAAATTAATAAAATAGATTCAAAAAACAATAGAAACAAAATGAGAGTTGGTTCTTTGAAAGGGTAAACAAAATTGACAAACCTCTGGCCAGACTCATCAAGAAGAGGAAAGAATTCAAATAAAGTAAGAAATAAAAATGGAAAAATCTCAGTGGATACTGAAGAAATACAAAAAAAAGGATAATACTACAAAAAAATTACATGCCAACAAATTTTACAACCCAAAGAAATGGACAACTTTCTAAAGACATACAGCCTGCCAAAACAATCAAGAAGAAATAGATCATATGAACAGATCAATCACTGGAAATGAATATGTAATTAAAAAACACTACCTATAAAGAAAAGTCCAGGACCAGAGGGCACCACAGATGAATACTACCAAACATACAAAGAACTTACGCCCATCCTTCTTAAACTTTTCCAAAAGGTTGAGGAAGAAGGAAGCCACCATCACCCTAATACCAAAACCAAAGATACTACCAAAAAAGAAAATTATAGGCCAATATCTTTGATGAATATAGATGCAAAAAATTCTCAACAAAATTTTAGCCAACCGAATCCAACATATAAAAGAGATCACACACCATGACCAGGTGGGATTCATTCCAAGTTCAAAGGATGGTTTAACATATGTAAATCAATCAATGTCATACACATTAATAAAATAAAAGTCAAAAACCACAGATCATCTCAATAGATGCAGAGAAAGCATTTGACAAAATCCAACATCCATTCATGATAAAAACTCTTACCAAAGTGGATATAGAGGGGACATACCTTAACATAATCAAAGCCATTTATGACAAACCCACAGCCAATATAATACTCAACAGAGAAAAGCTGAAAGCTTTCTCACTCAAATCTGAAACAAGATAAGGATGCCCACTCTTACCACTTTTATTCAATGTAGTGTTTGAAGTCTTAGACACAGCAATCAAACAAACAAAAGAATGAGGCAAAATTGTCACACTATGCAGATGACATGATACTATAAGGAGAAAACCCTAAGGACTCCACACAAAAACTACTCAAACTGATCAATGAATTCAGCAAAGTAGCAGGATACAAGATTAACATTCAAAAATTTGTTGCATTTCTGTATACTGACAATGAAATGTTAGAAAAGGAATATAAAAATGTAATACCTTCTAAAATCACACTTCAAAAAATAAATACCTGACCAAGTAGGTGAAGACTTATATGTGAGAACCATAACATTAATAAAGGAAATTAAAGAGGATTCAAAGATATGGAAAGATAGCCCATGCTCTAGGATTGGAAGAATTAATATTATTAAAATGGCCACACTACCCAAAGCAATCTATATATTCAATGAAACCCCTATCAAATTATCAATGGTATTTATCACAGAAGTAGAACAAACAATCCGAAAATTCATATGAAACCATAAAAGACCCAGAATTGCCAAAGAAATCCTGAGGAACAAAGACCAAGCCAAAAGTATAACTATCCCTTGGAGTTTCCGTCGTGGCTCAGTGGTTAATGAATCCGACTAGGAACCATGAGGTTGCAGGTTCAATCCCTGCCCTTGCTCAGTGGGTTAACGATCCGGTGTTGTCGTGAGCTGTGGTGTAGGTCGCAGACGCGACTCGGATCCTGCGTTGCTGTGGCTCTGGCGTAGGCCGGTGCCTACAGCTCCGATTAGACCCCTAGCCTGGGAACCTCCACATGCCGCAGGGGCAGCCCTAAAAAATGATAAAAAAAAGGCAAAAAAAAGTATAACTATCCCAGACTTCAGACAATATTACAAAGTTACAGTAATCCAGATGGCATGGTACTGGTACAAAAACAGACATACAAACCAATGGAAGAGAATAGTAAACCCAGAAATAAACCCAGACAACTATAGTCAATTAATCTTTGACAAAGGAGGCAAGAATGTAAAATGGGGAAAAGACTGTCTTTTCAGCAAGTGGTGATGGGAAAACTGGACAGCTGCATGTAAATCAATGAAACTGGAACACACCCTCACACCATGCACAAAAGCAAACTCAAAATGGCTTAAAGACTTAAAACATAAGACAAGATACCATAAAAATCCTAGAAGAGAACATAGGCAAAACATTCTCTGACATCAACCATACAAATGTTTTCTTAGGTCAGTCTCACAAAGCAATAGAAATAAAAACAAAAATAAACTAATGGGGCCTAATAAAATTTATGAGTTTTTTGCATAGCAAAGGAAACCACAAAAAAACCCACAAACCTACAGAATGGGAGAAAATAGTTTCAAATGATGCAACCAACAAAGGCTTAATCTCCAAAATATACAAACAACTCATACAACCCAACAGCAAAAAACAAACAATTCAATTGAAAAATAGGGGAAAGACCTGAATAGACATTTCTCCAAAGAAGACATACAAATGGCCAAAAGACACATGAAAATACTCAACATTACTAATTATTAGAGAAATGCAGACCAAAACTACAATGAAGTACCACTTCACACCAGTCAGAATGTCCATCTACAAATAATAAATGCTAAACAAAATAATAATAATAAATGATGAGAAGGGTGTGGAGAAAAGGGAACTCTCCTACACTGCTGATGGGAATGTACATTGGTACAACCACTGTGGAAACCAGTATGGAGGTACCTCAGAAAATTAATATAGGGCTACTATTTGGCACAGAAATCCCACTCCTGCACATATATCCAGAAAAAAACTTCTACTGAAAAAGATACATGCACTCCTATGTTCATTACAGTACTATTCATAACAGCTAAGACATGGAACAATCTAAATGTCCATCCCCAGATGAACGGATTAAGAAGATGTGGTACATATACACAATGGAATACTACTCAGCCACTAAAAAAGAATAAAATAATGCCATTTGCAGAAATATGGATGGAAACTAGAGAGACTCATAATAAGTGAAGTAAGTTAGAAAAAGAAAGACAAATACCATGAGATATCACTTATACCCAGAATCTAATAGCACAAATGAACCTATCTACAGAAAAGAAAGACTGATGAACATGGAGAACAGTCTCTTGGTTGCCAGGAGGGAGGAAGCAGGGAGATGGATGAACTGGGTGTTTGGGGTCAGTAGGTGCAAACTATTGCATTTGGAGTGGATAAGCAATGAGATCCTGCTGTATAGCACAGGGAACTATATCTAATCATTTGTGATGGAACATGATGGAGGAAAATGTGAGAAAAAGAATGTATATGTAAAAGTGTAACTTGGCCCCTTTCCTGTACAGCAGAAATTGACAGAACATTGTAAATCAACTATATTTTAAAATTTTTAAATACAAATAAAAAAGAAAAATGGGCAGAAGAACTAAATAGACATTTCTCCAAAGACGACATACAGAGAGTTTCAATATGCATACGAAAAATGCTCAACATTCTAATTATTAGAGAAATGCAAATCAAAATTACAATGAGGTACCAGCTCACACTGGCCACAATGGCCATAATTAAAAAGGCTACAAAAGGAGTTCCTGTCATGGAGCAGTGGTTAATGAATCTGACTAGGAATCATGAGGTTGTAGGTTCGATCCCTGGCCTTGCTCAGTGGGTTAAGGATCTGGCGTTGCTGTGAGCTGTGGTGTAGGTTGCAGATGCGGCTCGGATCCTGCGTTGCTGTGGCTGTGGCGCAGGCTGGAGGCTACAGCTCCAATTGACCCCTGGCCTGGGAACTTCTATATGCGGGCGAGTGCGTCCCTAGAAAAAGGCAAAAAGACAATAAATAAATAGTCTACAAATAACAAATGCTGAACAGGGTGTAGAGAAAAGGGAACCCTCCTACACTGGTGGTAGGAATGTAAGTTGGTACAACCACTATGGACAACAGTATGGAGTTTCCTCAAAAAACTAAAAATAGAGTTGCCATATGATCCAGCAATCCCACTCCTAGGCATATATCCAGACAAAATTATAATTCAAAATATACATGCACCCCTATGTTCGTAGCAGCACTGTTTACAATAGCTAGGACATGGAAACAACCTAAATGTCCATCAACAGATGAATGGATTAAGAAGACTTGATACATACAATAGAATAATACTCAGCCATAAAAAAGAATAAAATAATGCCATTTGCAGCAACATGGATGGACCTAAAGCTTATCATACTAAGTGAAGTAAATCAGAAAGAGAAAGAGAAATACCATATGATATCACTTATATGCAGAATCTAAAATATGACACAAATGCACTTATCTATGAAATAGAAACAGCCTCACAGACATAGAGAACAGACCTGGGGTTGCCAAGAGGGAGGAAGGAGGAAGTGGGATGAACTGGGAGTTAAGGAGTAGTAGATGCAAACTGTGACAGTTGCAATGGATAAACAATAAGGTCGTACTGTACAGAACAGGAAACTATATTCAATACCCCATGATAAACCATAATAGAAAAAAATACTGTAAAAAGAATGTATATATTCATAACTGAATCAATTAGCTATATAGCGAGAGCAGAAATTAACACATCGTAAATCAACTATAGTTCAATACATTTTATATATAAAGAACTCAACAGCAAAAAAAAAAAAATCCAGTTTTAAAATGGGCAGAAGAGGAGTTCCCATCGTGGCTCAGCAGAACACGAATCTGACTAGTATCCATGAGGACAAAGGTTTGATCCCTGGCCTCACTCAGTGGGTTAAGGATCCAGTGTTGCCGTGAGCTGTGGTACAGGTCACAGACGCAGCTCGGATCTGGGGTTGCTGTGGCTATGAAGTAGGTAAGTGGCTCTAGCTCCGATTCAGCCCCTAGCCTGGGAACCTCCATGTGCCATGGGTACAGCCCTAAAAAGACAAAAAAAAAAGAAATTTTTTTTTTAATAAAATGGGCAGAAGATCAGAACACTTTTCCAAAGACTACATAGAAACATGCTGGCAGGTACATGAAAATGTGCTCAACATCACTACTCATTAAGGAAATGCAAATCAAAACCATGATGCGATATCACCTTACACCTGTTAGCATGGCTAATTAACAAAAAGACAAGGGAAAACAAGGATTGACAAGGATGTGGAGAAAAAGAAACCCTCATGCACTGTTGGTGGGATTGTAAATTGGTTGAATCACTATAGACAAGAGTATAGAGATTCTTCAGAAAATTAAAAATGGAATTACCATATGATCCAGAAATTTCATTTCTGGGTATTTATCTGAAAAAAAAAATGAAAACACTAACTCAAAGACTATCTGACCTGTGTTCACTGCAGCATTATGTACAATAGCCAAGAATAGGGAAATAACCTAAGTGTCCATTGATGGATGGATAGAAAAAGAAAACACAGTGTATAAGTGTGTGTGTGTGTGTGTGTGTGTGTGTATACAAAGGGAATATTATTCAACCGTACAAAAGAAGGAAATCCTGCCATTTGTGACAACATGCCACGTGGGCCTTGAGTGCATTAAGCAAAGTGAAATAAGACAGAGAAATAAAAATACCATAGGTTCTCACTGATGTGCGGAATCAAAAAAAAGGCAGAGAAAACAAATTCATAAATACAGAGAACAGATTGATGGTGGGGGAGTAAGGTGGGCGAGGTTGTAAAATGGGTGAAGGTGGTCAAAAGGTATAGATTTTCAGTTATAAAATAAATAAGTCCTGGGATGTCATGTACAGGGTGGACACTATAGTTAATAATGCCACAGGTATATTTCAAAGTTGCTAAAAGAAGTTCTCTTCACAAAAAAAATTTTGTGAACTACGTGTGGTGACAAATGTTGACTTACTATAGTGATTATTTCACAATATATATATTGAATCATGTTGTATATGTAAAAATAATGTAATGTCTTACGTCAATCAATCATATCTCAAAAAAAAAAAAAAAGAATCCTCCTGAAGACATCAAGCAAGTAGAGACAGTATCGAGAAGTGGGACAGGCAGAGGCTTCTCCGTGTGAGAGGCTGGGGTTCACGTTATGACTCTGCAATCCTGGGCAAATGATCTTTCCATATGTGGAATGGGTACTAACCCCTCCTCACGAGGCTGTTTGAGGATTTAAGAGAACGTATGTACAAGTCCTTGTCCAGCAATGGTAGCTATTTTACCTTTTTCGGCCACACCCGTGGCATATGGATGTTCCCAGGCTGGGGATCAGATTCGAGCCACCTACACCACAGCTGCAGCAACGCTGGATCCTTAATCCACTATGCCAAGCCGGAGATCGAACCGACAACGCCACAGAGACAAGCTGGATCATTATTAACCTGCTGTGCCACAGCGGGAATGCAGACTTGAGTTTGTTTTTTTGTCCTTATTATTTTAATCACAGCAAAATTTTGACCAGGAATTAAATTACCAGGGCACTAACAGAATCAGCTTGAACACAGTGAACACATAGCAGATGAATCATTTTAAAGGTTCTTTGTGCTGTGGCAGGCATGCAGCAGGGTTCGGTGGGAACAAAAGGAAGCTGTATCTGAGAGGCAGGGAGCAAAAGGATTGTGAGTCAAAAGCAGGCTTTCTCTTTAGTCGTGTCTCATTTTAATTGCTCTGAAAACCATTTGTACTAAGGATGTACAGATCACATTATTTATGGAGAAAGTAAATTGTTAAAAAAAAAGTCTTTCCATTCTTAATAGCTTATACTAAAAATGTCCACCTTCACTTCCTCCCCTAGAGGAGGGGAGGAGAAATTTTCTTTTGTCTTAGAAAATATATAACACTTAAGATACCTTGTTATTAAATACATTTTCTTGACTTCTAAAAATGAGTTCTCCAGACCGGTATTAAAATCAGAGGTATGCTTATTGCCTGTCCTGAAGAAAAGAAATAGTTTTAAGTATATTTGTCTCCCTCTATTTGTCTAAAATCTTAAACACCCTGTTGTCATGGAAATACATTCCCCGGCCATCAAATATTAGGTGTGTTTGTATTCTGTAGAAAGAGATTTCCAGTGTTTTTCACACTTGCCGACCGCATACAGAAGAAAGCTGATTATTCAGGATTCAGATATAATACAAGCATCTGGCATAATTAATCCACCAGCTGAACTGAAATGGAGTTGAAAGGAGGTATTGATAGCTGTGGAATGACAAGAGAAGGAGAAAAAAATTAAAGAATAAAATCAAAGAGTGAAGGGGACTTGGGTACGAAGTGCCACACGATAAGGCTGCCTATTTCATCTCTGTATTTTTCTAATGCTGATAAGCGAAGGTTATCGGTCAGGATTCTTGGTTGACAACAAAGGAAATCCACCTGGCTCACTTGAACAAAAAGCAGTTTACTGACAGGATGTCAGGCAGTTCACAGAATCCAGGGGAAGGCTGGAGCTTTGGAAAATAAGCGCAGATCAAGGGAAGGTGTGAGGCTGGAATTGGGAGCCAGTGTCACGTCACACGAGAGGCCTGATTAGCGAGACCCTGCAACTTGTCAGGGACACTCAAAAACCAGCACAGCTGGGACTGGTCTGAACCCAGAACTGCCCTTGTTTCTTGTCGCACTTGCTCCAGACACAAAGTCCTGGGTGGGATGATCAGGCGGACTGAGCTCAGGCTGCCCAAGTCCCCAGGAGTCAAAAAGAATTCAGCCTTTTCAATTTCTACAACTAGCATTTTCTACCTCCTACCAGACTCACCAAACAAATGGGAGGCTTGGAGAGCGAGCCGTGCCCCCAAAACATCAAGGTTCCCTCCAGAAACTGTTCTTTTGTGTTTATGGCTTATATACTTTACCTTCAGAGAACACTTACAGAGGCTAACAATAAAAGGTCCAGATTCAATGTATGTGAGCACAGGGGGCGGCGCAGAGGACAAGAATTTTGAAACCATGGACGAAGACCAAAAAGGCCTTAGAAGACTGGGCAGAAAGGTGCTAGAAGGAGAAAGAAAAAAATGTTTCCTATTATTTGTTACTCTTTTCTCTCACTGTCTTCCTGTGTTCTTCTCTCTCCCTCCTCCTATGCCGTTTCGCTCATTCTCAGTGGTGTGAAAGGATATTAAAAGCTTCTCCCAATCCATTTGGTTCCTAGAATGTGTTCTTCAGTTGTCTTGGATTCGTTTTGTTAAGGTTTCTACGTAAAGGATTACTACCATGTAATGTTGAAATCATGACATGCTACTGGCCAAGGTTTTAAAAGAAAAATCCTCCACATCTCTCCAAGAAAGGATGAGTAATTGAGTTCAAGGGCTATGGTGAGATGAGCCTTAGCCTGAGTCACCCGCCCCCCCCAAAAAAAAGAAAAAACCACCATAGTCTAGTCCAAGGTTTTGCCTCTTAGATGTGAGATGACCACAGCACACCCACCCAGTCTCAGTCACAGTGCTCACAGTGGCTGAAGTGACAGAAAACACAGAAGCTGGATTGTTTCTGGACAACCTTGCTGATTTGTTCATCTATTCATTCATCTGTTTATTCACTGGGAACTTACTCATGTGATAAGCATGTGAATAAGACACAAAAGCTACTACCCTGAAGCTTATATACTCAAAGTTTATTTAAGTAAACTTTGGAAGGGACTCAAATGTGTTCAGTGGCCAGAAAGGTTAATAGCAACTGTGAAGCAGCCACTTTGATATCAGTGTTGTGTGCTAGAGACTGGCTTCAGTACCAATCCTACCATTAGTCTGTTTATTGTTGTTTTTTTTTTTTTTTTTAATGGCCTCAACATCTGTGGCATATGGAAGTTCCTGGACTAGGGTTTGAACTGGAGCTACAGGTTCCAGACTATGCCACAGCCATGGCAATGCCAGATCCAAGCCACATCCATGCTGCAGCTTGTGGCAACACCAGACCCTTAACCCACTAAACGAAGCCAGGGATCGAACCTATATCCTCAGAGAGACAGCATCAGGTTCTTAACCTGCTGAGTCACAACGGGAACTCCATAAGTCTGGTTCTGTTTGTGTTTTGTTTATTTTTAGCTGTACCATAGCATATGGATTTGCTGGGCCATGGATCACAGCCAAGCCCCATTTGCAACCTATACCATGCCAGAGCCTTAACCCACTTTGAGAGACTGGGGAATCTAACCCACATCCTGGCACTGCAGAGAGACGGCCAATCCCACTGCATCACAGTGGGAACTCCAGTATATTTTTTTAAAAAAGGCATGAATGCAAATGGATAAACAACATACAAGACACTGAATGCAATAAAGCATGGACTGATTAATACAGAATAGAAAGTGATTTGTTCAGCCAATAGTGGGGTGGTAAGAGTGCTAGAGAAAGTTTCCAAGAGAACATGAAGTCTGAAGAGGGTTTTGAAAGATCAATAGGAAAGTCCCAGGGAAATTTAAGTTGCGAAAAGGGGATCTCAGGTCAAATTAATATCGCATGCAAAAGCATGTAGGAGTGAAAGCTTCAGTGTAGGAAGGATCCACACAAGAAGTCTGGTGATGGAAATCCAGAGGGACTCAAGGAAGAAATGAGACCAGAGGGAGGAACTAGGGACAATGAATGGAAGGCCTCTTATGACTATCTCTAGGCCAGTGGGAAACAATGGAGGGGATTCAGACGGGGATTGAAAGGGTCTGGATGCAGTCAGGTGGTTAGATTTGAGAAGCATAAAACTGCAAGCAAAGAGAGCTATCTGAAGGGATGCAACATCACAGATGAGCAACGAGGAGGCCCTAACTGAAGGGACCATGGAGATAGAGCGATGCCAGATCTATGGACTATCAAGGAAGCAGGGCGAAGAAATTTTAGTGGCTGAATAAAACTGTGAGTTAACCTAGTGTACTGCCATTGAAGGATCCATGAAGATCAGGGAGGCAGAGAGAACAAGGATATAAGGTCATAAAAGTCAACAGAGGAGACAATTTTTTTTTTAACGCACCTGTGGCATGCAGAAGTTCCCAGGCCAAGGACCGAACAAGCACCACAGCAGCTATCCAAGCCATTGCAGTGACGACATTGGATCCTTAACCCACTGAGACACATGGGAACTCATAGGGGAGACAATTTTAAAAGCAGATGGATGTCAACAGCATAAAATGTTATGAAAATGTCAAGTAAGTTAGAGGCAGAAGAAACATGTTTGTTTGGGTTTCATATTCACTAGGCTTCTCAAAATTCTGCTAAGTGCAGTGTAAGCAGATTTAATAAATGTTAAGGGCTACCTCCAAATGGAATTCTCTCTCAGAAAAGTAAGGCCATGGTGAAGAGCCCAGCTCCACAGCCCTGTATGGGAGATGCTCTTGTTCTACCACCCCAACATTATTACTTCTTCTAGTTACAGCATCTTGACTATTCTTTAGAGAACTAATCCTCAGTCCCTCAGACTCTACTTGGCTGAGAATGGACATCTCCTAACCCATATGAACACAAGACCCTAGCCTGGTCAATCAGAGGATTCCATCCCCTTGGCTACAGCAACTGATTCAGAGATGAGCCTGTAACCCAAATGAGACCTTGGAGACACAAGACTTTATGGTCTTTTTGTGTGGCTTTAGTTTTACACGTTTGGTTTAGTGTGAGTTGGGTTGGTTGGTGGGTGAGTTTTAGAGAGCTGGAGTTCCTTTCTTCTGAAAATACTAAGCCTATATATCCCATAGGATATATGCCTGGAAATGTCAGAACCTGACAGATGCAGAAGAGAGGCCAAGTAACAAGGCCAAGACACAGGAAAGAGGAACTGAGAGATGGAGAGGAGGGCTAGACAGGAGAAAGAGAGAGAAAGAAAGACAGGAGATTCTAATGTCATCATCTGATCACCTGAAACCAACTATACTCATTTATTTTTCAGTCAAACGAGCCAACAGATCCTTTTTATTTTTACTTAATCCACTTTTGGTTAATAGAGACAAAAAACCACCTTAAGAACCACGTTTGAAACAGCAAGTAGAGAGGTGTTGGAGGCAAACCAGTTTCAGGGCAGCCCTGCCTGGGGCTGGCTTTAATCACAGATCTCCAAGAGTGCCTCATCGCCCACTTCCACTCCATCAATTTGTATTTTTGGTGCCTTATATCCAACTCCCACAGGGTTCATGAACAAGTTGAGAAGAAACCTGCAGAATCTGAGCAGCTGCACCCTGAATCAGGACCATATTATTACAGATGGATCGAGCTTTCTGGGCCCCAGCACTGAAGATAGAGATGCAGTACATTTCCTAGAATTCTTAGAACAAGGACTCCTGACTGCTGCTGTTCAGCAGGAACTCAAGGACCAGACCACGCTTTTCTGAGAAATAAGCCAAAGTCTGAAGCACAAGTGCCATAAGAAAGGGAATTGCAAAATCCTGCCGATTTGCACTACAGCAATACTGCGGTTCTTCTACAGCAGCTGTACAAGCCATGCTCAGCTGTGGGGGCAGCAAACACTCCTTAACCACACAGCCATAGGCACAGATCCTGGCAGACACTCTGCAATGAGCTGATTAACATTGGCATCCAGGACTCTAAGTTCAGAAAGACTTTGCAACTGTGTCAACTATAGCACCGGCTGAGAAAAACGAAAGACGTAATTTGCAACAGCTCGGAGAGCAAAGGCCGTTAGCATTTCAGTTCTTCAGAAAGGAGCTGAGCTGCCTGTGTGTAACCTCCCTGTCCCAGTGTGGGGCAGGGTTCATGGTCAAGGTTACCACAACAGTCCATCCCAGTCTGAGCCCCTGTACCATTCTCCTTCCTAAGTTTTTAAGCAAACACCGAATGAAACAGCTCTTCTTCAAGCAGGCACCTAGATTTTTAATAACAGCTAGTGTTATTGAACCAATTTATATTAAATAAAAGGCAGGAAGACCTAATTTAAATGTGCAGCAGAGTCAGAGTTTGGGGCCTTATGTAAGCTCTCAGGATCCCATGGTGCCCCTTTCTCTGCCAATATATGGGACACAATAAAAACAGGTTCACACAGCTGGCTCATACACAAGTTCAGATAAGAAACATCCCACATCTTTCCAAGGCCTAATGTTGAGTCCAGCCTTCAACATATGAACAGTGCATGCAATGAAGCCTACATACAGGTCTCTGCTATAATCAGTGTCAGTTCAGAGAGACTGTCTCTAGTGCACAAAGCAGAGTAGGATCTCAAGGACCAAGCAATCAACCCAAAACTCAATTAGAGCCACCCTGTGATAAGAGTGCTAGGTTTTGTTTTTTTTTTTTTTTTTCTACTCAGGAAAACTAAAAATCCATCTTCCTTACATCTTCTGCAAAACTGCAAAATATTTTGAAATAACTATACCTATCACAGCAATCTACTTGCACTCCTATGTATAATTTGATTGGAGTTTTGATTTGTTGAAACCAGGGAATACTTCTACTCATAGTTAATGAGCTCCTCACTTCACTTGCATTTTTTCCTAAAGTAACAGGAACTTTCACCTTGGGATCCTGCCCTTGGAAGCCTGTACTGTGTGTTTCCAATGAGGCGCTGTTCCAAAACAAGAACTGCATTTGCAATTGGCATCGGTCCTTGTCTTCTTTCTGTTTCACTTCCCATGATAGGCTCTCCCAGCCCAACATCAAACATTCTGTTCATTTATACTTGTGTAAATCAAACAGAAAAAATCTGGATTCACTTCGGTATTTCAGAGGTAGGGATTATGGCTAGAAAATCACAGAACAACTACTATTTATTAAGTACCTAACATGTGCTTTGCAGATACTATCTCTAATACTAGAATAACCCAGCAAGAAAGATAGCATGAGGTTAATACAAAATGATTTGGTGTTACAGCTGAGATTTACACTCATATTTCCCTAAGCCCAAAGCCCAGAATCTCAGGCCATAGACTTACTCACTAGGTCAGTTCAACCATAGAAAAGACAGGCACCCTTAGCCCACAGAAAGCTGAAGGTTTAACAACTTGACATCACACAAAGCACAATTCCCACATTGACTGGAGACCCTGACTGTGCCAAAGGAATGGGGACCAATACATTTATGTTAGGCATTAAGGGATATGGTCTTGCTGGCCTGGTCACCAAGTCTTGGTAACACCATTCTGAGTAAGGACAGAGAGAAAGGTGATGGCGTATAACAGGTAACACAGCAATAGCAGAGAGCAGATGCCAATATTCATGATGGAATCCAGAGTCTTAAGGCAGCCAAGTATACAATCCTTGGGCATAAAACATTAAGCTGAAGAAAGAAGAACCACTGTGTATATGAACCACATCTTCTTAATCCATTCTTCTGTTGATAGACATTTAGGTTGTTTCCATATCTTGGCTATTGTGAATAGTGCTGCAATGAACACAGGGGTGCATCTAGCTTTTTGAATTGTGGTTTTGTTTGGATATATGCCCAGGAGTGGGATTGCTGGATCATGTGGTAGTTCTATGTTTAGTTTTCTGAGGAACCTCCACACTATTTTCCATAGTGATTGTACCAATTTACATTCCTGTCAACAGTGAAAGAGGGTTCACTTTTCTCCACACCCTCTCCAGCATTTGTTATTTGTAAACTTATTGATGATGGCCATTCTGACCATGAGGTCCTGCTGTATAGAAGGAAACTATATCCAATCTCCTGTGATAGGACATGATGGAAGATAATAGGAGAAAAAGAATATATATATATATAAACTGGGTCATTTGTGCTGTATAGCAGAAAGTGACAGAGCGTTATAAATCAACTACAATAACAAATTTTTAAATCAAAACAAACAAAAAAAAGAAGCACCTAAGTGGAGCACTTATGAGGCTAAATATTTCCTGCCTGGTGATGAGTAAGATTTAGATAGCCATAACTGCCTGCCAATCACAAAGCATCTTCTAGAAACCATACTGATGATTCTATCAATGTCACCATAAATATATAGAAGATAATGGGTAGCGAGGAGTCCTGCACAACCCCAGTTCAAACACATTAGTAGCAGTTCACTAAAAATATCTGAAAAGATATGGTTCTTAGAAAACGTTTAGTAAAGTGTTAGAAGGTAATCAAGATAATCAGGTGGACAAGATAATTTGCATTACATTATACCACAGGCAGATTAGTTCAAATGTATTTAAATTGCAATTGGAGAAAAATTAGACCCACCCTGGAATTTCCTGGCTTTTAGTTTAAAAAAAATCTTATAGATTTTGGAATATGAAACACCTATGCCTGAGTGTTAAAATATTAAGAATCCACAAAGAAAGATGTCCTAAAATAAAGCTAAATCTTATTCTTAAAAACCTCAACTGATTTTCCTATCTCCATAAAAGACAAGGTCACAGTGAAATAATGAATCTTCTATTTTCAAAGAGAGAAATAAATTATAATATTATCAAACATATGCTTTTAAAAACCACAGAGAAAATAGAATCAGAGAGATTCTCAGAACAGTAAAGAAATTAAAAGTTGGGAGGTATGGGGTTCATAAACACTCTGAAGTTCTTTTTGTGTTTGTGCATAAGTGCAGTTCGTGAGAAAAGAGAAAAGGGCTTTCATAACATTAAATTCTCAAAAGAATATGTGGTACAACAACGGTTAATATGGACTGCAGTAAAGCATGAAAAAAAAAAAGTTAAACAGTGTCAATTATTGGAAGTTCTGACCATCTTTGATTGAAGGCCAAAACAAGAACTAGCTAAAACATAGGTACAACATCTCTGAACTGCTACACTCAGAACAAAGGATCTTTCTGGAGCAGTAAAAGAGCTGACTCTGTCTGTGGCCCTTAGTAACATCCAGAGAGCCAATAGTCCATCAGGTCATTGTTCCTCTCTATCCCCCAACAAAGGACCAAGCCCCAAATGTATAAGGGATTTGCTTTGTTTTTTCTGACTACAGGGCCCTTGCTGTTCACAGCAGCTGGACCCAGTCCAAGTGGCATGCTGAAAGGGGATGGGCTGAATATTTCATTTTTATAGACCAAACGGCTTCTCAATAATTTATCATCTGTGTGATGGAGAAAAGTACCAATAAAGCATGATTGTAAATCTCCACCTTCTTCCAGAATCAAGGGAGGGACTAAAAGAAGGTGAAAATGGAAATGACAACACAGTTTTGTGAGCTAAAAATGTATAATTTTCCAAAATCAAATGCTTCCCCCCCATTTCTTGGACTCAGTGTCCTTAAAGATGTTGAATTTGAAAAGTGGGAGAAATTGTGGGGGGAGTGTGCAGAAAATCTGAGCCTATCTGGGCAGCCTATTGAGTGCCATCTTCCTGAGGTAGAGTCTTTGATGAGAGCTCCCTGTGAAATAGCTGTTCTGCTACACCCTGTTAACATGCAGAATTACAGGACTGTCATGTCATCCCAGGAAGGGTTTTCACAGATGAAGGGAAATAAATCATGCACATTGGGAAAAGGAAATAAATCATGCACTTCATGTTACTAATGGCGATAAGAAATGAAAAGAAAATAATTAAATAATACTAAATAATACTAAATAATTAAAGCATTTTTAAAACAAAATAAAACTTACCACTGAATGGATTTCACCAGAATCTGTTTCTGAGATGGTACCCATTTATACATTTATGGCATTTGGCCCCTAGGAAGATATTTTCATTTGAAGATTTTTTTTCCCAAGACTGGCATTAGGTTCTCTCAGACGCACCCCCAGCTGTTTCCAAAGGTTAGGGTAACTAAGCCTCTGATTAGCCTCCAGACTGCTTCCTCTTAGGAGTCCATAAGAATTCCAGCCTGCACTGGGCAAACAGGCTGGAGACCGAATGACTCCCTTTCCCTATCTCCTTTTTTTTTGATTTTTTGGCCACCCCCAGGGCATATGGAAGTTTCCAGGCCAGGGATCAAATCTGAGCCACAGCTGCAACCTACGCCATAGCGGTAAGCAATGCCAGATTCTTAAGTACTGCACCAGGCCAGTGGAGCCAACTAGCGCCTCGAGAGACAAGCTGCATCATTAACCCATTATGTCAGAGTGAGAATTACTCCCTTTCCTATCTGGTCAATGTCCCAACAAAGGCCAATGCATACAGGTGGCTATTACATATTCACAGATATCAGTATCAACAGCTACCTTGATAAAGAGCTTTTTGTGGTACAGGCACTACTGTGAGCACTTTGCTTCTCAAAAACTCTAAATAGTAGTTACTATTATGACCCCATTTTACAGATGAAGAAATTGAAACACAGGAAGATTTAGTAACTTGACTAAGGCCATACAGTTAGTAACTAGTATAACTACGATTTAGTTCCCTTTTTATTTTTTTATTTGGCTGCCTCGAGGCATATGGTGTTCCAGGATCACGGATCCAATCCGAGCTGCAGTTGTGACCTACACTGCAGCTGCAGCAACACCAGATCCTTAACACACTATACTGGGCCAGGGATCAAACCTGTTTCTGAGCACTTCGGGAGATGCTGCCGATCCCGCTGCACCACAGCAGGAACTCCTGACTTAATTCTAATAACAATGCAATGAGGTACAGATAATTGCCCCTACTTTTTGAACAAGGAACCTAAGCCTCAAAGAGGTCACGTGACTAATCCAAGTTCAAACAATTACTAAGTGGCAAAATCAGAATCAAGCCCAGGCCAGTCAGTACCATTTCCCCTTTGTGCAGGTCAACAACACAACTAGAGCAGCATTTAAATCTTTTACAAAATTTCTTACTTTGGTTCTTTTTGACTTGGTTCTTTTTGTCTATTTATTCAGACAGAAAATAAGGAATCTAGAAATAAAACTCCCAGGAAATAAAAATGTTCTCCAGATATCTTCCTCTCCTCATAGGTGAAAGATTAATGCAGAAGATTAATGTGTTTTCTGAATTTCACTGGCAAGAGTAAAACAAGTTTGAAGAGTTGTACAGAATCAAAATATCAACAGCACAGAAAAGTAGTTGAAAATACGTATCGATGTCCTGATAAGAACAAAGACATTTCAGCTTTCTTCACTTAAATTCAGTTATGGGTAAGATATACTGGATTTTTTTTTCTAATAAATGTACTATCTACTCTGGCAAACATTGGAGTAGAGCATACTTTCCAAGCAACAATGTCATTTGTTAAAAACACATTCATCCCTACACAATAAAGACATGTGAACTGACTTTAAGTGTTTAAAATCTAAGAGAAAAAATAAAATGCTTTTTGGCAGAATACTTTTGGATCTCATGTTAGTTAAACCAAGGCTAAGAGAAATAAATCACTCTTGGCAATTCTTGGTGAAGCAGCCAAATATTCTGCCAGCACCTCTCCAGCTTACCTACCCCTTCTGCCTCCAGGTGTGTACCTAGGGCTGATATACTGTTCCAAGGATGTTCACCATGACAAACACCTCACAACTACTAACACTGCATCCCTGCAGAGTCTGACATGGCTCTCTTTTTGTACAAAAAAGACTCACTTTTCTCCCTTAAGTAGAAAGAATGCCAGGACATGTTTTTGAGAGGGGAGAGATGTGAAATGGAAGAGTAGAAGATATTGCTAAGTATCTCCCTGATGTCTGTTTGTTCTTTCTGTATTTTTATAATCTAACTCCCCTGCGTAGCTATAGATTACATAACAGAGCATTCCTTCCATCTCACCCTGGCCATATGACCAGGCTAAGTACTGGTAGATAGGCTATGAACCAAAGTGATGTATGAAACTTCTTAAAACTTCTTTACTTTTTCTTTGGCTGTACCCTCAGCATGAAGAGGTTCCCAGGCCAGAGATCAAACCTGAGCCGTAGAGTGACAATGCCAAGTCCTTAACCCCTAGGCCACCAGGAAACTCCAAAGCATCTTTACTTCTTAAAAGTGAGTCACTTGGGAGCTCTCCCGTGGCACAGTGGGTTAAAGATCCAGAGCACTCTCATAGCAGCAGCTGTGGTATGGGTTCGGTCTCCAGCCCAGGAACTTTCATGGGCACAGCCAGAAAAGAAAAAAGGTGAGTCACTTGGTCTTCACTCATTTTTCCCCCTTCTATGGGTGCTGGCAAGCCAGTTTCAAATATACGGTTGAAGGTAAAAAAAAACAGGGAATGGTGGAATAACAAAATGGAAGGAACTTGGGTCCCTGGATGTCCTCAAGGAATAAAACTGCCTACAAACCTAGGGTTATACGTCTACCACGTAGAATTATGAGAGATAAAGAAACTTTAATTCTGATCAAACCTCTGTTATTCTGACTCTGCAGTCAAACAAAAACAGTATGGGCAAGAAGAGGTCACTCTTCAGAAGTGACATACCACACAAAGAGAACTCCTCTCTGCCCAATATCCTCATCTATAAAAAAGCAGTGATCTATTTCTTTCGACGTTATTGCAAGGATTAAATTAAATAATGTATGTAAGGCATTAAATAGACACCATAAGTTTTCAAGCGATGATAGATTTAAAAAATGTTAGAATCTTCTCACTTGAAACATTGAATGCACTTTCCTTCCCATATATCCAAGTGCAAAATATCTTTATCAGGACACTACCAGAGGATTTTGGGAAGATGGCAGAGTTAGAAGCATCAGAAATCTGTCACCTCACCTAGACAACAATTGCACTAGCAGAATATGTCAAATGAAACAATTGTGGGATTCTGTAGTCTACTGAAGACTTGCAATTTCCAGGGGACAACTTAGTGATTAATTTTGGTTCAATTTCAGCTGTGAGCACAGCAGCAGCTACCCATACCCCACCCCCATGGCAGGCAGCCATTCATATGTTTCCAGAACAGCTTGCACACAGCTTTTACGAGTCAGGGTGGACATAAAGGATCTTGTTATCCAACTTTCATGGATCTGTGCTCTAATCACTGACTGCTGCTTCAGATCACAGAAGAGCAGACAAAGAGGCAAGTGAACGTTGTTGTTGTACCTCTCTGTATTGCTGAAAGCCTCTTCCCTTCTAGAGGAAGTGACTACCAGGGAATTTAAAGGGCTGGGACACTTTATTTCTTCATTTTTTTATTTTTCTTCTCTTGGGAGGCAGACATTAAAGATGAGGACAGTCAAAAGCAACAGCAATTGTGAGGAAAATTAAGAAGTTATTGCACATGCCCAGCGAAAGGTGTAGACTCAGAAAGACCTCAACTTTACACCTCAGATTCCTTGGCACAGAGACAGCCTACAACAATCAAGACAACGAAAACATCAAGCCCTGGGGAAAAGGGAGAACCTCATTTTCACAGATACCACATTATTAGATTCAAATGTCCAATTTTCAACAAAAAATCATACTGCATACAAAAAAAAAAAAACAGGGAAGTATGGCCCATTCAAAGGAAAAATGTAAATCAACAGAAACTCTCCCTGAAAAAGACCTAGTAGGTGATCTACTGGACAAAGACTTTTAAAAAGCTGTCTTAAAGATGCTTAAACATCTCAAGAAAGTCATGGAGAAAGACATATTCAGACATGAGGTATGAATAAAATGGAAATATCAATAAAGAGAAAACATAAGAAATGAAAAAAAATTCGGCTTTGAAAAGTATAATTATTGAAAAGAAGAAAAAAAAACTAGAGAGATTCAAATGCAGAGCTGATCAGGCAGAATAAGGAATCAGTGAACTTAAAAACAGAGCAAGAGAAATGATCCCCAAAACAATAAGGTTTGAAGAAAAGCAAACAGATTCTAAGAGATCTTTTGGACACTATCAGCAAGCCAGTATATACTGTGGGAGATCCAGAAGAAGAAGAACAGGAAAAAAAACAGAAGAATATCTGAAAAAATTGCAGCCAAAAACTTTCCAAATTTGATGAAGTGCATGAACATAAACATCCAAGAAGCTTAAAGAACTCAAGTAAGATGAATTAAAAAAGACAGTGAAACACATTATAATCAAACTTTTCAAAGACAAAGACAGAATCTTGAAAGTGGCAAGAGAGAAGCAATCACCACATACAAGGGATCCTCCTTAAGATTATCAGTAGATTCAGAGTTCCCGTCGTGGCTCAGTGGTTAACGAATCCGACTAGGAACGATGAGGTTTCGGGTTCGATCCCTGGCCTTGCTCAGTGGGTCAAGGATCTGGCGTTGCCGTGAGCTGTGGTGAAGGTTGCAGACGTGGCTCGGATCCTGTGTTGCTGTGGCTGTAGTGTAGGCCGACAGCTACAACTCCAATTAGACCCCTGGCCTGGGAACTTCTATATGCTGTGGGTGCAACCCTAGAAAAGACAAAAAGACAAAAAAAAAAAAACACAACTAAATGAGGTGGAGAGGGTACTGCTAAAGAACAGAGATTTTGTATGTTTTTTAAGTAAAGTTTGTATAAATCCAAATTAGAGTGTTACAACTTTAGGATGTCAAATGGAATCCTCATGGTAACCACAAAAAATAAATAACAACTAGAGAAATGGAAAAGGAATTTCAATACAAAAAAATCAACTAACCACAAAAGAAGACAGCAATGAAAGAAATAAGGGACAAAAAAGCTCTAAGGCAAATAGAAAACAAGTAACAAAATGACAAAAGTTCTTCCTCATATGTAACTGCATTAAGTGTAAATGGATTAAATCCTCCTGTCAAAAGACAGAGATTGGCAGAATGAATAAAACCACTATACTCTGTCTACAAGAAATTCATTTTAGCACAAACAACTAAAATATATTAAAAGTGAAAAGACAGAATATGATATTCCATGTAAATATCAGGAATAAGGAATGGCTACACTAATATTAGACTAAACAGACTTTAAATCAGAAAAGGTTACATGAGACAAAAGAGGACACTGTATGTTATTAAGATTCAATACATCAAGAAGATATAAAAATTATACACCTAATAACAGACCATCAAATTATATGAAGCAAAAACTGACAGAATTAAAGGGAGAGATATACACTTTTACAGTAATAGTTAGAGACTTCAGTATTACAATCTAAATAATATATAGAAGAACCACACAGAAGATGAGAGGAAACAGGTAACCAAAACAACACAAAAAACAACTTGATTTAACAGACACAGCCCTCTACTAAACAACAGCAACATACACATTCTTCTCAAGTACACATGGAACATTTTTCATGACAATCCATACATTAGGCCACAAATTAGGTTTCAATAGATTTTAAAAGATATACAAAGTATATTCTCTGACTACGACAGGATGAATTAGAATTCAGTCACAGAAGCAAAATGGAAACTTTACAAATTTGTGAAAATCAAATACCACACTTAAATCATCAAGGGATCAAAGAAGAAATATCAAAGGAAATTAGAACACATTACAGACTAGTGAAAAAAAAAAACAAAAACACAAACTACCAAATGTACAGGAAACAGCAAAAGCAGTGCTAAAGAGGACATTTATAGCTATATAGACTTATATTTTAAATTTTTTTAAATTAATAACCTCAAACTAACAACCTAACTTTAGCAAAAGAATAACAAACTAAACCCAAAGATATAGAAGGAAGGAAGTAAAGAGTAGAACAGAGAAAAATGAGTTAGAGAATGAAATATAGAGACAATCACTGAGAATCAAAAGCACGTTTGCTGAAAAGATCAACAAACTTGACAAACTTTTAACCAAATGGAGTAACCAGACTTTTAACCATCATGGCACAACGGAGATGAATCTGACTAGGATCCATGAGATTGCAGGTTCGATCCCTGGCCTCACTCAGTGGGTTAAGGTTCCAACATTGCAGTTCAGATCTGGTGTTGCTGTGAGCTGTGGTGTAGGTCAGCAGCTACAGTTCTGATTCGATCCCTAGACTTGGAACCTCCATATGCTGTGAATGCGGCCTAAAAAGAAATAAAAAAGGAAAAGAAGAGAGAAGACTCAAATGACTAAAATCAGAAATGCAAGTAAGGACATGCTAGCAATTCTACAGAAATAAAAAGAATTATAAGA
This sequence comes from Catagonus wagneri, assembly GCA_004024745.2. Lineage (NCBI taxonomy): Eukaryota > Metazoa > Chordata > Mammalia > Artiodactyla > Tayassuidae > Catagonus > Catagonus wagneri. Next base: position 25,235,812 of record PVHT021183726.1, read on the forward strand.
AAGTGCTAAGAAGAACTATATGCCATCAACTGGACAACCCAGATGAAATGGACAAATTCCTATAAACACAAACCTACCAAGACTAAATCACAAAGAAACAGAAAATCTGAATTGACTGATAATTAGTAACGAGATTGAGTCAATAATCAAAAATCTCCTAACAACAACAGAAAAACCCTGAACTTGATGGCTGCCTTGGTGAATTCCACTAAACATTTAAGGAATTGATACAAATCCTTCTCAAACTTTTCCAAAAATATTGAAAAAGGAAGAACACTCCCTAACTCATTCTTTGAGGCCAGCATTACTCTGATATGGAAGCCAAAGATATCACAAAATAACAATAATAATAATAAATATAAATAGACTAATATTTTTAATAAACACTGAGGCAGACTGGATTAAGATGGCAGAATAGAAGGACTAGAGCTCAACTTTTCTCATAAAAACAACAAAATTACAACCAAATGCCGAGCAACCTTCAACCAAATGGACTGGAAACTTTCAAAAAGATCATCTACTCCAGAAGACAAAAAGGAGACCACATCAAGAGGCAGGAGGGGTGATTAGGTGATATAAGCAACCCCATACCTCCCAGGTGGAAAGCCCCACAGACTGGAAAGTAACTATATCACAGGGACTCACATACAGGACTGAGAGTTCTGAACCCCATGAAAAACCCCACTCCTGGGGATCTGGGACAGGGAGAAAGAGCCCCTGGAGCATCTGGCATTGAAGGCCAGTGGGGCTTGTGTGCACGACCTTCACAGGACTGGGGGAAACAGACACCCCATTCTTGAAAGGCACACACAGAATTTCAAGTGCACTGGGTCCCAGGGCAAAGCAAAGTCTTCATAGGAATCTGGGTCAAACCTGACTGCAATTCTTGGATGATCTCCTGGGAAAACAGGGTGACTGTGGTTTGCTGTGGGGGAAGGGCATTGGAGGCAAAGCTCTCGGGAACATTCATCAACCTGCATTTCTCTGGAGGTAGCCTTTTTTTGGGGAAATCTGGCCCTCCCATCAGCACTGAGAAGCCCCAGGCCAAATCATAATCCAGGTGGGATCACAGCTCCACCCATCAGTAAACAGTCTTCCTAAAGACCCCTCAGGCACACAGCCACCTTAAATCTCACCCAGAGACAAAGCGCCACCGGACAGGGATAGGAATCAGCCCCATCTACCAGTGGGCAGGCAACAGTCCTTCCCAACAGGAAGCCAAGGTCAAGCCCCCCCATGCCAACTTCAGTCACAGGGGAGGAAAACACCAGAAGTTAGAGAGGCTACAACTTCATCATCTGCAAAAAGGTCACCATACCAAAAACCTATAAAAATGAAAAGACAGAAAACTATAACACAGATAAGGGAGAAAGAAAAAAAAAAAAACAAAAATCAGCTCAGTGGTGAGATTATCAGCCTCTTGGAAAAAGACTTTAGACTGCTGATGCTGAAGATGATGCAAGACAGTGAAAATAAACTGGAGGCAAAGACTGATAATTTACAGGAAACACTGAGCAAAGAAATACAAGACATAAAAAAAATACAAGACATAAAAAAAAAACAAGAAGATGTGCAAAATACAGTAACTGAAATAAATAATTCATTAGAAGCAGCCAACAGTAGAATACAGGAGGCAGAAGAACGAATCAGCAAGGTGGAGGACAGATTAGTGGAAATCACTAATGCAGAAAAGAAAAGAGATAAAAGATTGAAAGGAAATGAGAAGCGTCTCATAGAACTCTGGGATAATGTTAAATGCACCAATGTACATACTATAGGGGTGCAAGAGGGAGAAAGGAAGAGAAGCAGAGAGAAAAAATATTCAAAGAGATAATAGCTGAAAACCTCCTTAAAATGGGAAAGGAACCATTCACTCAAATACAGAAAGCGCAATGAGTACCACATAAAATAAACACAAGGAGGAACACCCTGACACACATATTAATCAAAATGACCAAAATTAAAGACAAAGAAAATATTGAAAGCAGATAGGGAAAAGAAACAAATGACATACAAGGGAACCCCAGTAAGGTTATCAGCAGATTTTTCAGCTGAAAATCTGCAGGCCAGAAGGGAGTGGCACGATATATTTAACGTGATGAAAGGAAAAAACCTCCAACCAAGATTACTTTACCCAGCAAGGCCCTCATTCAGATTTGAAGGAGAAATCAAAACCTTTACAGATAAGCAGAAGCTAAGTGAATTCAGCAACACTAAACCAGTTTTACAACAAATACTAAAGGAACTTCTTTAGGCAGAAAAGTAAAGGCCACAAACAGAAACAAAAACATTACAAATGACAGACTCACCAAGAAAGGCATATATACAGTAAAGATACTAAATCCTCCATGCACAATTGTGCTACCAAAATCAGAAATCGTGAGAAGAGAACACAAATGCAGGACACAGAGACGAACTTACAATTAAGAAATCAACAACTTAAAACAATCTCATTTATATACAGACTCCTATATCAAACCTTCAGGGTAACTGCAAACCAAAAATCTACAATTGATACACAAACAAATAAGAAAAATCAATTCAAATACATTAAAGATAGTCATCAAATCACAAGAGGAGACAAGAAGGGAAGAAAAAAGAACAACAAAAACCCAGTTAATAAAATGGCATTAAGAACATACTTATCAATATTTACCTTAAATGCTAATGGACTGAATGTTCCAAGCGAAAGACTAGCTGAATAGATACAAAACCAAGACCCATATATATGCTGTCTTCAAGAGACCCACTTCACTTCCAGGGACACATATAAATTAAAAGTGAGAGGATGGAAGAAAATATTCCATGCAAATGGGAATCAAAAGAAAGCCAGAGCAGCAATACTCATATAGACAAAATAGAATTTAAAATGAAGAAAATTTTAAGAGACAAGAAAGGGCACTACATAATGATCAAAGGATCAATGCAAAAAGAAGATATAACAATTTTAAATATCTATGTACCCAACATAGGATCACCACATTATATAAGACAACTACTAACAACCATAAAAGGAGAAATCAACAATAACACAATCATAGCAGGGGACTTTAACATCCCACTTACAGCAGTGGATAGATCATCCAGACAGAAAATCAGTAAGGAAACACAGGCCTTGAATGAAGCATTAGACCAGACTTAATAGATATTTATAGAACATTCCATTCAAAAGCAACAGATCACACATTCTTCTCAAGTGCGCATGGAACATTCTCTAAGATTGATCACATCCTGGGCTACAAATCAAGCCTCGGTAACTTTAAGAAAATTGAAATCATATCAAGCATCTTTTCTGACCACAATGATATACGACTGGAAATCAACAAGAAAAAAAAGGCAAAAAACACAAACACGTGGAGACTAAACAACATGCTACTAAACAACCAATGGATCACTGAAGAAATCAAAGAGAAAATCAAAAAATACCTAGAAGCAAATGAAAACAAAGATACAACACTCCAAAACCCATGGGATGCAGCAAAAGAAGTTCTAGGAGGAAACAAGTTTCTACCTCAGGAAACAAGAAAAAGTTCAAATAAGCAACTTAACTTTACATCTAAAGCAGCTAGAGAGGGAAGAACAGACAAGACCAAAAGTTAGTAGACGAAAAGAAATCTAAAGATGAGAGCAGAAATCAATGAAATAGAAACAAAGAAAACCATAGAAAAGATCAATGAAACCAAAAGCTGTTTCTTTGAGAATATCAACAAAATTGATAAACCCTGGTTAGCCAGACTTATAAAGAAAAAAAGAGAGAGGACACAAATGAATAAAATTAGAATGAAAAAGGAAAAGTAACAACAGACATCACAGAAATACAAAGGATCATAAGAGACTACTATATGCAACTATATGGCAATAAAATGGAAAACCTAGAAGAAATGGACAAATTCTTAGAAAAGTACAATCTTCCAAGACTAAACCGAGATGAAATAGAAAATATGAACAGGCCAGTCACAAGTTCTGAAATCGAAACTGTGATTAAAAAACTTCCAACAAACAAAAGTCCAGGACCAGATAGCTTCACAGGCGAACTCAATCAAACATTTAGAGAAGAGCTAACACCTATCCTTCTGAAACTATTCCAAAATATTGCAGAGGTAGGGACACTCCCAAACTCATTCTATGAGGCAACCATTACCCTGATTCCAAAACCAAAGATACCACAATAAAAAAAAATTACAGGCCAATTTCACTGATGAGCATAGAGGCAAAAATCCTCAACAAAATAGTAGCCAACTGAATCCAACAATACATTAAAAGGATTATACATCATGATCAAATGGGATTTATCCCAGGGATGTAAAGATTCTTCAATATCTGCAAATCATTGTGATACACCATGTTAACAAACAAGAATAAAAACCATACGATCCTCTCCATAGATGCAGAAAAAGCCTTTGACAAAATCCAACACCCATTTCTCATAAAAACCCTTCAGAAAGTGGGCATAGGGGGAACCTACCTCAACATAATAAAGGCCATCTATGACAAACCCAGAGCTCACATCATTCTCAATGGTGAAAAGATGAAAGAATTCCCACTGAGATCAGGAACAAGACAGGGATGTCCACTCTCGCCACTACTATTCAACATAGTTTTGGAAGTCCTAGCCATAGCAATCAGAGAAGTAAAAGAAATAAAAGGAATCCAAATTGGAAAAGAAGAAATACAACTATCACTATTTGCAGATGACATGATACTATACCTAGAGAATCCTAAAGACTACCAAAAAACTATTAGAGGTCATCAATGAACTTGGCAAAGTCACAGGATACAAAATTAATACACAGAAATCAACTGCATTTCTATATACTAACAATGAAAGATCAGAAAGAGAAATTAGGGAAGCAATCCCATTTACCATTGCATCAAAAAGAATCAAATACTTAGGAATAAACCTGCCTAAAGAGACAAAAGACCTGTACTCTGAAAATTATAAGGTGCTGATGAAAGAAATCAAGGATGACATGAACAGGTGGAAAGACATACCATGCTCTTGGATTGGAAGAGTCAATATTATCAAAATGACTATACTACCCAAAACAATCTACACATTCAATGCAATCCTATCAAATTACCAAGGACATTCATCACAGAAGTAGAAAAAATATATTAAAGTTTGTTTGGAAACACAAAAGACCCACAATAGCCAAAGACATCCTGAAAAAGAAAAATGGAGCTGGAGGAATCAGGTTCCCTGACTTCAGACTACTACAAAGCTATAGTCATCAAAACCTTATGGTACTGGCACAAAGACAGAAATATAGATCAGTGGAACAGGACAGAAAGCCCAGAATTAAATCCACGCAACTACAGTCCACTAATCTATGACAAAGGAGGCAAGAATGTACAATGGAAAAAAGCCTGTTCAATAAGTGGTGCTAGGAAAACTGGACAGCCACATGTAAAAAAGTGAAATTAGAATACTGCCTAACACCATACACAAAAACTCAAAATGGATTAAAGACCTAGATATAAGACCAGATACTATAGAACTCTTAGAGGAAAACATAGGCCAAACACTCTCTGACATAAATGACAGCAACATCTTCTCAGCTCCACCTGTTAGAGTCAGGACAATAAAAACAAAAATAAACAAATGGGACTTAATTAAACTTCAAAGTTTCTGCATAGGAAAGGAAACCCTAAACAAAACGAAAAGACAACCCACAGAATGGGAGAAAATATTTGCAAATGAATCCACTGACAAGTGATTAATCTCTAAAATTTACAAATACCTCCTACAGCTCAATACCAAAAAAACAAACCACCCAATCAAAAAATGCACAGAAGATATAAACAGACAATTCTCCGAAGACAGACAGATGGCCAAAAAACACATGAAAAGATGTTCAGCATCACTCATTATTAGAGAAATGCAAATCAAAACCACTATGAGGTACCACCTTACACCAGCCAGAATGGCCATCATCAAAAAGTCTACAAACAATAAGTGCTAGAGAGGGTGTGGAGAAAAGGGAACCCTCTCACACTGTTGGTGGGAATGCAAACTGGTGCAACCACTGTGGATATTTCTTAGAAAACTAAAAATGGAATTACCATTTGATCCAGCACTCCCACTCCTGGGCATCTAGTCAGAGAAAACCATGACTCAAAAAGACACATACTCCAATGTTCATTGCAGCACTCTATACAATAGCCAAGTCATGGAAACAACCTAAATGTCCATCGACAGAGGAATGGATAAGGAAGATGTGGTACATATACACAATGGAATATTATTCATCCATTAAAATGAATGAAATAACAGCATTTACAGCAACATGGATGGACCTAGAAATTATCATACTAAGTGAAACCAGTCAGACAATGAGACACCAACATGAAACGCTACCACTTACACGTGGAATCTAAACAAAGGTCACAATGAACTTCTTTGCAGAACAGATAATGACTCACAGACTTTGGAAAACTTATGGTTTCCAAATGAGACAAGTTGGGGGTAGGGGGATGCACTGAGGGTTTGGGATGGAAATGCTATAAAATTTGGTTGTGATGATTTTTGTACATCCATAATTGTAATAAATTCATTAAGTAATTAAAAAAAACAGAGGCAAAAATCCTCAGTAAAATACTGGAAAATCAAATTCAGCTGCATATTTAAGGATTAAATACCATTATCAAGTGAGATGTATTCCTAGAATTCAAAGATGGTTCAATACACAAATATAAATGTAAGACACCCCATTAATACAGGGAAAAATATGATTACTGTGTTAGAAAAAGCATTTGACAAAATTCAACACCATTCTAGAATTAAAAATTGTAAAACCTTTACAATTTAGGAATAGAAGAAAACTACCTCAACATAATAAAAATCATACTGAATAAGCCACCTAAAACCTCATATTCAATAATGAAAGATTGAAGGCTTTTCCTCTAATACCAGTAAAACACTTGCATTCCTACTTTTGTCACTCACTTCTACTCAACATATTACTGGAAGTTCTAGGTTAAGCAATTAGGCAAGAAAGAGAAATAAAAGGCATCCAAATTGGAAATGAAGAAATAAAATTATCTCTGTTCACAGATATGTCTTATATGTAAAAACCAACAAACAAAAAACCCCAAAAGATTTCACAAAAAATTCTTAGAATATATGAATTCTGCAAAGTAGCAGGAAAAATGCCAACACATAAGTCTTAACTGCATTTCAATACACTAACAATAAAAAATCTGAAAAGGATATCACAAAAAAATAGCATCAAAAAAGAATAACAATACTTAGGAATTAACTCAGCCAAGGGCATGAAAAACTTAACAATGAAAACTACAAAATATTTCTGAAATAAAGACAAAAATAAATGGACACATTACATGTTCATATACTGGAAGACTTAGTATTTTTTTTTTGTCTTTTTTTTTTTAGGGCCGCAGTGGGGCATATGGAGGTTCCCAGGCTAGGGGTCTAACAGGAGCTGTAGCTGCCAGCCTACGCCACAGCCACAGCAACGCGGGATCCGAGTCGCGTCTGCGACCTACACCACAGCTCACAGCAACGCCGGATCCTTAACCCACTGAGCGAGGCCAGGGATCGAACCCGCAACCTCATGGTTCCTAGTCGGATTCGTTTCCGCTGCGCCACGACGGGAACTCCTAGTATTGTTAAGATATCAATAATAGCCAAAGCAATCTACAGATTCAATGCAATCCCCATCAAAATCACAACTACATTTTTTTACAAATTTTTTTTAAATCCTAAAATTGATAAGAATCTCAAGGTACTCCTAATCCCCAAAATAATCTTGAAATAAAACAAGGTTTGAGGATCCCACTTCTTGATTTCAAAACTTAACTACAAGGCCAAAGTAATCAAAACAGTGTGGTACTAGCATAACACAGGTATACAGACCAATGGAACAGAATAAGGAGCCCAGAAATAAACACTTGCATATATGATTATATGCTTTTTGAAAAGGATATCAAGACTATTCAATGGGGAAAAATCTCTTCAAAAAAAGGTGTTAGGAAAAGTATATAGCCACATGTCAAAAAGTGAAGCTAGTTCCTTACCTAACACCATATACAAAAATTAATTCAAAATGAATCAAAGACCTAAATTTAAGATGTAAGACTATCAAACTCATAATAAAACACTGGAGAAAAGCCTCATGACATTGTGCAAGGCAATGACTTCTTGGATATGACACCAAAGGCATAGACAACAAAAAGAAAAATAGATCAACTGAACTTAATGAAAATTTTAAAATTTTGTGCATCAAAAGACAATGTGACAGATCAAGATGGCAGAGTAAGAGGACATGGAATTCACCTATTCCCAGAAATACATCTACAAATGGAACAGTCCTCATAGGACAGCTACTGAACACTGGCAGAAGAACCTGGAAGGACAAGAAGGATCTCCATGTAACCAGGTAGGATGAAAGAGAGAGAGAGAGAGAAAAAAAAAAAAAAAAGAGGCAGAAGCAGGTGCCTGTATCCTAAGAGGGAGATCAAGGAGGGGACAGGTTGTGACAGCTGGGGGAATCCCCTCACCAGTAGAGTCTAGATGGCACAGGAAAGGAGCTTTGGAAGCTTGTAGGAAAGCACAACAGCTGGGCTATGACAGGCAGGACAGAATGAGACATAAATAGATGGACCAAGCAACCACCCTGCACACACCAGCCTGAGATGCATGCCTGCTGATATGAGGGCTGGGGGCAGGGGCACTGAGTGCTGGAGTGTGGGGCTTAGAGAACAAACCTAGGGATAGGATGGCTGTTGGTTCTGCAAGACAGCCTGGAGGGTGGGAGGGCAGAACACCAAAACGGAATATTCAAGAGGAGTTTCAGGCTGCCACAGAGCCTAAGTGCTATTGTTAGGTGGCATGCAAAGGGCAGGACCACCATTACAGCCTCCTTCCCCACACAAGCCCCTGCCCCTGGGAACTCTACAGGAAGCTCCCACTTGAGCTGGACTGCACCACCAGATCATGACCCCACTCCCTCCTGCTGTAAAAGGCCTGTATGTACTCCAGTTGTGGTGCTACCCCACCTTGCTGCTGACAAAATATTTAAAGAGACTGTAGTCAAAAAATTTCCTAACATGGAACAAGAAAATTATAAATGGGAAAGCTCACCAGTAGAGGCAAACATAAAATAAAAGTATCAAATCATCCACAGACAAATATGGTATCAAAACCAGCAATCATGAGGAGAGCGTGAATGCTGAATATTGAAAATACACTTAAAATTGAGGCCAGCAACTTAAAAAACCATCTATATACATATATATATAGAGACTGCTATATCAAAACCTCATAGGAAACACAAACCAAAAAAACTACAATAGACACACACATAAAAAAGAAAAAGCAGAAGTTCCTGATGCAAGGGGATCAGCAGCATCTCTGGAGCACCAGGACACAGGCTCAATGCCTGGCCAGGCACGGTGGGTTGGTTAAAGGATCTGGCATTGCTGCAGCTTCAGCATAGGTCACAACTACAGACCAGATTTGATCCCTGGCCTGGGAACTCCATATGCTGTGGGGTGGCCAAAAAAGAAAAAGAAAACCAAACAGAATGCTAAAGATAGTCATCAAATAACTAGAGAAAAGAACAAAAGAAGGGAAGAAAAAAACCAAAAAAACAAATCCAAAACAATTAACAAAATGGCAATGAGAGTATACATATTGATAATTACCTTAAATGTAAATGGATGAAATGCTCCAACCAAAAGACATAAGCTGGCTGAATGAATACAAAAATTAGGCCTATATATATATATATATATATATATATATATATATATATATGCGCTGTCTTCAAGAGAACCGCTTCAGATCTAGGATACATACAGACTGAAAGTGAGGGGATAGAAGAAGATATTCCATGCAATTGGAAATAAAAAAAAGCCGGAGTAGTAGTACTCATATCAGACCAAATAGACTTTAAGATGAAGAAAGTTATAGGGGAAAAAGAAGGATATTACATAATGATCAAGGGATCAATCCAAGAAAATGATATAACAATTGTAAATAGATATGCCTACAGCATAGGAGTACCACGATATGTAAGGCAATTGCTAACAGCCGTAAAAGGAGAAATAGACAGTAACACAATAACAGTATAGGACTTTAACACCCCACTTAGATCAATAAACAGGTCATCCAAACAGAAAATAAACACAAGCCTTAAACAATGCACTAGAGCAGATGGACTTAACTGATATTTAGAGAACATTCAGAATACACATTCTTTTCAAGTGCACACAGAACATTCTCCAGTATAGATCACATACTGGGCCATAAATCAAGCCTCAGTAAACTTAAGAAAACTGAAATCATTCCAAGCATCTTTTCCAACCACAATGCTCTGAGACTAGAAATCAACTATAAGAATAAAACTACAAACACATGCAGTCTAAACAATATTCTACTAAACAACTAACGGATCACTGAAGAAATCCAAGAGGAAATAAAAATACCTGGAGACAAATGATAATGAAAACAATGACCCAAAACTTATGGGATGTAGCAAAAGCAGTTCTAAGAGAAAAGTTTATAGCAATACAAGCTTACCTCAGGAAACAAGAAAAATGTCAAATAAACAACCTAACCTTACATCTAAAGGAACTAGAGAGAAAAATCACAGAAATCCAAAGGACCATAAAAAACTACTATAAGTAACTATAGGCCAATAAAATAGACAACCTAGAACAACGGGACAAATTCTTAGAAAGGTGTAGTCTTCCAAGACTGAACCAGGAATAAATAAAAAAGGTGAACAGACCAATCACAAGTACTGAAATTGAAACTGTGATTTAAAAACTTCCAACAAAGTCTGGGACTGAATGGTTTCACCGTTTCACAGGCAAATTCTATAAACATTTAGAGAAGAGTTAGTACCTATCTTCCGGAAACTATCCCAAAAAATTGCAGAGAGGGAATATTCCCAAGCTCATTCTATGAGGCCACCATCGCCCTGATAACCAAAACCAGAACAATACACCACAAATAAAGAAAAGTATTGGCCAGTATCATTGATGAACATAAATGCAAAACTTCTCAAAAATGTATTAGCAACCTGAATCCAACAATACATTAAAAGGATCCTATAACATGATCAAGTGGGATTTATCCCAGGGATACAAGGATTCTTCAATATCCACAAATCAGTCAATGTGATATACCGCATTAACAAACTGAGCAATAAAAACCATATGGTCATTTCAATAGATGTAGAAAAAGCTTTTGACAAGATTCAACATCCATTTACGATAATACCCTCCAGAAAGTTGGCACAGAGGGAACCTACCTCAACATTATTATGACAAACCCACAGTTAACATCATTCTCAGCAGTTAAAAGCTGAAAGAATTTCCGCTAAGATCAGGAATAAGACAAGGATGTCCACTTTTATTCATCATAGTTTTGGAAGTCCTAGCAATGGCAATCCAAAAAGAAAAAGAAATAAAAGGAATCCAAATTAAAAAATAAGTTAAAATGCCACTGTTTCCAGATAACATAACACTATACTTATAAAATCCTAAAAATGCTATCAGAAAACTATTACTCATCAGTTAATTCAGTCATTAATTAATTGATGAGTAAATAATTCAGTTATGATTGATTTATGAGTAAAGCTCATCAATTAATTCAGTAAGGGTACAGGATACAAAATTAATACACAGAATGCTTGCTTTGACAGCACATATAGTAAAAATTGCAACAATATGAAGAAGATTAGCATGGGCCCTGCACAAAGATGATGTCCAAATTTGCAGAGCATTTCAATTTTTTATATCAAAACCAGCAGTCAAGAGAAGAGGACAAATATTGAAAATGCATTTGAAATTAAGAGACCAGCAAATTAATTCTGTCACTATCGTATGTAAAAGAGATACGTAAACTTAAAAGTTTTTGCACAGCAGGAGTTCCTGACTAGTATCCATGAGGATGTGGGTTCAATCCCTGTCCTTGCTCAGTGGGTTAAGGATTCTACATATTTCCGTGAGCTGCAGTGTAGGTCATAGATGTGGCTTCGATCTGGTGTTGCTGTGGCTGTGGCATGGGCCAGCAGCTATGGTTCTAATTCGACCCTAGCCTGGCAACTTCCATATGGCACAGGTATAGCCATAAAAAGACAAAAAAAAAACAGGGGGGGGGAGTTTTTGCAAGCTAAATCCAAGTAGGAGACGTGTTTTTAAAAATTAGTTACCAAGATAAAATCCAGGAGTCTCCAGATATTTTCCACCTAGGAGAACCAGGATTCTTTGGAGAAACAATTTCAGGTTTGGGCAGGAAACTGTAGAAGATGAGATGGGACATCTTTTCAAACAACAGAATAAGGAAGTTATCGAAGACTGAAGGTCATTTCCAGTGACTCAGGAGCAAACTTGGAAGAGGCTCAGAGAGATAAGGTGAGATGATTTTTATTATCAAAAAGCAGAACTGCAATGGATTAAAAACCATTAAATATATTTAAATGTGTTAGTCCATAATCGTAGTAAAAACAATTAATTGATAACCACGGAAGATGCTTGGGAACCAACTCACTATTTTAAAAATGTATAAGGGAAAGATTTAAGTAGTCATCCCACCTTTTCTAAACAAAGTAACCAAATAATGGATAAGAATACCTTTTTGTTTTCTTTTTACGGCCGCACCTATAGCATAATGAAGTTTCCAGGACGGGGGTTGAATCACAGCCACAGCTACAGCCTATACCACAGCCATGGCAATACCAGATCCGAGCCTCATCTGTGACCTATGTGGCAACGCCAGATCCTCAACCCACTGAGCAAGGTCACAGATCAAACCCACATCTTCGCAAATACTATACTGGGTTCTTAACCCACTAAGCCACAATGAGAACTCCAAGAATACTGTTGGAGAAGTACACAAAAACACACTCTCTACATATATATAATCACAATAATAGAAAATCACTCTTCTGCAACATTTAAAAAACCAGTTGAACTGGATAATCAGTATGAATGGCTGCTAAAATTATACAGAGACATCGTCATTTATTTGTCTCCTGGCATACGGAAGAAGACAGTAACACTTGTTTTAGTAGGTTTGCCCAAAACTTTGAGCTGAAAGCTGATCAAGCTTCTATATCCAAATACTAATTTACAGAAAATACAGAAGAAGAAAATATTAAATGATACTTTAGGAACATCATCAGCAAAATCCAGACTCCAGATTTATAGTACAAAAATCTGTTTCTTTTAAAAAATAAATTACAAGAGGATGCAAGATAACCATGGAGAATTTTAACACTCAACAGCATTGGGATAAAGTATAGATGTTAATTATCAGAGACGTATAGTGAAGCTTAGGTTTCCTCACCTGTAAAAAACCCTATCTCATGGGGTTATTGTGATTATTTAAATAATAAACATAATACATTTAGCTCATTGCCTCACTTATGACACATGCACAATAAATGTTGCTTTTTACTATCTTCATATTCAGAAAATATGCACTGCATGAGTGATTAAATGATTAAATGAAAAACTGCTCAAAATATTGAATGTGAACTGCTCTTAGCCAATTACGTCAGTCATGTCCCTTAATATTTATTGGGCACTGGAGCTGGGGCAGGAGGTATGAAAATGAATAAAATGTAGCCTCCATCCTTGTGCTTTTGCCTTGTCAAAAAGAAATCACCCATGTCTGATGCCAAGGAATACAACTAATGAGGATGGCAAGGCACACTGACAGTCTAATAGGAAGAAGTTTATTTTATTTTTTGCTTTTTAGGGCTGCACCTGCGGCATATGGAGGTTCCCAGGCTAGAGGTCTAATCGGAGCTACAGCTGCCGGCCGACGCCACAGCCACAGCAACGCGGGATCCGAGCCGCGTCTGCGACCTACACCACAGCTCACAGCAACGCTGGATCCTTAACCCACTGAGCAAGGCCAGAGATTGAACTCGCAACCTCATGGTTCCCAGTTGGATTCGTTTCCACTGCGCCACGATGGGAGCTCCTAATGGGAAGAAGTTTAAAGAAGGAGGGCCGTCAACTGATGTTCTTTGACACAGAACCTGACTGAGAGGTGGACAAGGTTCACTGTCACGAGTGTTTACTGTTCATCATTTCAGAATTACTAACATTCTTAAAGACACTGGCTACTCCTGCCTCTGCCACTTGGTGCCCCTTCTCCAGCCACAAGGTTTCCTTTCCCTCCACATTCTTCCTGAGGAGCAAAAGCCTAGGGCATATTCCTTTGTATGTATGTCTTGGACGAGAAAGAGAATAAACAAACCAGCTTGCCAGAAATGTTAAGAGAACAGATACTTCCTCATTAAAGACGAGACAACTGACCTACTTAAAGGTTGAGATAGGCATGACTAATGCAGTACAGACAGTTCCCACCTTAAAAACATTCCACTTACAAATGAGCCAGACACACACTACTTCCCTACCCCAATCCCAAAGCTCAGAGCAAGCTGCTACTCCCATAGAAACCACTATGGGGAAGGGGGGAGGGGTGGAAATCTCAAGGTTTTAGAAAATCAGGGGGTTCAAAATAAAAGGGAAGAAACTGAGAAAAGAACAGCTTGTCTTCCCAAGCATCAACTCTGTCATTGCCTGATTTCATTACCATAGAGGGCCATGATTAGCAAGCAGGACTTTTTAAAAAGACAATTACTTCTAATGGGAGTTTTGGCCATAATACTCTATTACTTTGGGGCTAACTTTTCACTTACGATAGGATTCTTAATATACTATTTTAATTAGGGACAGAAAGGTGCTCTGACTTCATCAACCATGACTGATAGGCAGCATTCAAGACACAGCATCCTCAGCAAAATACAGTCACTAGTAAGCACAGTTCACAGCCACAAGGACAAAACCCCAGCCACCCTTCGCACATGTAAAGCAACAAGAAAGGAGCCCCCTTATTCTTATTTTTGGGGGTCTCTGAGATGGTTGACATATACCTGGGACAGTCAGTAAGTAGCAAAGCTTGGCCCCTGGAGGAAGGCCACATGAAATAGGAGAGAATGAACAAAGAGAAGCTGATCTCAAAAATGGACAATGAAAGAGAGACAAAGAGTAAGAAGGCAGGGGTGGGGGTGGTCCTAATGACAGCATTTGAGCTCCCTAGAAACTGTATTTCTTAGTTACATAAGCCAGTCTCTTTGTGCTTAATATACTGAGCTGTGTTTTTTGTCCTTAATAAAAAAGAGTCCTAATACAGCTTCAGTCTTAGAGCCACTCACTGGTTTACTTGCTGGTTGTCTTCTCCCTGATCACACAGTATGTCCCCACATGGTTTTCCCCTCTGTGCCTCAGGGCTTTGTCCCAAAGACAGCCCTAGTTCCCAGATCAGTTCTTCTCTGAAGTTGGCCTAGGAGGGTTAAGCCATATTTCTATGTACAGCACCCCAAACTAGTTGTGTAATCTGAGCCTCATTTTCTTTCTTGTGTTGTTGGCTATACCCCGAACAGCACTAAATGTAATTCCAAATATTGTTTAATAGCTTTTGAAAATATTGGAGATAACACTGTGAAGGTCACAAAAGCTGAGCTGCAAATATTTGCATTGGTACTGTAAGTGAACAGTGGAATATTATGTGTAACCAACAGGCATTTGTTTCATTTCAGATTTTCGGTTAAGGTTTTTGACATTATTTCAATGCACAGTCATTTCCTAGAAATTACATCCCCTAAAATCTTAAAAAAAATTTGTTTTTACATTTCATTACAAGGGGGAAAATACTGAAAAAAAGACTTTAATTCTATCTTCCTAAAACAAGCATTCCCTTTCAGTTTGCATCTAATGTATTCATAGTTTTCCAAAGGTGAAATCACAAAGATATAATTTTGTCTTTTTGCTTTTTCACTTAATAGAAAGCTTTTATCCATGCCCGATCTTCATAAATATAATTTAATAGGTATATAATAACCACATACATAAATCTAATTTAGTAATTCTATCTGTTCCTTCTAGTATATATATAACTTACATGATATACCTAATTTATACTCTTCAGTTGTTGGACATTTTCACTTTTTCCCAAATATATTATGAATAGTGTTACAATGAAAAGTGGGATTACTGGGTCAAAAATCTATGTCAGCTCTTGCTGTGTTTTATGTAAAACTACCCAAAGAATTTTCCCGAGTTACCCCACCACCAGCAAGTGGGTGTATGTGTATGCATGTTTCACTTATAATACAAAATATCTTGTCCTTATCTGATTTTTCTTTTCTTACATAACATGTAAAGTATGTTACCTCTTAGTGGACACCCTATAAATTAAAATCTGAATTTCAGAAAGAAAATAATTAAGACTGAAGAAAGCAGACAAAAATAAAAGCTTGCAAGTATGTAAATTTTCTATTTCTAGACCTCCAGAAAATGAAGATTATTAACTCATACTATTTAAAATTCTTTTCCTTCTTTTAGACACCTTAAATTACAGAGCCAAATGTAATTTTGCATGGACATGCTATCCTACCAAGAAGGACTCTGGTTTCCAGAGTATTAAAATAAGGATACATATTTGTCTGGATATAGGCCTAAGAGTGGGATTGCTGGGTCATATGGTAGTTCTATAGTTTTCTGAGGTACCTCCAGACTGTTTTCCATAGTGGTTGTACCAATTTACATTCCCACCAACAGTGTAGGAGGGTTCCATTTTCTCCACACCCTCTCCAGCATTTGTTATTTGTTGACTCATTAATGATGGCCATTATGACTGGTATGAGGTGGAATATCACAGTATTCTGATTTGCATTTCTCTAATAAGCAGGGATATTGAGCATTTTTTCATGTGCTTGTTGGCTATCTGTGTATCTTCTTTGGAGAAATGTCTATTCTGGTCTTTTGCCCATTTTTCAATTGGGTTGTTGGTTTTTTTGCTATTGAGTTGTAGAAGTTGTTTGTATATTTTAGAGATTAAGCCCTTGTCAGTGGCATCATTTTGAACTATATTCTCCCATTCCGTAGGTTATCCTTTTTTTTTTTAATGGTTTCCTTTGCTGTGCAAAATATTGTCAGTCTGATTAGGTCTCATTGGTTTATTTTTGCTTTTATTTCTGCTGCCTTAGGAGACTGACCTAAGAAAACATTTGTAAGGTTGATGTCAGAGAATGTTTTGCCTATGTTCTCTTGTAGGGATTTGATGGTGTCTTCTCTTATGTTTAAGTCTTTAATCCATTTTGAGTTTATTTTTGTGCATGGTGTGAGGGTGTGTTCCGATTTCATTGATTTACATGTGGCTATCCAGTTTTCCCAGCACAACTTACTGAAAAGACTGTCTTTTTCTCAATTCATATTCATGCCTCCTTTGTCTAAGATTAATTGATTATGTGTTGATTATGTGTCTGGGTTTATTTCTGGGTTCTCTATTCTGTTCCATTGGTCTGTACGTCTGTTTTGGTACTAGTACCACACTGTCTTAATTGCCATATCTTTGTAATATTGCTTGAAGTCAAGGAGAGTTATGCCTCCTGCTTGGTTATTGTTCCTCAGGATTGCTTTGTCAATTCTGGGTTTTTTATGGTTCCATATACATTTTTGGATTGTTTGTTCTGGTTATGTGGACAAATTTGTCATTTTATACTCTTCCAAAAAGGGGGGTATACTTTATAAAAGATAAAACTGTAAGTCACAGAAGATGAAAGTCAGAGAGAGAAAAACCCAGAGATTTACTCTGAGAGGTTTGACAGAGTCACCAAAAAGAGGGATTAAAATTTGTGAATACCATCCAAAAATACCCCATGTTTTTCTAACACTTGATGCATCTACCTTCTCTTTTCCAAGGTGTGAACCTTGTAGCCAGGCTGTAAAGCTCCAGGGCCCCTTTACTGAGGAAGCAGTAACAGACCAAGGTGGGCTATATGGCCCACCAGCTAGGCTTTGGAACAATCTTTAACTCTGGAATTTTGCCAAGAATGACGAGCAGTTTTGGGGTAGCCTTAGGACAATGAAGAGTTGAAATGACAGGCACATTCAACAGCTCTGGTCAAACTCTAGTCCTAAAAGACACTGGATGAAAACTTCAGAGATGGTTTTCAATTTCTTACTTGTTTATCAGAAAAATGTATGTAGTCGTCATAAAAGTAATGAACAGGTGCCATGTATCTAGTGATAAAATGATCAGTTTCCAAATTCCAAACTCCAGGTTTGAAAGTATTCACCCACAGGTTTTTCTTGTTACATATAACAGAAAAAAAAAAAGCCAGTTAAAAAACACAAAACCATTTCTAGTTCAAATTGCTTTGCACTGAGGGTTATTGAAAGGCAATACAGGTGAAGTGCTGAGTGTATTCAACCCTTCATTCATTCAGCAATTTTATAAAGCATCTCTTAGGAGTTAGGAATTCAGTGATGAATAAAGACAAGTAAGGTCCTTGATCTCAGGGAACATAACACTTTCAGAGGTGGAACAAAAGTGGGCAGACTAATAAATAGAATTAAATTAAACTAATACATATATAACAAAGGAAATCATAAAAAATTACATTAAGTGAAGAAACACACAAGGAACTGAGATGGGGAACTCTAAACATGGGTTTAGAGAGGCTCTCTGGACTCCCTATGGACACCATAGCATCTATCGTTTTAAAGAGCTGTGCCCGTCCTCCCTTCTTCCTCCAGCCTTTACCAGTTCAGAGCAGCTGCAATGTCCCATTGGGGTTCAGGGTGGGCTGCCCCAAAGTACACCATAGTGGCAGAGTGATTACTTTGAACTGAAGTGACTTAAGAAATGGCCAGTGCCAGAGGGACACTCTGACCCTCCTCTCGGCCTCCTTGAAAGCAGGAAATAAATCTGTCCTGTGAAAGGTTCACTCCTGGATCTGCAGCTTGAAGGACACTCTTAGCACCAGAGAGGCAACTGGGTTGAAACGCCTGTATAAACAAAGCTAGTTACTTCCTTAAATTACTAACCCAAATCCAAACTGTTTAGATTCTTCACTAATTGGGCACTCAAAGCCTAAGTTTCTCTGACCTGTCAACTCCTCACAAATTTATTGCTTCTTTGTCTAAAAGCTACCAAAGCTGCCTGCTTCAGCAACTTCCTGGGTCCTATTTCTATGAGGCCTCCTTGCACACAAATTCAAATACATCTCTTTTTTCTCCTGTTCATCTGTTTTGTGTTAATCTGTTAGTCCAGTTTATGAGTCCAGCCAGGAGACCCAAGAGAACAGAGAGGAAATTTCCCCTTCCTGAGAGTCCTCACCCTCCATGCACATCCACAGTCACACACACTCCCCTTTTCCGATGACCCCAAGTCTTGGTTTAGAGTTATGAGGTTAGAGTTATCCCTGCTTTATGGATGCAACTAGAGAGTCTCATACCAAGCGAATGAAGTCAGGAAGGGAAAGACAAATACCATATCATATCACTTATATGTGGAATCTAAAATAGGGCATAAACGAACCTATCTGCAAAACAGAAACAGACTCACAGACATAGAAAACAGATTTGTAGTTGCCAAGGGGAGGGGGAGAGAGTGGGCTGGACGGGGAGCTTGAGGTTAGTAGATGCAAATTACTCCATTTAGAATGGATAAGCAATGTAAGCCTACTGTACAGCACAGAGAACTATATCTAGTCTCTTGGGATAGAACATGACGGAAGACAGTATGACAGAAAGTGTGCATATATATATGTACGACTGGGTCACTTTGCTGTATAGTATACATTGACACAACACTGTAAATCAATTATACTTCAATAAAAATAAAACAAAATAAAAAGAAACCACTGCTTTAAAGAAACTGCATGCCATTGGTATTCCCAGTGGCCCCAAAGGAGACTTGGTTCTTGGAAATGCAGCCTGACACTTTCTTCCAAACACCATTTTCACTTCTTGTATCATATTAACCACAAAACTACCGCTCAAACAACGCATGAACGAGGGAAAAGCGGACTTTCAACACAGAGAAAAGGAAAACTTACGGGTTAAGAAAGGGGCAAAGCACTGCCGTGTGTTTAAAGCCAAACACTTTTCTCCAGCACCACCATTCACATTTGTTTTCCTCCACTGAAAGTCGGTATCAGTGTCCGCTATCAGTGTGGATGATGTGGAAGTGGCTCTCCCAAGGTTAGAGACAGTCTAACTCTAGGTCTCACCAACCCAAAAGAAATTAGAGAAACCCTACCTTGGAACTTGCATCGGGAGGCAGCTTTCTGTAAGTCTCCGAGGAGAGAGGCAGGAACCCCAGCAGTGAGAAGCGTACCAGCAAAACACAGCTCACCTCCGGAGAGCAGGGTAGGAGGAGGGGCACGTTCCAGAAACGTGCTGCCCACCCACTCCCAGCTGTGTGCTTACTTAATGATGAGGGCAAGCGGACACTAATTTCCTGAAGGGTCTTCTTGTCTTAAATGAAAACTAAGAGTCATGCTCTAGTTCCACAGCTCTGCCCCAAGGCACAGGTCTTCATTTTTTTATTTTGGCAAAACTTCAGCTATAAGGAAGTCAGGGAAAAGAGCTCGAAAATGCCATAGACTTTGTTGGATCTTTCTGGCCACCCCTTAAAGAGATACACAGGAGGTCTCCTTAACTGGACCCACCTGAGATAACTTAACCTTAAGTTAAATGAGTAACAGGCTTGGGGTTTGCTTTTAAATAATATGCAGTCATTTAGAAAGAACTGTGGTTGAAGTTGATCATATCAATCACCTGGAGTGCTGGTTAAAAGATTCATCCAGACCCACTGGGCTCTTAACGTGGTCTGGTAAATTCACTGACATCATGGTACAAAAACTGTCTTCTCAATGAAAGAAATGCCAGAGTGTGATATTTGGGGCTTTAGCACAGTTAGGAGAGGTCGTGTAACTGAGCAGGACCCTATGAGGCCTTCCCAGAACAGACCTCCACACATGTCCTTTTGTCTGTAGAAAAACTTTAGTCCTTTGCCGGTTGTCTAGAGAAAAACTTTAGTCAAAGAATAAATTTAATTGCAGAAGTGAGAAAATGCAAAAAACAAAAAACAGTCAAGCAAAACAAAAACAATAGTAGTTCAGCCATTCAAAAAAAGTCTAGAACCTTTAGTTCTTCTTCAAGAACTATAGAGAATATTCTGAGCCATGTCTCTGGAGGTGTTTTGCAGATACTGAAGCCCCCATCAGGTGGAAGAATTTAACTGTATGCTGCCCACCAGCATGTAGACCCCGGACCAGTTGGAACCAAAAGGTTGATGATGCTGACTGCCAATTACCTCACCACCCACCAATCAGAAGAATGTCCACGCGCTGACCACACTCTGCTTCTTGAGCACTGTAAGGCTCCTCACTACCCCCTCCGGGGGGACACACAGTTTTTGGAGACATTAACCCACTGTGTCCCCCTCTGCCTGGCAAAGCAATAAAGCTATTCTTTTCTACTTCACCAAAAACTGTCTCTCTTTGGCCCTGGCGAACAGAGGCCAAGTTTCAACAATAGCCTTCATGGCAACCTCGGCCCGCTCACCTAGACAGGTGTTTTTATTCAATCAAAGTAAGGTTAGCACTGCTGGTTGAGAATGTTAATTAGGCAGCTGCCACAGAAATAACATTTACTGGTCACTTGCAGGCTATTTGTAGGATGGACAGAGAGAGAAGGAGAGAGCTCTTGGGTTGATTTCTAGATAATAGATCAAAAATTTAATCTTTCTCTTTTATTTTTGCCTTTTCTAGGGCCACACCCATGGCATATGGAGGTTCCCAGGCTAGGGGTCTAATCAGAGCTACAGCTGCTGGCCTACGCCACAGCAACACAGCAACCTACACCACAGCTCATGGCAACGTCGGATCCTTAACCCACTGAGCAAGGCCTGGGACTGAACCCGCAACCTCATGGTTCCTAGTTGGATTCGTTAACCACTAAGCCTCAACGGGAACTCCAAAAATTTAATCTTGTATGATTGCGATAAAAATGTAGTTAAGGGAGTTCCCATTGAGGCTCAGTGGGTTAAGAACCCCACTAGTATCCATGAGGATGAGGGTTCGATCCCTGGCCTCACTCAGCAAGTTAAGGATCTGGCGTTGCAGTAAACTGTGGTATAGGTCACAGACAAGACTCAGATCCGAGTTGCTGTGGCTGTAGTGCAGGCCTGCAGCTAC
The DNA here is from genome assembly GCA_004024745.2 of Catagonus wagneri. NCBI lineage: Eukaryota > Metazoa > Chordata > Mammalia > Artiodactyla > Tayassuidae > Catagonus > Catagonus wagneri. Next base: position 25,257,846 of record PVHT021183726.1, read on the forward strand.
AGCTCTGATTTGACCCTAGCCTGGGAACTTCCATATGCTGAAGGTGCAGCCCTTAAAAGAAAAAAAAAAATGTAATTAAGATATTTTAAAGGCATTGTTCCCAAGCAAAGAGCAAGTGGAATCTGGCCCGCAGTTGCCAGAGGATCTGCCATTTGTGCCTCGGGTCACATGGGTCAGTGTTGAGGAGGCCAAATGCTATGATGCTCATTTTCTGTGTGCTAGGCAAATGGCAGGTGGACTGCCTTCCAACTGCCTGTTAACAGACAAAGCTGCCTCAAATCCCTGAATTTGGCGGGCAATGTAAACCCATGAGAAAGGTGGAAGGGCAACTGAAGGAGAAATAAGAACTTCCTACGTGCTGATAATAGTAATGATGATACACTGTCATGAGTCAACACTTGAGAAGATTAAATAAGTGTACTTGTATTCACAGTTAACTCTAGTTCCTAATCAACTCTCATATCAAGAGCTATGTAGTTTCTTTCTCGCGTAGAGATTTTACCTCTTTATCATTAACGTTGAACGACGAGGCTTAATGGTATAACGAAGTCCCTACAGATGAAGGAGAAAGCCTGCCCCAATCAGCACCTGGAAATCATGGTGGGGGGAAGGGAGGGGAAGTAAGCTGCCTGACGCATGTGACCTGACTTTGACAAAGAAGGCAGAGGATTATTACACAGGTTTGAATAAAAGGCCAAAATCAGAGGAGTTTCTGACCCACTCCTTGTTGGGGACCCTGGGATGAGGCATCTATGCAAGGGACTCTGCCTGCTAGCCTATGGTCTGGGGTTAGGAGGGATGGGCTGGGCAAAGGTAGGAAAGGCAGGGCTCTTGCTCCCTAAGGTCTGTGCATGTTGAGCACAGAAATTTCTCATGCGTCCTGGTGAGGGTTTGGAGAGAAGCTGGGAGGACCTTGGAACTGGCGGAGGCCAAAGGTTGGGAAAAGACCTTCAGTGACTGGCGACAATATCAAATCACCAACAGACAGCAGTCAATGCCACTGCTGACCAAAAAATCAAATGGAACTAGTTTTCCCCACAGTGGCTAGCAGTACAGACTAAACCATCCGTTCCACAGCCAGACAAGTTAAGACAGATAATGTGTAAACTTCCTCTGTCACCAGGCGACCTCATAAGCTTTTTCCCTACGTAGTGAAACCATCTGTGAGATAATAGGAAATGTATATACTGGTTTCTGACCCAGGTTCCGGCACAGAGCTCCCAAACCTCTTGTAATTTCCGAAGGGATAAGAGCACCAGGAGTATCTTTTGTTCTGTTATTTAATCTTTGACCCCAGTTTCTGACACAGGCCTCCTAAACCCCTTGGAATTTTCAGGGTAACAGGGGTGTCTTTTGTTCTAATGAGGTGATCCTAAGTGGATGCCTGGACGGAAGCTGGTCACCAGAAAGACCAAGCCATGAGTACAGCTTGGAATTTTCAGCCCCAGTTCCCAGTCTCCAGTGGGGGAAGGAAGGTCGGAAATGGCATTAATGATCAATATTGCCTACATGGGGAAGGCTCCATAAAAATCTCAGAAGTATGGAGTTCAGAGAGCCTCCAAGTTGGTGAACACGTGGAGGTGCTGGGAGAGTGGCAGGCTGGAGAGGGCACGGGGCTCTGTGACCCTTTCTGCATATCCTGCCCTATGAGTGCAACTCTCCAATTTGGATGTTCATCCATGTCCTTACTTTTGTAATAACCTGGTAAACAGTAAGTAAACTCTTTTCCTGAGTTCTGTGAGACACTCTTGCAAATTCACTGAGCTCAAAGAGGGGGTTGTAGGAACCTTTGATTTATAGCCGATGGGGTCAGACACACCAGTGACAACCTGGATTGCAATTGGCATCCAAAGTATGCCTGGTGGGCGTATTTCCTGAGGGATCAAGCCCTTAACCCGTGGGATCTGACGCTATCTCCAGGTAGGCAGTGAGAGAACTGAGTTAAATTGTGGTGTTGCGGAGATTTGCTTGGTGGGGGAAAATCCACACACGTCTGTTGTCAGAAGTGTTATGAGAGTAAAAGAGGTACTACATAGGAGGAAGGTTAAGGTTTTCTTCGTGCCATATTTGGGGGAAATAATAAGGGCAGGGGCCAACTGCTCAATTATGGAGATGGACTTTTGACTGACGAAATATTTCCTTGGAAGTCATTTTAAACCAGAAGATGGAGTTCCTGCTGTGGCACAGTGGGTTAAGAATCCAACTGCACTGGCTCAGGTGACTGCAGAGGTAAAGGTCTGATCCCTGGCTTAGTGAAGTAGGTTAAAGAATCCAGTGTTGCCACAACTGTGACCTACGTTGCAGCTGTGGTTCAGATTCAGTCCCTGATCCAGGAACTTCTATATGCCAGGGATGCTCCATTTAAAAAAAAACAAACACACATACACACACAAAAACCAAAACAAATAAAACACCCAAGATAATATGGTTTCTTCCACTCTCCCAAGAGCAGCCCTTCACTGTCAAGCAAAGGGTATGAGAGATTTCTTATAGGAAGTAAAGAAACTACATTTTCTTTGCACATCTGGTAGGATGTGTAAATTGGCTACCCTGGCATTGTAGCTAACATTTGTTAAGTGTTACTACATGCCTAACACCATGCAAAGTGTTTTACAAAACTTATTTTATTTACTCCTCACTATGAAATAAGTTTTATTGCAATCTTCCACTTACAGTTGAACAAATGGAGGCATAAAAAAATTAAGTACCTTCCTCAAAGGCAGCGATGGGGTAAGGATTTGAATTCAAGTACTTGCCTATCTTAACAGAATCCATATTCTTAGCTCCTTTACTGTATGTTCTCAAAAACCTTCCTTCTATATATCTCAAAGAGCTTCCTATATAAGTCTCTATTTACTTGACCTAGAATGATTTTGAAAATTATCTGTTGACGAAAGGAAGCTACCAGGAAATCTAGACAGTGTAAACCTATTTATATGAATTGTGTGTGCATTTTTATACTCAGAACGATCTGAAATGATATTCACCGAAAGCTTTAGAATTGTTGATGTGGGTTGTAGGATTTGGAGTGATTTTTAAATGCTTCTTCATTCTTTCCAGCCTTATTTATTTATTTACTTGTCTTTTGTCTTTTTAGGGCTGTACCCATGGCACACGGAGGTTCCCAGGCTAGGGGTCGAATCGGAGCTTCAGCTGCTAGCCTACACCACGGCTACAGCAATGCCAGATCTGAGCCGCGACCATGACCTACACCACAGCTCAGGGTAACACCTGGTCCTTAACCCACTGAGTGAGGCCAGGGATAGAAACCGAGTCCTCATGGATGCAGTTGGGCTCATTAACCACTGAGCCATGACGGGAACTCCATCCTGCCTAATTTAAAATGTTATAGGATTATGGATTCACTCTTGATGGAAACCACCTTTTGAATGATAATTCAGCAATCAAGTCTACTTTTTTTTGGCCATGCTTGCAGCATATGGAAGTTCCTGGGGCAGGGATCAAATCTGAGCTGCAGCTGCAGTCTACACCACAGCTGCAGCAATGCTGGATCCTTAACCCACTGAGCAGGGCAGGGAATAGAACCCATGCTGCCGCAGAGACAACACCTATAATGCAGCAGATAGTTCTGCTGCACTATAGCAAGAACTCCAGTCAAGTCTACTTCTATCTTAAGGGTCCACCATTTCAACCCTTGGTTTCTAGGATCTCAGGGATAGAGGATGAAAGAGAATGAGGAATTTACACCTCCTATTAAATGCCTCCAACAGCCCAATGTCAGCTGTACAGCTCCACATAAAGTGCAAGGCGTGGGAAGTGCCCCAGAAGGAAAGAACTGAACATAGAGAATGCAAGCGATTTCTATTGTAATGTTATTTCCATTTTGAAGACCATAAAAAAAAAGAGCATGACCTCTAGAATCCAGGCTGCCTGGGTTCATAACCCAGCTTAGACAATGATTGACTACATGACTCTCATGCCTCAGTTTCCTCTCCTGTGCAATGAGGATAACAAAGTTGCTATGCAGATTAGATGAGATTATGTTAAGCACTAAAATTACTCACAAAACATGACTATGGAAATTCCTCCTATCCTCGTGCACCAATCCACTTGCAATATGATTTTTTTTCATTTCTTCCATTAAAAAGGTAGAGTTTATCTTCCTGCCCTTAGATCTAGGTTGTACCTGTGACTTGCTCTGACCAACTGAATATGGTAGAAGTGATGCTGCTTCTGCTCTCACCTCTTGGAATTCTTCCCTGAAACTCCCACATAACAAAGCCCAGTTTAATAATTCAAAAAGATACATGCACTCCAATGCTCAATGAAGCACTATTTACGTACCCAAGACATGGAAGTATCCTAAATGTACATCACTAGAGGAATGGGAGTTCCCACTGTTGCTCAGCAGGTAAAGAACCTGACTAGTATTCACGAGGATGCAGGTTCCATCCTTGGCCTTGCTCTGTGGATCAAGGATCTTGTGTTGCCACAAGCTGTGATGTAGATCTCAGATGCAACTTAGATCCCGAGTTGCTGTGGTTGTGGCGTAGGCCAGTAGCTATAGCTCTGATTTGAGCCCTAACCTGGGAACTTTCATATGCTGCAGGTGCAGCTCTAAAAACTAGAAAAAAAAAAGAGAGAGAGAGAGAGAGAGAACTTATTTATAAAACAGAAACAAACTCACAGATTTTGAAATCAGACTTATGGCTACCACGGTAAATGCAGTGGGGGTGGGGTGGGGGGTGCATTAAAGGTTGGGAATTAACATATACACACTATTACATATAAAATAGATAACAAGGTCCTACTTAATATTTTGTAATAACCTTTATGGGAAAAGAATCTAAAAAATAATGTATATTTGTATATGTATAATTGATTCACTTTGCTATACATCTGAAACTAAGCCAACATTATAAATCAGCTATATTCCAATAAGTTTTTTAGGCAGTGCCCATGGCATGCATAAGTTCCCAGACCAGGGATCAAACCTGCATCACAGCAGTGACAACTCAGAATCCTTAACTTGCTGAGCCACCAAGAGAACTCAAAAAAAATGTTTTTTGAAAAATGTATGTAGTCCAAAAGTAATAAATGTACAAGGGAGTTCCCACCAAGGCTCGGCAGAAACAAATGTGACTAGCATCCATGAGGATGCAGGTTCAATCCCTGGCCTCCTCAGTGGGTTAAAGATCCGGCGTTGCCATGAGCTGCGGTGGAGGTCACAGACACGGCTCGGACCTGGCATTGCTGTGGCTGTGGCATAGGCCAGTGGCTACAGCGCCGATTCAACCCCAAGCCTGAGAACCTCCATATGCTGCAGGTGCGGCCCTTAAAAAAAAAAAAAGACATAATAAATAAATAGATGTACAAAGAGAAAAAAAGAAGTAGCCTGATCTAGCCTCCTAGAGGATGAAAGGTCAATGGAGGAGAAATAGCTGTCTCAGTTGAAGCCCCTTATACCAACCAGCTAACAGCTACCACCAATTGCCAGACATATGAGAGCAGACAAGTTAGGCCATGGGAGCCACCAGATAATTTGCAGCCACATGCATGGCTATCTTTGAGCCCAAACTGCTGACTCATAGAATGGTAAGTAAATAAAATGGCTGTTGTTTCAAGCCACTAAGTTTAGCACAGTGTCTGTCTCAGCTTCATGACACTGCTTAGCAGTGTCTGGCACATAATAAATACTTAATATACAGTGATATTATCATTATTTTCTTCATCTAATTTAAAGCTCATAATATTTACATAAGGCAGAGATTTCTAATCTCATTTCACAGATGAGGAAATGAAGGCCCAGAGGTGGTTAAGTGGTAAGAGGTAAGAGGTGGTAAGAGGTCTGACATCAGAGTCCTTAACGAGTCAACTGAGCATTTAAGACTTGACCTTGTGAATCCTTTTCCAGGGCACACCTATCCTCCACAAACAAAGCCCTTTAGGAACAGAAACCAGGAACGACAGTGGAATGTTTGCTCCTCCATTTTCAAATTACTAATTTCCCATCCATATGCATCATCGGCCTCCCAGTGCCCAGGTTTTTCCTGTTGGTGACCTTCAGCACTGCAGAGTCAGGTTGAACTTGTCAAGCTGAGAAAAAGTAAATGGCAAAGAAACAGTTTCCTTGGAGGAGATTTGAAAAAGATGACCTTCTCTGTGAAAGCAGTAATGAAACCTGCAGGGTTTCCATGTGCCTGATTCAGCAGTGACCAAAATATTCTCAGAATGATTTCCACCAGTTTTTAGTGAGACTCCACTGACCTGTCAGTCACAGATATTTACAAGTTCCAGAATCCACCAGTTCCCTACCAACTCCTGCAGGCATTTTTATTTTGGGGGGTCATGTATGCCTCTCAGTTATTTTTAGTGTTTCTTGCTCCTTTGTAGGTAAAGGATGCGTTCCATCGCATTGAGCCAACAGAGATCTATTTCTTCCGCATGGAAACATTGCTAATCCTTCCACCTCCCCAAAGAACTGCAAACATAACTAATTTATCTCTTTCCTTCACTCCCTCATAAACAATTTATCAGCAAGACCTGTTTGTCCTTGCCTTAAAACTGCACCCTAAGTACCACGACTTTCACCATCTCTGCTGTTAACAGCTGTAGTCTCACTAGAAAAACAGCATTCTAACTGGTCCCCCTACTTCCACTCTCTGTGGTAATCCTGCCCGACAGAACCTTCTGCAATGCTGGAAATGTTCTTTATCTGCATAGTCCATTATGGTTGCCATTAGCCCCATTTATTTGTCTGGTACAACTAAGGAATTCAATTTTAGTTAATTTTCATTTAAACTTTTTTGAGTAGCCACATAAGGCTAGTGGCTACCATACTGGACAGCACAGATATACAACACCAGTCTATTCATATAATCTTCCACTGGAGTTCTTACCCTGTGGCACAGTGGGTTAAGAATCCAACTGCAGCGGCTCAGGTTGCTGCAGAGGCGTAGGTTCAATCCCCGGCCCAGGACAGTGGGTTAAAGGATCTGCTGCTGCAGCTGCTATGGCCCAGGTCAAGGCTGTAGTTCGCATTCAGTCCCTGGCCATGGAACTTCCATATGCCACAGGTGTGGCCAATAAAAACAAAAACAAAAGCAAAATCTTCCACTGCAGTTTAAATAAAATATAAATTCCCTGCCTGACCCACAAGGTCCCTCCTGGTCTGGCCCCTGCCTACCTTCTCCCCCTAGCTCAATACACTTCAGCCACAAGGACCTTCTCCATGTCTCTCAAATGCATCACGTTCGCTCTCTCTGGCATTTGCTGTTCCTTCTTCCACGGATCCCCACATAATCAACTCCTTCTCATCCAGGTGTCTGCTCAAATGTCACCCCTTCAGAGAGACTTCTCTAGCCAGCCTGCCTAAAGTCTGTCCTAAATCCCTTCATATTTAACACATCAAAAACTGCATTTAAATAAACAAAAAAATAAAAGAACAAAAAATCCAAAGCCAAACAAGCAACCCCCCCCCACATTTATAACATTTATCATAAACCGAAACTATTTGTTTCAATGTATTTGTTTATAAGTTTTTTGGGGTGAGGGATGTCTAGTCTTTATTCACATGTTTGAAAGTCTTTAACTTTTTTTTTTTTTGTCTTTTGTCATTTTGGGGCCACACCCGCAGCACGTGGAGGTCCCAGGCTAGGGGTCTAACAGGAGCTGTAGCTGCCGGCCTTCACCACAGCCACAGCAACGTGTGATCCGAGCCGCGTCTGCAACCTACACCACAGCTCACGGCAACGCCGGATCCTTAACCCACTGAGCAAGGCCAGGGATTGAACCCACAACCTCACGGTTCCTACTCGGATTCGTTAACCACTGAGCCACAACGGGAACTCCTAACTTTTTAAAATTGTAGTTGATTTACAATGTTCTGTCCATTTCTACAGCAAAGTGACCCAGTTATATATACAAGTGACTGGATACAGTTCCCTATGCTATACACAGGATCTCACTGCTTATCCTTTCTAAACATAGTGTTTATAAGTTTGCTTGTGTTCTCCCTCAGGAAAAAATATCTAAATGCAGGGACTTGGCTTATTTATCACTATCCTAGTGTCCTGAATGATTCAGGGATCCCTTGGGGTGAGAGCGCAGTGACGATGGCAGTGGTACAGTGTTTCTTTGAATAGGAGAGTATAACATGTTGTTTTTCTGTGTCTTGATTATCAAGCATGGGCAACATGTCCTAAAAAGGGAAGAACTCGGCCCTGGCTGACAGGCTTAGAATTTACTCTGGGAAGGTATGAGCGCTGCAGAAATCAGTTTAGCCTTTCTTTCTCTTCCTACCTAGGATTCTCACTGTTTCTTCTTACCAGTGATGAAAGAAACAAACTCTGGTGAGAATGAAATGAGGAAGGGTCTTTGAAATTCTCTCATCTCTTTGAAAACAGTGAATGTAAAGATCTCAGGAAAATTCTTCAAAAAGCTTACTGCTGACAAGCCTTTGGAAGAAATTGGGGACTGACCTATGCCTGTGTGAAGGGTGAAGAGCCATAGAAATTTACACAGCTTTCAAGGCAAACCCATGCTGCTGGTAACCGGAAGCTGCTGGGACTCAGATCTACATTTCAACATTAAATCACCTAGAAGCACTTTGATTTCCTGAAAGATCTTTCACAAGGACACCCACACTACTAAATCCTTCTTAACCTAACCCAGAATGAAGACGAAATCAAAAAAGCCTAGAGATTTAGCATCTTAATTATGTTCTTTCATGTCTCAGTACCTTGAAGGTGACCATGAAGTAGTTGAACAGCAAAATCCCTGTCTTCTGCAGTCAGTGAGGAATGTCCAAGAAACAGTGACAGGGTTGTCAGGAATTCTGTGTGGAGAGAGAGATATTTCAAGGCAAGGATTCATTCATTCATTTCCTTCACTAAATATTTTGGGGAGTTCCCACTGTGGCTCAGTGCGTTGTGAACCTGAGTAGTATCCGTGAGGATGCAGCTTTAATCCCTGGCCTTACTCAGTGGGTTAAAGATCTGGCATTGCCTCAAGCTGTGGCATAGGTCGCAGATGCAGCTCGAATCCCATGTGGCTGTGGCTGTGGCTGTGGCTGGCAGCTGCAGCTCAGATTATACCCCTAGCCTGGAAAATATGCCATGGGGATGGCCCTAAAAAGAAAAAAAAATTTTTTTTTGGAAGCTCCTGCTCTGTGGCAATAACTCAGGGGATGAACGGAAAAACAGAGACGAACACAATATAGCCTGCAGTTTTTGACCTGGTACAATTCCCCATCATCTTTCTGATAGTAGATAAGCTCTTCCCCCAGAACTACAGGGTTGGCCAGCCGCAGAGTTCCATGCCCCTGGCCTCATTCAGAGCCCTTACTCTCAGGAATTTTTATCTGGGACAGTAGGGAAGATTTTTTTTTGACTTTTTGCCTTTTCTAGGGCCACATTCGCGGCATGTGGAGGTTCCCAGGCTAGGGGTCTAGTCCGAGCTGTAGCCGCCAGCTTACACCTGAGCCATAGCAACGCCAAATCCAAGACACATCTGCAACCTACACCACAGCTCACGGCAACGCCAGATCCTTAACGCACTGAGCAAGGCCAGGGATTGAATCCAAAACCTCATGGTTCCTAGTCGGATTCGTTAACCACTGAGCCGCAACAGGAACTCCTGGGACAGTAGGAAAGATTGCCATTTGCTTCTGGGATACCTTTCTGGAAACCTGATACCATCCATTATGTGGAGGGACAATGTCTGCTGTAGGAGTGAAGGAAGCCAGCATAGAGACTGAAGCAAAAGGAGGGAGGAGGGGAGAAGAGGAGAGAGAGAGAGGGAGGGGCAGTGTAAGGAGGTTAAGAGACCAGTGGGCATTGTTTGCTGCTTGGATCCAATCATGCCAAATATCAGTACTGCCCTTTTCTTTTTTAAAGTCACTTTCTGGGAAATTCCCTGGTGGACTAAGTGATTTGGACTCAGTACTTTCACCACTGCAGCTCGGGTTCAATCCCTAGTCTAGAAACTGAGATCCCACATCAAGCCACTGCACACTACTGTGGCTAAATAAATAGAAAATAAAGTCATTTTCACAATCTTGAGGCAAAAATCTTGCCCCCCCCAGGCACAAATTTTCTTTCTGCTTACACAGATTTTAGTCACCTGGAACTGAGAGGATTTATTTGAAATCAGAGAATTTGAGGAGGTCAACTTAGTAACAGAGCAGTCATATACCCAAATAATTGCAAAAACATGATGTAGGCATAAGTACAATATGTAGTCAACAGCACAAAAGAGAGAAGGATCAATTCTGTTTGGATGATTCCTAACCCATTGGCCAGGGCTTGGATAATTCTTTTTTAGGGTACTCAGTAGATGCGAAGCCACAGAAAAAAACAACATGCAGTTGCCTTCTGGCTCAAGCTAGGCTTTGTGACACTGGAGTTAAGTCTAGAAGAGCATAACTGCATAATCTGCCAAGCAGAGGACTTGCAGAAGATGCAAATGAAACAGGATTTGAAAAAAAATAGACCCATGGGTCACTAGATGTGGTATACCCAGTGTGTAAGATTAGAGGTATCACACATTCTTTTCTACTCATCCTAGTGAAAGAGGGAATCTAACTGCCCTCCCCTGGACTGGCCTTCCTGACTTGCCTAATCAGCAAAATGCAGTAGAAATGAAGTTCTGGGGCTTTGAGGTCGTAAATGGCTGTTGTCTTATGGCACTAAGTTTTGTGATGACTTATATGGGAATAGATAACCAAACCACCTGGCGTAGGAAGAGAGTAGGTTTCATGGTAGAGATAAAACTAGAAAAATTGGCAGAGCCTAGAGGGCCACACAGAGAGCTTGGATCTTAACGCATAAGTCTTGAGGGGTCAAAAACTTGTAAATAAATACTATTGAACAATCATTTGGACAGTATTACAGAGACTGGATTGGAAGGCAACCAGTCTAGAACCAGGGATACCTGTTCCAGAAAACTGCAGTAACCTAGGCAAGAGACAAAGAAGACCTGAGGCAATAGCAGTGGGGACTGTGAGGAAAGAGTAGTGAGAGGGCACGACGTGCAGGCTAAAACAGGGTACCTACAACCACTACAGAGAACAGTATGGAGGTTCCTCAGAAAACTAAATACAGAGCTATATGCTCCAACAATCCCACTCCTGGGCATCTATCTAGACAAAACTATAATTCAAAAAGATACATGCACAGCTATGTTCATTGCAGCACTAATCAAAATAGCTAACACATGGAAACAACCTACATGTCCATCAACAGGTGACTGGATTAAGAAGATGGGGTTCATACATACAATGGAATACTACTCAGCCATAAAAAGAATGAAATAATAGCATTCACAGCAATATGGATGGAAGTAGAGATTCTCATACTAAGTAAAGTAAGTCAGAAAGAGAAGGACATATACCAAGTAATATAATTTCTATGTTGAATATAAAATATGGCACAGGAGTTCCCGTTGCGGCGCAGTGGAAATGAATCCAACTAGGAACCATGAGTTTGTGGGTTCGACCTTGGCCTCGCTCAGTGGGTTAAGGATTCTGCATTGCCATGAGCTGTGGTGTAGGTCACAGACATGGCTCAGATCCTGTGTTGCTGTGGCTGTGGTGTAGGCCAGCAGCTGTAGCTCTGATTTGACCCCTAGCCTGGGAACCTCCATATGCTGCGGGTGTGGCCCTATAAAGCAAAAAAATAGGCACAAATGGGGAACTCTATTACACCATTGGTGGGAATGTAAATTGGTGCAAGCACTATGGAAAACAGTATGGAGATTCCTCCAAAAACTAAAAATAGAATTACCATTTGATCCACTAATCCCATTCCTGGGCATCTATCCAGAGAAAACCATGATTCAAAAAGATACATGTACTCCAGTGTTCATTGCAGCACTATATACAATAGCCAAGACATGAAAGCAACCTAATTGTCCATGACAGAGAAGTGGATAAAGAAGATGTGGTACATATACACAATGGAATATTACTCAGCAATTAAAAGGAATGAAATAATGGCATTTGCAGCAACATGGATGGACCTAGAAATGATCATGCTAAGTGAAGTTAGACAGTGAGACACCAATGTCATATGCTATCACTTATATGTGGAATCTAAAAAAAGGATACAACGAGCTTCTTTGCAGAACTGATACTGACTCACAGACTTTAAAAAATTTATGGTTTCCAAAGGAGACAGGTTGGGTGGTGGAGGGAATGGGCTGGGGATTAGGGATGGAAAAGCTATAAAACTAGGTTGTGATGATCTTTGTACAACTATAAATGTAATAAAACTCACTGAGCTAAAAGAAATAATTTTTTTCACTAGTATTTGAAAATGCTGGGGGTTTTTTTTGGGGGGTGCACCCACGGCCAAATGCTTTGTTTTGATTCTTATTTATATACCTAGTAAAGAGTGATTTCTTCTACTAATTCTAATAATTTGTCTATAAAACCTTTTTTTTAAATTAAATAATCATATTATTTACAATTAATGGGACTGAAAATTGGTGCAGCCACTAAGGAAAACAGAGTGGAGGTTTTTCAAAAAATTAAAAATTACAATATCTAGTCACTTATGATGGAGCATGATGGAGGGTAATGTGAGAAAAAGAATGTATATATGTACGTGTGACTGGGTCACTTTGCCGTACAGCAGAAAATTGACAGAACAGTGTAAACCAACTATGATGGAAAAAATAAAAATCATTAAAAAAAATTACAAATTGAACCACCATACAATAGAGCAGTTCCACTACTGCAAGGAGAGCAAAACAAGTAATATGAAAAGATATGGACCACTATGTTCATTGCAGTATTATTTACAACAGCCAGGATGTATAAACAACCTATGTGCCCATCATTACATGAATGGATAAATAAGATGTGGTATGTGGTAATGGGAATACTATGCAGCCATAAAAAGGATAAAATCTCAACATCTGTGATGACATCAATATAATTTGAGTGCTAAGTGAAGTTAAGAGAAAAATAAATTTCTTATGATTTCACTTATATGTAGAATATGAAAAACAAAATAAACAAAACAAAACTCAGACTCACAGAGAACAGATTGGTGGCTGTCAAAAGGGATGGTTAGAGGCCCAAATTTGGATAAAGGGGATCAAGAAGTACAGATTTCCAGTTAAAAAATAAATAAGTCATGGGAATGTAAAATATAGAATATGGAATATAATCCATAATACTGAATTAACTTTGTATGGTGACAAATAGTAATTACACTTATTGTGGTGATCATTTCACATTGTATACACATGTTGAATGACTACGTTTTATACCTAAAAATACTATAATATTGTATATCAATTATACCTCAACAAAAATACTAAAATCTAAAAATAAAATAAAATAAAATGTGGCACAAATGAACCTACCTACAAAACAGAAAATCACAGGCACAGATAATAGACTTGTGGTTTTCAAGAGGGAGAGAGGGGTGGGAGTAGGATGGACTGGGAGTTTGGGGTTAGTAGATGCAAACTATTCCATTTAGATAGATAAGCAATAAGGTCTTCTGTACAGCATAGAGAACTATATCCAGTTTCTTGGATAGACCATGATGGAAGATAATATAAGAAAGGGAATGCATATATATGTATGACTGGGTCACTTTGCTGTACAGAAGAAATTAGCACAACAGTGTAAATCAACTACACTTTTAAAAAATAAAACACTCTAAAAAAAGGGGGGAACAAGGTACCTAGCTACTAATTAGATGAGAAATATAAAAGAGTAAGCAAACATCAAGACTTAGATGACTGAAATGTCCACTAACCAGGTTAGAAATTATAGAAAGACGAAACGCTTTGGAAGGAGTGATTAAGAGTTCAGTTTGGAGTTTCCTGGTGGCCTAGTGATTAATGATTTTGCTTTGTCATTGCTGTGGCTCGGGTCACTACTGTGGCGTAGGTTCCATCCTTGGCCCAGGAACTTCTGCACACTAAGCGCACAGACCAAAAAAAAAATTTAGGGTGCTTTTTTTTTTTTTTTACATTTTATTTTTTTAATTATTATTATTATTGGCCACACCCATGGCATCCAGAAATTCCCAGGCCAGGGATGGAACCCAGGTCACAGCAGTGACAACACCAAATCCTTAACCACTAGGCAACCAGGGAAACCCAAGAGTTCAGTTTCTAACACAGTGAACTTGAGTAAATATGAATGGAGATATCTACTAGACATTAAGCTCACAGCTACAATTAAATAATTATTCATATAATGTTTTGTCTAGTATCTGCTTTTCCCAGAGAGATTTTTTAAATATTTATTTTTATTAAAGTACTGTTGACTTACAATGTTCCTTCAATTTCTGCTGTGTCCTTCAATTTCCAAAGTGACCCAGCCACCCATACACACCCAGTTTTTTCCAAGCTAGATTTTTAGCAGAGATTATTTTGTCTTACTGATCACTGAATACCAAGCACCTGACTGGCAGTGCATCTAGAATATAGCCAGATTTCAAAAAGTATCTGATGAATTAATGAATAAATGAAACGAAGTCCAGCAAAGAATTCTAACCACTATGGTTCTCACCTTCAGCTCAATACTAAAACTATTTGGACAGCTTCCAAAGCCACTGATGTTTGGGTTACCCCCTCCCCTTCCCCTAGAGGTTCTGATTAGATTGGTTTTGGCTGCAGCCTTGACATGAGGACTTTTGAGAATTCCCAGCTGATTCTGATGAACAAGAAATAGTCGATGTATGGACTGGGGCATAGTCTGCATATAAACAGTTATAACTTTAAAGTTGTTCCTGTCCCAGTAAAAAGCTGAGGAGGACTATAAAGCTCTCCCTAATAGAAAATTACTTCCCATGGGTTCTGTCCACAAAACATAGAGCAAAGGAGCAAAAAGAAGAGCTCTTACCAGGAATCCAGGAGGCTGCAGCAAGCATTTTGCCATGTGCCCATTAAAGGAACTAAACCTCCTTATATTTCAAAATTACACAGACAGAATTCCCTGGTGGCTCAGCAGGTTAGGGATCCAGCATTGTCACTGCTGTGACTCAGGTTGCCGCTGTGGCACAGGGTTTGACCCTTGGCCTAAGAACTGCCGCAGAGACGGCCAAAAAAGAAAAAGAAACAAGAAAAAGAATTACACAGAATTACTCAGTAGATAATAGAAAGAGCATTAGCCAGACGCACAGAATCCATAAAAATAAGGTTTGAGGCTTCAAACAGCATCATTAAAGAAAATGCAAGAGTTCCTGCTGTGGAGCAGCGGAAATGAATCCGACTAGTACCCATGAGGACTTGGGTTTGATCCCTGGCCTTGGTCAGTGGGTCAGGGATCTGGCATTGCCATGGCTGTGGTGCAGGCCAGCAGCTGTAGCTCTGATTGGACCCCTATGCCATGGATGGGGCCCTAAAAGGCAAAAATAAAAAAAGGAAATGAAAGAATTCACAGTCTGGGAGAAAATATTTGCAAATTTATATCTGAAAAGGGGTTCATATCCAGAAATCCTAAAAAAAAAAAAAAAAACTTACAACCCAATATTAAAACAAATAACTTAAAATAAGTTAAACAGTTTCAACTATCATCTCTGTACGATAATGACTCATTTTGTCCAGCCCAGACCTGTCTTTTGAGTTTAGCCTCATATTCATTATAGGTCCCCACCAAACTGTCCAACTCATAATCTTGAGGATTATCCTCTGTCCTGTCTCCTCCCTCATCTCCTGTATCCAATCATTTACTGAATCCCACTCAGTTACATTCAGAAGGACCCACTTTTATCCAGCACTACTGCCTCTCTCTGCTTCTATGCAAAATTTCGCCTTTTAGGAGTTCCCTTGTGGCACAGTGGATTAAGGTTCCAGTGTTGTCACTGCAGCAGCTCAAGTCGCTGTTGTGGCTCAAGTTTGATCTCTGGCCTGAGAACTTCCACATGCCAAAGGTAGGGCCAAAAAAAAAAAAAAAGTTCATCTTTTGTTTTCACCTGGTTAATTTCTACTGGCTGATCCTTAATTTGCAGTCATCAAGCCTTCCTTGATGTCCCTACTCCCACCCCACAAGGCTAAGGACATGTCCCTTCTGTGTTTCTTGATTCAATATGTAATCCTTTAGAGCATTCTTCATACTTGATAATAGCTTGCTTTTTTAAAATTGGTCTCCTTCATTAGACTAAAAACTCCCTGAAGGCAGAGAATTTGTTCAGTTCATTGTGGGCCTCCATTTACACAGAGCATCATAAGCCTGTCATATAGTCATTGTTGAACTCAATTTCAAGAAAGACTGGAAATAAAGCCCACATTAGTGCAAGTGAGAGCTCACATATAAAGAGCTCTCTCAAAGTGTGTTGCATGAAAGGGCACTTCCTTAGAGGTGGGAGGAAATAAGGTTGTGGTCAAATAAGTTTGGGAAAGAGAACATGATATATCCTTCTCTTGAAGATTCTTGAAGATTCGTAATGTTTTCTAGCATATAAAATACTATGAGAAGTCCTTCAGTACAGAAGTCCTTTAAAATTTTCCATCCAGTTTCCAAAGCATACTGAGCAAGGGATCATTTGTTAATATCCTGTAGAACTGGTGGTCTGCAGATTTCTTTTAGAGTGTCAGACCAGTTCATCTCACCCTTCCTTTGGAGAAAAAACTGCTCCCCTCCCACTAGATTGGGCTCAGCAAACTTTTCTGTAAAGGGTCAGAAATAAATACTTTACACTTTTCTGACCACATATGTCCCTATCACATATTCTTATTTGTTTGGTAGATGTATTCCCCCAAATTCTTTAAAATGCAAAAAACCATTTTTTGCTCAATGGCCTGGGTGCTAGAGGGCCAGAGTTGCCAACATTTGAGCTGAATCTGCATGGTAATCTCTGGGTTAACACTGTCTTGGCCACAGTTACTTGGTCTCAAGGTGGGTAGATAACCCAAGCTGTGACAATTAGAATCTTTTCCATAGGAAATTAGGAATTTTCCATAGGAAACTATTATGACTAATGAGTATCTCATTGCTCTTTTAAAATGAAGAGGGGTTAGGAGTTCCTGCTGTGCTGCAATGGGATTGGCAGCATCTCTGCAGGACCAGGATGCAGGTTCTATCTTGGCACAGTATGTTAAAGGATCCAGTTTTGCCTAAGCTGCAGTGTAGGTTTCAGCTGTGACTCAGATTCAGCCCCCTGGACCAGGAAATTCCATATGGCTCTGGTGCAGCCATTAAAAAAAAAAAAAAAGGAATGAAGCAACTGAGAATATAAACTTGGGATAGAGGATTTCCTGGGTATTCTAGAGTAATCAGTGTCTGCAATAGTCTTTCCTGTGTTTCACTATATTGCTGCCCTTTGCTATCATGAATAACTCTCCCCTATACTATCCTCAAAATAAATTTTGTTCTTTCATTTAAGATAAGTAGAGGTGGTTTCGGTCATATGCAACCAAGAGATCTAATACATTCACTTTGAGAAATTTGAAAAAGCAAACAGGAAATAGATTTCAACAGACATTTCTTCAAATAAGAGCATGCAAATAGTCAATAAATATAAAAGGACACTCAACATTATTAGTCATTCAGGAAACACAAATGAAAACCACAATGAGATACCACCTCATAACTGTAAGAAGAAAGAAAGAAAAAAGAAAGAGAAAGAAAGAAAAAGAAAAAGAAAGATTATCTTTCCTTCACTATATGTTCTTGCCTCCCTCATCATAGATTAGTTGACCATAGCTGTTTAGGTTTGTTTCTGGGCTTTCTGTCCTCTTACATTGATCTATATTTCTGTTTTTGGGCCAGTACCATACTGTTTGGATGACTGTGGCTTTGTATCTATATGATTTTATAATGATAGATTTCAGTATACATTTGTTTAAATGGATAGAGCATAAAAACCATACTTTCACAAAAACCAAAAAGAAGAGGACACAAGTATAAAATAAAAGGAAATCATCCAATCAAAAAAAGAAAAAGAAAGGAACAAAGGAGATACATAGAATCAACTGGAAAACAAGGTTTAAAATGGCAATAAATATATATTTATTAATAATTACCTTAAATGTCAAGGTACTTACCATGGAAACTGGACTGACTGTTCCAAGCAAAAGACACAGAGTGGCAGACTGTATAAAAAAATAAGAGCCTACAATATGCTTCCTACAAGAGACCCACCTTAAAGCAAAGGACACATATAAAGGAAACAGAAAAAGATATTTCATGTGAATGGAAATGACAGGAAAGTGGGAGTTGCACTATTCATATCAGACAAAATAGACTTTAAAATGAAGGCCATAAAGACAAAGAAGGACAGCGTTTAATGATAAAAAGGATCAATTCAAGAAGAGGATATTATACTTGTCAATATAGGAACACCCAAATACATAGAACAAATACTAACAGACATAAAAGGAAAAACTGATGGGAATACAATAAAAATAGGAGACTTCAACACCCCACTCACATCAATGGACAAATCTCTAAACAGAAAATCAATAAGGCAACTGAGGAGTTCCCATTGTGGCTCAGCGGTAATGAATCCAACTGGCATCCACAGGGATACAGGTTTGATCCCTGACCTTGTTCAGCAGGTTAAGAATCCAGCATTGCTGTGAGATATGGTGTATGTCACAGACACAGCTCGGATCCTGCATTGTTGTGTATGTGGTGTAGACCGGCAGCTGCAGCTCTGATTTGGCCCCTAGCCTGGGAACCTCTATATGCTATAGGTTCAGCCCTAAAAAACAAAAAAAGATTAACATTCAGAAATCGGTCGCATTTCTGCATTTCTGCATACTAACAATGAAATATTAAAAAAGGAATACAAGGAGTTCCCGTCGTGGCTCAGCGGTTAACGAATACGACTGGGAACCATTAGGTTGCGGGTTCGATCCCTGGCCTTGCTCAGTGGGTTGACGATCTGGTGTTGCCGTGAGCTGTGGTGTGGGTCACGGATGTGGCTTGGATCTGGTGTTGCTGTGGCTGTGACATAGGCCAGCGGCTGCGGCTCCAGTTAGACCCCCTAGCCTGGGAATCTCCACATGCTGCGGGTGTGACCATAAAAAGAACAAAAAAAAAAAAAAAAAAGGAACACAATATCTTTTAAAATTGTACCACAAAAAATTAAATACCTTGGAATAAACCTGACCAAAGAGGTGAAAGACTTATATGCTGAGAACTATAAAGTATTAGTCAAGGAAATCAAAGAGGATTCAAAACAATGGAACGATATCCCATTCTCATGGGTTGGGAAAATATTGTAAAAATGGCCATACTGCCCAAAGCAATCTATAGATTCAGTGCAATCCCTATCAAATTACCCATGACATTTTTCATAGAACAAACAATCCAAAAATTTATATGGAACAATAAAAGACCCAGAATTGCCAAAGCAATCCTGAGGAACAAATACCAAGCAAGAGGCATATCTCTCTCTGACTTCAGGCAATATTACAAAGCCACAGTAATGAAGATAGTGTGGTACCAGTACCAAAACAGACATACAGACCAATGGAACAGAATAGAGAACCCAGAAATAAGCCCGGACACCTATGGTCAGTTAATCTCTGACAAAGGAGCCAAGAACATAAAATGGGAAAAAGAGTCTTTTCAGCAAGCTGTGCTGGGAAAACTGGATAGTTGCATGTAAATCAATGAAACTGGAACACACCCTCACACCATACACAAAAATAAACTCAAAATGGATTAAAGAATTAAACCAAAGACAAAACACCATCAGACTCCTAGAAGATAAAATAAGTAAAACAGTCTCTGACATCAGTCTTACAAATGTTTTCTCAGTCTCCCAAGGCAACAGAAACAAAAGCAAAAATAAACCAATGGGACCTAATCACACTGACAAGCTTTTGCACAGCAAAGGAAACCGTAAAAAAACCAAAAAGACAACTTACAGAATGGGAGAAAACAGTTTCAAACAATGCAATTGACAAGGGCTTAATCTCCAGGATATACAAGCATCTCATACAATCCAACAGCAAAAAAGCCAACAACCCAATGGAAAAATGGCAAAAGACCTAAATAGACATCTCTCCATAGAAGATACAGATGGCCAACAAGCACATGAAAAAATGCTCGACATCGCTAATTATTAGAGAAATGCAAATCAAAACTACTATGAGGTACCACCTCACACCTTTCAGAGCAGCCATCATTAATGAGTCAACAAATAATAAATGCTGGAGAAGGTGTGGAGAAAAGGATACCCTCCTACACTGTTGGTGGGAATGTAAATTGGTACAACCACTATGGAAAACAGTATGGAGGTACCTCTGAAAATTAAATACAGAACTTCCATGTGACCCAGCAATCCCACTCTTGGGCATATTATCTGGGCAAAACTTTCCTTGAAAACGATACACACATCCGTATGTTCACTGCAGCACTATTCACAATAGCCAAGACATGGAAACAATCTAAATGTTCATTGACAGATGAATGGATTAAGAAGACGTGGTATACATACACAATGGAATACTACTAAGCCAAAAAACAACAAAGAACAAAATAATGCCATTTGCAGCAACATGGGTGGAACCAGAGACTCTCATACTAAGTGAAGTAAGTCAGAAAGAGAAAGACAAATACCATAGGATATCACTTATATCTGGACTCTAATAAAAGGCACAAATAAACCTTTCCACTGAAAAGAAACTCATGGACTTGGAGAACAGACTTATGGCTGCCAAGGGAGTGGATGGACTGGGAACCTGGGGTTAACAGATTCAAACTATTGCCTTTGGAATGGCTAAGCAATGAGATCCTGCTGTATAGTATTGGGAACTATACCTAGTCACTTATGGAGCATGATGGAGGATAATGTGAGAAAAAGAATGTGTGTGTGTGTGTGTGTGTGTGTGTGTGTGTGTGTGTGTGTGTGTGTGAGTGACTGGGTCACTTTGCTGTATAGCAGAAAAATTGACAGAACACTGTAAACCAGCCAAAATGGAAAAAATAAAAATCATTTGAAAAAACTGAATTTTAAACTTTAAATGGGAGAGTTTTATGGCATGCTGATTATATCTCAATAAAACTGTGAAAAATACAGATGAAATGGATGAATTTCTTGACAAAGACAACTTAACAAATCTAATACACGAAGAAACAGAGAATCTGAATGAAATTCAATAACAATGACATTACATCCTTAAGTAAAAACCTTCCCCCAAAGAAAAAGTCAAGTCAAAACAGACTCAGTGGTAAATTTTTTTGAACCCTTAAGGGGGAAAAATGATACCAATCTTACAAAAAAAAAAAGGAAAGAAAAAAAAACTCTCCAAGAGACTAGAGAAGGTGAATATTTTCCAGCTCATTTTGTAGATCAGAGTTACCTTGAGTTTCCTTCTATCATTAGGTTACTGAGCATTTATGAAGAATTGTTAAATTTGTTTGTTTTGTTTTTGCCCCACCTGCAGCATGTGGATGTTCCCAGGCCAGGGATGGAACCTGCACCACAGCAGCAACCTAAGCCACTGCAGTGATAAGGCCAGGTCCTTAACCTGCTACACAACAGGAGAACTCCAAGAATTGTTAAATTTTATCAAAAAAATTTTTCTTCCTCTGTTGAGATGATTGTATGGGTATTCTCCTTTATGTAAAAACGATCTATGATCAAGTGGAATTTATGCCAGGAAAATAAATGTGATCTTGGAATAAGCATAAAAAGCAGAATTTATAAAAGACTGTTAAATAAGATTTCACTAAAAGAAAATAATTTCTGTATAAAAAAGAAATAACAATTGTTGGCAAGGATAGAGAGAAAAGGGAACACTTGTGCACTCTTGGTGGGAACATATTGGTGCAGCCACTATGGAAAACAGTATGGGGGTTCCTCAAAAAATTAAAAATGATCCAGCATATGGATCCACATGACTCAGCTTCTGAGTATTTATTTAGTCAAAGAATATGAAAATACTAATTACACTAAATTAAAAGGGTATCTGCACCTTCACACGCACAGCAGCATGATTTACAATTGCCAAGATACGGAAACAACCTAGGGGTGCATCAACGGATGAATGGATAAAGAAAATCTTGCCATTTGTGACAAAATGGATGGAACTTGAGGGCATTATGCTAAGTGAAACAAGCCAGAGATAGACAAATACTGCATGCTCTCATATGTAGAATCTAAATTTTTTTTTAAATAAAAACTTTTTTGAAACTCACCAAGCTGATAAATACAGAGAAGAGATCGTTGAAGAATCCGAGTGTGGGGGTGGGCAAAATGGGTAAAGGGGATCAAAAGGTACAAACTTCCAGTTATAAAATAAGTAAGTACTGGGGATATAAAGTACAACACTGCAAATACAGTTAGTAACACTGTGTTGCATATTTGAAAGTTGCTAAGAGAGTAAATCTTAAAGGTTCTCATCATAAGAAAAAAAAAAAGGTAACCATGCATGTTAACAGATATTAACAAATGGCTGTGATCATTTTGCAACATCAAATCATTACTTCCACACCTGAAACTAATATAATGTTATATTCAATTACAGTTCAATTGAAAAAAACTAAAAAGGAAGGAAAAAAACAAATGGAAAAACATCCTAAGGAAAAAAAAAACTAACCCTAATAAAAAGAAATATACTTACATTAAGAGCAAACATATAAATTTAAAAATTTTTAAAGACTGCTAGAAATAGTTACTGGGTAATGAAAACATTTCAATTAATTAGGAAAATATAATAATCTCAGTACTGCACAGGGTGAAAAAAAAACACTCCTTTGGAGTTCTCTGGTGGCCTAGTGGTTAAGGAATCAGTGGCTCAGGTTACTGCTGTGGCTTGAGTTGGATCCCTGGCCTGGGAACTTCTGCATGCCACAGGTATGGGGGAAGAAAATTCCATATGCATAACATTTTACTTCTGAAACATCTAAAGCAAGAACTGACAGTACTTCAAATGGGTAAATACATCATTATGTTGAGCAATTTTAACCCGGCCAATACTACCTATCAAGATTAGCATTACCAGTGATAAATCATGTTGACATCATATACCCCAGTATGTGATGAGAAGGGCACTTCACCTATGTGGCCTTCCTCATCAAACCCATAATTCTCTTCTAAGAGAAAAACATCACCCAATCTGAAACTGAAGAACCTTCCACAAAATAGCTGATTTGTCTTCCTCAAAACTGTCAGTCATCCAAAACATACTAAGAAATTGTCACAGAACAGAGGATACTAGGAGACAGGATGACTAAATGCAATGGAATTCTGAAGCATTAAAAAAGACATTAGTAGAAAAAAGATCCAAATTTAAATAATTTTGCAATTTAAATAACTGTAACGTATCAATGTTGGTTTGCTTGTTGTGACAAATGTACCACAGTGATGCAAGATGTTAATGTTAGGCGAAACTGGGGGAGAGATACACAGGAATTCTCTGTTATACCTTTACAACTTTTCTGTAAATCTAAAGCCATTCTAAAATCGAAAGTTTATTTTTTAAAAATTTCTGTTCATCAAAAGAAACCATTAAAAAAAAAAAGATACCATCAAGGGAAGGAAATGATAACCACTGACTAGAAGAAAATATCTGTAGTAAACATCTAATAAAGAACTCAATTCCTTTTTTTTTTAGGGCTGTACCTGTGGCAAACAGAAGTTCCAGGCTAGGGGTTGAATGTGAGCTGCAGCTGCCGGCCTATGCCACAGCCACAGCAACATTGGATCCAAGCCTCATCTGCAACCTAAGCTGCAGTTTATGGCAATATTAGATACTTAACCCACTGAGCAAGGCCAGGGATCATACCCACATCTTCATGGGCACTATGTCAAGTTCTTAACCCACTGTGCCACAATGGGAACTCCAAGCATTAAATTATTTTTTTAAAAAATACATATAAGTATATGCCATGTAGACATACAGAAAACATATACATATAAACATAAGCAGGCCAGTGGGAAAGTCTGCCCTGGGTACAAGCCATAAGATGGTGTATTATCTGTGGAGAATGTAAAAGCAATAATAAAACTGACTAAAAGTTGGTCTACATTTTATTACCATGCACTGGAAATTCCAACCCATGTCATAATAAAATGCTCATCTAGGAAAAAAACCATCTTTTGTTGGTGTAAATTCTGAACTTCAAGTATGGTCCACAGACCTGTAGTGACCTCAGATTCTTCCAGAGAGTCTATGGGGTAAAAATGTTTCCATAAAAGTATAAAACATTCTTGGCCTTCTCACTGTGCTAACTCTGTGCTGGTGGCCCAGAAACAATGGTGACTAAAACTGCTCACTCCCCAGCATGAGCCGCGGCAGTGCAGACTGTTCAGGTACACTCTATTCTTCACCGACACATGAGCAACAATAACAAAAACCTAGCCTTCCTTAAAAATATCCCTAGTGAAACAGTAAACATTTCATTAAATTTAAACCCCGGAGCACCCATCTTTTTTGTGTAATGAAATGGAAAATAAAGTATTCTCGTTGTCTCCAGGGAAATCCCATTAGTGACTATCTGAATTGTGAGTTGATCTATCCACTTTTTTTTAATGGAACACCATTTTCACTTGAAAACAACAACAAAAAACTGATAGACTATAGTTATTCAGACCAGGTTATTCAACAGGTATTTCCTCAAAAATGAACAAAGTATGGTATTTTAAGGAAAACAACTTAAATATTTACTACCTAAAATTTGAGTTTTCAAACTAAAATTGAATGTTGGAAACAATGTGAGCTCGAAAGCTTCTGTGAGCCTAGTGACTCTTCTGATGAGATCTGTACTGATGTTAATGAATGTGGCGGTTTTGCTATTATAAAACTAAATGTGTCAACATTTAGAAAAGTTGCATTAACCCCAGGAAGTAATATTTTCCCAATCACCAATGCATAATGCTACAAAGTCAGGCATGAGTAAAAGATTCATTCAGAATGTAAGGTAGGAGTTCCCGTTAGGAACCCAACATACTGTCCGTGAGGATTCAAGTTTGATCCCTGGCCTCACTCAGTGGGTTGAGGGTCTGGCAGTGCTACAAACCGTGGCGTAGATCACAGATGTGGCTCAGATCCAGTGTTGCTGTGGCTGTAATGCAGGCCTGCAGCTGCAGCTCTGATTCAGCCCCTAGCCTGGGAACTTTCATATGCTGCAAGTGTGCCCACCCCCGCAAAAAAAGTAAGGTAGACCAACTGATTCTTCATTATTTTTAAAGGCTATACAAAAACCCTCTTTCCTAACAACATTCTGTGTCAGGCTAAATTCTTTTCATATATTTTAACTAAAACAACATTTATGACAACAGATTGGATGCAGAAGTACCAATGAAACTCCAGCTGCATAAATGTAAAATGATGTCACTCTTATCATTAAATTGTCCTTTGCTGTGTTTTTGAAAATTAATTGTTTTTTATAAGTGTTTATTATGTATGTTAATATGCAGGGAATTTATTATGTAATTTTAAGATGGAAATTTGCTTTTAAAATAATTACGTAAACTTGTTCTCAAGTTTAATTTCTAAGGAGGTAAATGTCAACAGATAATAGCTTACATCAACAAATGCAAAGAGCTCAAAAATTTGCAGGAGTGCAATGAAGTTCTGAGACTAAAAAGTTCTAAAGAACTGCTGCTATTATAGTTGAACTCTAGTAATACATTTAAGTATCAAATTAGCACATCTTTATTATTTTCTCTGTAACAAACTTTTTATTTTATGTGGAAGTTCATTCAAAAAGTTCACTTCATACCAAAACCAGACAAAGATACCACAAAAAAAGAAAATTACAGGACAAACTCACTGATGAACATAGATGCAAAAATTCTCAGCAAAATACTAGCCAACCAAATCCAACAATACATTAAAAGGACTGTCCATCACGATCAAGTGGGATTTATCCCAGGGATGCAAGGATTCTTCAATATCCGCAAATCAATCAGTGTGATACACCACGTTAACAAACTAAAGAATAAAAACCATATGATTCTCTCCATTGATGCAGAAAAAGCCTTTGACAAAATCCAACACCCATTTCTGATAAAAAACGCTTCAGAAAGTGGGCATAGGGGGAACCTATCTCAACATAATCAAGGTCATCTATGACAAACCCAGAGCTCACATCATTCTCAATGGTGAAAAGCTGAAAGAATTCCCACTGAGATCAGGAATAAGACAAGGGTGTCCACTCTCGCCACTACCACTCAACATACTTTTGGAAGTCCTAGCCACAGCAATCAGAGATGTAAAAGAAATAAAAGGATTCCAAATTGGAAAGGAAGAAGTACAACTATCACTATTTGCAGATGACATGATACTATACCTAGAAAATCCTAAAGACGCTACCAGAAAACTGTTAGAGCTCATCAATGAACTTGGCAAAGTCACAGGATACAAAATTAATACACAGAAATCAACCGAATTTCTAAATACTAACAATGAAAGATCAGAAAGAGAAATTAGGGAAGCAATCCCGTTTACCATCGCATCAAAAAGAATCAAATACTTAGGGAGTTCCCTTCATGGCTCAGTGGTTAACGAATCCGACTAAGAACCGTGAGTTTGCAGGTTCGATCCCTGGCCTTGCTCAGTGGCTTAAGGATCCGGCGTTGCCGTGAGCTGTGGTGTAGGTTGCAGACGTGGCTCGGATCCCGTGTTGCTTTGGCTGTGGCGAAGGCCGGCAGCTACAGCTCCTGTTAGACCCCTAGCCTGGGAACCTCCATATGCCGCAAGTGTGGCTCTAGATAAAGGCAAAAAAAAAAAGAATCAAATACTTAGGAATAAACCTGCCTAAAGAGACAAAAGACCTGTACTCTGAAAACTATAAGATGCTGATGAAAGCAATCAAGGATGACATGAACAGGTGGAAAGACATACCATGCTCTTGGATTGGAAGAGTCAATATTATCAAAATGACTATACTTACCCAAGGCAATCTACACATTCAATGGAATCCCTATCAAATTACCAAGGACATTTTTCACAGAACTAGAATAAAATATTTTAAAGTTTGTTTGGAAACACAAAAGACCCACAAAAGCCAAAGACATCCTGAAAAAGAAAAATGGAGCTGGAGGAGTCCAGCTCCCTGATTTCAAACTATACTACAAAGCTATAGTCATCAAAACTGTATGGCACTGGAGTTCCCTTCGTGGCTCAGTGGTTAACGAATCCAACTAAGAACCATGATGTTGCAGGTTCAATCCCTGGCCTTTCTCAGTGGGTTAAGGATCTGGCGTTGCTGTGAGCTGTGGTGAAGGTTGCAGACACAGCTCGGATCCCGTGTTGCTGTGGCTGTGGCAAAGGCCGGCAGCTACAACTCCTGTTAGACCCCTAGCCTGGGAACCTCCATATGCTGCGGGTGCAGCTCTACATAAAGGCAAAAAGACAAAAAAAAAAAAAGAAAAACTGTATGGTACTGGCACAAAGAAAATGTAGATCAGTGGAACAGGATAGAAAGCCCAGAATTAAACCCACGCACCTAGAGTCAACGAATCTATGACAAAGAAGGCAAGAAAGTACAATGGAGAAAAGACAGCCTGTTCAATAAGCGGTGCTAGGAAAACTGGACAGCCACATGTAAAAAAGTGAAATTAGAACACTTCCTGACACCATACACAAAAATAAACTCAAAATGGATTAAAGACCTAGATATAAGACCAGATACTATAAAACTCTTAGAGGAAAACATAAGCCAAACACTGTCAGACATAAATGACAGCAACATCTTCTCAGATCCACCTGTTAGAGTACTGACAATAAAAACAAAAATAAACAAATGGGACTTAATTAAACTTCAAAGTTTCTGCACAGCAAAGGAAACCCTAAACAAAACCAAAAGACAACCCACAGAATGGGAGAAAATATTTGCAAATGAATCCACTGACAAGGGATTAATCTCCAAAATTACAAATACCTCCTACAGCTTAATACCAAAAAAAAAAAAAACCATCAAAAAATGAACAGAAGATATAAACAGACAATTCTCCAAGGAAGACATACAGATGGCCAAAAAACACATGAAAAGATGTTCAACATCACTCGTTATTAGAGAAATGCAAATCAAAACCACTATGAGGTACCACCTTACACCAGCCAGAATGGCCATCATCAAAAAGTCTACAAACAATAAGTGCTGGAGAGGGTGTGGAGAAAAAGGAAGCCTCTCACACTGTTGGTGGGAATGTAAATTGGTGCAACCACTGTGGAAAACAGTATGGAGATTCCTTAGAAAACTAAAAACAGAATTGCCATTTGATCCAGTAACCCCACTCCTGGGCATCTATACAGAGAAAACCGTGACTCAAAAAGACACATGTACTCCAGTGTTCATTGCAGCACTCTATATAATAGCCAAGTCATGGAAACAACCTAAATGTCCATCAACAGAGGAGTGGATAAAGAAGATGTGGTACATATACACAATGGAATATTACTCAGCCATTAAAAGGAACGAAATAACAGCATTTATAGCAACATGGATGGACATGGAAATTATCATGCGCAGTGAAGTCGGTCAGACAATGAGACACCAACTTTGAATACTACCGCTTACATGTGGAATCTAAAAAAAAGGACACAATGAACTTCTTTGCAGAACAGATACTGACTCACAGACTTTGAAAAACTTACAGTTTCCAAATGAGACAAGTTGGGGGATGGGGGGATGCACTGAGGGTTTGGGATGGAAATGCTAAAAAAATTTGGTTGTGATGATTTTTGTACACCTATAAATGTAATAAAATTCATTCAGTTATTTTTAAAAAGTTCACAGCTCACTACCCACAGATTTAGCTCCATGTATTCATTTCAGAAATTATAATTTTTGTTTTATCTTTTTAGGGACGCACCCATGGCATATGGAGGTTCCCAGGCTAGGGGTCAAATCGGAGGTGTAGCTACCAGCCTACATCACAGCCACAGCAACGCAGGATCCAAGCTGCATCTGTGACCTACACCACAGCTCATGGCAACGCCGGATTCTCAACTCACTGCGAGGCCAGGGATCATACCTACATTCTCATGGATAATAGTCATCTCCGCTAAGCCACAACAGGAAAAGAGAGCACAATTCTTAATTTACAATCAAATTTACTTCATGCATAGTTCTTATCTCCATCTCTAGAGTACTACATATGCCCACTCTTAAACAGTGGATTCAAAATAAAATGATAAAACTGTGATTGTCAAGACAAACAGAACTCAAGTTACTTCAATTCTACAATTTCATGTGACCATGTGGAGGTTTTTAGTTTAAAACAATCTGGAGTTCTCTGGTGGCCTAGTGGTTAAGGATCCAGTGTTGTCACTGCTGTGGCTCAGGTTATAGCTGTGGTGTGGGTTTGATCCTAGCCCACGAACTTCCATGTGCCACAGCTGTGGCCAAAAAGAAAAAAAAAAGTTAAAACTGAAACAGTGTGAACTGTTTAGTGTAATTTTTAAGAGTAAATTTTAGTTCATTTGTGAAATATTTTGCTAAATTTTAATATTTGTAAAACTGAAATATATTCTTCTTAAATTGTTCATTGTTGGAGTTCCCTTCGCGTCTCAGTGGGTTAAGAACCCAACTAATATCCACCAGGATGCGAGTTCAATCCCTGGCCTTGCTCAGCGGGTTAAGGATCTGGCATTGGGCGCTACCACAAGCTGTAATGTAGGTCACAGATGCGGCTTGGATCTGGTGTTGCCGTTACTGTGTCTGTGGTGTAGGCCACCAACTGCAGCTCTGATTTGACCCCTAGCCCAGGAGCTTACATGTACCATAGGTATAGCCGTAAAAAGATAAATAAATAAATAGTTCATTGTCTTAAACCTAAAGAACAAATCAAGAAAACTTATTTTTACTAGTTATTTCATTACTATTGTTGGAAATAATTTTGTCATAGAGAGGAGGGGGATGTTAACAAATGATCCTCTTGAGGTGTCACATACACTTAGGTAATCACTGTTATCCCCACACTAAATACTGAAATATTGATAACTTTCCTCCCAAGTTCACCATCAAGGGCTTGTTTTCTAAAGATGTCCATAGCACCTTCACTCACACGTCCTTTTTTGTGTCTGACTTATTCCACCAAAATTATGACTGTGAGCATCATCCATGTTGTTGGATATACCAGTATTTCAATTTCATCAATCTTCCCCTCCACCTGGTGTCATTTTTCACAACCCTGATCACGTCAACTCTTAAGTGAATCTCTCTACTCCTTACACAATTAGGTACGCAATTAGGTGCTCCTTCTGTGGTCTCAAAGCATTTTGTAGCTAAGTAACTCAACCAGATCACTTATCACACTGAAGTTAGTCTATCATCTCCTGTAAGCTAAAGAACTGGGGAACCCAGCTCCTGCCCCAGGGCCTGACACATGATAGGATCTTATTTATTATATTAGTCAGGTTTCTCCAGAGCAGCAGAACTAAGAGAAATATACTTATATATATTTATGTATCTATAGCTATCTATACACACACACACACAGGAAAGCTGATGGTGGAGTCTGGAAGTCTAAGAAGGACCAAGACAGTCAATGGTGTAATTCTAGACCAAATGCCAACAGACTTAAAGCCCAGGAAGAGCCCATATTTCAATTTAAGTCCAAAGGCAGGAAAGACCTGATATCCTACCTTGAAAGCCCTCAGGCAGAAAGAGTCCCTTCTTTTTTTTGCCATGCAGAGTTCCTGGGCCAGGGATTGAATCCTTGCCACAGCAGTAACCAGAGCCACAGCAGTGACAACACTGATCCTTAACCCACTGAGCCAACAGGGAACTCCAGGAAGAGTTCCTCCTTACTCAGCCTTTTTGTTCCATTTGGGCCTTCAGATGATAAGAAGAGGTCCACCCCTGTTAGAGAGAGTAATCTGCTTGACTGAGTCTACCATTTAAATGTTAAACACATGCAAAAACACCCTCACACAAACACCCAAATAATGTTTAACCAAATCGCTAGGTACCCTGTGGCTCAACCAAGTTGACACATAAAATTAACTACCACATTAACTAACGTTTCTCTGTCTGTGCTGACCTTTGCCATCAATATTTCAGAAGACTGAACTTGTAAAGATCATAGTTATAAAGCATAATAAAATGGGGCTAATGAAGGGCATGCAGGCTTCAAGTTTGTGAGGGACGAGTAAGATTCTGATAAGTGGGGGCAAGACCCTAAAGACAGAGGAAGCAGCTTCAACCCAGAAGGCTCTTTTCCAGTTTACATTAAGAGCACATTTGTAGTGAAATTGTTGGCTAAAGAAGGTTCCTGAGCGTTGCTGTGGCTGTGGCGTAGGCTGGCAGCAACAGCTCCAATTAGACCCCTAGCCTGGGAACCTCCACATGCCGCAGGTGCAGCATAAAAAGACAAAAAAAAAAAAAAGGAAGGTTCCTGAGACTGGCACTCAGATAACTCAGCACAAAGGTGCTACCCAACCTGAGGGAAATCCAAAAAATGTTTTCTAGTGCTAGAATATCCATTGTTGTTATCCTCAAGGATCAGTCTTGACTCTGAACTAGTTACCACGGAGACCATCAAAATCTTATGCTTTTCCTTAGTGATGTCCAAGAAAGCCTAGACAGATACCTATTCAGAAAATATTCTAATATATGGCTTTTCACCAAAATAGATGACTAGGTCCTTCGTAGAAAACAAAAGCAATAGTGTTGATGAAAGAATGTGGAGGCCAGCGATCCCTGAAAATGCAAATCTTGATAAGTAACTACAGTCACCATTTACATTCTATTTCACTTTTCTGATTTCTAAGTAAAATATGTTTATTTTGGAAAACTTGAAAAACACATAAAAACACAAAAGGAAACTTAAAATTACCCGCAGCCATTTTCCCCTTTCATGGTGGGAAAGAGTATAAAGTAAAACATGCAAGCTTTCTCCTCCTCCTCTCCAATCTCACCAAGCCCTTCCCTGAGATAATGTCTTTATCGATTCGGTCCTTATTGACCCTGCCAATTTCTCTCTTGCCTATTCACTTACTGATTCAGAAAATATTTACTGAGTGGTCAGCACCTGGGCCAAGCACCATCCTAAACATAGCTGTTTCACTGGCATTTAAATCTGTTCCATGGGTTACGGTGTAGCAAGAGAAGACCCACAATAAACTAGCAAACAAATGAATAAACAGAAAAATACCAGCTAGCAATAAATGTTACACAGAAAACAAGATGGCAATATTGTACCTGAGATTAAATTTGTGAAGATAAAATCAGCCCAGTGAAGACTGAGGGAAGATATTACCAAGTACAGAGAAAAATAGGGAGAAAAGAACCTTAAGACAAATACGGGAAGAAAGTTGGGGTGGCACTATTAACGTGGTGGGAGATGCGAGTCTGGGACACATCACAGAGGGCTTTTGGGGAGGGGAGCATCAAAAGAATTTGGGCTTTAAGTGCAAGAGAAAGACACTGAAGAGTTTGAACAGGAGAGTAATTTGCTCTGATCTGTATGTTCTAAATTTTCACTCTGGGTTCATTGCGGAGAATACATACACTGCGAGCAAGGATTCCCAACATGAGGGCCACAGACACTGCCAAGAAGTCCATTGACAGAATTCAGGGGTTCATTGCCTTGAATGAGAGAAAATTACCTGGGACAGCCCCTTAACGAAGTAGAAATCTCAAATGGTTCTATTTCATCTATCTTCCAATTCCTCTTTTCAAAATATCATATCTGGGAGCTCCCGCCATTGTGCAGTGGGTTAAAAATCTGACTGCAGTGGCTCTGGTGGCTGTAGAGGCACAGGTTTGATCCTTGGCCTGGTGCAGTGGGTTGGGGATCTGGCATTGCTGCAGCTGCGATGTTAAGTCACAGCTGTGGCTCAGATTCAATCCCTGGCCTGAACTTCCATATGCCACAGGTACAGCCATAAAAAAGAAACAAACAAACAAAAAGAAATATTGCCTCTGGTTACCAGAGTGTCATAGTAGCAGGATTCCTGACTTCAGAGGCAGGTTCTTCCTTTTTCTGGTTTTTCCCTTAAGATAAACCTAAATCTTACTGGAGGCCTATTAACTTAAAAGGCTTAGACTCAAAGACAAACTTAGCCTTAGTGACCAAACCAGAACTACAGTGACTTTGTGGTCAGGATAGAAGAGTTCCCACAACTTGAACCCAGCACTTCCACAGTCCACCCCAACTCATTTCAGTCTGGTTCCCTGCAGCCAACTGCAAAAAAGCAGCAGATATAAAAAATACTTTATAGGGAATTCCCTGGTGGTCTAGTGGGTAGGACTCTGCGCCTTCACCACTGAGGCCCAAGTTCATCCCTCATCTGTGAACTGAGATTCCACATCAAGCTGCTGCATACTGGAGCCAAAAACAAAACAAAACAACAACCAAAAAAACCCACTTTAGGAGTTCCCACCACGGCTCAGTGGTTAACAAATCTGACTAGGAACCATGAGGTTGAGGGTTCAATCCCTGGCCTTGCTCAGTGGGTTAAGGATCCGACATTGCCGTGAGCTGTGGTGTAGGTCGCAG
This sequence comes from Catagonus wagneri, assembly GCA_004024745.2. Taxonomy (NCBI): domain Eukaryota; kingdom Metazoa; phylum Chordata; class Mammalia; order Artiodactyla; family Tayassuidae; genus Catagonus; species Catagonus wagneri. The sequence continues at coordinate 25,291,181 of PVHT021183726.1, forward strand.
GTGCAGCTCGGATCCTGCATTGCTGTGGCTGTGGTGAAGGCCGGCAGCTACAGCTCCTGTTAGACCCCTAGCCTGGGAACCTCCATATGCCGCAAGGAGTGCGGCCCTAGAAAAGGCAAAAAGACAAAAAAAAACAAAAACAAAAACACTTTATATTAAGGCAGGAAACTGGGGCATGGTAAGCACACTTGTAGAGAAAGAAGAAATCAAACACTTCTCAAAACTGTTTGCTTACAAATATTTCCCAGGGGTTCCCATTGTGGCACAATGGAAACGATTCCAACTAGCATCCATGAGGATGCTGATTCAATCCCCGGTCTTGCCCAATGGGTTAAGGATCAGAGGCGGCTCAGATCCGTGTTGCTGTGGCTGTGGTGTTGGGTGGCAGCTGTAGCTCCGATTTGACCCCTAGCCTGGGAACCTCCATATGCTGTAGATGTGGCCCTAAAAAGCGGAAAAAAAAAGAAAGTCCCAAACATGGGCACTAGTTAAATATATAAATTCCTGTGCTCCACCCTAAACTTACACAGAGTATCTAAGTTCTGGGCCCAAAAATCACCTCCAGTGATTATTATGATCAGCCAGTTTGGAAAACACTACAAATATCTGTGGGGGAAAATCTAGAATACCCATGGAACATGATGCTTAGCAGGCCTGGCCTGGGAAAACACAACATTTTCACTTCTTAACCCCTCACACATAGTTTTTGCCTTAAATAATTATGGGCATTTTCAATGGTGGATGATTAGAAGGGTGACTAGCATATTAATAAACTAAACAATTTATATTCAATAAAACCACTGAGATTACTGAGATTGAAAAAGAGAATGACCTCCCACTGTACCCTTCAAGATGTAAAATTATTTCTTTTCATGCCGCCAGAACAAGTGGACTCCATTTAGTGTGGCCGAGGACCATACAATTTATTAAATGACACTTGGAAGCCCTCATAATAGTGATTAATATACGTGCACTCAGAGTTCTAAGTACAGTCATTTTTCAGACAGTCTATTGTTTCTACATTCAGAGAACCAACACGTGTGTGTGTGAGAGAGAGAGAAAGAGAGAGAGCGAGAGAGAGAGCACGCTTTGTAGACAGATTTGTTTTTCAAGAGAATCACAGAATATTAGTTGGTGACCTCACCCGGCCTCATGACTTTAAATGCTATCTATATACACTGCTAGCTCCAAATTCATACCTCTAGCCCTGACCTCCCCCCAAATCTCAGATGCTTACATCCAACCATTTACGTGACACTTACACTTTGGTAGGCATCTAGAACTTCACAAGACTAAAAATGAACTTTTGCTCTTCCCCGAATTCCTTATCCTTTTCCCTCTCAGTTGATAATGTTTTTTTCCCTGGATGCTCAATCATCTTTGATTCTTGTTTCTCTCTCACTCCACATTCAAGTCCATTAACCAACCCTTAAGGATTGCTGTGGCTGTGGTGTAGGCTGGCGGCTGCAGCTCCAATTAGACTCCTAGCCTGGGAACCTCCATATGCCGCGGGTGAGGCCATAAAAAGCAAAAAAAAAACCAAGGATATATCCAAAACCCACCACTTCTCAATACCTTCACTGTAACCATCCCAAGCCACCGTCAGTTCTCTCTTGGGAAAGTACAGGAGTCTTCTAACGGATCCCCTTTGCTTCTAAATTTGCCCCCCTTCCAACTACTTATAACGCAGCAGCTGAAGGGCTCTTGTTCACTCATTTAAATTTTTTGAGGGGGGGTCCACTGCTGCAGCATGTGGAAGTTCCTGGGCCAGGGATCAAACTTGAACCATAGCCGTGACAATGCCAGATCCTTAACCACTGGCCCACCTGGGAATTCCTGTTTATTTACATTTTTTGGTCATGCCCACAGCACACGGAAGTTCCTAGCCCAGGAATCAAACCCACACCACAGCAGTGACCAGAGTCAACAACACTGGATCCTTAACCCCACACCACAGGGGAACTCCAGTTTGTTTAACTTCTTTTTGCGGAAACTTTTATTTTTTATTTTTTTATTTTTTTGTCTTTTTGCCTTTTTATCTGGATCCGCACCCGCGGCATATGGAGGTTCCCAGGCTAGGGGTCTAACAGGAGCTGTAGCCGCCGGCCTTCGCCACAGCCACAGCAACGCGGGATCCGAGCCGCATCTGCAACCTACACCACAGCTCATGGCAACGCCGGATCCTTAACCCACTGAGCAAGGCCAGGGATCGAACCCGCAACCTCATGGTTCTTGGTCGGATTCGTTAACCACTGAGCCACGAAGGGAACTCCTGCAGAAACTTTTAAACAAATACCAAAGAAGGGAGAAGAGCATAATGAAACCCCATACCAAATCATCACCCTGCTTCAACAATTTTCAACACATGGCCATTCTTATTTCATCTATATCACCATCCACTTTCTCCCCATCACAGGAGAACCCTTGTTCAAACCCTCCAAAGATGTTCCATTTTGTTGAAAATAAAATCCAAAATCCTTCCAGTGGCAGTCAAGTGTTCTCAGTCTCCCTCATCTTTGCCCTCAGTGGACCCCATCACTTTAGCTCCCAGCTACTTCTCAAACATATCAAGATGTTCCTGTTTGGGGGCTTTTGCATTTGCTTCAGGGGAAGGCACACTCCCCCTCCCTGAATCACCCCGCAAGATATTCCACTTCGCACACATGTTTCCTGTCTTCCTCGAGTCTTTATAGAGTTTCCCACAGCCTGGTTTCATTGATTACCTGCACATGGCAAGGGTCAAATAATCCTCTGCCCTTTGCGTTTCCTACAAACTGGCTGGTGAAAGTCGTAGTTTAAAAGTCTGCACTGTTCACCTCGCAGCTACTCATCCTTCTACAACTATGTGTATGGAAACTTCCGGACAGTGACTTTCACCTGATAAGATGCAACTTTCCTTTGTAAAAAAAGGCACTCGCATGTAATACAGTGGATTATGTGCATCCAAAAATCTTGGGTCCGATGGAGGATTCCTCGATGGAGGAATAGGCTCTAGGCTGGGCTGCCAGGATCATTCTCAACAAACCAATCCACAAATGGCCAACTGAGGAAAGAGTTACCTCTGCTACCATCGGGGAGTGATAGAGTGAGAAGCTTCTGTGACAACTGTTGACTCCAGGACAGTACCACCTTAGCTGCACTCTGGGAACAAGGTGACTGCCCGTGAGCTGTTTAGTCTGATGCCTTGAACGCAAATATTTTCTCTGTTCTTCATTGGGTTCTGAATTTAAACAACCTGTTTAGTAAAAATGAACCATATCAAAACCCTAGCTGCAAGAGTTTATGAAGTATGGTACTTAGCTTTAAAAAAAAAAAAAATTATTGAAGTATGGTTGATTTACAATGTTGTGTTAACTTTTGCCATACAGCAAAGTGATTCAGATATATAGATAGACAGACAGATATATGATAGACAGACTAGATAGATGATAGATAGATAGATAGATAGATAGATAGATAGATAGATAGATAGATAGATATACACACATATCCGTTCTTTTTCAGATTCTTTTCCCATATAGGTTATCATAGAACATTGAGTAGAGTTCCCTGTTCATTGACCACCCATTCCATATACAGTAGTGTGCATGTGCCAGTCCCAAACTCCCAGTCCATCCCTCCCACCCATCTTTCCCTTTGGTAACCTTAAATTTGTTTTCAAAGTCTGTGAGTCTGTTTCTGTTTTGTAAATACGTTCAATTGTGTCATTTTTTAAATATTCTACATATGTGATAACACATTTGTTACGTGTTATTATGTTATAACACATATTTTTTATGACTGTCTGACTTTGCTTTGTATGATAATCTCTAGCTCCATCCATGTTGCTGCAAATGGGATTTTTGTGTGTAGTCATCTTAGGGCCACACCCCTGGCATATGGAGATTCCTAGGCTAGGGGTCGAATGGGATACGGAGCAGCTGGCCTACACCACAGCCATAGCAACGCTGGATCCAAGCCTCATCTGCTCACGGCAACGCCGGATCCTTAACCCACTGAGCGAGGCCAGGGATCGAACCCGCATCCTCTTGGATACTAGTCAGATTCGTTTCCGCTGAGCCATGACAGGAACTCCAACAGATGGCATTATTTCATTCTCTTTTATGGCTGAGTAATATGGTACTTAGCTTTCTAGATGCCATGGTACAGAGAGGTACACTAAGAGGCAACAAGGACAGTCACTGAGCTAATCAATCTACTATATTCATAGCAGATTTAATATATTATTAATATAACATATTATTTATATATTATATATAGTATATGTAATTATATATATAATTTATAATAATAAAATATCTTAATTCAGGAAAAATCTATATTAATAGTAGATTAAATATATTATTTATATGTTATAATATATTATTTATATATTATATTATGCATATTATATATATGTTATAATATATTATTTATAATAATAAAATATCTCAATTCAGGAAAAAAAAGGACACTGTCATCCTCTCCCTGAGCTGACTGATGCACCCTCCATTAGACCAGCTGGTGATCAACACATGTACTTACTTAAAAAATGAATACATCCAGGAAGTTCCCTTGTGATTCAGTGGGTTAAGGATAAGGCACTGCCACGGCTGTGGTACAGGTTGCACCTATGGCACAGGGTGCAGGTTCAATCCCTGGCCTGGGAAATTTCCATATGCCTCCAGAACCACCAAAAAAAAAAAAAAAAAAAAAGGAATGAATACATCCAACCTTTCCTGAAGGTCAAAGCAACTCATCTATTGGCCACAATAAGAACTTTGAATTTTATTCTTAATGCTGCACCACAACATGGTAAGAATTCAATAAATGCTCTTATTATTAAAATTGATTTTAGCAAATAAAAATTGGTTGTAAATATACTTAAATGATACTGAACGTACACTTTAAAGTGGTTAGAAAAGTAAATTTTATGTCATGTATCTTACCATAATTTAAAAAATAAAATGAAACATAGGGATTATCATACTAGGTGAAGGTAGAAAGTGAAAGACAAACATTACATGGTATCACTTATATGTGGAATCTAAATAGGATACAAATGAACTTATCTGCAGAAGAGAAACAGACTCACAAATTTATGGTTACCAAAGGGGACATGTTGGGAGTGGAGATGGATGAAAGGTTTAGGATTGATATATGCACATACACACACTGAAGTATAAGGAATAAGATTTTTTTAGAGCTTTGAATGTGGCCAACAAGGACCTGCTGTACAGCATGGGGAACTCTATCCAACATTCTGTGATGGTCTATATGGGAAAAGAATATGAAAGAGAATGGATGTGTGTACATGTATAACTGATTCACTTTGCTGTACAGCAGAAATTATCACAACATGTAAATCAACTATACTTCAATGAAAAGTTTAAAAATGAAAAAAATCACTGAAAACACACACACACAAATAAAATAAAATAAAATAAAATAAAATAAAATAAAATAAAAATTATGCTCTTCAGGGGGCTAGAACTAGGCACGTAAACTTCCCTGGGCTTGGAGGCTTCCACAGCCCCTCCTTCCCACCCCTAAATCCCACCTGCACTTCAGAGATCCAGGTGTGGGCGGAGTCAGTGGCCTGAGGCTATCAGGTCCCTCTCTGCACTTGCCTCAGAGAACGTTGCCTGAATTTTGAGTACGAGCCCTGCCTGCGTATCTACTCCTACACACATTCATTCATGCATTGACTCACCACTGTCTGACCCTGGTAGCCGAGGGAAGCTGTAGCAGGTCAGCTACGAACCCGCCCACGTGCAGGAGCAAAGTCGTTCTTCCCAGCGGCCTCTGGTCCCAGTGCCTTCTGGGAGCATTCGTCCAGCTTGGCACTGCGCCTGCGCAGTTCCCTCCTTCCCTGGTACCACTGCCTCTCATGCGGGGTCTGGAGGACACCAAGGCTCACTTCTTACTCTGACATCTTTCCAAATCTTGCTCTTGTATTGCCCAGGCCTCCTTTAAGCCATCGGGCGCCAGAGGCCAGCCCCATCTTTCCACAGCACCCACAGCTTTATCCCCTGACAAGGGTCATTTCCCTCCATTACCTTTGTCCCTCTTTGGACTCCCTGGCTGCTTACCTAAAGGAATAAGATTTTTTTAGAGCTTTGAATGTGGCAAACATGGCGATAAGTGATTTACATGCCTTGTCTCATTAAATTGTTAATAGAATATTAACTAATAAATTAGAAAGCATCTACAGTGATTTCAAAGGGAGCATTTACGGTAATTAGAGCTCAGATTTCTGAAACACTGACAGCGATCTTAGGAAAAGGAGAGATAAAGAGGGAGGGAGGGAAGAAAGGAAGGAAGGTGATTAGAATTAATGTTTTTATAAAGTGAGTGTTGTGAAAGGATTTCAGCAAAGCATGTGACAAGTAGTGTCATAATGTTATTTTGATGAAATGTGTTTTGGATGGGAGTACAGAGCAAGGAATATATAACTTCTCCAAATACACCTAAAAAAACACTCGCTTAGGGGGTTCCCTGGTAGTTTAGTAGTTAGTATTCAGCACTTTCACCAGTGTGGCCCAGGTTCAATTCCTGGTCTGGGAACTGAGATCCTACATCAAGCCAGTGCACACCACAGGTGCCCCCCGCCCCCAACTCAAGGAAAAGGATACTCACTCAATTAGCGGATAGTGATTTGTTAATACCGAATACTTCCTATAGGCTGGTTACCAGAGTAAATGCTTTACCCGCTTTACTCTCATTTAATCCTCTATAAGACTCTAGGGGAATATTATTATTCTTTCTGTTTTACGTATTAGGAAGTTGAGGCACACATTACTTAAATAACTTGCACAATTACATAGCTATTAGTAGAGATGGGACTTAAATTCCTATCAGTGCACTTAACTTCCATGCATACTGCCTCAACAGTAACCTGACTGGAGCCCTCCGTCCTTACACACTATCAATTTTTATTTTTTTATTTTTTATTATTTTTATTTTTGGCTATACCTGTGGCATGCAGAAGTTCCTGGACCAAGGACAGAAACCACACCACAGCAGTGACCCAAGCCACAGCAATGACAGCACTGAATCCTTAACCTGATAGGCCACCAGGAAACTCCTCAATTTTAATAATAATTAGATAAAAGTATAGATAGCACACTGATTTAATTTAAGTAATCTAAAGCAGGGAAGAGGAGCTACAGTTTTAGAAAGTTCAGAGTCAGGATTCAAAATTATTTCAACATGTTTGTTTGGTGCTAGAACAGATAACAACTGACATTTGCAATTTAATGAAGGGCTTCTCAGCCTCAGTGCCGTTAACATTTTGGGCCGGGAATTCCCGTTGTGGCGCAGTGGAAACGAATCTGACTAGGAACCGTGAGGTTGCAGGTTCGATCCCTGGCCTCGCTCAGTGGGTTAAGGATCTGGCCCAGTGGGTTAAGGATCCGGCATTGCCATGAGCTGTGGTGTAGGTTGCAGACGCAGCTCAGATCTGGCATTGCTGTGGCTCTGGCGTAGGCTGGCAGCTACAGCTCTGATTAGACCCCTAGCCTGGGAACCTCCGTATGCCACAGGTACGGCCCTAAAAAGACAAAAAAAAAAAAAAAAAATTTTGGCAGGATAATTGTGTACTGCAAGGACCTGTCCTGTGCACAGTAAGATGTTTAGCAGCATCCCTGGCCTCTGCCTGCTAGATACTAGTAACAGCCTCCAGTTGTGACAACAAAAGATGTTTCCAAACACTGTCCAGTGTCACCTGGGAGATAAAAATAAACCCTGGTTAAGAACTCCTGAGAGTTTTCTTGTAGTTCAGTAGGTTAAGAACCTGGCATAGTGTCCATAAGGATTTGGATTTGATCCCTGGCCACACTCAGTGAGTTAAGGATCTGGCATCGCTGCAATCTGCAGCATGGGGGCATAGGTGGCAGATGCAGCTTGTATCCGGTGTTTCCATAGCTGTGGCTTAGGCCTCAGCTGCAGCTCCAATTCAGCCCCTAGCCCAGGAACTTCCATATGCTGCAGGTGCAACTGTAATAATATAATAATGAAAAAAGACAAGACAAGATAAGAAAAGAACCCCTGGGAGTTTTCTTGCACAGGTTAAGGATCTGGCGTTGTCACTGCTGTAGCTTGCGTCACTTCTGTGATCTACTGGGAGTCGAATCATCCACCATCTTGGACCTCGCTGCTTCTAACCAGTTTTTTTTTGGTCCTCAGTGACTATGTCATCTTTTTAAAATTAATTAATTTATTATTATTATGATAGATTTTTTTTTTTTTTTGTATTTTTAGGTACGTACACCTGGCATGTGGAAGTTTCCAGGCTAGGGGTCAAATTGGAGCTGCAGCTACCGGCCTAAACCACAGCACAGCAACACCAGATCTGAGCCACGTCTGTGATCTACCCACAGCTCACAGCAGCATAGATCCCTACCTACTGAGCAAGGCCAGGATCAAACCTGCATCCTCATGGATGCTAGTTGTGTTCATTACCACTGAGCCACAAAGGGAAATCCCTGTCACCTTTTTTTTTAAAGGTTTTTCTTTAAAATTGCCCTCTTCCCTCCTGTTTCAATTTTAGAGTGGCATCTCAGAGTCTTGCACCTGCCTTTCCTTCCTGTCTAATTATATTTATATTCATGGATAATTTTAGCATCTTGGAGATTTACTTTTTCCCCAGGGCAGTTGCCTTGGATTAGCACTTTAGAAATTACTTTAGTTCAGATACGGCTTCTCATTCTAAGCAAAAAGCTTTGTCCGTAGTGTATTTGATGCTAAGAAGCTAAACCTTTTTCCTCCCATCAGACTTTTCTCTGGGCTGCTGAATTTTGCTGCTATGCTTATATAAATTGTGTAAAATAATATTAAAATAATTAAAATAAAAACTGAAGCTTTCCTCACGCCACCCATACTTTTATTATGAAAAATTTTAAATATGCAGGGAGGCATTCTCTTTGTGCCTCAGCAGTAATGAACTTGACTAACATCCATGAGGACTCAGGTTCCATCCCTGGCCTGGCTCAGTCAGTTAGGCATCCAGCGTTGCTGTGAGCTGTGGTGTAGGTCACAGACTTGTCTCAGATCCCAGGTTGCTGTGGCTGTGGTTCAGGCCAGCCCCTGTAGCTTCCATTCAACCCCTAGCCTGGGAACTTCCATATGCCACCGATGAGGTCCTAAAAAAAAAAAAAGACCAAAAAAAAGATATGCAGGGAAATTGAAAGAATAGCACAATAATTATCCATATGCCTAGCATCTATATTAAGCAATTTAAAAAAATCTTTTGCCATTTAAAAATATATTTTATATGTTTTATATACATATATAACTTTTTTTGCTAAATCATTTGAAAAGCAGTTGTAGACCACATGTCAGTTTACCTCTAAATTCTTCAGCAGTCATTTTCTAAAAAATTACAAAATTACCCTATGTAACTACAATGCCATTATCATATGCAAAAAAATAAATAAAAACAATTCTCTAATAGCATCCAATATTGAGTCAGAATTACAATTTCTCCAACAATTTTTTAGATTCTCATAAGTGTTTTTTTTTTTGAACTAGGATCCAATCGAGTCTATCCATTGGTTTTGACTATTGTGTTTCTTACATACTGTTCTAGAGTATTGTTTCAACTCTTCTTGGATGATATTGAGTATTTTAGGAGACCAGGAAGCAATGTTGTAAAATGTCCTGCCTTCTGTATTTGATTTGCTTTTTCCTTACAGTGCATTCAATTTGATCCTCTAACATTTGTATTTACTATACACTGGAAATTAAATCTAAAGACCTAGTTCAATTTGAGTTAAACATTTGTGGCACAAATATTTCATAGATGGTACTATGTATGTCTTTCGGCATTCTATTATAGACACCTAATTTCTGCCTATTCCACTATTTGTATTTCTAAATTTGATGACTTTGTTAAGGTAGTGACTGTCAGGTTGCTTCATCTTAAAGATAATTTTTCCCTTTATCTGGGACAAATGCTTTGGTATCATGAGAATATTCTGCTTTTCAACAACATTCCACCTGATTATTTAGCATCAATTAATGACTTTTGCCTGCATCATTTATTTCATGGGGGTGGGGGATGCAGAATTCTTTCTAATTTGATCATTTCTTCCGCCTTTATTAGCTGATATGCTTTTGTAAAGGAGCACTTATCCTCATTAACTGAAGCTGAACTACATTTCCCTTTTAAAAGGCAAGTAAATGCTTAATTCTTTCTTTTTAATGAAAAACATAAGGCTTTTTAATGGGTTTTATTCAGAAGACAGTTTCTACTCTTTGAAATAAAGTAAAATTTCCCAAAACCAAAAGCAAGAAATTGTTTCTAATTTTCTCAGTAAGAGAAAAACATAATTTTAATTGCCATCTACAAAATGCAATTTATTTCTTAATTATTGTGTTGTTACATGAGACTTAAACTGAAAAATTCACCATCTTCAATAATAGTTTCAAAATGCAGCATTCAAGTGGTTAATAACTCATTATTATATATTACTTATGCAAACATTACTTTAAGAATCATATTGGAGGAGTTCCCGCTATGGCACAGTGGGTTAAGAATCCAACTACAGGGGTTCCCATCATGGCTCAACAGAGATAAATCTGACTAGCACCCGTGAGGACGCAGATTTGATCCCTGGCCTTGCTCAGTGGGTTAAGGATCCAGCATTGCTGTGGCTGTGGTGTAGGCCAGCAGCTACAGCTCCAATTTGACCCTTAGCCTGGGAACCTCCATATGTCTTGGGTACAGCACTAAAAAGACCAAAAAAAAAAAAAAAAAAAAAAACAAGAATCCTACTATGGCGACTTGGGTTGCTGTGGAGGGTTGGGTTTGATCCCTGGCCTGGAGCAGTGGGTTAAAGGATCCAGCATTGCCACACCTGCAGCATAGGTCATAGCAATGGCTCAGATTCAGTCCCTGGCCCAGGAACTTCCATATGCCATGGGTGTGGCAGCCCCCCCCCCGGAAAAATAATCACATTAGAATATTCTTTATTAAAGAAATGAAAAACCAAATAGAACAAGTGGAGGTTTATTTACAAAAAAGTGAAATTATCCATAAAATTGTATTTATTGTCCTTGTATTGTCCAATAAAATCATCTTACTTGAAAAGCGAAATCACAAGAGTTATAGAGGAAAATAATATAAATATATGACAGTTAAAAAGTGAACTAGTATTAGTTAACCGATCATATAGTTGAAAAAAAGTCAAAATTTCAGTAGAGAAAAACAGTCTCTAAAATGTATCTTTTTTTTTTTGTAAAATGGCCACACCTGCAGCATATGGAACTTCCCTGGACCAGGGTTTTAAGCTGTGGCAACACTAAATCCTTTAACCCACGATACCAGGCCAGGGGATTGAACCTGAGCCTCTGCATGGACCTGAACCACTGCAGTTAGATCCTTAACCCACTGTGCCACAGCAGGCATTCCTAAAATTTATTCCTTTTTTTTGCTTTTTTAGGGCCACGCCCAAGGCATATGGAAGTTCCCAGGCTAGGGTTCGAATCAGAGCTACAGCCACTGGCCTGTGCCACAGCCACAGCAACTCGGGACCTGAGCCAAGTCTGTGACCTACACCACAGCTCACCGCAATGCCGATCCTTAACCCACTGAGCGAGTCCAAGGATGGAACCTGTATCTTCACGGATAATAGTTGGGTTTCTTACTTCTAAGCCACAACGGGAACTCCCTAAAATTTATTTTTGAGTATGCTCCAATAAATATTCATTCCAGGGAATGTTGTGGAGCCTGAAACTATAAATATATCACAGTAAAATAAAAACAAAACCTACATAATTCAATCTCCTATGTCCATTTGGTACCTTTTCCTATACTGCTCCATTCCTTCCCAAACTACAGAAATATTAGGAAAATTTTCTTCACAAATTTACTTCTCTAAGGAAATACTGTACTGACATTGCCAACGTCGGATATTTTATCATTTTTTTTTTCCTGTAGAGAATAGGGAATTCAAGGCCTTTAAAGGTTTTTGATTAGTACTTTCCCAGACAAAAATGTATTCCAGGGAAATTTAGGGGATTTTTTTTTTTAATTGACAAACTTTGGGGTAAAGAGAAAGAAAAGAAAAAACAAAGTGGTCACAGTGAACAGCCTAAAGAAATCAAAGGATTAAAGGCAATTTGCCAGATGATATGTAAATTTCTCCAAAGAATTTCCTTTAGGTTTTGACCATGTAAACATCGTATCAAATGAGTGTTTTTTGCTTTTTTTTTCAAAGGCATGTTTGATTCTACCTCATTCTTTCTGACAAACACTTAGAAATTGATCAACACCTGCACATCAAGGAAATGAGACTGAACTCCAGTACATAATCTTTCCTGGAGAGGGGGTGTGTCCGTTGACCCACCAGCTTCCCTTGTTTTTCAATGTATTTTTTTCAGTGCTGTTTGAAGGGGAGGTAGAGATAGGTTTTGCTTTCTTTTCTTTTCTTTCTTTCTTTTTTTTAGGACCATGCCTGTGGCATATGGAAGTTCCCAGTCTAGGGGTCGAATGGGATCTGGAGCTGCCGGCCTATGCCACAGCCACAGCAAGGCCAGATCCAAATTGCATCTATGACCTTCACCACAGCTCACAGCAATGCTGGATCCTTAACCCACTGAGTGGGACCAGGGACTAAACCCATGTCCTCATGGCTACTAGTTAGGTTCATTACTGCTGAGTTACAATGGGAACTCCCTAGCCTTTGCTATTCTGTCAGTTTTGCTATAACACTTGTTTTGAAAATGAGAATTTATTCCATTGATTTATTAGGAAATGCAATTGATTTATTAGGAAATGACTTGAGCATAATGCAAAATTTGAATTTATGTGCAATTTTGTCTGTGAAAACGCTCGGTGGGTGTAGGAAACTGCACCCAACTGAATCATACTCTGAAATTACCAGTTTACATTGAGACCATGCTTCCCGTGGACTATTCCCAAGCCAATGACTGAGCGCAGAGTGATCTAAGGCAGGCCCATTCCTAGGAGATGGGGGAGGATTCATCTGATATGTCACCTTGGCTCAAAAATTCCCCAGTGGCTTTGCAGAAGCTGTTTTAAACATGCACTGAGGTCTAAGACTTTTCAACCCCAACCTGCCTCCCTTCTCTTCTGCAAGGAGTTAGATCTTACATTGCCATCTAGCAGCTCTCCTAGCCTCCTCTGGCTCTCTTGCCCTTTCCCCTCAGGTATTTTCCCCAATAAACCTCTTATTCATCTTATACTGTCTTCACATTTATTTGTCAAAGTACCATCCCTAACACAAGAATCAATTGGCCTATATATATATATATTTTTTTTTTTTTGTCTTTTTGCCTTTAACTAGAGCCACACTTGCGGCATATGGAGGTTCCCAGGCTAGGGGTCTAACAGGAGCTGTAGCCGCCGGCCTTCGCCCCAGCCACAGCAACGCGGGATCCGAGCCGCGTCTGCAACCTACACCACAGCTCACGGCAACGCCGGATCCTTAACCCACTGAGCAAGGCCAGGGATCGAACCCACAACCTCATGGTTCTTAGTCAGATTCGTTAACCACTGAGCCATGACGGGAACTCCGATTTTTTTTTTTTTTTTTTTTAATTGGCTAGGCTCGCTCAGTGGGTTAAGGATTCAGGGTTGCCGTGAGCTATGGTGTAGGTCACAAATGTGGCTCGGATCCTGTGTTGCTGTGGGCTGGCAGCTACAGTTCCAATTAGACCCCTAGCCTGAGAACCTCCATATGCTGCAGGTGTGGCCCTGGAAAAGACAAACACACACACAAAAAAAAAATTGACTATGTAATGATGGTAATAGTTGAAGCTGATTGCTGAATCTTTCCGACCACACGATGTAGTCTCAGATTCATAGGAAATTCATTAGACAGTTTATGTTGGATCTGTGTTAAAACTTCCATGGCCAGAGTTCCTATTGTAGCTCAGTGGTTAATGAATCCGACTAGGAACCATGAGGTTGCGGGTTCAATCCCTGGCCTTGCTCAGCAGGTTAATGATCCAGTGTTGCTATGAGCTGTGGTGAAGGTTGCAGACGCAGCTTGGATCCCGCGTTGTTATGGCTGTGGCGAAGGCCGGCAGCTATAGCTCCTGTTAGACCCCTAGCCTGAGAACCTCCATATGCCGCGGGTACAGCCCTAGAAAAGGCAAAAAGACGAAAAAAAAAATTCCATGGGGAAAAGTTTGAAATGGAAGGAAAAGAGGGAGAAAGGGAGAAAGGGCAGAAGAAAGGAAAGAAGGAAGGAAGGGGGAATGAAAGAGGAGGAAAGAAAACTTAGAGTAACAAACATGGATGAGAAGGTCAGACTCAGTGGCCCTGCTTTGTGATCAGTGATCACTGGTTCATCATAAGAGAACATACATTTTAAAAACAAATGGGAGTTCCTGTGGTGGCTCAGTGGTAACGAACCCAACTAATATCCATGAGGACATGGGCTCGATCCCTGGCCTCGCTCAGTGGGTTAAGGATCCAGAGTTGTCACTGCAGTGGCTTGGGCTGCTGCTATTGCTTGAATTCGATCCCTGGCCTGGGAACGTCTGCATGCCACGGGGGTGGCAAAAAAGAAAAACAAAAACAAAAACAAAACTTCATCCCAGTCACTGCAGATGTATTTACAGTAGCCAAGACATGGAAGCCACCTAAAGGTCCATCAACAGACGAATGGATAAATAAGATGGGGTATATTTTTGCAATAGCCATAAAAAAGAAGGAAATAATACCATTTGCAGCAACATGGCTGGATCTAGAGATTAAGTGAAGTAAGTCAGAGAAAGACAAATATTATATGATATTGCTTATATGTGAAATCTAAAAAAAAGGAAAAAAAGAGAGATACAAATGAACCATTTACAAAACAGAAATAGACCCACATATATAGAAGACAAATTTAAGATTACCAAAGGAGAAACAGTGTGTGCAAATTAGGAGTTTGGGCTTAATACATATACAATACTTTATATAAAATAGATAATTCACAGGATCTACTGTATAGCATGGGGAACTATACTCAATATTTTTATTTATTTTATTTTTTATGGCTGCACCCGTGGCATATGGAAGTCCCTGGACCAGGGATCGCATCCAAACCACAGCAGCAGCAACACCGGATCCTTAACTCACTATGCCACAGTGGGAACGGCTATACTCAATATTTTGTAATAACCTATAAGTGAAAAGGATCTGAAAAAAGATTCACTTGGAATAACTGAATATTAAATCAGATAACTAACTGAATCAGATAACTGAATCACTTGACTGTACTCCTGAAACTAACATAACATTGTAAATGAACTCTATTTCAATAAGACAAACAAAAAACCACTCCAACTCCACTCTTTCTCCCTGAAAGCAGGAAATAAATCTCCTGTGTGAAGTCCCCGCTCTGTACCAGGAGGATAGAAAACATCCTTATTTCCAGAGTTAGGGAATTAATTTAAAGCTAAGAAAGCTCTTTCAAAAACTTTGTTACTTCTTCATTCATCTGCCACCCTAAGCATAAGCGCCCTTATTAACTCTCCACAAATAATTGTTTGTCTAAAAATGATATATAAACAGTCTTCTTTGATCAGTTTGGGGTCCCATTTCTATGAGATCTCTGTGGGTACAAATTGATTTGATTTTCGCCTGTTAAACCATCATGTGTCAAGTTAATGCTTAGACCAGTGAAAAGAACACAAGGTGGGTAGGGGGGAAAGTTGCCTGTCCCGACCTAGGAAATTAGCAAACATTGTGCTATTGCTTCTAGGGGATATGGTTCCTATGAGCTTGAATTTGGTTCCTATGAGCTTCTAGTCACAATATTTCATCAACCCATCAATACATAGGCTTGTTCTATGTGTGTTTCTCTTTAAAGACATCTTGTTTAATATATATTGTTCATTGATGAACACTGAACTCCCGTCCAACAAACAGCACTATAACTCATGCTTGAAGGCGGCAAATCTGACAAGGGTTATTTCCTCCCTAAGGCACCACACAGCTTTCTTGTGCACTGGAGGGCCATTTTAAACAGTGAAATCATCAACAAAGAAACACAATAATGCAAAAGGTGAGGCACCAAATAGACCATGAAGAGGTCACTTTTCAAAGGATAAGAGCAGAAACGAAAACACAGAGTGTGGCCTTCTTTTGCCTCAGCTAAGAACATGCCTATCAAGTGACTCAAGTTTTCTGTCTTGAGTGCATGTCTTCCCACGACCAAAAAAGCACCACATGTATTGATCTGGGAATCACAAATAAATTTTAGGAAGTTGGCAAATTCACAAATATGGTCAATTGTATTGTAAACATACAGAAAAACATTGAGCAGACAGGCATGTAGGATCTAGTCTTATTAAGTCTAAACATTCTGTTACATTTACATCTAATCCTTTCTGTACTTATTTTTTTAAGGAAATAAAACATTACAGACACAGTTGAAGCCCTCTGTTATCTTTTCTCCCTTCCTGGAGGCAACCACTTTCCCGTATTTGGTGTCTATCATTATGTATATCTTTTATTTAACCACTACATATATTTATCACACACATAAGTATTCACAAGTGGTCATTGTTTTGCCTACTTTTGAATTTTATGTAAATTGTATCATATGTACTATATCTCTGCTACTTCTTCTGTTTTCCCTTAACATGTTTTTGAGAATTATCCATGTTGATACATATTGTTCTACAGAATCTATTTTTCTTGCTGCATAGAATGAGTTTATTTATCTGCTTTTCTGTTAAGAAACATTTATTTATTCCTATGTTTTGCTCTTTCACATAATTTTGCAAAGATTCTGTTTATGTTTCCTTGTGTTTGTGTGCAATTGCTTTCTATAAGCTATACTAAGTATTGGAATTGCTAATTATAAGAAATGTGCATTTTCAACTTTATTAGTTATTACCAAAGTTTTCTCCAGTTTACACTTCTGTCAGCAACAAATGAGATAGTCTCACCAACACTTGCTATTGTTAGATGTAAATTTTGTTGCCAGTTTGAAGTTTATGCAAGGGTATCTCACTGTGGTATTATTTACCTTGTTTGGGGATTTTTTGGTTTTGTTTGTTTGTTTTTAAAGGCATGCCTGGGGCATATGGAAGTTCCCAGGCCAAGGATCAAAACTGAGACACAGTCGCGGCAACACCAGATCCTTTAAACCACTGCGCCGGGCTGGGGATCAAACCTGCACCGCCGCAGGACCCAAGCTGCTGCAGTCAGATTCTTAACGCACTGTGCCGTGAGAACTCCATCACTGTGGTATTATTTTGGATTGCTAGTGAGACTGAGTATTTTGTCATTTGTTTATTGGCAATTTGGTTTTTGTATTTCTCTTGACTTGTCCGAACCACAGCAGTGCAATGTTGGAATCTTAACTCACTGAACTATCAAGGGACTCCCACGTGCTTGGAAATTTTCATTCTCCGTGTATGGTGGTAGCATATATCCACTCTGGGGAGCATTGTCATGTGTCCATACCTAACTGGAAGGGAGGTTGGGAGATATGATCAATTTTGGTAAATAGAAGTCTGATAACACAACATTTTTTTTTTTTGTACCGCCCTTGTCTGGTTTTAGTACCAGGTTTATTATCCTCATAAAATAGTTGTGGGTTATTTCCTTGTTTTTCTATTTTCTGGAACACTTTGTATAAGACAGGGATTATTTGTTCTTTGTTTGGTAGCACCTTCTTGTAAAACTTTCAGACCACAAAGGAGTTTTCTTTGGGGGGAGGTTACATTTGAAACTTCTGATTCAATTTGTTAAATGGCTACATTCAGGTTTACAATTCCTTCTTGACAAGAAATTTTTTTCTACAAAAAATGGACATTTTTGTCTAAATGTTTTATTTCTTACCATAAAATTACTTATAGGTATTTGCCCATTATCTTTTATTCCTTGCTGAATTTTACCATCTGTTGGTATGGTATTTTTCTATTTTAGCAGCATCCCACATGTTTGACAGGTAGATTTTAAATTATCATTTTTATAAATGTTAATTTTTACATTTAATTCATTTCTGACCCACAATTTATTTAGAAACTATTTTAAATTTCTCAGAGTTCCCTTCATGGCTCAGCAGTTAACAGACCTGACTAGGATCCATGAAGATGCGGGTTCGATCCCTGGACTCACTCAGTGGGCTAAGGATCCAGCGTTGCGGTGAGCTGTGGAGTAGGTCGCGGACGAGGCTCGGATCTGGCATCGCTGTGGCTGGTGGTGTAGGCTGGCAGCTGTAGCTCTAATCTGACCCCTAGCCTGGAAACTTCCATATGTGGTTGTGGCTCTAAGAAGCAAAAAACAAAAACAAAACAAAAACTCAAATTCATGTTATCTTAATCATATTTTATTAATAATTCTCATTTAATTGCATTATAATCAGACAACTTGATACTGATTCTTTGGAGAAGCAAGAGATCATGGCTGTTATGACTATCTGCCCTATAATTAAGCAATTATCCTCCCTTTCCAGTAGAAATCATATTTTAGGGCAACCAAATAATTTCAGTAATGAGAAAATATCTTCTTTAAAAAAGAATGACAACTAATATAGATGTAGAGGAAATGACAGAACTAGACAATAACCATTTTGGAATCCTTAAGGAAATCACTGTTTAAAATTAGATCATCCAGGGAGTTCCTGTCATGGTACAGTTGTTAACGAATCCGACTAGGAGCCATGAGGTGGCGGGTTCGATCCCTGGCCTTGCTCAGTGGGTTAACAATCCGGCATTGCTGTGAGCTGTGGTGTAGGTCGCAGACGCAGCTCGGATCCTTGCGTTACTGTGGCTGTGGTGTAGGCCGGCGGCTACAGCTCCTGTTAGACCCCTAGCCTGGGAATGTCCATATGCCGTGGGTGCGGCCCTAAAATGACAAAAGACAAAAAAAAAATAATAACAATAATAAAATAAAATTAGATCATCCATAGATGTTGAAATCATTAGGTCCAGTGATGATGGGAAACAGGATGACGATGTATCCATTTATCAACCCATCAACTCTTTGCTGGAAAAAACCGGTAAAGCACAGCATTGTAATGGTGGAAACTGGGTGTCACCACTTTAACTCAGGGATAAAACTTAGCATCCATTTTTAGTCAACAATCAGACTTTTGGTACTTCCTGACGTATCGGAATGTAAAACACATAGTCGCACCCGCGAAGTATTCCCTTTTATGTTTTTCCTTTTAGGGCTGCACCTGCAGCATATGGAAGTTCCCAGGTTAGAGGTCAAATCAGAGCTGCAGCCTCCAGCCTACACTACAGGCACAGCAACGGGGGATCCAAGCCGCATCTATGACCTTCACCACAGCTCACGGCAACACTCGATCCTTAACCCACTGAACTGGGCCAGGGATTGAACCAGCATCCCCATGGATACTAGTTGGCTTCTTAACCTACTGAGCCACAGTAGGAACTGCCCTTATGAAGTATTCTTGCTAAAAATATTTAACCTGAATAGGAATAAGATTTTCAATGAGATCCTACTGTATAGCACAGGGAACTATATCTAGTCAGCTGTGATGGAACACGATAGAGGATAATGTGAGAAAAAGAACACACACACACACACACACACACACATGACTGGGTCACTTTGCTGTACAGCAGAAATTGACAGAACACTGTAAATCAACTATAATAGAAAAATTAAAATCTTTCAAAAAAGAAACATGCTTTGGATCTAAATTCTGATTTACAGGATGTACAAAGGGCAGAGAAAAAAGTTAAAACAATTTCTAAAGAAAAAAATTGGGCAAAGCTAGAAGTGGGCTATTCTACAATTATGTTCAGTATTTAAATGATATGAAAAAGTGATGGGAGGGCTATATTACAGTGAAAGAGACAAGACAACAAAAGCCCCAAATGCAATACGTTGTGTGGTCTTCGATTAAATCCTGATTTGAATAAGCCAGCTGTTGATGACATGCTGGAGACAACTGTGAAAATTTTGATATCAATAGAGTATTAAATGATATTAAGGTAATCGCGGTTAATTTTATCAGGGATACTAATTGTATTGTGGTTATGTAGGAGAATTCTTTGGAGTGAAATATTATGATGTCTCTATTTTACTTTACAATGAACATACTGCTTTCCTCTTTAGAAAGAAAAAGACAAGAGTTCTGATTTATTTCCTATAAGAAAAAATCCAAATTCCTTCCTGTGGCACAGAAAAATGCTGGAAATCTGGTCTTAATTTCCATCTCTTGTCACTCGTTCTCATAGAGCTCATCCTCTGACCTCACTCCAGTGTTCACTATTTTTTTGGTGTATACCACAATCTAATTTTTTCTACCCAAGATGCCCTTCCCTATCCTCTCCTTGTAACTGTTAAAATTGATACCCATGTAGGAATTCCTGACTTGGCATTCAGTGTGCAGAATATGATTGCAGCAGCTCGGGTCACTGTGGAGGTGCGGGTTTGATCCCTGGCCCAGCATAATGGGTTAAAGGATCCGTGTTGCTGCAGCTGTGGTTCAGATTTGATCCCTGGCTCAGGGAACTGCCATATGCCATGGGTTCAGCCATAAAAAGAAAAAAAAATTGATATCCATATATATGTGCAATTGGCACATACATGCTCATCAAAACCAATATTAAATATGTTTAATAATGGCACATACTGTTCATTTTAATGCATAAAATGCATACAAAACTGGAAGGATATATATCCTTATATATAAAAACAGAAGAATATACATCTATTATGGAGAAGAGGTTGGAAATCAAATTCTGAGTCCTTGTTAAAGGGGACTTAACTGTAAGGGTTCTAAGTCTTTTTGAAAAGAGGAAAATACTAGAAGAAATAGGACCAAATGGCAGAACTTATCAATTCAGGGTGTTTAGGATGTTTATTTGAATGTATTTAAAAATTTTCTCTCTGCAAAAAAAAAGAAAAAGTGTGTGTCTGCAGACTACATTAGTTTGAACCACAGTCCCATTTGTGAGTTGATGAACTGGGGCAATTTTCTTTATTTCTTCTAGCATGAGTTTCCTCATCTTTACCATGGGGATGATAATAGTAACTCCTCCACTAGGGTTACTGTGAGGATTAAACAAGTTAACACATGTGAAGCACTAAAGCATTTTGCCCTTGTCTGGCACAGAGTAATCGCCTAATAAATATGAGATATTATGTGTTGAAACTTGCTTTGTGACCTAGTTCATTGTCAGTTTTGAGTCATGTGTCTGAATAGAAGGCTTGTTCTATGTGTTCTTCAATTGTTAAGTGCAGGTGTATACACACACACACACACACACATTTTATCAAGCTTATTAATTGTGTTCAAAATCTTCCACATTCTTTTAAATTTTCTATTTGCTTAATCTTTCCACAGAGAGATGTGCTACAGTCACAGACGATGATTGTGGATTTGTCAACTTACATTTATAATTCTGTTAATTTTTAATACATATATTTGAGGCTATTTTACTAGGTGCATAAAAATTGTAATTTGTTTCTGTAGTTATTAGGTTCTGCTTTCTGTTGTAGTTTATAGCACTGACAGCACTTTTGATTTCTTTGAGGGACTTATTTTAATATGGCTTTAGTTTTCTATTGTAGGTTTTTGTAAAATACACCATTTTTCATTTTTTTTAAAAGTCCTTAGTTTAAATGTCTTATAGTCTTATAAAAAACATAGCAGATTTTTTTCCTTTTTTTCCCAGTCTGATTATTTTGCTAGGTAGGATCAATTATAGTTACTATGCTTTCTCATATATTTGCATGAATTTCTCTGATTTTTTGCTTATGTGTGTGGTTTCTATTTCCAATTTTCTCTGTTCTCTTTTCTCCTTTAAGTTTTTAATTTTTTAATTTTAGTTTTTTATTTTTTTGGCCACACCCAGTGGCATATGGAAGTTCCTCGGCCAGGGATCAAACCTACACCACAACAGTGACATGAGCTGCTGCAGTGACGCCAGGTCATTAAGCTGCTGAGCCACAAGAGAACTCCTTATTATTATTATTTTTAATCCTCTAGTGGATTGATCAAGCATTTGCTGTTTTCTTTCATTCCCCTTGACTGATTTGGAAGTTAATCCTTCAGTGGATTACTTTAAAACTTTGACATATTACTCAAAAGCTTAAGTGAATCATGGGAGTTCCCGTCGTGGCTCAGTGGTTAACGAATCCAACTAGGAACCATGAGGTTGCGGGTTCGATCCCTGGCCTTGCTCAGTGGGTTAAGGATCCGGCGTTGGCGTGAGCTGTGGTGTAGGTTGCAGATGGGGCTCGGATCCCATGTTGCCGTGGCTGTGGCAAAGGCCTGCAGCTACAGCTCCTGTTAGACCCCTAGCCTGGGAACCTCCATATGCCACGGGTGCGGCCCTAGAAAAGGCAAAAAGACCAAAAAAAAAAAAAGAAAAGTTTAAGTGAATCATGATCTCCATTCTCCTTTTGAACATAAAATTTTTAGAATGCCTTAACTCTAATTCTGCTCTACTAATTTGTTGTTGTTTTCCAGGATTTTAATTCTCCCTAAGATAGTAATTATTATTGTTGTTGTTTTTAACTCCCATTATTCATTATCATTATTATTTTATATTTACATAATTAATATTTGCTTAAATTTATCTACTTCCTTCCAAGTTTCTCTACCCATGGTACTTTCTTGTACCTTCCTCCTCCCAGTAAAGCGTCTAGAAATTCTTTTAGTTGGACTCTGTTAGTGGTATTTGTCTTAAAATATCTTTAATTGAGTCTTATTCTTAAAAAGTTGAATATCCATGCATAAAATCCTAGTACAGTTATTTTCTCTTGGCATTTTGATGTAATCATATTATCCTCTTGCTTCTATTGCTGCTATTAAGAAATCTATTGACCCTCTAATTGTAAGTAACTTTTCTTTAAATAAAAATTTTTCTGTTTTTCTTTTTTTTTTCTCTCTGGTTTTATATAAGATTGTTTTTATTTTTTTGCATTTGGTCTTCAGAATTTTTACCAGTATATGTGTGAATTTCTCTTGATGTAGCTTTATTTTTATTTATCCTATTCCATTCTCATTTTACATACTGAATATGACCACTCATATTTTTTTATCAGTTACAAAAAGTTATCAGCAATCACTTTAAATGCTGTTTCCATTTTTCTCTTTGTTTTATAATTCCTGAATACCGATTACATGTACGTTAGGATTTGTTGTTCCATCCTCTGTCTCCTCTTTTTTTTTTTTTAATGGCCACACCTGTGGTATACAGATGTTCCTGGGCCAGGGATTGAATCTACCCACAGCAAGTCCAGATCCTTTAACCCACTGCACAGGGCTGGGGATTGAACCCCTACCTCCATAGCAGCCTGAGCCTCTGCAATCAGAATCTTAACCCCCTGTGCCACAGCAGGAATTCCATCTCCTGTCTGCCTTTATAACTCAGTATGTCTCTATGCTGCATTCTTATCTTCTCAGATTTATCTTCTACTATGATAGTTCTCTGTTCAGGTCTAACAATCTGCTAAATAATTTAACTCCTTGAGGGTTTTAAAATTTAATCACTTAATAAAGTAAAAAACTGAGCAGGTGGTAGTTCAGTTGTTCCTAACTGGAAAAAGACAGTGCTAATAGAGTATAAACAATGACCAGATAAGGCCTCTCCTTCTAGAGGTTTGGAATAAGGACACTCTGCAGCCACAGAAATAACTAAATAGCATCCTTGCCTAATATGTGTAAATACTGCCTCTTTGCCAATCATAACACTTGCTGGGCTTTAATACTCCTGCTTTTTAGATAAAAATTATCAAGATACTTAAATACCAAATATCCTCCACTCTTGATAACATCTGATCCAGAACCAACCCCTGAGCAAGGCCAGGAATCGAACCCAGGTCCTCATGGATGCTAGTCGGATTCGCTAACCCCTGAGCCACGATGGGAACTCTGACCCTTTTAAAACTTTTTGGTTGTTTTTGCTTTTTTGGCCCCCCTAAGTCGCAGCTGTGGCAATGCTGGATCCTTAACCCACTGTGTGGGGCTGGGGATCCAAACTGCGTCCCAGCACACTCACATCCCAAGACACCGCCAATCCCATTTCGCCACAGTGGGAGCTTCAAGCATGTTTGATGAGATTTGACAAAAGTGTACGTTTGTGTAAGCATCACCACAGTCAAGATATGGAACATTTCCATCACCCAAAGAGTTTCCATGCCAGCACAACTCTATTTCTTTCTTTCATTTTTTTTTTTAGGGCTGCAGCTGAAGCATATAGAAGTTCCCAGGCTAGGGGTCAAATCAGAGCTACTGCTGCTGGCTTACACCACAACCACAAGCAACATGGGATCCGAGCTGCTTCTGCGACCTACACCACAGTTCATGGCAATGCTGGATCCTTAACACACTGAGCGAGGCCAGGGATCAAACCCACATCCTCATAGATACTAGTTGGCTTTGTTACCACTGAGGCACAATGGGAACTCTGATCCCAGCCCAACTTTTAAGATATTATACCATTTTGGGGATTTCTGGACCATGTAGGTGGTATGAGGTGTATAGAGTTGAAGCCCCTAACTCCAGGAGGTTTCATGAAAAGAGGAAATATATAACTTCTATGTCTGAAGATTATAACTTTTCCCAAGAGATTTTCTTTTTAAACTCTAAACCCAATTTTAAGGCAAACAATCTTCCTTGTTATCATCCTATACATTGGTAGGAAGACTTTGCTCCTAATCCAGTCTTTCAGTGTGGTTTTGCTCTTGGATGGTGTAACATTTTGCAGTGTCTTAGTCACATCATCCTGTCTTATATAGCTCCTAGGCCTCAAAGTCTTGTCTCTGGTAGGCATTAAACTCAAATGTCATTGTTAAGAAGACCCACAATGCTGCTGCTCTAGTTTCAGGAATCAGGTTACTATTCTGGTTTACAGTACCTTGCCCCTACCATTTTCTGATTCACACATTTTATTGAAGTTTAGAAGACATACAGAACAGCACATGGATTATCAATATATAGCTCAATATCTTTTTACAAGTGAACATACCTCTATAACAAGTACCCAGATAAAGAAAAAGAACATGACTAGAAGTCTCCTAGTATCCTTTCCAAACACATCTCCTGCCCAGGAGAATCATTATTCTGGCTTCTAACATCATTGATTAATTTCACCCACTTTTGAATTTTCTATAAATGCAATCATATAGCATATATTCTTTTGAGTATGGCTTCCTATGCTTATCATTGTATTTGTGAGGTTCACTCATATTGTTTCCTGTCGCTATAGTTTGTTCTCATTGCTGTATATTATTTCGTTGCATGAATATAACAGGATTTATATTGTAGGTGGACATTTGGGTTGTTTCCAGTTTTCCTCTTTGCTTTTGAGATTTCCCTTTCTTTCTTTCAAGCTCTGCTGCGTATTTAGTAGGATTTAAAAACGTTTCCTGGTCAGCAACTTTGTATGATCTGTGTCAATACATGTTTCAGGTTTTGTAGATGGTCAAATCTTCCGATATATAAGCTATATATTTCATTTTTTGGGTGGAAATTCTTTTTTTTTTT
>PVHT021183726.1:25317601-25332299 GCA_004024745.2 Catagonus wagneri
TTAACCCACTGAGCAAGGGCAGGGATCGAACCCGCAACCTCATGGTTCCTAGTCGGATTCGTTAACCACTGCGCCACGACGGGAACTCCTGGGTGGAAATTCTTGATCCTCTCCTGATTTATTTTAGTTGATGATATTTCTTTTTTCTTTTTTTTTTGTCTTTTTGTCATTTTTTAGGGCCGCACCTGTGGCATGTGGAGGTTCCCAGGCTAGGGGTCTAACTGGAGTTGTAGCTGCCGGCCTACGCCAGAGCCACAGAAACACGGGATCCGAGCTGCGTCTGTGACCTACACCACAGCTCACGGCAACGCCGGATCCTTAACCCACTGAGCAAGGCCAGGGATCGAACCCGCAACCTCATGGTTCCTAGTCGGATTCATTAACCACTGCACCACAAGGGGAACTCCTGATGTTATTTCTTTAGACTGCTGTTTGTAGAAGTGGTTTTGATTCCCTGTGAACCAATAATGAGTAAAACACAAATGGCAGGATACAGATAAGATATGTAATTAATCTTGTATTCTTGATCTCTTTCCTGGGTGGGATAGTGCTTATGCAAGGCTAGTTAAACACGAGTAAGTGTAAAATATTAAAAAGGCATGTTAGAGAAATGGGGTGAAGACAAGCCATAGTAAAAAGTGTGGATATGGCTGTTTGGGTCCAGTATCTCTGGGCTGGCTAGTTGACACTAGCAATTTGAAATGTGAGGGAGCTCCTGTTAATGGCTCAGTGTGTGGCCTGAACCACTCCAAAGTGGGCCTCCTTTTGCCCTGCAAAAGTAACTGCTTTACCAGATCAGCGGTTCCCAACCACGGGCAATTTTGCCCCTCAGAGGATATTTTGCAATGTCTGGAGAAACTTTTCATTACTATTATTATTTTATTTTATTTTATGGCCATACTCATGGCACATGGAAGTCCTGGACCAGGGATTGAATCTGGACCTCAGCTGTGACCTATGCTGGATCCTTTAACTCACTGTGCCATCATAGCTGGAACTCCTGGAAACACTTTTGTTTGGCATGCTGTTGGTATCTAGCGGATAAAGGCTGGGAGTGCTGTTAAACATCTTACAATGCGTAGGACAGCCCCCCTCCCCATACCCCCAATGAAGAATTTTCCAGCTTCAAGTGTCAATAGTGCCAAGGGTAGGAAACTTTATGCTAGACCCAGGGAGTAGATTTAGCCTCTAAATCAAGATATAGTTAAATAGGAGTTCCTGTTGTGGTGCAGTGGTTAACCAATCCAACTAGGAACCATGAGGTTGTGGGTTTGATCCCTGGCCTTGCTCAGTGGGTTAGGGATCTGGCATTGCTGTGAGCTGTGGTGTAGGTTGCAGATGCGGCTCGGATCCCGTGTTTCTGTGGCTGTGGTGTAGGCCGGCGGCTATAGCTCCGATTAGACCCCTAGCCTGGGAACCTCCATATGCCGCTAGTGCAGCCCTAGAAAAGGCAAAAAGACAGAAAAAAAAAAGATATAATTAAACACTGTCAACTACCTTTCAAGAAATGGTAGCACCACAGTGGTACATTTTATGAGTCTATCCAAATTCTGACACTCTGTGATAGCAGCGGGCTCATACTTGCCTCACTCCAGTTCTTTTTAAAACCGAGATGGTGGGTTCTGCAACCACCAAATCCATTTGATTTGAATGAAATCACTTGTATTTGACAGTAACGTAATTAGGTATGTACAGCAATTTATAACCACTAAAAAAATTAAATAACAGGAGTTCCCTCTGTGGCACGGTGGATTAAGAATCTGACTGTAGTGGCTCAGGTGGCTGCAGAGTTCCTGGCTCCATCCCTGGCCTGGCACAGTGGGCCAAAGGATCCAGTGTTGCCACAGCTGCAGCTCAGATTCAGTCCCTGGCCAAGGAACTTCTGTATGCTACAGGTACAGCCATTAAAAAAAAAAAAATTAAACATAAATTTCCTATGATTTATGCCCTTATTTTAACTTTATTAGTGAAAATTCCAAGGTCAGAGAGTAAATCAGCTACACAAATGGCATTAGACAAAAAGATTTTGATGTTGTGCCTTGCAATTAGACACTAGGTATTCTTTTCTTTTGTTGTTATATTTTTGCAGCTTGAATTTAGGGCAGAGGTAAATTTTGTTATTTCTCCAATGGAAATGATGGTCTCTTCCTCCTCCAGGCAGCACACACTTCTGATTCATTTCCCCCAGAAAGCTGAGAAATGATATTGGTTTTGTAACTAGTGTTTTCATTGTAATGCTATAACTGAACCAATGTTGTGATAAACGGTCTGTTGATAAGGGTAATCACTTTTACAAGAAGTAGAAAATTAGACACGCTTCTGCTTTGCAATAACAATAAAAACCACAGTGAAAAAAAAATTCCCTCGTTTATTTCCATCTGTATCAGCAGGGAAGCTTTAAGAAGCTGGCTTTCCCCCTAAAGTCTTCTAAACCAGTTACTGCCTCAAGTATCATGTCAAAAGGTAGTTTTTGTCCTAATTCTATTCAAGACCAATCCATTTTAAGTTACTGTAACGTGGGCCCTTTAAGAAAGTCAGGCACTTGAAACCCCACCCCTCTGCTGACTTCAGCATTTAAGTCCTCTTCGGTGATAAAGCTAAGAGAGAGCTAACTTGCCCTCTGCTTTGCCTGGAAGGAGTGTTTTCAAGTAAGCTCTGAAAGTGGAAGCTTTAAGATACTATGGGATAGGAAACAATGGAAACTTGTGAAGTAGGGAAGCCAGACTGGCTCTTAAGTTTCTATCACGGTGCTGGATAAAGTGGAAAGAATGCTGCTAAGTCTGAGTTTCCCCCTGTGGCACTACTCCCTGTTAGCTTTACCCCTCCATTTCACCCAGTAAGTGAGGTTTCCAGAAGCGGCTTCCAATTTGATGAGCTGCTTGCCTTATGGAGCAGATCCCCAAAAGGAAAAAGTCAGGGAGAGGAATTACGTTTCCGTGAATATTCAACTGGATTACTTCTAACAGAATTATTGACATTGGCTATAAGTTTCTGAAGAGTAAAGTCAAATTTTTTGTTCCTGCTACACCAAAAATGGCCGAATTTAGAAGTCCTCTAGTACTAAACTAAAAAATAATTAGGACAAATTTGGGGGCTAATTGCTATTGGCATTTGGAGCTGTCTGCTGCAAGCAGCCATCTTGGTAATGTCATCTGGAACACTTGGAGTTTCAGTTTATTCCCAGGTACCAGCTGTTAGGAATTAGCTGTTGAATTAACACTAATCATTAGAACAAATTTAAGTTTAAAGACAATGGAGTTGAAATAAAAATCATTAAAGCACTTCTTTCTCCTTCCTAACACATAACAAACTTTCCCAGACGTTCAAAGCAATAGAAAAAAATTTACACTTTTTTCCCGTTTTGTTTCCATGTTTGTTCTTCCCTTGATTAAGCTTGGAAAATAAAACTAGTCTGGTCAGTTTCATTTTCTGATTTTTATACATGAGTGAAAGCTGTTTTGTGTCAACAGTGTAAAGTGTTTAGAATCATCTCACCTGCTGGGCCAATTTCCTGTAAGCCTTTGTTTGGGACGGTAGAGGGGAAATAGAAGTTTTGATCTTGCATTTCTTATGCTTCAAAACTAAAACACTGTATTAGACCACGTTAGCGTAATTTACTTTATTTTTGACTTATTAAAGTTTTCTAGGAGTGGGCAGATAATAGTAAAGACAAATAATGGTTATGTTCTATTCCCACTTAATCACTATTTGTATAGCATAATGCTCTATCCGCAGTTACTTTGCAAAGTCGGCACTTAAAGGGATGTTTTAATCCATAAAAAGTGTTTATCTTTTTTTCTTTTTGGATTAGATAAACGTTACTATCTTAAACCTACTGCGCGACAGGTCCTGGCATTGTCTGCAAGATGCGGAGAGAAAAGGGAAAAAAAAAGTTGCACTTTGTTTAAATAATTGAGCGCAGTGTGGTTTATGAGATGATTAGGAGGAGGAGAAAAGACTGTGTCTCCCCAGCAATTTTTTTCTTAACGAGGTTAACCTGTGGGCGTTGTCGCGTCGCCCCCCTCGGCTCCATGCAGGGGAACTTTCTGTTCCGTGAACGCTCTCTAAAGCTTCCTAGGCAAGCTCGCTGAGATCCAACTAAAAGGGCTGCGTCTGTATTTGAAACAAACAGAGGAGCACACAACAGTCGCCAGAAGATGGGGCCACGACTCGGCCCAGACTGGATGCCGGAGCCGGGCTGACCTTTCCACGTGTCCTCAGCACCTGCGAGGCTAGTGGGGCATTAGGTTTCCTTTTCCCAGGAGCGGGCGCGAGCCCGGAAGAGGCTGGGCGGCGGCGGGCTTAGGGCAGGGGGCTGGGAGGCCCTCCCTCAGAACACGTGTGGCCGGCGAGCAGCTGGTGCGGAGGCTGACCTGGTCGGCCCGCACCGGCCCGGCCCGGCCCGCGCGTACCCAGCCCGCCAGCGGACGCCAGGAGGCTGACGGCGGCGGCGGCGGCAGGCGGGTCTCGGAGATTTTCGGCCTGCTTTTGCTGGGCGGCCTAAGCGAGAGCGCCAGGCCGGGCTGGAGCTAGCCCTAGTGCAATACTGCCCGAGCCCGGGCGGGGTCTCTGTTCTCTGGCAGAGGAAGTCCCTTGGCAGCGGGAAGCTCCCTCTCTTTCTCTTGCCGCCGTTCGGAGTCTGCGCCCTGGTGCCAGGCGCCCAGCTCGGCGCTCCCCTGTGCTCGCCCGGCGCCCACTCATTTGCAGCCCAGCCTTCGCCGCCGCCGCCTCCCCGCTCCTCCTCCTGGTCGTCTCCCCAGCCCGCCGCGGCCATGGCGGACAGCGCCAGCGAGAGCGACACGGACGGGGCGGGGGGCAACAGCGGCAGCTCGGCAGCCATGCAATCGTCTTGTTCGTCGACCTCGGGCGGCGGCGGCGGTGGAGGAGGCGGCGGCGGCGGGGGGAAGTCGGGGGGCATTGTCATCTCGCCGTTCCGCCTGGAGGAGCTCACCAACCGCCTGGCTTCGCTGCAGCAGGAGAACAAGGTGCTCAAGATCGAGCTGGAGACCTACAAACTCAAGTGCAAGGCGCTGCAGGAGGAGAACCGCGACCTGCGCAAAGCCAGCGTGACCATCGTGAGTGCCTCCCCCTTCCCGGGGGGCGCGCCGCTGCGCCGACCTCCTCCCGCCCCCGAGAGAGGCTGCCCCCCGCCTCGGGCAGCCCCCCGGACTTCCCCCAGGCTCCTGAGCACCCGCAGCGAGCCAGCTCCCTACCGAGACCTGCGGTCCTGGAGGGTGGGGGAGAGGGAGGTGTCCCTTCGGGGCCGCGCGGGTCTGCCCTTCCCGGGGGTTCAGGCCCCTCGCGGGGTGCAGGAGGAGGCGGCTGGAACCGCCACCCACTTTCCCTTGTCGTCCCTGGGGAGGAGGCCCATCCTGGGCAGAGCTGGAGGCTGGCGGCGTGGCTGGGGGGCGGGGTGGGACATTTTCCAGTCTTCGTCTGCCTGAGGGGTGCGCCCCGAATCTGGGAGCCCTAGGCTGAGGGGGAGGGAGGCGGCTGGGGCCTGTTCCGGGGGCCTAGCTTGGAGGTGCGGGGGGTGCGCAGCTGGGCTGGGCACTTGGTTGGCATCTGGACGGGGCTGGCTGGGTCGCCCGGGGAGGGGGCGGGAGAGAGTGGCCGGGAATCCGGGAAGTGGAGTTTTCTGGCCGGGATCGGAGAGGGAAGGGCGGGTACCGGAGCTGATGCTCCCACCGCGGTTGGAAGTCCTTTCCTTGGATGGGTGGCGGGTGGGGGATGGCGGCGACGCCATACAGCTGGGAGAACGCAGCATCTTAGACTGGCCTGGACGGAGGGAACGGTTTGAAGCCTGGACAGGCGGAAACCTGGGTGAAGGGGATCGACTGACTCCCTGGCTGAGGCAGATGTACGCGTTTGCTTCACAGTCGGTGGAGTGTCTCGGGTTATTTTGCTTTGGAGTCCAGAGACTTGAAGGGAGAACAGGCTGTCTCTTCTGTTTCCACATGGCCCCCGGAGGCGCCCCCGAAGAGGATAAGATTAGGTGTGTAGGTCTCCCTTGTAGTGTAGCAGGCCCTTAGAAAGGCCCCTATTAGCTGTGATGAGGCGAAACATAACTGGAAAAAGTACACTGTGTTCTCTCACCTAACATCCCTGCCAGCTAGCCACATCATTAACATGCAGAATCCCCATACAGACAACTCTATTCAGATCAAAACAGTCTCCCAGCCAGGAGGAGAGAGGAACATGTCAAGAAATCAAGGGGCTAAATTGCCGCAGCTGTTGCACAATAGCTGATTAGACTGAACCTGCAGATGGAGAAAAAGGCATGAACGTGGGGATGGATCAAAGATCTCACTCTGGAAAGGAAATGGGGCAAATTTAGGATGCACCCCTTGCCAGAAAAGTCTGCAGTGGAGGAGTGAGCGTGTGTGGAAGCTTCCTTTGTGCTAGCTCACGCTTGGGAACTGGATGGCATCCTGACTTTGCTTAGGAAGCAGGTTTCCACCAAAGTTTCTGTGTGATTGGCAGCCTGAAGAGAAATTGATTGTCTAAAGACACTTCACATGCTCAAATCCAGCTCTGGTGAAGAGAATTGGAGCAATATTCGGGAGTCTCCAGACTGTAAAGTTCTTGAAGTGCCCTTTTGATAGGAAGGGGGAGGAATTTGCAGAGGCAGCCACTTCCAAGCCTCTTCTGTAGCTTTCTTGGTCGAAAGAGATGTTTTTGGTGAGTGGGGGTTTGAGAGGAGAGGGGAGTTGGTGGAAACAGTTTGCTTAAGGTTGTTGGGGTTGGTAAATGAGAAAGTTAGTCTAGTCTCTTGGAAAATGTGAACCACCAAAAGTAGTAAAACAAATGAAACAGAACCTCTGGCCTCTTGCATATAGTGAGCAATTCAGTCTGTTTTTGTTTGGGAGGGAGGCTGGTGGGGGGGAGTGGAGATAATGTAAAAGGGTTATCCGTTTGACGCCTGACCATATTATAAGTCTGTAAATTGTACACAAACACGTTGGCTTTGCATGGACAAACATGTTCATTCCTGGTGTCTAAGGTCAGAGGCCTCTGAGCGCGTGGCTTGAAGAGTGTGCAAGGTGGTGCCTTTCTTAGCCCTTGACCTCTACTAAAACTGACACCCTACCTAATATGCTTTGTGAAATGTTCTGTGGCCACACTGAGTCAGATTTTAAAATTGTTTTAGGTGGCAGCTCTACATACCAGAGGCCTCTCACTTCTTTAATCTCTGATTAATATATTCAGGGAAACAAAAGTGCTTGCAGTTTACTTAGTTCCCTAGTCCTTGGCAGGTGTTACTAAAGGCCGGTAGAGAGAAGAGATTCCTTTAAGCTTTTGAGAGTTTTGTTAGAGTTAACTGACTCAGGACCCAGACTGTGTTGGGTGGGCGTGACCCCTCAGGTATGTAATTTGGGAGGAGAAATGTCTATGTGAAGTGGATCTGTGGATTTAAGGATTCCACTGAACAACACTATGTCGTAATCTGTGTCAAGGTTAAGCCACACAGCCCCTGACACTTCTGACTGAAACATAGCCCTTGTTGGTAGCTGCCTGGGAAGTTCGTGACAAGGCCTAGATACTGAATTAAGTGACAGGCCTTGCTGGATTTTTCACTATTTAGTTTATTTGAAGAGAAGATGGTACCCTAATCCTATTACTACTTACCCTCATGGCTCTTCCTAGCTCCTCTAATTATTGGTATTAACTTTCATGTTTTTGAGAACTAAAGGTGGTTAATGGATGTCTTCCCTTTTCCCTGAACGCATTTAGGAAGGTACATTGTGAATCAACCACACCCTGGGAAGAGAGGCCCTTTTTTTTTTTTAAACTATTTTTAAGAGTAGTTTTAGATTCCCAGCAAGATTGAGAAGTTAGAGACTTCCAAATGCTCCCTTGCCTTTCCTCCCCTCCTTTTTTTTTTTTCCTTTTTTGGCAACATTCCCCACCTGAGTGGTACATTTGTTACATTAGATGAACTGACATTGAAACATCATAATCACCTGAAGTCTACAGTTTACATTAAGGTTCATTGTTTTGTATGTTCCATGGGTTTGGACAAGTGTACCAGGACATAAATCACCAGTGTAGAATGCAGAGCAAATCAGTGCCTTAAAAATCCCCTATACTCTACCTTTTCATCCCTCACTAAGTCCTGGCCACCTCTGATCTTTTTATTGTCTCCATAGTTTTTTTCCAGAATGTCTTATTATTGGCATCATACTGTCTGTAGGCTTTTCCGATTGGTTTCTTTTCACTTAGTCATATGCATTTAAGTTTCTTCCATGTTTTTCATGGCTTGATAGCACATTTCTTTATAGCGTTGAATAATAATTCATTGTTTGACTGCCATTTACTTACTGAAGGACTTGGTTGCTTCCAAGTTTTGGCGGTTATGCATAAAGCTGCAGTAAATATCTGTGTGCAGGTTTTGGTGTGGACTCCAGGTTTCAGCTCGACTGGGTAAATACCAAGGAGAACAATTACTGGATGGTATGATAAGAGTATTTTGCTTTTGTGAAGAAACTGCCAAGCTGTCTTTTTAAAGTGGCTGTACCATTTCACATTCTCACCAGCAGTACATTGAGAGTTCCTGTGGCTCCACACCCTGGCTAGCATTTGGTGTTGTCAGTATTTTGAATTTGTCTATTCTAGTAGGTGTGTAGTGGTATCTCATTATTGTGTTTTTTTTTTTTTTTTTTGATTGTGCTTGCAGCCTATAGAAGTTCCTGGGCCAGGGATCGAACCTGCACCACAGTAGCAACCTGAGCCATTGCAGTGACAATGCCAGATTCTTACCCTTCTGTGCTGCAAGGGAACTCCTGTGTTCTTTTTTTTAAGCCAAGTCCAAAGGCCAGTAGAACCTTGGTGTTAACCAATGGTTATTTTTGTTTCTTTTGGCATGTAGTTGCTTATTCTGGTCAAGCTACCCATATAATGAAGGACTGGCTTCATGGGTCTTTGTTCTCAGCATGTGTATGAGAGGTTAACATCACCTATTGGGAAGGATCAACCCTACCAGGCCTTTCATCCACGTGCTGTAGTTCTGGTGTTCCAGCTTGCCCCTGGTGTGTTTTATTTGGGTTAGAGGTGGAATGGAATGTTTTGCATGATTATCCAATTTCTCCCAGTAAATCAGCAGTGGAACCAGAACGCTGATTATAGATCATAATTTCTTCTTTGGAGCAGAGAAAATAAACAAAAAACAAATGCTCAGTCATGCTTTTGAGCAGCTTTTAGATGTTAGGCTAGATCTATCTGGTTTGTACCATGGGTTAAAATGTAATTGGAGATTATCTGATTCAGTGTTGTGAGAGGTATTCAGGGGTCACGGTCTCTGAGATGGTGTGGAAGTGCAGTTGTGGGGAATAATTGAATGGCTTCTAAGTTCTGACTAATTTCTCAGCCACACCTGGTGTGGCTAGTTCTCTAAGATGAGTTTTCTGGGCCAGTTCAGAACTTCAGCATTAGTTTGGTTTGAAAATAAAGGCCTGTAATAAATCACTGGAATTTGAGTCTTTATTTATGAAACTAGTCTTTCATTATGGAAATTTAGTAAAATACAGAAATACAAAGAAGTTTTGAAATCATAGTAGAGGAACATGTTGGTATGGCATGAGTAGGAAACCTGGCTATTTTAAACATGAACAGTGTAATGATTTTTTTTTATTTTTATTTTTTTTTGTCTTTTTGCCTTTTATGTAGAGCCGCACCCGCGGCACATAGAGGTTCCCAGGCTAGGGGTCTAACAGGAGCTGTAGCCGCCGGCCTTCGCCACAGCCACAGCAACGCGGGATCCGAGCCGCGTCTGCGACCTACACCACAGCTCACGGCAACGCCGGATCCTTAACCCACTGAGCAAGGTCAAGGATCGAACCCGTAACCTCATGGTTCTTAGTCGGATTCGTTAACCACTGAGCCACGAAGGGAACTCCGGTAGTGGTTGTTTAGAAACTTCCAGTGGCTTCCATTGCCATCTGGATCCAGGTGAACTTTCTGTGGCTTACCAGGCTCTGTATGATCTGGTCCCAGACACACCCTCCACGTTCTAAAAGCTCTCTCTCTGCTCAGCTGCTAGTTCCTGAAATTTCAGTAGGTTCCTCTGGCTTCTCTACGGTACACTGACCCTACCGTCCTTAAATGTTCTTCTCCCCGTCCCCCACCTTGTAAATCCAAGTAGACTCTACTTCCTCCCTGACCCCACTGAGCACTATCACTGCCTCTTTGCCAGCCACACTCTGGGTTATGTGCCCATTCACGAGACTTCCTGCAGTTTGCCCCCCGTCACGTCGGTCTCCCCCTTTGGGACACGGGAGCTGTGTTCCTTCCGTTGAGGGCAGAACTGGACTTGTTCACTTCCATTCCTCAGTGCCTGGCATGCAGTAGACACTCCACTCAAGGGGATGTTGGCTTGGCCCCAGAGGCACTGGGTGATGAAGTGTTTTTGTTTTTCTGCTGGGTAAGGGAGACTGCCTCCTGACCTTGTGCTTCATAGATCCACTTTCAGGCCTCTGTCCGCAACCACAGCAAACACCAGGTCTTGGCTGCAGCTGAATGGTGAATGGATACACTATATACTTTGGGGGACCTATGTTCCAAGCCTTTGCCTTCTAACTGTGGGTGAAGGTGTAGGCTACCTTGTAGCGTGTATCTAGGCATTCAGGATACATTTCACCTCTAAAAGGGGACAAAGTGTCTTTGGGTTCACCTTTCCAAGGGTTTTTTGAGCAAGGTTTAGGGGAGGAAAGTGGCTCTGTTGGAAGTGTTCAGATTTGCCACCTCTGTTTTGGTGATGGCGGCAGATCACCCCAGGTGTTACTTATAACTTGATTTAATATTGAAGTGCTCCGCAGCCGCTTCTGGGAAACTGCAATGGGCCATGGGCCATGGCGTAGGGCTGTATCGGTGCAAGTCCCAGGCACCTGAAAAGCCTGAAACTTGAGGAATTCTCTGCAAACAGGATCCGGAGACATGCTGAACCCTTGTGGGGCTTGGGGGGGTTTGATGCCGTGTCACACATAACTGGCTTACATTTTTTCTTCGTTTTCCTCAAATCATGCCTTGCCGAGATAACTGTTTACACCATGAAAGCCTAATCTGAGCTTTTAAATTTAGACAGCCAGGCTGAGCAAGGAGTAACAGTCATCTTCCTTGTTCCCTCCTGTCCTTTCCCCCTCAGTGGGTAGGTGTTGCTTTTTGTTTTTCATCACCCTGCAGTTGCTTTTAGATTGATGGAATGATTGTCAAAGCTGGAGAAGTAAATGTTCACAGGTTCAGGGTGTTCCTGCTTGGGGGTGGTTGAAATTTTCCTGCCAGGACAAGGAATGCTCTGGAAAATATGTCTAATCATCAGAATCTTGGAGGGGCTTAACTTGCAGACTTTTCCTTCTTCGCCAAGCTGGTTAGATTTTCTTGTCTTTATTTAAGGCTGTCACATTCACAGCTGTGAATTTTATCCCGGTGCGCCTATCAGTAAATCACAAACGTCGCTTTGCATAGGTGTTTTCTTAGAGAGAATACTGAAAAGAAGGGTTCATAGTTTGATGGTTATTGAGAATTAGCTCACTCCCTTCCTTATTATTGGTCCCTGGATCTGATGTATGGGGTTTGGTGATTAAAATTCATTTTAATACTCGTCTAATGCTGGGAAGTTGTCTGTGACCCCCACCCCCCACCGCCACAGTAAGGCACAGAATGGGGTGTGGTAAATACAGCCTGAAATAGGCAGGAGTCAACACATAAGTACTTGTGAACTGCCTACCTCCTGTGTGCCAAATACTCTGCAAGACCCAGTAGGAATGCAAGGGCTTCTCCTACCAGGGATTGCACTGGACTTCATTCAGCTTGGCCCTGGCTGGTGCTGGAGGGAATTCAGAGCAGAGGGAACGGTCCTTCCCCTTCCAGCACTTTGCAGCCCAGATAGTTGTGAATTGCAGAAATAACCCACGTGCAAGTGCAAGCAAGATAGGCCCTTCGGGCAGACAGGTGCAGGGGTCCATGGAGGGCTTGTACCTTCCACCATCCACAGTGAAGTTCATCTGTCTCATCAATCTGGAAACGAAGTGCATCTTTCTGTGTGAACACCTTGGAGGGAAACAGTATGTCATATCCCCTCTGAGTTTAATTAGCTTGTCGTTTATTTTGTATGGCAGAAATGGAGAGAACTGTCGCTCAATTTGTCTGTGTGCAGGTGGCACCGAAAGGCTTCCTGTTTGTTTTTAATTTTCTTTCTTACGTGGTGATGATTGAGAAGAAATGTCATTAACGTTTTTAATTTCATCATTTACATCTGCCTGTAGCTTGAAATTATCTAGGTGTTTTTTTTTTTTTCCCCCTCTCTATTCCTATTACACTCTAGGGCTCACCCACTCTCCTTTCCCAGAAAATGGACCACATTCCTTAAGTCTTTTGTCAGGAACTGTGAAGCAGAGACTCCTTAAGGTTCAGATTAGAGATTCTAGTTTATAGGCGGTTTCAAACCAGTTTTTTAAAAAAGCAGCGTTGATTGACGGGGTAATCTGCCTCGCATCTGTTCCAGATCAGCGCGGGCTCAGGGGGCACCAGGTGTGTGTCCTGAGTGAGCTGCTTAATTCCCTCCAGGGCATCTCAGGACACCTGGGATCAAATGAGGCCACGCGGTGCTAAGGAGCAGAGCTGGGATACTTGGCCAGACAGACACAGGCCATCTCTCAAAAAAGTTTTCCACAGAAGGAAAGAGTAAAGTGAAAGAATGAAAATAAACAACATGGAGTTAGGGGCGAACTAAGGAAAGTTCTTAGAAATCTAGTAGTACCTGCGTTAAACCCCTCAGGTGTTTCTTTCCGAAGTGAGCAGTGTTCTCAAAGCTTTTAAGACTGAATTAGAAGGGCTAAAATAGTCTTGAGAGGAAAATAATTTATTTGGTGTTTAATTATAGAAAGAGCTTCTCAACTCATGAAATTATTTGCATGTGAGCAAGTTTTTTTTTCCCCAATTATCTTAATATACCAACTCAAATAATAAGTTTTATTCTATTGAGGTTTTTGTTTTTGTTTTTGGTTCTTCACTAGACAGGCCTTAATTTATCTAAACAAAGACATTTGCTAGGAGTCAAAACACTGTGTCTCTGCTTCGTTTAGTAGCTCCTGACTATAGAAACACTAAAATTTGAGGGTAGGAAATCGGCTAGATAATTTTAACATCTTTGTTAAACCAAGGAGGACAATTTTAAGACTATATGCCGTAAAGTAGAGATTTGAACTATCTTAGGTCGCAATTACTACTGGGTAAGATGCCATGTCTTTTGAAAAGTGTATTAACTATTTCACATCATTTTAAACCTTGACTGCATGTAGCTTATTATTGAGAAATACCTTAGGTACCCAGAGAAGAGAAGAGGGCCAGTGACTTTTTTTTTTGGTGATTTTTTTTTTGTGTGTGTGTGTGTGGGAACATATGCACGACATAAAATTTACCGTTTTATTTATTCATTTATTCATTTATTTATTTATTTATTTTGTCGCTTGAGGGCCACACACATGTGGAGGTTCCCAGGCTTCAGGTTGAATTGGAGCTATAGCTGCTGGCCTACGCCACAACTATGGCAACACCAGATCCGAGCCTCTTCTGCAACCTACACCACAGCTCACGGCAATGCTGGATTGTTAACCCACTGAGCGAGGTCAGGGATCAAGCCTGCGTCCTCATGGATCCTAGGCAGATTTGTTTCCACTGGGTCACGATGGGAACTCCAAAATTTACCATTTTAATCATTTTAAAGTGTACATCCGTTGGCATTAGTTACACAGTGTTATACAAGCATCACCACTATCCATTTCCAGAACTTTTTCAAGCAGAAACTGCCGTCATTAAACAGCGACTCTCCGTTTTCCCTTACCTCCAGTCCCTGAAAACCTCTATTTCTAGTGACTTAAATTTTTTTTTTTTTTTGAGTTCCCATGTGGCTTAGCAGGTTAAGGATCCAGTGTTGTCACTGCAGTAGCTGGGGTCGTCGCTGTAGCGCTGGTTCAGTCTCTGGCCCAGGAACTTCTTCATGTCACAGGTGTGGCCAAAATGATTTTCTACTTTTTATTTTTTTGTCTTTTGTCATTTTAGGGCCATACCCGTGGCATATAGAGATTTCCAGGCTATGGGTCTAATCTGAGCTGTACTGCCGGCCTACACCACAAGGCACAGCAACGCCAGATCCAAGCCGCGTCTGCAACCTATACCACAGCTCACGGCAACACCAGATCCTTAACCCACTGAACGAGGCCAGGGATTGAACCTGCAACCTCATGGTTCCTAGTTGGATTGGTTTCTGCTCTGCTATGATGGAAACTCCCCCAAATTTTTATTTTTTAAAGGAAAAAATTTTCTCACATCTACAAAATCAGCTAGTTGCTTTTTATTATTGTCCTGGTGTTGAAGTTATGAATTTAGACTCAAAGCATTTTAATTAAAGTGCTGATGATATCTTGCTCCAACTTCAGTTTTTCTTGCCTATTGGCTATCCCCTATCTGGTTCTTTTCTGTCATTCAGCAAACACACGGCACCCCAGCCCCGGGCTCCACACCATTGGTTCTGATTTGCCTTTAGAGTAAGCACCCAGATGTGGAGAGCCCTTGAGAGCCTCTAACCTCCAGGGAAAGCTTGTCCTCTGGGAATGAGAAAAGACTTGGGGAGTTCCGTGGCTCAGTGGTTAATGAATCCGACTAGGAACCATGAGGTTGCGGGTTCGATCCCTGGCCTTGCTCA
>PVHT021183726.1:25333299-25373760 GCA_004024745.2 Catagonus wagneri
AAAAAAAAAAAAAAAGACTTGGCCCTAGTACCTTGTAGATGATGGTCCTCCTTTCCTTTCCTCCCCTCCCCTCCCTTCTCTCCCCTTTCCTTTCCTTTCTCTCTTTCTTGTCTTATGTTTAATTTCCTCGATAGCATTTTAAGTAAACCATCATTTAAGAAAGCTTGAAAAAGACAAGTTTGAAGAAATGAGCAGTCCTTACTTCCCAGCATTGCTCTCCTTACATGTCGTCTTGCATTACTGTGACAACAGCCGGTGTTTACCTGGTGCTTACTCTGGAATGGGTACTGTCGGAGGAGTTTGCCTGTAGTCTCTGATTGCACCCTCAGCCCTGCACTGCCCTGTGACTGTCCTGTGTAGCCTGCAGACTTGCAAATTTATGCCCAGAGAGGTTAGGTGACTTGCCTGAAGACCCAGGGCTTATCAGGGTGCTGGAATTTGGACTCTGGTCCGGCCTCAGCACCATTGTGCTTAAATAAGCACAAGACTACACGTGAATTAATTTATGAAATTTTTTATCTTGTCGGCGGTTTCATCTTCATTGTTCTTTCACTGTCCGGTTCCCCTATTTAGATTAGTCGGGGCCCATTCCTGCAGCACGTTCCCAGGCGGCCAGCCGAGGCCTAAGGGAGTGTCTGCCGGGTGGCAGACTCCCTGCTTTGGAAAAGAAACAGCGATAAAGAGGGGGCCTTCACTTCAGCGTGTGTGAAGTTGTCTGTGCACCCCTTTCTAGCTCTGTTGCCCTCCAGCATTGGGCCTTGGTCTGTTCCACCCCTTATCCCGTCCAGTGAACCCCAGTAGGTTTCCTCTCTGCTGATAGCTCAGCCATCTGGGCCCTTCTCCCTACCTCCCCAAACCCCAGTCAGGAACCAGTCTCTTTGTACTTATGTTATAGCCTCCACTCAAAAATAGTCTGAAGAGCCCAGTAAGAGTGGGTTTTTTTCCAGCAGATGTATTGATCACCTGCTGTTATGCTGGGCAGTGGGCCATGGTTAGCAGGTGGGACGAGAATGCCCTTGAGGAGTTGGTGGAGGGCTCCTGACTCCAGCTGAGAGTGGGGACCAGAGTCCAGCAGGGCTCTCTCTTGGGAGGTGATATTTAAGCTGAAACCTGGAGGATAAATTGAAGTGAATCTTGGTGGGCGCGGGAGGAAGGAAAGGAAAGTGGGGAGCAGAGCAGGGCCTAGGTGGGCTCTGTTCCTGGGTTCTGTGCAGTTGCCGACGACAGAAGCAGGGCGTGGGGTGGGGGAGGTGGCAGTAGGCGCTCTTAATCTGCTCTTGGCTGCTTGGTGCAGACAGTGGTGTTTGCCTTCGAGATTCTTGGGAGATGAGTACTTTGTCATCTGTCATCTCTAAGATGGTCTGTCTTATTCCACAATAATATAGCTACGGTCAGGGGCTCACTTCACTTCCACAGCAGCCCTGTACCGTCTCTGTGTCTCAGATGAAGAAACGGGTACAGCCTCAGCAGCCTGGCGAAGGTGGCAGCGAGCAGAAAGACTGGGATTCGAGCTGGGCAGTCAGTCTGACCGTTCTTTGCGTGCAGACCACACATCAGAGCCTACATTTGAAGTATCATTTGCCTTTTCCACGTCCTCAGCCCAGCAGCTGCTCAGTAAAGTTTGTGGCATTTTGGGGGGGGGTGCCCAGGTTTACTTTTTATAAACTCTGTAATGGAGTACGACATACAGTAAAGTACCCAGGCTTTTGAATGCTCAAGTTGATGGAAAAATGCCCAGTGAATTTAGAGCTGAATTCACAAGTGTCAGTCGTTCCCCAGGATCAGCACCCCCAAATATCCTGTGTGCTCAGTCATCATCCTCTAAAAGTAACCTTGTTCTGACTTCTCTCAGTAGAGATTAGTTTTGCTTATTTTTGAACTTCATATTATAAGTGGCTTTAGATAGAATGTGTTTTGGATTTGTGTAGATGCTTTGATTTCTTATCCTAGTTCCTGCATTGACTCATATTAATAGTAGAGGTGGTTCTTTGCTACTGCTGTTCAGTATTCCTCTGCCCGAGTTATCTGTGGGATTGTTTCTAGTTGCAGCTCTGCCCCTGGACAGCCCTGCCCTATTCCGTTTGTGCTGATCAGGGCACTGGGACAGTGTGAGAAGGTGTGGCACAGCAGAGGCCACAAGGCCGTATAGAACATGGGTTCCGGTTAATTGAGGTTCTGGCTACCTTGCTAATGTTATGTTGCTCTCCGAGCCTTTGAGCCTCGGTGGACTTACCTGGTAAAACTATAGTCTTTAGGAGTTTCTAGGTGGTACAGCGGGTTAAGGATCCAGATTATCACTGCTGGTGGCACAGGTTTGATCCTTGGTCCTGGAACTTCGGCATGCCACAGGTGTGGCCAAAAAACCCCCAAACAAAACAGTCTTTTGGGTTAATACCAGTCTTGTTTCTACCTTCTCTTATGAGGATCGGATGAAACAGTACACATCCAAGTGTTTTGGTATATAATATCATCCTATATATAATGTGATGGTGCAAAAGAGCCTCTGGAAAGCTGAGAGGGGGCGGTGGCGGCCGCAAGCTCCGAGCTCTCTGGAGACCTCAGGCTGCGAAGCTCTGCAGCCTGGCTTATTAGGGCCTGTGTTTTTCTGGCACTTGGGGATGCCTGGGAACTCAGCCGATTTCCTAGGGTTTGGTGAGTCAGGATAAAGCCAGCCTGTGTGGCCGCGTCAGAGTTACAGGCCAGCAGGAGGCAAACACGTTTCCTAAAAGATCCGCTTTTTTCTTGTCCGTGGGTTGTAGAGCTCTTTTCCGTTATTTCTTGAAAAAAGACCCAACATGGGCCTTTCCCCAGTTTTCTGTCTAGAAACAGCCGACAGCAGGTAGTCCGCCAGCATCTCTGCGGTGTGACTGTCTCTGTCTCTTGACCCTGTTTCGTGGGGGTACAGATTCCAGAGGGTGGACTTTGATGGCTGAGACACCAGTGCCACTCCTGCTGAGCGACCTGTCTAAAGAACGGAAACCAAAACAGGACTCCATGAACCTGACCACGTTGGGGCTTGCAGTGCCTACATGCTGGAGGGATGGAGGGACCGCCCCAGCCTGTGAGCTGGGTGGGGGCTGGTCTCTGGGAGGCCTGCAGTTTGCTCTGTTCACAGGGGACCCCTCAAGGGACCCAGTTCTCTTTCTTTCATCTCCAGCTCCTGCTCCAGCCATAGAAATGGGAGCCTGGGGACTTTCTGAAGGTTGAAGGAGCATGCTTTTCATCAGGCCCCTGTTGGGGTTTTATCGTCCTGGTGTGAGGGCTTTTGGTGTGATGAGGGGGCAAGGAGGACAGACAGGCTGTGGGTGCAATTCAGGGACTCAGCTGGCATCGTAAGTAAACAAGCTGAAGTAAGCTGATGCGAACCCAGGAAGGCACGTACCCGTCTCGCTGTCATCTCTTGGCTCGAGCCAAGGCTGTTGGAGTCTTTGGGTTTCTCCCCGCCTCCCTCCTGTGCAGCTTTTTTTTTTTTTTTTGGCTGAGCCTGAGGCACGCAGAAATTTCTGGGCCAGGGATGGAACCCAAGCCACAGCAGTGACAATGCTGGATCCTTAACTTCTAAGCCACCAGCAAACTCCCTCTCAAATGCTACTATGAGAGCCTGCCCATTGCACGCTCTCAGGTGGGGAGGTTAGCACTGATGACTTTAACCCCTGACTGGCTGGTTCTTGCTTGGCCCCGAGCCTTGCAGCTCTGGGTCCGGTACCTGGTGGGTGCTGTGAAAAGGCACCTGGAGTCCACCTGTCAGCCCCCATGTGAAAACCAGCCGGCTGTGCCACTTCTCATAAGGACGGTGTATTTTTTCTCTCACTCTCAGATTGTGGTTCCACAGCTTTAATGTTGTGTGTTGCAGGTTGGCCTTCTCCATGAAGCTGGCTGTGTGACTCATCCTTTTGTTCCTTTTATTCATTCACTCCTTTCTGTGTTTCCACCCCAAGGTCCTTGGAGAGAACTTGGTGTAATGGGGAGAGACTTGGAAACCAAGTAGAGTTGCCAGATTTAGCAAATACAAGTACAGGATGAGGAGCTGTATTTAAATTTCAGGTAGCGTGTTCCCATTGTGGCACAGTGGAAGCAATCCGACTAGGAACCATGAGGTTGCGGGTTCAATCCCTGGCCTCGTTCAGTGGGTTAAGGATCCAGTGTTGCCGTGAGCTGTGGTGTAGGTTGCAGATGTGGCTCAGATCCCATGTTACTGTGGCTGTGGCATAGGCCAGCTGATTAGACCCCTAGCCTGGAAACCTCCATATGTTGCAGGTGCGGCTCTAAGAAGCTAAAAAAAAAAAAGTCAAGTAAAGAGTAGTTTTTTAGTGTGTGTGTGTGTGTATATATATATATATATATATTTTTTTT
Organism: Catagonus wagneri; assembly: GCA_004024745.2. Lineage (NCBI taxonomy): Eukaryota > Metazoa > Chordata > Mammalia > Artiodactyla > Tayassuidae > Catagonus > Catagonus wagneri. The sequence continues at coordinate 25,337,653 of PVHT021183726.1, forward strand.
TTTTTATATATCTCCTCAGAGTGGCATGGAACACTTGTACTAAAAAATTATTTGTTGTTTATCTGAAATGCCAATTTAACTGGGCTCCTATATCTTATCTGGCAATCCTAAAACCCATAGGTCTTAAAAAAAAAATCTGAGTTCTCTGGTGACTCGGTGGGTTAAGGATCGGGCATTGCCACTACTGTGGCTCAGGTTGCTACTGTGTCGTGAGTTTGATCCTTGGCTCAGGGATTTCCACATGCCATGGGAGTACTCCCCCCCACATCCAAAAAAAAAAAAAAACCTCCTTTCTCCCTCTGTGTTCATATGGCACCTTGCCTGACCCCTAAGCTACTGACCCTTGTCTGAAAAGGGATCCTGCTGTCCTAGCGCTCAGGTTTGGGGGATAAATGGTGAGACTCCTGAAAGCCCTCAGGCCACATGAACTCTTTAACTTCCTTTCCTCTCTCTCTCTGGTGGCTGTGGATTTGCTTCTTGCCTGTCTTCCTTCTCCTCCTTGGTGAAGCCAACCCACTGCCCCCTTCTTTGGTGTGGTCCCTTGGGGTTCTGGGACGTCACCCCCTCTTCATCCTCCAGCTGCTCTCACTTTGCTGTCACCTGCTGTGTCCTCCCACCTCCGGCTCCCGTGTTTCTTTCTCCGTGGAAGCCATCGTTGACTGTGTGTCTCAGGTGTCTCCCTCTCTTTGGCCGCCTGTTATCAGCCATCTTATTTCATTTCTCCTTTCTGGCTGAGCTTGACTTTGGCCTTTTGGCTTCTCACTGTGGGGCCAGGCAGCAATCATGTATACTTCTGGGGCCTCCGTTTTCTCAGTTCACTGAGAAGGCTTGTTGAGAGTTCAGGGTTTGCAATCTGGCAGGCTGCCTTTGGCCCGTGGGTGAGTGGTTTGGCTTCAGAAGTTTTTTGTTTTTGTTTTTACATCTTTATTGAAATATGGTTGATTTACAACGTTGTGTTAGTTTCAGGTATACTGTAAACTGATTCAGTTATATGTATATATTATATGTATATATACACTCACATATGTATATATTTTCTGTTCTCCTCCATTACATTACAGGACATTAAGTATAGTTCCCTGTGTTGTACAGTAGTCTTTGTTGGTTATTTTATATATAGTAATGTGTATATTTTAATACTGATCTTCCCCACCCCCCAAAAAAATCCACCTCCACCGTTGGTGGGAATGTAAATTGATGCAGCCACAATGGAAAACAGTATGGAGGTTCCTGAAAAACTAAAAGTAGAGTCACCATATGATTCAGCAGTCCCACTGCTGCATATCTCTTCAGAGAAAACTACAATTTGCAAAGACATGCCCTCAGTGTTCATTGTAGCACTATTTACAATAGCCAAGGCATGGAAATAACCTCAGTGTCCATCGACAGATGAATGTCTAAAGAAGATGTGGTATATTTATACAATGGGATATTACTCAGCTGTAAAAAAGAATAATGTGCAGCAATATGGGTGGACCTAGAGATTGTCATACTAAGTGACCTAAGCCAAAGACAAATATCGTGATATCACTTATATGTGGAATATAAAAAAATACAAGAGAAATTATGTTCGAAACAGAAATATACTCAGAGACGTAGAAGACAAACTTTATGGCTTCAGAGTTTTGAAAACCCTTGCAAAGACGTCTTAGGAAAGGCATGGTTGCTTTAGTTTGCCTTGGGCATCGCCTTTCTCTGTTGCTGATTTTACTTCCCGCCCTGATGGTGGATGGGTTTGAGACCCCCGGGCTATACTGCAGATAATGACTAAGGAAGCAGGCACTGTGCTACTTGATTTAGCCCTTGCAACAAAACCAAAGGGCACGCGGTTAGTGCAGCTTTACAGATGGAGAGAGCTGCAGTACAGAGCAGTTGCCTTGCCAGTCATTGGACTGGCAGCCTGGCCCTGCAGTCCTGTCCCTCACCGCCGTGTTGATTGCCGTGACCAGTTAGAGCTGTAAGGTTCTGTAAAATTCCTCATAGGAGCTCAGAGTAGAGCACAGTTTTTGTTTGTTTGTTGAATTCATTCTGAAGTCCTCACCCTGTCGTCTGGGCAGTTGCTTTGATTCTTAGGCAGTGAATCCTTATATTCAGTTTCTCCTCTCAAGGATCCTTCTTGCCCTTTATTACCTGAAAACTGGTGGGTTTTGAGCCAAAAGATACAGCCAAGCCAAAGATCTGGAGAAGGGAGGATTTATTATTTGCAGCAAATAAGGAGAACACCGGGGTCTTTCCCAAAGCAGTCTCTCTCCAGCAACAAAACTGGGGAACTTTTTAGCTAAAAGGGCACATGCATATTCATAAAGGGGCTCAAAGAATTCACAGAACTGGGGCAAGGTTGACAGAGTCCAAGCTTTAGCCGATTGAAGTGAGAAGGGTCAGAAAAGGCCAACATCATCATTCCTGAGGCTCTGACCAGCCTGGGATCTCAGTCTGAATTTCCTGTCCTCCACCTGGGTGGGGGCCTTTGCCTGCAGAACTGAGAGATCTGTATCCGGTTGTGATGTATATCCATTGAGGAGGAAGTAGGATTCTGTTTTTGCTAAACTGTTGTTTCTCGACTGCTTTTCTTTTGCTCCTGCATTCCCTCACTTCCCTTAATATCTCGATTTACTGAGACCTGTTCAAGGGCAAGCGTTGTGGCCAGGCTTAGATCTCAGAATGGCTTAATCCAGAAATGACTTCTCTTATGAAAGAGAGCTGGGCGTGGGAGCTTCTTGTGGCTCAGTCGGTTAAGGATCCAGTGTTGTCACTGCTATGGGTCAGGTGACTGCTGTGGCGCAGGTTCGATCCCTGGCCCGGGAATTTCCACATGCCACGGACGTGGCTGAAAAAGGAAAAGAAAGAAAGCCGGGCCTGGTCCTCTTTCTCCAGGGAGCTCTCTACCCTGTTTATTTATTCTCTGTACCTTCAAGATGTTTCTGAGAGTTTTCTCTTCCTGTGACTTTCCTTTAACTTTCATAGGTAACCTTGGCATTCATTTAACTCGGTTTAGCTTTGGGACACCTGCTAAGTGTTAGCTATGTCCTTGATGTCCTTTTAGGAGCAAGGATGTGGGTGGAGACTCAGCGCCCTGCCCAGGACTAATGGCATCCAGAGCCCAGGAAGACCTTGTGTGTCCTCTAGGGGACTTCAGAGGCTGGGAGGGGGCGGGTGAGGAATCAGTGACCACAGTGCAGTTGAAGGAAGATGGAGTTTGTTTTGGGTTCACACAGGAGAACGGACCATGCAGAGCAGGAGCAAGAGAATTTCATCCCCAGCATTGGTTATCTCAGCGGGAGGTTTGCTGAGAGTACAGCTCCCTGGGAGGTGCAATGCTGCAGGACACCACCGCAGCACTCCCATATGGCCTTTGGAGGGCAAAGGCGGAGGTGATCTCATCATAGCCCCATGGCAGGGGTCACTCAGAGCTGGAACCTTGGGGGCCTTGAGGTAGGAACGCCACCCGAGGTGGAGACGAGAGGGGAGAACCTCCCCAATCGCCCCCCTTCTACCCCTCCAGTCTCTCGCCTTTGCTTCTTCTCAGTGCTGCACCCAGCTGGAAGGTAGCCCAGTGATGCAGCCCGGAGGAGATGCAGCCCGCAGAGGTCACCCCTCCTGCGCAGGGCGGGAGGAGGGCAGCGCAGGGATCGTGGGCCAGACAGACCCAGGACTGGCTCGGGCAGAAGTGAAAATGCAGTGACTTGGTTGGGCCCTGGCAGTCCCTGCCTGCTTCACAGATGACAGAATGTTGGACTTGTAGGTTTTCATTCCCTCTAGAGGAGGTGAGTTAGGGGCATTCCAGGAGGAGGAGAAACAGCATGGACAGAGGCAGGGCAGCTCGAAGCTGCAGGCTCCCTTTGTAGCATCACGGAGCTCCAAGGGGCCGAAGCGATACCTGAGGTCTTCTTCCTGTCTCTGTTTGTCCTGTCGCAGAAGCCCCTTTCCCGCAGTGCTCTCTCTTGTTCATGTTCTCGTTTACGGCAGAGAAAGCAGGTGGGGAGCTCTGCACCCTGAGTTTCCTGAAGATCACAGTGGGCAGCAGCTGGGGTGCCCCGCCAGCCCCAGAAAGGGGTTCCTGGCCAGTGCCAATTACATCTGGTGCCTGGATCCCTGCATCCCCAGAGCCCCGATGAGGATGCTGATGCCTCGGGAGGACAGAGCTGCTAACATTAGTGCTTTTAGTGGCTTGTCTCCTGACCTCAAACATCAGGCGCTCCGCTTACTGTTAGAATGTCTCTCACATGCCCCTGCTGCGAAATTTGTTTTTATGATAGAGAATTTTGCTTAAACTTTTTCTCATTATGTAAATTTTCAAACATGCACAAATGGAGAGTGAACGAACAAGCCACCCACCCTCACCGGTTATCAACATGTGGTCAGTCTTGAAGAGCTTCACCCCAAATAGTTCAGTTTGCATCTCTGATAAGGATTTTATAACCACCATAACCATTATCACATTAAAAAAAAAAAATAGTAGTTATTTCCCCTTGGTAAATTTGCGTTTGATAGGTAAATAGCTTTTCTGGAATCACACGAGCTATCCTTGCTTCCCCTCTGCTTAAAGCTTTGCCCCTATGCACTGAGTCTGCTGGCTCCAGGTAGAAACCTCCTCTTCCTCCCTGGTATACTGACTGCAGGCTCTGGGACCTTTTACCTGCTGCCCTGTTTCTTGGTCCTGGTTCCCCAAGCATCCCAGTCATGCTGGATTTACCCTCTGGAAGGTATGCGGACTGGCTTCCCAGCCCCATGGCACACAGCCATGTGAGCCTCAGGTCAGCGCCTTGTGATTGTAGGGCAAGAATCTTGGCATTTGCAGCTCTGCCACAAAGAAGTCTTTTCAGACTTCCCTGGAAGCTTTGAACTGGGGAGTGTCCAGTGAGGACCCCAGAGGAATCATGCTGTTTAGCCAGATGGCAGGCATCTAGGGCTTCCAGAAATGTTGGTTGTGGTGTTATGTGCGAAGCCACGCAGGGTTCGAGAGCACCAGACAGGGATCTGTAGGAAGTGTGTGCGGAAGATGTCTCCTGGACAGGCAGGAAGTGAGCATCTTTGTGCAGAATCGCCAGCTCTGAAGTCTGCACCCGGGCAGCATCTGCAGCATGGTTTCCCCTTGATGATTTCACTTGAATCTCACAGCGAGTCTGTGGGGTCGGTAGTGGGTGCCTCATTTGAAAAACAAAAGATCTGGGGCTCCAGTGAAATGCTCGTAAATTCTTGGCCAGGGAGGAGTGCTGGCCAATGGGATGGCGAGATTGCAGGGTAACAGCCTGACTCTCAGGCCAGGGATCTGGTATTTCCACACTTGGAAACAGAGGGTACTGATGTAACTTTGCCGGTAATTCCTGAAGGAGAGTGAGGTGACAGATAGCAGGAGTTCTTTCCTAGCAGTTACCCCGTGGGATGGGGCCTGTCCAGTGGGGAATGAAGCCCTGGGGGCGCTGGGGAAGGACGGCTTCTGTGAGTCCAGGAAAAGACGTGGTGGGCGGGCCCAGCTGCTGACACTACCTCCAAGGGCTGGTCTGGGTTGTTCGACTTTGCTCTCATCTGTCTGTGTCAGTTAGTGTTTGAAGTGGGCCGCTGACTTGGGGGCTTGAATCTTTGGTCACTTTTGGAGCCTTTGTGGGAATTATTTGATCTCTGTAAGCAATAACCTTCCACCTTTCAGTGGGTGGTTCTCAGGTTTGCTCTCTATCGGAATCACTTGGAGAACTTCAAAAGTCATGATACCTGGGATCACATCCTTTAAAATCTGGTGAGAGGAGCTAGGCATTAGTTTTGTTTGTTTTGTTTTGGTTTTTGTCTTGACTCCGCCGGCAGCATGTGGAAGTTCCAGGGCCAAGGAGCAAATCCGCACCACAGCAGCGACAACGCCAGATCCTTAACCGCTAGGCCACCAGGGGATTCCCCTTCAGTATTTTTCTTTTTTTTTTTTTAAAGGCTCCTAGGCAATTCTAAAATTGCTTTGAACCCAGCAACAAAGTTTAGAAATGGAGTATACTCACATTTGTGAGTATATACTAATCTCACCTGAGGCTCAAGACAAATACTGCCCCTTTAAACTGTTCTTTCTTAATGAATTTTTTTTCTCATTAGTTATTTTCTCTGGCTTTATTGAGATATAGTTGACATAAAAACATTGGGAAGTTCCCTTGTGGTGCAGCAGGTTAAGGATCCAGTATTACTGCAGCTGTGGTGTAGGTTGCAACTGTGGCACGGGTTCGATCCCTGGCCTGGGTACTTCCACATGCCACGGGTATGGTCAAAAAAAAAAAGTGCCCAAAACAAAAAGCACTGTGTACATTGAAGGCGTACACTGTGTTGATTTGATAGACTTTTATATTGCAAAATGATGACTGCTAACCACCTGCATGGAGTCATGTAATTACCTAAAATGTTCTTTTATTTTTAATTGAGTTTTTTTAAATGGCAGAGACAGCTCATGGTATGCTTCCCCCTTCCCTTTTACACAAAAGTTGTTATAAATGATTCTCTGTTATGTGCCTTTTTCCTCTCCCCCTTGATTATAGTTTGGAGAGTTTTCTGTAATAGTGCACTGATTGCCTCCTCATTGTTTTTTACAGTTGCATAATAATCCATTGTATGGCTGGCTCTTATAGTTGGGCATCTAATTTGTTTTCAGTCTTTGGTCTCAAACAATGTTACTGTATGCGGGTGAGTATTTCTGAGGGGACACATTGCATGGGTTAATGCTTACCTAGAGCATATCACACACTGGCCAGTCTCTTAAACTATTTCCTTATATTGGTTCAGTCTTTACATTAGTTTTGTACGGTAGTCAGTATTATTGTCTCCATTTTACAGTCAAGGGAAACTGAGGCTCAGAGAGGCTTGGGTAACTTGTTCAGAATCACACCCCCGAGAGTAGCAAAGTCAGAATTCACACCTAGGCAAGTCGATTCCTGAGGAGTTCCTTCTCTTTGAGACCCTGCCTTTCTGGTAAATTCTCAGACATGACATTGGGGGTCAGATGTACTTTGCATGTGTAATTGGAATAGATGTTGCCAAATTGCCCTGGACGGGGCTTGTATTAATGTACTTACGCTTCCATTTGCAGGATGTGTGAGAGAAAGTGTGTGTGGTCTCTTACCACATTTTTATCAAACTTGGATTTTGCTAATCTGCTGGATCAGAATGGCATCTTGGTATAGTCTCTTCGTGTTTCTCTCCAGGAGCTGTGTAGGCATCTTTTCGTTTGTGTGTAAAAGCATTTGGTTGTCCTTTTCTGTAAATGCCTGTTCATAGTCTTTCTCATCTGTCTATTAGGATATTGATCTTTCTCTTACCCATCTTTCTCAGTACTCTATGTATTACAGAGTATTGCCCTTTTTTCTAATTTTGAGTTGCAAAAAAAATTCCCACTTGTCATTTATCTTTTGACTTGGTTTTGCTTTTTTTTAAAATTTTTTTTTGCCACAGTGAAGTTTCTTTATGCTTTCTTTCTTTCTTTTTTTTTTGTCTTTTTGCCTTATCTAGGGCCGCACCCGCGGCATATGGAGGTTCCCAGGCTAGGGGTCTAACAGGAGCTGTAGCCGCCGGCCTTCGCCACAGCCACAGCAATGCGGGATCCGAGCCGTGTCTGCGACCTACACCACAGCTCACGGCAACGCCGGATCCTTAACCCACTGAGAAAGGCCAGGGATCGAACCCGCAACCTCATGGTTCCTAGTCGGATTCGTTAACCACTGCGCCATGACAGGAACTCCTTTTATGCTTTCTTAATGCCATTTATAATCAATAGGAAATACTGTTATGATGTTAGGGTAGAACTGCTGTGTATGCATTTGAAAAAAAAAATGTAGAACGGACTATTGGGTTTTGTTCGAATGTTAAACAGTGTATTTAAGAGCTGATATTCAGAAGAAATCATAGGACTAAAAGGCCAGGTACTCTCTTCTACATTGCATTAAACTACTCGAATTTGTAGGTGAGTAATAGGGGCACATCTCCTGGGGTCTCTCCCTCTCGTCTTTCTCTGCAGCATCACTTTATATTTCTTATAAGATCTTGAATCAGGGTAAATCCCCTCCTGTGATGAACTGATGAATTACTGAATTGTGTGAGTTTTGGATAAGATTACTGTAGCTTTTTCCTCTCTCCAGAACCTTCTTAAATAGCCTTAGGTTTAATTGGCATTATTTCTCTTGCCTGGTCAGTTTCAAACTCTTTGTATCCGGTGCTTTTATTTTACTCTGCAATATTTTCCATTTCCCCTGCTTTGGGAAATTTAATCCATTTAATCATCTGCCATATCGACCAATTAGCTTGTCGTCTTCGTGAATCTCACCGATATTTCTGAGGCAATTCTGTGTGCCAGGTACTGTACTAAGGTCTGGGGGGACAGTCCCTGGCCTCTTGCAGATTATGTTCTAGAGGGAGTAGGAGGTGGGGAGAATAGACTTCAGACAACTGATTTCAGAAGTGAAGTTACAGAATTAAAGTTGTGATAGGTGATGTGAAAGGTATGCATGTGGTTCTCAGAGCATAGCACAGGGGACTGATCTAGTTTGGGGCAGCCAGGGAGAGCTCCCCTGTGGGGACATGCAGGCCATCATCATCTGAAAGATGTATCAGTTGCAAACTACGCAGAGGATTGATAAAATAACACGTTGTGGGCCAAGATAACAGGCCATGCAAAAATCCTGAAAGCAACGGAAGCATGGTGAGTTTAAGGAACTGAAAGAGAGTGTGGTCAGCGTAGCATCTGGATGTGGCCTGAGGAAGGATCTGGAAGTAGGTGGGGCCAGTTTTGACAGGGTTGATTTGTCTTCGGATGCCACTGAGTTTTCCTTTGAGTAAAGCTTGAACCTTTAGTGAAACATGTGAGACGTCCTTTTGAAGGGAGGAAACCTGCTCTTTAGCTTTATCGCTGGCTGTCTTTACATTTCTGAGCTGAGAATACCTTACTGCTCACTTTAACAGATGACAGACGAGGCACGTGAAATGACCTTACACAAGTCTACGCTGGTAGCCAGTGTCAGAATTTGAACCTTGGTCTTCTGGGTCGTAGACAGTGTTCTCTCTGCACTTCCTCTTCCCTCAGAACACATGTGTCCTGTCTAAAAGTGAAAATGTGTTTTGATGTGTAGTTTTTTCCTTGATTTGTATGAGAAACCTTTTTTTCTTTTTTTTTCCGCTTTTTAGGGCTGCGCCCTTGGCACACGGAGGCTCCCAGTCCAGGGGTCTAATTGGAGCTACAGCTGCCAGCCTACACCACAGCCATAGCAACACAGGACCTAAGCCGTGTCTGTGACCTACACCACAGGTCATGGCAACGCTGGATCCTTAACCCATTGAGCGAGGCCAGGGATAGAACCCACAACCTCATCGTTCCTGGTTGGATTTGTTTCTGCTTCGCCATGACGGGAACTCCGTGTATGAGAAACTTTATGAAGGTATCTCAAATCTTTTAAGAATTTTGTGGCATAACGTTTATTAAAAACACCCTGCAAAAGGGGAGATGGCCTTCTAGAAGGTGGAATCTGCTGAGACCACATCTGTGCTTCCGGTCCCACAGCTCCCATACACCCTTTTGTATCTAGCGCATCTCATTCAAGGAGCAGTGCTGGCGTACCTTTCTTTTAAATGAGGAATAGGTGTTTATTTCAGCGTCTGTGCCAATCTAGAACACTCTTCAGAGGAATAAACCTGGCCTGCAGAAATGGCATTTTAATCCACCCTTTTTGAGTTTTTTCTTTAAGATGTGTTTTTGCCAGTAGTCTTCATGTTTTAAAACCCACGCATGGCAAAAAGATTTATTGCTTGTTAAGCAAACCTCCACTTGGCTAGAGGATTAAAGGAAGGAGTCAAGATGGGACGACTGTCAATATATAGTTGATGTATCTTCTCCCTTCCTCCCCCTGGTTCACACTTTAGTCTGTGCCCATTCTGAGTTGAAAGATGAGTAGCCTGCTCTGTGCTTTCCTTGTTCAGGGGATGAAAAAAATGGAAGATGGTGGTGGGCATGTAGAATCTTCTCCTGGAGGCTCAGGTCCTTAGGTATGTCAGCGTCTTCCCTGCCATTAGTGGGATTTCTTGGCATCTTACTTACACGCCAGGAGTTAAGGGGTCCTTTTAACCTGCATCTTGAGTGAGTCAAAGACTCGAGACCTTTCCGTATTGGAGCCCGTACAGTTCTGTGCTGTAGTTATCTCAGCAATGCCTCATGCACATTTCAGATCTTGTCTGCTTATGTAGGGGATGGGAAGAAAGCCTGGAAGAGAAGGTGGATTTAGTGTTACTGCCAATGAGGTGGGCCAGAGGGGAGGATGAGGTGACTGCGGAGGAACAGTTAACTTTAGGGACTGTGATAGGCAGGGGTCGTGCCTGCCTGAATCTGCCGCCTGGAGAGGTGAGTGGAGAAGAATCAGGTTATTGAGGGGGTGATCTGGTCAGCAGAGGGCACTGGGAGCCTGAACAGGGTTGCCGAGCCAGTTGGTAAGGCAAAGAGAACCCTTCTGTGTTTTCTGCCCAAGGCTGTTCCCTCCATGCTTGTTGGTGGGTTTAAGGCTGTAGATGAAGACCAGCAGGAATCTCCTGCTGGCATTTTCCCATTATGTATTCTGTGTGTTCTCTTCACTCCCGTTCTATCATTCAGTGTTATTAACTGCTGGGTTTTGTCCCCGGCCCTGAGCCCTCCACTGCTGTTCACTTTGTAAAGATCATCTGAGATTCCCGTCTCACTGATCCAAATGCACAGGCTCCATGATAACACTGAAAACATGTGCATAGTTTTATATTTTTAGGAAAGGTAGGTGTAAAAAAAATTATGTAATTGGTGCCTTTAGAATTCAAGCTGCATAAAAATGAAAGTTAAATCTCTCTTATCCTGGACGTTGGTTTGTCCTCATAGACATAACCGCTGTCACTAGTTTCTTAGGCAGTTTAAGTGTTTTCTTCTAGGTATATTTTCTACATAAAATACACACAGAGATGGGAGCGTGTTGTGCACGCTCTTCTGTTTCTTGCTTCTTTTTCACTTGTCAGCACGGCTCATGACTTTGTCCCTGTTGAGCATGGAGCTGCCTCGTGCTTGTAAAGGACTCCACATTAAGGATTTCACGAGATGGGAGCACACTATATTTTTGTAACTCTTCCTCTATTGATTGTTTCCAGTCTTTTGCTTTTTACAGACAAAGCCACAGTAAACATTCTTAAAAAATGTTTAACATGAATCTTAGCCATGGTTGGTGAATGTTATCTGTGGGAAAAATATCTAGGAGTGGAACTACTGGTTCAGAGCAGATGTGTTTTTCAGTGTTCTTGTTGAAATATTCATTTGGGCAGTACTGTCCTGTTTTGCTTATTCTCACCTGTCTTTGCACGTGTAATCCTTTCTTCTTTTTGCTCTTTTACCTGTTTTGGTTTTTTGTTTGTCCCTTAGGTGGAAATACCTTTTATTCTTTATTGAGTTTTGAAGGAATTGGTTTTGCTCAAAAATTTACCATGTTGGAGTTCCCTGGTGGCTCAGTGGGTTAAGGATCTGGTGTTGTCACTCCTATGGCTTCGACTCCTGGCCTAGGCCCTTATGCATGCCATGTTGCTTCCTCCCCCTGGCCTGGAACTTCAGTCAGCTTTTTTAGCATTGAAAACTCTCCTTTTATCTAAAGAACTTAGAAGTCAGTGAGAGAACAAAAATATACAGCCTTTATGATCAAACTGTCCTTTTACTAGGGATCTGTATATGAGTTGATATTGGGAGTTCAGAACTCTTTTTTGGGGTATCACTAAAGACTTGACATCACTAGCAGGGCTCATTCCTCCAAGTCACAGGAAATATTTGGAAATTCGTCAAGTTTGGGGCTCTCTGTTGAGGGTTTTGAACTCTGACAACAGCACAATAAACTTAATCTGGTGTATACTGTGTACAAACTCTATAGATTCATGTTCCTAAAACAGGCTCTCTACCCTGATGTCCATCAGGTCACTCTCATGACAGGAATCTTAGCCCTATGTTCTCAAATACATATTTAGGGGAGTTTTAGTGTAAAGTGGATTTCCTCATTGAGTACATAATCAATTGAACCCACTCCAATTTATGTAAGTTGGACCGATACAAGGAACACAAGCTTTTAATGTTATGGTTCAGTTGTATAAGATTTATCATTTGAGCAACCTTGCAGTAAAACTTGCTCATTAGTTAGTCAGTGACAGTTTTCCTGTCATTAACCCGTGCTTACGTGGGTTCAGTTAATAGAAGAGGGAAATGCAAAGAGAAGAAAAAGGAAAGCCTGAATTGCTGACTGTGAAGCCGTGGGAGGTGATGACTCCTACGAGAGGCACTAGCACTGCTTCTGGTATCATTCGGGACACTTGGGTCCTTGGTCACACTGAGCGTGTCTTATTTGTGACCCTTTTTCATCCTTTGTAAGGTACTGATGTCATCATCTCACTTGGACGTCACAAAAGGGTGAGTTTGAGTTTATCTCGCATTTCCTACATAGCTAAACCCGAGTCTTCCACGGAACTGATGAGTTGGTGGCTGTTGCAAAGAGGCATGGGGTTGGAGCTCAAAGACTAGGATTCTTTATATATATGTATGCGTGTGTATATATACACACACACACACATATGTATATGTTAGAGTTGATCTACAGTTGATGTAGTTCCCTGTGCTATACAGCAGGACCTCATTGCTTATCCATTCTAAATGTAATAGTTTGTGTCTACCAATCCCAAACTCCTTGTCCATCCCACTTCCTCCCTCTCCCTCTTGGTAACCACAACTTTCTACTCCTTGAAAGACTGGGACTCTGAAGGCCCTTGCCAGTACAGGGAAATGGAGAGAAACGATTAGCAGGTGCAGTGAACCCAGTGCAGTACTATCTTGATATGATCCTTGTTACTCACTGTGCTTTGAGGGTAACAGTATATACCCCCCTTTTGCCCTTTTTCTTACTGAGTTAAAATTTTTTTTCAGTTATTAAAGTGTAGACCAATCAGTACAACAAACACTCATACCAGCATAAAAAAACTTTTTATTGACGTGGAGTTGATTTACAACGTTGGTGTTAATTTCTTCTGTACAGCAGAGTGGTTCAGTTATACATACAGTTTCCTTCTTTTTCGTATTATGGTTTGTTACAAGATGTTGAATGTAGCTCCCTGTGCTACACAGTAGGACCTTGTTGTTTATCCGTTCTATATATAATAGTTTGCATCTGCTAATTCCAAACTCCCACTCCATCCTTGGCAACTACAAGTCTGTCCTCTGTATCTGTGGGTCTGTTTCATAGATAAGTTCATTTGTGTCATAGTTTAGATTCCACATATAAGTGGTATATGGTATTTGTCTTGGTCTAACTTCACTTAGTATGATAATCTGTAGGTCCATCTATGATGCTGCAAATGGGATTATTTCGTTTTATGACTGAGTAGTACTCCACTGTGTGTGTGTGTGTGTGTGTTTGTGTGTGTGTGTGTGTGTGTGTATATATGTATATATATGCACACACACCACTTCTTTTTCTGTTCATCTGTGGATGGACATTTAGGTTATTTCCATGTCTTGGCTACTATAAATAGTGGTGCTATGAACAGAGGGGTAAACTCACCAGTTTTTAACACCATACCACTCCCACATGCACACACCTCTCCTTTCCTCCCTCTCTCTGTTTCCTTTTGCCCAGCCATCTGAAAGTAGGTTTTAAATAGCAGGTCACTTCATTCCTAAGTATTCAGTGTACATCTCCCAGGAGCAGGGACATGAGAGTGAGAATATTTTTGAGGAGGCTGCCATCCACCCTGTCACACAGTGTCCCCTTGATGGGGACTCACAGAAGAAATTCTTCCCTTAGGCCTTAACACTAAGTAAAGCTCCTCAGTTTTGGGGCAACAAAAACTGTGAGGCTGCTAAGACACTCAGAATTCAATTTTCAAAAGGCATAGAACCTGTTGATTAGCATCTGCAACTTTGACCTTTATTTGGCTATTAGATTTTTTTTTCTCCCTGTGACCATTCATACCTATTCCCCTTTTACAATCTTATATGGTTATGCAGAGAACTCCCAGGAACATTAGAATGAGTTGGTGTATAAAAATGAACTCAAAGTGAATCTGAAATTACAGTGTGCCCTCAGCTGACCCCTCAGAGAGGAACAGGTCGTTGTTATCCGGCCTCTTCATGCCCTTTCTGGGACACCAAGACTAAGTGGCTGGAATTTCCCCCACCTAAAGCCGCACTACTTTCTTTTTTCTTTTGAATGTACTTCCTCCAGCTTCATCTTAAAGACACTGTCATCGTAAGTGGTACAGGACGAGTCACACCCTGGCACACACCCACCTCTCCGAAAAAACCCTGAGCCTCATGTTCTCTCTGGAGTGGCTCTGCCCACTCGGACCTGGTATGGCTTTCGGGAACGAGGGGCCCCTGGCATTGGTGGGACGTGAGCAGCTCTTCGATGGTTGCATCTGTGGGAACTAAGTGCAGATGATAAGAAGGGTCTGATGGAATGCTAGAGACGGTGCTGTGGGCTGTTCATAATGGAGGGTTATTATCTGAACTAGTAGGGGTTGTGGAGATGGTTGGAAGCCACGTGCTGCTGGAGGAGTGTGATGACCAGGACTGGAGCCCAGGCCCGGGAAGAGGAGATAAAGGGAGTGCGGACGGGCTCGGCCAGACATCACTCTGCTGTGTGCCCTCTCCTTGGATCATGCCGGAGATGGTCACCCAGTTGTAGAGGGGAGACCCAGGGTAGAGACTCGATGGCGGGACATCTAGTTGGTGGAACTGCCACGTTCTGGGCCAGGCTTTGTATATGTGTCATCTCATGTGGCCCCAGAGGAACCCTGTGAAGTATAAGCAGTTCTCGCTCGCCAATGGAAAATGAGGTTCGGAGACGTTAAGAAACTGGCCTCGCACGTGAACACGCGCTACCTCCAGGGTCATATATATGGAAGTTCCTGGGCCAGGATTGAACTTGTGCCTTCACACTGACCCAAGCTGCAGCAGTCAGGTTCTTAACCTACTATGCCACAGCGGGAACTCCTTTTCCATCCTTCTTTTTTAAAAAGACCTTTTTTTGGGAAGTATAACTTAAAGAGTGTACACATAAGCTCAAAGTACGTCTCAGTGGATTTTCACAGATTGAAGGCACTTGTATAAATAACTTGCACCCAGATCAAGATGCAGAACTTTACTAACACCCTGGGCCTGCTTTGCACCCTTCAGTCATTATTCCTCCAAGAGTAACCACTGACCTGAGTTTGATCTCTGTTTAACCAGCATCCTACAGTATATACTCTTTTCTGTTAGACTTCTTCCTCCCAGCCTTATATCTGTGAGATTCATCTGTGTTGTTGACCTCTTTGTTTTTCAGATTGTGTCTAGAAAAAGCATTTATGCTCTAGGGCTGGAATATCCCCTTAGGGTACAGTTGGTATTTTCAAAACTTATAAATTCAGAAGATGGAGTCAATTAGGTGTCATCACAGTTTGCCGTGTTTTGACCTTTGGAAGAAAAAGCCATCTGAATTTTCAGGTCCTTGATATAAAGGATTCCTTCTATATTCAGGGAAATACTTTTCAGTATTTGGGGGGGGAGGCGTACTCACAGCATGTGGGATTTTCTAGGCCAGGGATCGAATCTGAGCTGCTGCTCTGACTTGAACCACAGCAGTGACAATGCCAGGAGTCCTTAACCTGCCCAGCCACATGGGGACTCCTACCTTTCAGTATTTTTAAAGACTAAGATCTTGGTGCATTCAGGGTCTCTGCCAGAGATGTTTTTCTCTTAGAGATGAAATGTGTTCTTATACAGTAGCTAGTATCCGGAAAACTTGTTTGTAAATGAAATAAAATTTGGTTTTATCAAAGTGTCAGCATATGTGGGATCTTGATGGGGAAAGAAGTTGGAAATTTGCGAAGTGGAAGTTGTGCTGTTTTGCAAAAGACCATCAGAAACCACCCTTCATTAAATAAATTGAATCTATGCCTCATTGCAATGAAGGAGAGCACTGGCTGGAGAGGAGAGGTTAGAAGGCACCTGCCCTGGGATTTGGCTAATATTGGGGGTGGGGGGAGTGGTCTGCAAAGCACAAGTTCCCTCCGGATTAGGTGTTTTGAAAAAGTAGAGGCAGGAGTTCACTTGTGGTACAGCGGGTTAAGGATCCAGCATGTCGCTGCAGCATCTCAGGTTGTGCTGTGGCGGGGGTTTGATCCCTGGTTTGGAAACTTCCACATGCCGCAGCAGTGGCCAAATAAAGGTTAAAAAAAAAGGCAGGGTCAGTTCTGTGGTTGGGTACCTCTGTAAATCTTATCTCCAGTGGGGACAGAGTGGACTCAGATGAAAGCTATAATCTGTTAATTGGTGAAAGAGTAGCAGGTGCTCACAGAGGGGGGATGTTTGGTGGTTTGTGGGTTTCACGGTGATCTTGTGTCATTCTGTCGTGGTCTCGGAGTGGCCTTGTTTGATGTGGATGTCCTGTGAGCTTGTTTGTGTCCTACAGGAGAACATCGCTGCCTAGACATGCATGTCACATCGGTTTGTGACATTGAGCTTTAGCTGTGAGCCTCAGACCCGCTTCTGGGTGTCAGGGGCTGCTGCTGTTTTTTTTTTTTTTTTCTCTCTCTTTCTCAAGGAAAATTTCTTAGGCTTCTATTTTCCATAAACCTACACTTTTATGTTATGGGTGTTCTTAAAATAGGACTGACCTTTAGTAGACACTTAGGGCATAAGATACTCAATAAGGATTCTGAACAGAAAGTATATTTAGAACATTACCCTTTAGAGCCTTGTGTTCGGGCTTCTTAAATGACGGGGTTGGCCTGTGTGGACTGGTTTGTGGAGGTTTTAGGTAATCCTTGAGAAGTCACGTGGGCCTTTGGCAATGGCTCCTTCACACTAGCCCCTTCTCCCCTTACCTGCTGAGTGAAGCTAATTATAACAGTGACCCACATTTCTTGTGATGTAATGGTTCAGGCTCACGGTGATGAGATGTGATATCTGCTAACTTGTACTGTGTTTGCTTCCGAAAAGGATTCGAGGTGGCCAGGGCCATGTGCCTTTCCTCTGAGCCTTCCAACCACGTCTTTTCCCTTTATCTCTTCCCCTTTCCTTCCCCTACTGGCCTGGCATAGGTGAGCAGTCACAATTGTGAGAAAACTCTGCCCACGAAGATAAAAATTTTCTGAGACATGGGGAGGGGGACCCCTTCATCTAAGAAAACTATATCTTAGATGCCCCATGGAGGTACTGAGATAATTCACTGTGATCGTTTTTTTTTTTTTAATTTTTAAATTTTTCCCTAATTTTTTTTTTTAGTTTAAAAAAATAGAGATATGGTTGATTTACAGTATTTATGTTTTAGGTGTACAGCATAGTGGTTCACAATTTTTAAAGTTTATACACCATCTATAACTATTACAGAATACTGGCTGTGTTCCCTGTGCTGTGCAAAAGTAGATCCCTGTAGCTTATTTATCTTATATGTAGTGTTTTTGTCTCTCACTCCCCTACCCCTAACTTGGCCCTCTGTCTTCCCTCTCCCCACTGGTAACCACTGGTTTGTTCTCTAGAATCTGTTACTACTTTTTAAAAAAATGTTTTCAGCTGCGTCTGGCTAACACTTCACTGGCATATGGAAGTTCCTGGGCCAGGGATTGAATCTGAGCCACAGCTGTGACCTGTGCTGCAGCCTGCAGTGACGCTGGATACTTAACCCACTGAGCCAGGCCAGGGATCGAACCCACATCCTTATGGACACCATGTCGGGTTCTAAGCCCATTGCACCATAGTGGGAACTCCGTGATTGCTTTTTAATATAGGGTATGTGCAACAGGAAGCTTCGTATTTTGGCCAGCTCTGCATTCTGGTGGTTTGTGAAGAGTTGGGGCTTGGATGTCACATGCTGGGTCACCTTAGACTCCTGGCCTTTTCACAGGGGCCAGGGATGGCACTCGATGGGCACATGCTTTTCTAATTTTCCTGTGGAACAGAGCATTTTACCTTTGGGTTTCTGGTTCCTCTGTTTGCTACTCGACTGCTTATAAGTGTAGCCTTACCTGTGAGCTGCAGCGTTGTATGAATGCTCATCCCATTTCCTGGACCAGAAGGGGAAACTGGCTAGTGAGAGTGGTGAGTTTTACCTTGTAACATCCAGCCTGATGACAAGGTTCTATAAAGGGAAGGGAAAAGAGAAGTATTTGGAGCAATTGAATAAGAGCTTCAAACCAATATATAGGTTAAAAAAAAAAAGCTAGAAAGTAGATATTTTGGAGCCAAGAGTAGCGTTTTGTGCCTTTTTTTTTTTTGACCATGCCCCCGGCATATGGAAGTTCCCCATCCAGGTATTGAACCTGTACCACAGCAGTGACAACACTGGATCCCTAACTGCTAGGCTACCAAGGAACTACCTGTGCATGTTGTGATGTTTTGATTTTATTTTTGAATAAATACATGGCTACTTATCCCACTGAAATTCCTTGAAATGGCATTCTAAATTCATAAATACCAAGATTTAATTATATACACTTTTCTGATTTTTTAATCTCTATGTTCCTGTGTTAATCACTTTAGAGTAGGTTTTACTCTGCCATATGGCAGGTTGTGACATATTGTTTTCAGTATTGGGGCTATTATAACTTTCCCCTTCCATATCATGGCCCTTAGATCCTGCGGGGGTTTTACTTTGGAGAGAACTTATATCCTAAAAATCTCCTATTAATCCATTTGTTAAGGTTCATATGTCTTTATTTTAGCTCTCTAGTGAGACTTTTTTTTTTTTAATGACTGCACCCGAATTATATAGAAATTCCTGGGCCAGGTATTAAATCCAAGCCACAGCTGCCACCTGTGTCACAGCTGCAGCAACACAGAATCCTTAACCCACTGCACTGGACTGGGGATTGAACCTGTGCCTCTAGAGTGACCCAAGCTGCTGCAGTCGGATTCTTAACCCACTGCGCCATGGCGGGAACTCCTAGTGCGGCTTTTAAAACTGCTTTCCTTCATGTAAGTCTTGCAAGCCTTTCATCTTTTTTCTTAGGTATCTTGTTCTTGCCATTATGAATATGAATTTTTCTGTTTTACCTTTTCCTATTTAGGAAGAGTTTGTGTATGTGTGTGTTTAATATATTGCTTGGCTTCTGGTGTTGTTGCTGGACAATTATTGGTTGGTTCTCTTGCGCTTTCTAGATGGGTGACATCTGGAATGAGACACTTGTGTTCCCTTCTTCCTAGCATTGTCCAAACTTTTACCGCAGAATCAGGTCTTACATTTAACTTAACATGTTCAGCTGGTTAGTTATACCTAGTAAACAAAAGAGAGTACTGATTTAAACAGTGTTGGCTCCTCCTCTCTTGCTCCGTGAGCGTTTGTAGGCCCTGGGTCGTTCTCTCCTTCTCTCTGTTGGCTACTGGTGTTTCCTTGGACCTTTCCACTGGTGCAGAACAGGATTCCTACCCCAGTCCAACCATATCATAATCAAAGGAGAACTGACCTGATGTTGTTTCCCAGTCACAACCCCACCTTGGAAGCCAACCCAGATGTCAGAAGCCCCTCTACCATATTTCCTGTTTGTGCTGAGATAGTTTGTACGACGTCGAATAATACTGATGATAGCATATGTCTTTTTCATGTTCTCAACTTAATGGGAGTGCTTCTAATGTTTTACTCATAAATACGTTGTTTGACGAAAGCTTTGGGTAGAAACTTAGAGGATTTTGCTTTGTTTGCTATCACGAGTGAGCAGAGTTTGGGGGCAAATGTTTTTCATCTGTTAATATTTTAAAAATCTTTTTTTTTCTGTCTTTTTAGGGCTGCACCCATGGCATATGGAGGTTCCCAGGCTAGGGGTCTAATCGGAGCTGTAGCTGCCAGCCTACACCACAGCCACAGCAACACCAGATACAAACACCGTCTGCGACCTACACCACAGCTCACGGCAACGCCGGATCCTTAAATCACTGAGCGAGTCCAGGGATCAAACCCACAGTCTCATGGTTCCTAGTCGGGTTCGTTTCCGCTGTGCCATGATGGGAACTCCTAATATTTTAAAAATCTTAATAAAATACATTAAGACATCATCTAATGTTGAAGTATTCACTTATTCTTGAGATAAACCTTATTAAGGAATATTTTTAATTTTGATGCATTGCTAAATTCGTATTCTGCTAATATTTTCTGCAAGATCTCTGTACATATATTATGCAAAATTGCCTTTGACTTTTTTTGTTGGATAGTTTCGAAAGCAAGGTCACTTTGGGGTAGCTTTCCTTGATTTTTTTTTTCTTTTTAATTAACAAGTATAGTTTGTATAACATGGCAGTTTTCCTTAAAAGTTTGGTGGAACTAGCTCTTAAAAAAACATATGGGGTGGTATCCTTTCTAGATGGGGGAGGCTTTAAAAAATGTCAGAAGTGCTCATGGTGGAAGAGTAGTGGTGACAAGTAACCTATTTAGTGAGGCAGCTGGATATGTCACACATCAGTGGTGGCACTTTAAGTGATAGGTGTGTACACGCATCCATGTGTGTGTGCATGTGTGTTGCTCCTCGTGCTTGGGGTTGTGAAATTGCTCCTCAGGACTTTTTAGCAAGTGCTATTTTTTTCAGGATTGCAGAATTGCTTTTATTATTTTGGTAGGAGTAAATAGTACAAAATTAGGTCCACATGTCCATGTTCTTGACATAATATCATCCGACACTTTCAAAATGCCATTTGGCAGGCTTGTGGGGGCGGGTGGTCAGAACTCTTGGCTTGGTCCGTTTCAGCCAGTTTGGTGCCTGTGCAGGTCTTAAAACATCATATTGAGTACAGAGTTTTGTGCCCTAGCATGATATGTGTATCCTGAAAAATGTTGCATTCTGCAAAATCACACCTAAAAATAATCATGGCTTGAGGGAACAGCAGTGTTGAGGCCAACCGCTCTCGATGCGATGTTGTAACTTGGAGAACTAACCAAACAGTTCTGAGTAACTTAGGACATGCAACTTGGACTTTCGGAGTGGTTTTCAGGAGATCAACAACTTTCAAATGATGAATTGCCAATGCCTGAGGTGCCCGCTGTGTGTCCAGGACTCAGCCCATGGAGAGAAAAAGATAAAAAAAAGATCTTCGTCCTGGAAGTTCTCCTGGACAAGAATCTTTGAACTTTTAACTTCTTCTTCCCTCGCCCCTTAGAAAGAGATTGTCCAGGCGTTCCTGTTGTGGCTCAGCAGCAAGGAATCTGACTAGCATCCATGAGGACACAGGTTTGATCCCTGGCCTTGCCCAGTGGATTAAGGATCCAGCGCTGCTGTGAGCTATGGTGTAGGCCAGTGGCTACAGCTCCAATTCGACCCCTACCTGGGAACCTCCATATGCTGTGGGTGTGACCCTAAAAAGATAAAAAAAAAGAAGAAGAAGAGGTTGTCCATCCCAGGCCTCATCCTGTTCAGTCACAAAGGAACCTGTCGCAGTCGCTCTCCATGAGCAGACCCGTCAGATTTCAAGTGTTCTTTTCTGGAGGATAAATAACTGTTTATTGAGAAAACTTGGAAAAACAGCTTCCTGTAAAAACACTGTGTCATCAGTGCCATCCTTCAGAACCACCTCTGTTGCTCTGGTTTATGTGCCTCTGTCATTTCTAATGCATCTGAGGGTTGGTGTGGAACTTTTTTTTTTTTTCTTTTGGCTACGCTTCCAGAATGCGGAAGTTCCCCCACACCACAGCGGTGACAATGCCAGACCCATCACCATTAGGCCACCAGGGAACTCCTCTGTGGATCTTTTAAGCAAGCAGAATTGGGATTGTGTTGTTCATCCAGTTCTATTCTTACCTGTGGAATACATGTGATAATCGTCACTTGTTCTTTTTTTTAAATTTTTTTTTAAAATTTTTGCTTTTTAGAGCCACACCCGTGGCATATGGAGATTCCCAGTCTAGGGGGTTGAATCGGAGCTACATCTGCTGGCCTATGCCACAGCCACAGCAATATCAGATCCAAGCCACATCTGCGACCTACACCACAGCTCATGGCAACGCTGGATCCTTAACCCACTGAGAGAGGCCAGGGATCGAACCCACAACCTCATGGTTCTTAGTCGGATTCGTTTCCGCTGCTCCATGATGAGAACTGCAATCATCACTTGTTGTGAATTAGGGCAGCATAATTATTCCATTGTTAGAGTAAAGTAATGTTAATTGGTGCCTATATTTCCTGCTTTTGTAACAGCAAATTACACACGCTTAGTGCTTTGGAACAACATAAGTTTATTATCTTATGGTGCTGTAGCAATCCAGCTCAGGTCTCGCTGAGCTGCAGTCAAGGTATGGCAGGGCTGCCTTCCATTCTAGAGGCTCGAGAGGACAGTCCATTACCTTGCCTTGTCTGGCTTGTAGAGGCTGCCTCCAGTCTTTGCCTGGTGGTCCCTCTTCCATCTTCAAAGTCAGCCATGTCAGGGCAAGTCCTGTCACCTGGCCTCTGACCACGTCTCTGCCTCCGTTTACAGTTTCATCCTATTACTTTTTTATGGCTGCACCTGCGGCATATGGACGTTCCCAGGCCAGGGATCGCATCTGAGCCACAGCTGTGGGAACACGGTGTCCTTAACCTACTGCGCCAGGCGGGGGATCAAACCTGCGCCTCCCCAGTGACTCGAGCTGCTGCGGTTGGATTCTTAACCCACTGCAACATGGCGGGAACTCCTCCACTTACCATTTAAAGGACCCCTGTGATTACACTGAGCTCACCCAGATACACAGGATAATATTATTATTATTATTATTATTTGTTTTTGCCTTTTGTCATTTTAGGGCTGCACCCGCGGCATGTGGAGGTTCCCAGGCTAGGGGTCTAATCGGAGCTTTAGCCACTGGCCTATGCCACAGCCACAGCAACGCAGGATCCGAGCCACGCCTGAGACCTACACCACAGCTCACGGGAACGCCGGATCGTTAACCCACTGAGCAAGGCCAGGGATCGAACCCGCAACCTCATGGTTCCTAGTCGGATTCATTAACCACTGCGCCATGACGGGAACTCTGATAATCTTATTTTAAGTTCAGTTGATTAGCAACCTGAATTCCATTTCTTCCCTTACTTCCCCTTTGCCATGGAAATATATTTTCACAGGATTTAAGGTGTCACTATCTTTGGGGAGGTGGCCGTTCTCCTGCCCGTGCTGGTCTCCTGTGGTTGATGAACTGGTTGTTTGCATCAGTGTGGATGACAGTTCAGTGAGCAGCTTCATATCGATCTGTGTATATCTCTGGTTAATCCGTGGACCACCTTTCTGTAAAGGGAATGTTTCAAAGTGAGAATTTTAACATTTCTGACAAAAATTACCAAATTACTGAAACTCCAGTCTTGGTTGGGGAGGAGAACCAAGTTCAATGCCAAAGAGAATTTTTCAGCACGGTGAAGAGATGATTTTCTTCCTTAGTTGCGCTTCAATTAGAATGTATGGTTCTGTTTCTCATTATAGCTTTATTACATCCCCTGCACCTTCTGACTTACGTAATATGCATTTATTTGCTATCTGTTTGCTAGATAAATGAGTAAGGAAATTACACACACATGCACGTCACTCCTTCCATTAAACTCCTTGCACTTTGTTTCTTTTCCAGTATTAAATCTTAGTAGATGATCTGTCTGAATTACTAACCACAGTTAATTTTTTAGCATTTTGGATGTTGACAACTGTTTCGTGTTTAAATGTAACACTGCCTCAACATCACTGAAATGAGGGACGTTTATTCTCACGTAAAGCATTTCAGGTATACTTGGATGGTTTTTAACTCTTCTGTCTTGCTAATTTTAAGGGTTAAATATGAGTCCTGTGTTCTCTACTTTCTCCCTTCCTCCTTTTTCTTTTTTTTTTTTTTTTACTAAGTATGGTAGATTTACAATGTTTTGCCAGTTTCTGGTGTACAGCAAAATGACACACACACACACACATATATATTCCCTTTCTTATGTTATCTTCCATCGTAGTCTCTCCCAAGAGACTGGATATAGTTTCCTGTGCCATACAGTAGGGCCTCATTGTTTATCTAATGAACAATGAATGGTTCTAAATGAAATAGTTTGCATCTTTTTCTTTTTTAATAGGAAAAGTTAAGTATAGAATCGTCACGAATTTATATAAATGTCAGAGTGAATGAAACCTTGTGTTATGCTAAAATAGGCAGAATAAAATGATGCCTTATTTAAAAATTTTATTTATTTTTGACCGTGCCCACCACATGTGCAAGTTCCCAGGCCAGGGATCAAACCCGTGCCACAACAATGGTAAGGCAGATCCTTAACTGGTAGACCTCTGGGGAATTCCCTAAAACCATGTTTTAAATGACTGTTCCACAGTCCCTTATCCCTGGGGCCAGATGTGTTTGAGAATTAAGGTTTTTGGGTGGTGAGGATGGGGGTGTTTTAGTCTCTTAGGGTTGCCATAACAAAGTCCCACACACTGGGTGGCTTAAAACTACAGAAATTTATTCTCTCACAGTTCTGGAGGCTAAAGATCTGAAGTCAAGGCATTGGCAGGGCTGTGCCCCCGGAAGCCTTGAGGGGGAGTTCCTTCCTTGCCCCCCCAGTCTCTGTTGATCCCAGGCGTTCCTGGGCTTGCAGCTGCAACATTTCAGTCTCTGCCCCCACAGTCAACAGTCCTTGTGTGTCTGTTTCCCGTTCTTATAAGGACACCAGGCATATTGGATTAGGGCTCATCCTAATGACCTCATCTTAATTTGATTACATCTGCAAAGACCCTGTTTCCAAACTAAGCTGCATTTGCAGGTGCTTTGGAGTTAAGACTTCAGCAGATCTTTTCAGGGGGTGGGGGTGGGGACACATTTCAACCCATAACTGGGTGGGGTGTCGGAAGGTAATGCTGGGCACGTGCCATGTGTAATGATACCTCCATTGGGTGGGAACAGCAGCCCATCATCAAACCCACCAGCAGACATTGACCAGGCCCCCCAGGGCTGGTAATTTAGCTGCAAGCAGCCTCATGGCCTTTCAGAGCAGGCTTTGCCACCAAACACGCTAAAACACAACTGGTCAGGCTGGTTGGCTTCTTGCTAGACGGCTACAGCTTATGGTTGTCAGAATCTCTTGGATTTGGAGTTGTATTTAAAGCTAAAGGTTTGCATTAGGTTTTGCATTAGGTTTTGACCTTGACTCCCAGCAGCGGGTTCGTGAGCTTGCTTGGCAGTTCTGACAGAGGAGGGTTTCTTCATATGTGCTGTAGAATGTTATCTTGTTCTTGTTCTTTTTCTCCTACCTGGGAAGTCACCTCTCTGGTTGCACAGACTCAGCCCCAGGTAGCAAGGAGGTGATGTATTTTGACCACCACATGCTCCTGTCCAACCAGAGTAGTAACTTTATGCTTCTGAAAGTTAGACCTGTGCTAGATGGTGAACCTCCTTGCCCTCCTTCCTAGGAGAAAAACAGAATCTCCCCACCAGCCATCCCCAAGTCACAAAGCCAGTCTCCTCTTTAACCAAAGCTCCATGCCTTTCCCCTCTTCACGGGGGCGGGGCTGGTGTCCGTAGAAAGCATAGAATCCAAGCCCCTAGACACCTTTGACGGAACAGGCAGAGGATGAGCAGGAAGTATATTGGTTGCCACCTTCTCACCTGCAGCCGCGTAAGAAACAGACCCCGCTTTTTAACTGCAAAAATAGGAGGCAGTTTGCTTAAATCCCCGTATCTTGCCTGCACACAGAGAACTGCTAGAAGGAACGTCCAGCTAGAGTGGCATCAGACATCATTCAAGCAGATTCATTGCGACAGTCCTTAATGGCAGAAGTATTGCCAGCATCTGCAATGTCAGGGAGATGCACCTCAGTGAGACAGGACATTCATGACATCAGAAATCCTTAGAGGACGTTGATTCGCAGAGAATACTTAGACTGAGGGAGATGAAGGGAGACTACACTTACAACTCAACCGGTTTTATCAAATGTGAAAGTGTTGGGTCTAGAAGCGATGGATAACGGTGTGAACAGTGCATTTCCTAATAGAGTGTTTGCTTTCTGCTTGGGAGTTTTCTGCTTTCCTGCAATCTATTCTTATTCTTTTTGTCCTCTTCCTCCCCTCTAAATCCTTTGGTCCAGGTGCCTGTTACTTTGAGGGGGAAAATTGGATTCTCTTATATGTAATCACAGTACTGTCCTCCATTGCTGCCAATTACCGACTGAGTTTGGGGTAACTGTTCCGTAGGAGTTCCTGTTCCAAGCAGGGTACCAGGGCAGGATGGTGATGAAGGAGGAATACTAGGGGTATGTGGCTCCAGTTCTCGCTTCCCTCCTGACCAGCCAACTTGCTTGGTCTCAGTGTCCTCTGGTGACAGCTGGAATCCCTTTGAGTAGGTGACTGATTTTTTTTCTCAGCTGCTATGTCATAAGGGGTTACTTCACATTTTACAGAGGGGGACATGTAGGCTTAGGGAAGGAGGATGTTTGCTGAGGTTTATTAGAAGTTGACAGCAAAGCCAGGGCCAGAGCTGAGGTCTTACAATGGCTGGTGCAGTGTCTGCTCATCTGCTTCTGGTTTGCCACCTGGGCTTCCCCTTGGAACCTCTGGCCCTGCTCCTGGGAGCTGGCCCAGGGTGTTGGGGGAGGGGCTGAGCATCAGCAGTTTTGACCTCCCCTTTTTATAAAATGAATATTAGATGATGCTAATGCAATATCGGTACTGGATTTTGGGAATGCTTTGCCTACAAGGCAGTCTGTCCCTGGTGTGTGTATATGTACATATAAATGCAAGGTGAATATTCATTTTTATGGTACTTGAGTGCCTAGTATGTATAAGGCAGTGTTCTCAGCCATGCGGATGTTGTGTGATAAATTAGTCACTTAACAACTCCAGAGGCACTATTAACGTATCGGGTACAGTTGATTTTTAAAATATTTATAGTGGTTTAGATACATGATATCTGTATGCATTTATATCATCATAAATTTATAGTTTATTAATAAATGAATGCATTTTAAATATCCTTGTTAAGAAACTATTTGTGGGATCATGATACCCATGCTCTAGACTTTTGCCTTTTTACTTTATCCTGGAGGAACTTTTCATTTCTAAACTTTTATCTGCCTCTCCTCTCATACTGACGAGTTTTAATTTCAGGAATTGTATTTGTTAAAGTAGATGCTAAACTGCTGAAAGGGAGACCCCCAAATCCAGTGGCTATGAATTTTTCTCACTTTCGTGGAACAACCAGGGGCCCCAGGAGGTTGTTGACTGGCCTGGGGGTAAACCTGGCCCCTGGGTTGGGAGATGGGTCTGATTCCAGCCTGTAGGCAGCAGGAATGAGCCTGGATGACACTTGCCTCCTTTTAAAAGGTGTGACTCCTGAGTTGGTGCCTGCTTTTTCCACTTACCTCCTATAGACCAGAAATTAGTTTCATGGCTGCACCTAGCAGATGGGGAGGCTGGGAGGTGTGGTCCAGCTAGTATGCAGCAGGATCCTATTAGCACAAGGATGGAGAAGGATGCTGGGGTCTGTCACTTGCCCTCTGCTACGGCTAGGCCACTGCCCAGCAGTGGCACTAGGGGTGCAGGTGTATGTTAGAGCTGCCCAGCACACGGTTGTAATTTGGCAGTAAGCATCTGTGAAGGCTGATGTCAGGGTGTGAAAGGCTGTGAAGGGTCTGGAACCACTGGACTGTGTGTTCCTCTTCATCACTTTTCTGTCATGAGAACCTGACCGTCAGCCAGCCAGCAGCGGAGGGGAGGGAGAAAAGGCCCAGAGACAAAGAAAAAGGTTTCCCCGCATCTTAGTGTGTGCCTGTTGACCCAGCGTTTTGAGCGCCTGCCCTCTGCCAGGTATGGTTCTAGGCTCTGAGGCTCAACAGCTCCCAGCAGACCAGGCCTAGCTCTGCCTCATAAGCCCACATTCTGGTGAGGAGTCACAGGGTGACACAGGCAAGGGGCGGGGGGAGAAACTCCAGGGCAGTGGATACTCTGATGCAAAGAAAGCAAGGTAGTGGGCCAGCCAGCCGCTTGAGGGCTGCCTTTAGGCTAGGTGGCAGGGACAGCCTCTCTGGGGCAGAGGGTGCAGTTAGCGCCCAAGTCCCACAGCGGGAACGTGTGGGGATAGACTCGCTGGCGGGTATCGTGAGCATGGGTGGGGCGGGGCAGAGGCTTCACCCTGGGAGGGCTGGTGCATTGTGGGAGGGAATGGCTACTTCTGAAAATGGCCCGAAGCCTTAGGAGGGCTTGAAGCCAGGTGACCAACGGGTCAGTTTTCTGCCTCTAAAAACACCAAATGTTGTTTTTTGCAAAAAAAAAAAAAAATGTAAAATGGAGCATAGATGGTATGAGAAAAAGAGTGGAAGCATCAGTAGGGCCTGTTAGGTGGCTGTTGTAAACCTGAGGGAGTTGATGGTGTCTGGACCAAAGGCCACGAGAAGAAGAGAATGGAACATTCTGGATCTGTTTCAGGATCCCTTGGTGTCACTGCTGTGGCTCGTGTAGCTGTTGTGGCACGAGGTCAGTCCCTGGCCTGGGAACTTTCACACACCACAGGGGGTAGGGGGGACAAAGGAAAAATCATTTGGGAGTTTCTGCTGTGGCTAAGTGGGTTAAGAATCTGACATAGTATCCATGAGGATTCATTCGATCCCTGGCCTTGCTCTGTGTGTTGATGATCCTGCATTGCCCTGCATGTGGCGTAGGCCTGCAGCTGGGCTCCAGTTTGACCCCTAGCGTGGAAACTCCCATATACTGCAGCTGTGGCCTTACACTTTCTGATGGATTGAATGGGCACGAGGCAGTGAAAGAAAGAAAAACCAAGATTCATTCAAGAGATGTGTTGGGATTGGTTGTTGGAGATGCCTTTATGGTCTCCAGTGGAAGCCGGCAAATGGGTAGTTGGTTAGGGGTCTGGAGATCTGGGGAGAATTTTCTGGCTAAGAGGTCTCCAGTCCATTTTAGGATGCACTTAAGTTCAGAACTTTGGGTGACAGTTTATACCCCTGCGCTGAGATGATCAGGGCGATTGGTGTGAGATGTGCTCTCCTGTATGCCTCCGTGTGGCTTTTGAGAGATGGATGAAAGAGCATTCTTTTTAGATATAGGGTGTGTTGAGGGTCCCCAAGCCATGTCAAGGTTTGATGATTTGCAGGGAGAACTCGCAGGACTCAGAATGTAGTCAGACGCAGTGCTGCAGTCTTTTCAGTGAAAGGCTACAAAGCAAAATCAGCACAGGAAAAAGGTCCAGAGGAAATCAGGCATGAGCTTCCAAGAGTTCTGTCCCTGTGGAGTTGTTCAGGAGGCGCTTACTTACCTCAACATCAAGTTGTGACAGCACATGTATGATGCTGGTTCCTAGGGAAGCTCATTAGAGACACAGCACCCAGGCTTTTCTCTGGGGACTGGTCATATAAAGACACCCTCTGCTTAACCTGTGCCCAACTTCCAGACTCCTCGAGGAAAGCAGGTGTTCATCACAGACCATCTTGTTTGTAAAGTTTTGACACAGCGAGCCACTTTTATTAGGGTGGTGGGAACCTTCCCTAAGTCCAAGTTGTCAGGCACCGACCAAAGGCTACCCCAAACTCCCAGGTGACTTGCTTTTAAGGCAGACCTGTCCCTGTGGTCTCTGATGTGTTTTCCCTTCCCCCCAACAGCTACGCCTTTATTCACTATCTGAAAAAGGAGGGGAGAAGGGCATATAGAGTGAAAATGAAATGACCGGAGCTTGCTGTCCACACACAGGAACAGTACATACGTGGACAAGTAGGACGTGTATGCCACCAGGACAGGTTGTCTCTAACTTGTAAGCGACAGTGGGAGCAGTAGCAAAAAGTGGCTCTTTTGTGGTTCTTAAAGATTACCTGCCACTCACCTAGCATTTAGTTACTTTGTTCAGACAAGGAAATTACAGGGTATCTCCTCCCAAAGATGAACTGCCTTGTGATGTTCAGGCACTGTGTTGACAGCACAAGTAATGTTGGCTTTGGTAGCAAGTTAGCGGGTCAGGCTTTCGGAGTGTGGTTCTCTCCATCCTTCGAACCAGTGGAAGACGTTGTTACTGGCTGGTGGGGTAGGCCGTAGAAGGACTCGGCGTCTTGGGACCATTCCGTGGTTGAGGTTTGAGTTGTAACCCTAATAACTTAGGGCAGGTTGCTTGACCATTCTCAGCCCCTGTTTCCGCATGTATTATGTGGGGCTGAACGGTGTACAGCCAGAGGGTGGATTAAATGAGAGACTGTATGAAAGAGCCTGCTACAGAGCCAGAAATGTAATCAATACTTCAACATTGACTGTCCTTATCATTTTTTTTCCTTTTTTTTTGGTCTTTTTGCCTTATCTAGGGCCGCACCCGTGGCATATGGAGGTTCCCAGGCTAGGGGTCTAACAGGAGCTGTAGCCGCCAGCCTTCGCCACAGCCACAGCAACGTGGGATCTGAGCTGCGTCTGCAACCTACACCACAGCTCACGGCAACGCCGGATCATTAACCCACTGAGCAAGGCCAGGGATCGAACCCGCAACCTCATGGTTCCTAGTCGGATTCGTTAACCACTGAGCCGCAACAGGAACTCCCTTATCATTGATTATAAAAAGAGATTCTGTAAAGGTAAATATTCTAAGTATATATGCACACATATATAAGTAGTATAAAGTTTTTATATTTGTATATGATCATGTTCTTCATTATTCAGTGGCTGTATGAATGCTTATCTCTTGGGCGATTTCTTCTCTTACTGTAGTGGATAAAATACTTAGCTTTTTCTTCTGTGCACCTTAATCTCATTTTAAAAAAGATTTAATTTTATTGGAGTATAGTTGGACTTAACAATGTTATATTAGTTTTAGGTGTACAGCAAAGTGAATCAGTCATACCTATAAGTATATCCATTCTTTTTTTCCATGTAGGTTGTTACAAACTATTGATTAGGTTTTCCTCTGCTATAGAATAGGTTCCTAGTAGTCATCTGTTTTTTACAGTAGTGTGTGAATGTTACCCCCACCCTCCCAGTTCTCCCCCCTCCCCAGTTTCTCCTATGGTAACCGTAAGATTGGTTTTGAAATCTGAGTTTGTTTCTATTTTATAAATAAATTCTTTTGGGGAGTTCTCGTTATGGCTAGGTGGAAACGAATCTGACTAGCATCCTTGAGGACGCAGGTTTGATCCCTGGCCTCACTCGGTGGGTTAAGGATCTGGTGTTGCTGTGAGCTGTGGAGTAGGATGCAGACGCGGTTCAGATCTGATGAGGCTGTGGATGGGGCGTAGGCTTGTGGCTTCAGTTCTGATTTGACCCCTAGCCTGGGAACCTCCATATGCCACATGTGTGGCCCTAAAAAAAAAAGACAAAAAAAAATCTTTTGTATCATGTTTATTAGATTCTACATATAAGCGATAGCATATGATACTTGTCTTTCTCTGTCTTACTTCACTCAGTATGATAATCTCTAGGTCCATCCATGTTGCTGCAAATAGCATTGTTTTATTCTTTTTTATGGCTGAATAATATTCCACCCTAAATATGTACCACATCTTTATCCATTCCTCTGTTGATGGACATTTAAGTTGCTTCCATGTCTTGGCTATTGTAAATAGTGCTGCAGTGAACGTTGGGGTGCATGTATGTTTTCTCTGGATATATGCCAGGAGTGGGATTTCTGAGTCATATGGTAGTTTATATTTAGTTTTTGAAGGACCCTCCATGCTATTCTCCATAGTAGTTGTACCAGATTACATTCCCACCAACAATGCAGGAGGGCTCCCTTTCCTCTGCACCCTCTCCAGCATTTGTTTGTAGACTTTTTGATAATGGCCATTCCGACCCTTGTGAGGTGATACCTTACTGTAGTTTTGACTTGTATTTCTCTAGTAATTAGTGATGTTGAGCATCTTTCATGTGTTTTTGGCCCTCTGTCTCCTTTGAAGGAACATCTATTTAAATCTTCTTCCCAGTTTTGATTAGGTTTTTTGGTGTTTTTGATATAACAGCTTGATCTCATTTTAAATCCCTTGGTTCTTCATGCTACTTTACAGAACCATGAACATTTCAAGGCCGATTGCTAAATATATAGATGAATGATGTTATTTTTATTAAATTGCCAGAAGGATGATATACCCTTTCAGGGCAGGAATAATGTCTGGTATTCACTGCCATGTCCACACAGCACTTACTATATTAGAGATACTCTTTCCCTTACTATATTAGAGATACTCTTTCCTGTGTGTTGAATTCAATTTAAAAAAATCTAAGTTTGGAGTTCCTGTCGTGGCTCAGTGGTTAATGAATCCGACTAGGAACCATGAGGTTGCAGGTTCGATCCCTGGCCTCAGTGGGTTAAAGATCTGGCATTGCCGTGAGCTGTGGTATAGGTTGCAGACCCGGCTCGGATCCTGCGTTGCTGTGGCTGTGGCAAAGGCCGGCGGCTACAGCTCTGATTGGACCCCTAGCCTGGGAACCTCCATGTGCTGTGGATGTGGCCCTAGAAAAGGCAAAAAGATAAAAGAAAAAAAAATCTAAGTTTGCTTTTACTTGTTGGCAGTTCCAGTTGGGAACTTATTACTGGGTTGAGGAGGTAGAATATGGGGAATGCCTCTGGGAATAGTGTTGACTCTGTGCCCTGCTCATGTCATAAATAATGGGGACATGTGTAGAAACACAGGGCTCCTGGTTATAGAGAAGTTTCAAGTTAGGCTAGGGCGAATGGTATATGGCCGATATTCAATCTGGAATAATATTCATTTGCAGTCAACTTTACTTCCAGGGTGAAATTGCCTGCCAGCAAGTTTAGTCTTTGCTCAGCAGTTTGTTTTGTCGCTTTTGATTTCCTTCACAATTTCAGTGTCTTCGAAAATGTACCTTGTATGAGGGGAAAGAGCTGGAGCAGAGGTGGATTCCTGTCCCTTTGCCTGAAATCCGCCTGCCTTCCTGTCCCAGAGGTCACTTTACCACAGCTCCCCCTGTTGGTTCTTTGGAGTAGTGCTTGCCTGACTCCTCTGCCCAGGTGGCAACTGAGAAGCAGCACTCATTTTCCAAGAATGTAGACATGTAGAAATGTCATCTCACTCTTCTCTAGGTCTCAGTTACTGCCCTGGCACTAAGTTGAGAAACCCCTGGGGTGTTTGGGGGTAGGTAGAGTTATAGAGAATGTGGCATTGGTGGTTTTATTATGAAAAAAAAAAAAAGAGAGAGAGACCTCGGATTTAAGAACATATCTTCCAAGAGCAATGGATAACTTCCCATATGGCTTCTGGGCCAAAATAAATCCTGGAGATTGTTTACTAATTGAATGTTACCTATTTCTATAGAGCTCTTTAGCTGTAATAAAGGAAAAGCCTTCTGTTAAAAAAAAATAGCAGAAAAAACTAGTTTGTGAAGACCCCAGTGTCCACTGCAGCACAATTTATAGTAGCCAAGACATGGAAGCAAGCTAGGTGTTCATGGACAGATGAGTGAATACAGAAGATGTGGTACATACGTACAGTGGAATATTACTCAGCTGTTAAAAAAGAAGGAATGCCATTTACAGCATTATGGATGGACCTAGAGATTATCATACTAAGTGAAGTTGGTCAGTGAAAGACAAGCATCATATAATATCACTTATATGTGGAAAAAGAACAAAACAGAAACAGACTTCCAGATTTTGAAAACAAACTTATGGTAACTTGTAAATTAGAGCAATTTTAACTTAAGAGCATTGGTAAGTTGGGGCCTGTTTTATAACCATAGTAGAACGGACATTTGAAGGATAGACCAGCTATTTTCTACATTTCTCAAAATAATAAATGTTAGACATGCCTAATAATTGTTTTTCAAGTCAGTAAATTGTTAATCGTGTTATAAAGTTAGGGCTTTTTCATATTTTATTTAATTTTCATATTTTATTTAACAAATGTTATACATTTGTTTCTAAGCCTATTTCTATTTTAAGGCCATTTAGCATTTTTATATTCCATTGATATTGCTGATATAAATGAAAACATGCTTGTTAGAAAAAAATGGCTTTTTAAAAATGGCTTTTTTGATATATAATTTATGTGCTGTCAAGTTCATCCATCTAAAGGGTTTAATTCAGTGGTTTTGTGTATATTTTCAGAGTTGTATGGTTATTACTATAATCTCACGGTAGAACCCCAAGAAGAAACTTTGTATCTATTGGTGGTCCACTCCTTGCTTCCCCACCTCCCCCAACCCCAATCCATATGTAACCACAGATCTTTCCATCACTATAAATTTCCCTGTTCTGGACCTTTCATATACATGGGACCATATAATATGTGGTCTTTTACGGTAGGCTTCTGTCACTTCATGTAATATTTTTGAGCTTTGTCCATGTTGTAGCATGTATTCACACTAAGAAAGAAAGTAATTTGCCCACCATTGATATATAACCATCATTTAACACTTTTACCAGTCTTAATATTTTATTCGAACAGAAACGACAAATGGACCATATAACGCATGTAAGTTACACAACATGACACCTGGGTTCCCACCACTCAAGAAGAGTGGTGCTGATCCCATTGCCTCTACCCCGGAATTTCATTCTTTCCCTCTTCCCCACCTCTTAGCTCATGCATGTTTCCTACTACGATACATTTATTTTGCTTGCTATTTAATTTAATTTAAAATATATTTTTCTGCAGCTTCCACCACTGCATGTTGTGTTTCTTAGATTGCTTTGTGTTGCATTTAGTTCTGCTTTTTTTGATTTCACTGCTTTTTTAGTTTTCTATGTGAATGTATTGTTTTTCATGAATAGATTTTTGGAGTATTCCTACTATTTTATTTACTAAGAGTGAGGATGCAAAGAGTTTTCTTGAACTGCTTCTATATACATGAGGAAAGATTCCTCTAGGGCCCATTCTTAGCAGTAGAAATGGTACACGGTGGTTTATGAGGATATTTGATTTTTCACAGTGCTAGGCCAATTCACACTTCCATCTGCATTACACGAGAATTCTCTTTGATCCACATCCTCATCCACACTTGATATT
Organism: Catagonus wagneri; assembly: GCA_004024745.2. Classification (NCBI taxonomy): domain Eukaryota; kingdom Metazoa; phylum Chordata; class Mammalia; order Artiodactyla; family Tayassuidae; genus Catagonus; species Catagonus wagneri. Next base: position 25,372,544 of record PVHT021183726.1, read on the forward strand.
ATCAGACTTCTTAATTTTTGCCAGTCCAGCTAGAATGTAGAAAATGGGGATCTTCATTTGCACCTTCTTGATTACTTGTGAGGTTGATTCTGAAATTTTAAAAACTCCCATTCAAATCTCCATTTAAAAAAAATTCCCATTTATGTCATTTTTTTCTCTTGGAAGGTTATGTTTCTTCGCAGTAGTTGTCTGTGTTTTGGGGATTCTATTCATTTGTTGCATGTACTGCAAGTATCTTTCAACTTGAGGGCAGCCTTTTTATTCTTTTTATGAAGTCCTTTCCTCTGACTGGCTTCAGGATTTTCCTTTTCTCTTTGATTTCCCAGCAGTTTGATTATGATTACTAGGGGTATGTGTCTGTTTTATTTATCCTGATTGGGGTTCTCTGAGCTTCTTGGATTTTATGGTTTGCTGTCTTTTGTTAACTTGGGAAAATTTTTTGTCATTGTCTTTTAAAATTTTTTAAAATTAGAATACAGTTGGTTTACACTGTTGTGCCAATTTCTACTGTACAGTAAAGTGACCTAGCCACACATGCGCGCGTGCGTGCACACACAGACACACACACACACTCCCTTTCTTATATTCCATCACGGTCTATCCTAAGAGATTAGATATAGTTCCCTGTGCTGTACAGCATGACCTCATGGCTTATCCATTCTAAAAGTAATAGTTTGTATCTGACTAATCCCAAACTTCCTGTCCATCCCACTCCCTCCCTTCTCCCCCTTGTCAACCACAAGTCTGTTTTCTCTGTCTGTGCGTCTGTTCCTCTTTTGTAGATTCTACATATATGAGATGTTATATGGTATTTGTCTTTCTGTTTGACTTCACTTAGAGAATCTCTAGTTGCATCCATGTTGTTGCAAATGGCATAATTTTGTTCTTTTTTTATAGTAGTATTGCATTGTATATATGTACCGTACCTTCTTAATCCATTCATCTGTCAGTGGACATTTAGGTGCTTCCATGTCTTCGCTACTGTAAATAGTGCTGCTATGAACATGAGGTGCTGCTGTGAACATCTTTTTGAATTACAGGTTTTTTTGGATATATGCCTGGGAGTGGGAGGGATTGCTAGGTAATATGGTAGGTAGTTCTGTATGTTATTGTCATTTCAGATAACTCCTCTGCCTGGTTGTCTTTCTCTTCTTCTGGGACTCCAGTTACACCATTGAACCCTTTGAAATTACTCCATGGATGTTCTGTCTGTCTGT
>PVHT021183726.1:25374760-25687648 GCA_004024745.2 Catagonus wagneri
TTTTTGCTTTGTAGGGCTACACCCACGGCATATGGAATTTCCCAGGCTAGGAGTCAAATCGGAGCTACAGCTGCCAGCCTACGCCACAGCCACAGCAACACGGGATCCGAGCTGCGTCGGCAACCTACACCACAGCTCACAGCAATGCTGGATCCTTAACCCACTGAGCGAGGCCAGGGAGCGAACCGTCATCCTCATGGATACTAGTTGGACTCATTTCCGCTGCACCACAGTGGGAACTCTCCATAGTTATTTTTAAATAATTGTCTGATAATTCCTACACCTAGGTCATCTCTGAGTCTATTCTGTTGATTGTCTCTTGAGTAATAGATTTTTCTGTTTATGTATTTTTATGATTTTTATTACTTTAGATCACCATAGACATTTTATGTAAACTGCTGATAAACAGTATTTATCCCCAGAAATGAGCACGTCTCTTCTTCGGTTAATCCATCAGTGTGGGATTGAGTCAGTCTCATCAGCATTTGAGCTGTGTTTAAGTTTTGTTGGTGGTGGTCTTTCTGTCATTGTGTCACAGGCTTTGACTTCCAGGGGCTGGCTGCTCTTGCCTTATCTTTAAAGTGGGATCTGTGGTACTTCGCTGTCCTCAGTGTTCCTGCCACCCCTTCTCAGCTTTGGCTGTGCTTGGGGTGTAGCCTAGCATCAAGTCCTTGCAACAGGCTGCTGATAGTGGTTTCTCCTTGCCAGGCTCCTGGTAGAGGAAGGGGGTGGTTCTCAGTTCCTCTGGTCTGGTGTTAAGAAGCTTTGTGGGCCTGGGCCCTGGGGAATGCTGGACGCCTGTCCTCTGCAGTGAGACCTGATCAGAATCCACTGAGGGTGTTGGGCAGGAGACAGTTTCCTGCCCTTTCTCTGGAGGCAGTGGAGCTTTGCTCCTGTCCTGGGAGGGAGGAGGGTTTCCTGCCTCTGCCCCCCCATGCAGGCAGGTTTTGCTGCTTCTCCTTCTCCTGAAGCAGGGTCTCTGCCTGGGGACTGGGCACTGGAGGATTTGCTTTCTCTACCACAATGGCTTAAGGCACTTTCTTAAGGCCATTTAAAAAAAATTTGAGATCTCTCTTATATACCATAATACTTACCCCTTAAAAATGTACAGTTCAGTAGTTTGTAGTAAATTTATGCAGCTATCAGCACTGTTTAATTGCAGAACATTTTCATCACCCTAAAAAGAAGCTCTCTACCTTTTTTTTTTTCTTTGGCTACACCTGAGGCATATGGGAGTTACCAGGCCAGGGATCGAACCTGTGCCACAGCAGCGACCTGAGCTGCTGCAATGACAAACGCCATATCCTTAACCCACTGCGCAAACCAGGGAACTCCAGAAACTCTCTACCTTTGATTGGTAAAGACTTCATTTCCTTCTACCTTCAGCCAGTCACCCACTAATCGGTTTTCTATCCCTTTGGATTTGCCTGATCTTATAAATGGAATCATACAATATGTGACTTTTTGGGTCTGGTTTCTTTTACTTGACATAAAGTTTTCATCGTTCATCCATGCTGTAATATCATGTACTTCAATTTTTTTCTTTTTTTTTTCCGATGGCTAGAACACATGTTGCTTATCTACTCATCAGTTGATGGATATTTTGTGTTGTTTCCATGGGGGGGGCTGTTATAAATGATGCTTCTATGAACATTTGTGTACAACTTTTTGCAAGAAAATAGGTTTTCGTTGTTCTCATATACGTACCTAGGAGTGGAATTGAGTCGTGTGGTAACTTTAAGGTTAACTTTGAAAAGCTGCTGGACTGTTTTGCAAAGTGATTTCAGCATTTGACCACCTTCGCAGCAGCAGTGTATGAATGAGGTAATAGCTGGAGTTTTAAAATAAGTATTTATCTGTAGTAGGGCAAATTTCTTCCTCATAGTCTTTTTCATGAGTCTTGCCTCTTTTTGGCTTTGGTGTGTTAGTATGAATTTCAGAATCAGCTTGTCAAGTTTCTCCAAGAGCCCTGTTGATATTTTTTATTAAATTGCATTGAATTCATGAACTGTTTGGGAAAAAAAATTGACATGTTTACAGTAGTGAGTTTTGTATATCTGTTAGTCGATTTTCATTTATTAAGTATATTTCAGTCAAAACTTCTCTTCAAATAGCTCCTTGATATCTTTTGATTAATTTATTCTTAGGCGCCTTAAAATTTTTATGGCTGGTATATACAAAGTGCCATGGTCTATGTCTTTTTTCTAGTTATTTGAATTTTCGATATAGCTTTAGAGTTTGCAAATAATGCCGCTAATAGCAAGTCTGTTTCTTCCTTGCCAATCTTTATACTGTTTGGTTCCCCCTCCTCTCCCTCCACCCCTCGCCCTCGGCTAGCTAGAACTTCCTGAAAATATGTTTTGTCTTAAAGTATAAGATAGATATTAATATAACTACCCTTTTTTTTGTGTGTGTGTGTGGGGGTTTTGTGTGTGTGGTATTACTTAAAAAAAAAACTTCTGTATTTTCAGTCTTTATATCCATATGTTTTAGGTGTGGCTTGCTCCCCCCACTTCCCACCCCCAATTTCACAGTCTGGCTAGCTTAGTCTACTTGGGTCTCTTTATTGTTATCACTTACTCATTTTTCTTATTTCTGCCACCTTTTTTTTACACCTCTTTTTATACCTTTTTAAATTAAATTACTCTTCTACTGGTTTAGAATTTTCCATTGCTGTTCTTTCACTAGTTGCCCTTGACATGTTACCATGAATATTTAGTAAAAGTAGTGTGTTAGATCTCTTCTTTAGAAAATATGAGGACCTTGGAGTTTGTGTGGCTCAGCAGGTTAAGGATCTGGCATCGCATTGTCACTGTAAATAAAGGGTTGATCCCCTGGCCTGGGACCTTCTGCATGCCGTAGGCACAGCCAAAACAAGAAAAGAAAATATGAAGACCTTAAAATATTTTAATTCTCATCATTCCCCTTGACTTATGCTCTTGTTCAGTATTTTAGTTCTGAGCTCACAGATTACATGTTACCTTTGTTAGATTTTCCCACATTTCACCATTTTATTTGCTCACCATTCCTTTTCTGGAATAAATAAGTCCATTCTGTAGACACCTTCTTAGTGTAGGTCTGTTGGTGATCAGGTCTTTCCATTTGGGTGTATATTGGAAATGTGCTTTTTTTCATCTTTCTTGAATATCCTAGAATGCGTAGTTAGTTGTTTTCTCTTAGCATTTTGAGAACATTTCACTGTCTCCTTTCCCTTTTGATACTGAGAAGTGATTATTAGTCTGCTTATTTCTTTGTAGATCATCTGTCTTTTCTCTTAGGATCTTTTAAGGCTTTTATCTTAATGTTGTACAGTTTGACTGAAATGTGTCTCAGCACAGATATCCCTCCTCCCTCCACCTACCCACTCGCCCTGCAGTTCTTTTTTTTTTTTCTTTCATCTTTTGTCTTTCTAGGACTGTACCAACGGCATATGGAGGTTCCTAGGCTAGGGGTCTAATTGGAGCTGTAGCCACCAGCCTACACCACAGCTATAGCAACCCGGGATTCGAGCCGCGTCTGCGACCTACACCACACTCACGGCAACGGTGGATCCTTAGCCCACTGAGCGAGGCCAGGGATGGAACCCACATCCTCATGGATGCTAGTCAGATTTGTTTCCACTGAGCCATGACAGGAACTCCTTCCCTGCAGTTCTTTGTGCTTCCTGGATCTATAGATTCAAGTATTTCATTAGTTATGGGTTATCCTCAGATTGTGTATGTTTGTAGAGTTGAAACCATCATGTCTTCAAATATTCTCCCATTTCTTTCTTTGCTGTTCATTATTGTCTTTAGTTAGATGTGTGTTAATTTTTTTCATTTTTTTCTTGCTATATCTATTGATGTCTTTCACATTTTCCATCATCTTGTTTCTTTGTGTTTTAAAGTTATTTAACAGTTGATGAGAATTTGAATGTCTGAAGCCTTTGCTTATTGTGAGGGTAGGGCAGTTAGTGATTGTGTGTGGAATTGTAAACAGGTAATTTCTGTTCACTTCTTCATTATTTGTGTCCTAAATGTATAGTTTTTGGGAGCTCAATATGGTGCTCTTCCACCTTCACCTTCGCTATTTCATTTAACCATTTATTGCTAGACATCTTTTTGTACATACAAACCATATTTTTATTTTTCTTTTTTTTTTTTTTTTTTTTGTCTTTTTAGGGCCACACCTACAACATATGGAAGTTCCCAGGATATGGGTTGAACCGGAGCTGTCACTGCCGGCCTATACTATAGCCATAGCAACACCAGATCCGAGCCACATCTGTGACCTATACCACAGCTCACAGCAACGCTGGATCCTTTAACCCACTGTGCGAGGCCAGGGATCGAACCTGCATCCTCATAGACACTAGATTCAGATCGTTCCCCTTATGGCTCAGATTCATTTCCACTGAGCCATAAGGGGAACTCTGAAACCATATTTTAAAAGAAAATGGACCCACTGTGTTTTTTTCCTATGGATGTGCCATAATTCTGTCCATTTCTCCTTTTAGCTAAATGCAGCCAGATTCCCTGAGACTTCACTGTCTTCTTATGAATCATCCTGGACACGATCCCTCCTTAAGCTTTTTGTAAATATCTCTTGAGTGCTTACTTATGCAAGGTACGATGATAAGCTCTTTATGTGAATTATGTGCATTTATCTTCATAACCAACTCAGAGGGAGGTACTGTTATTTTCACTTTACAGAGAAGAAAGCAGCAGTGGCCCAGAGAGGTCCCGTGACTCCCCTGGGGTCACGCAGCTGGAGGTGTGTGCAGGCAGCCTGACTCCAGAGTCTGATGGTGTATCTGCGTCTCCCCCCATGCCTGTGTTATTCAGAGTTTGGCCTGTGGACCAGTCCTCTTCGTTACCAGCCCAAGGGGAGATAAGCTCTTAATCCATCATCCAGTGTAAACATTTGGCAACTTCTCTAGCAAATTTCATTGCTCTGTGTCCAAGCAAGTGACCAGTGGACTTCTTGTACCGGGTGTAAACCAATTTGGGTGTTGTTGAATTCATGGGGCAAAGACCATGTGTGGAGCTGTGTTCTGGTCTCATCTAATCAGACGTGCACAGAGGGACGTATTGTCCCCTGAGGATGGGTGGTGAGGACTGGTCTTCCACTAAAGCTGTTTTGAGAGGCACTGCAGCTTGATCAGACTTGGTGACCGTCAGGGTCCTTTTTAACATCAAAATTCTCTGAGTTGTTCTTGTCCTGCAAGTCACTCTTTGTAGTTGTTTCTTTCCTCTCTTGCCCCGTGTTCCTGGAGCACTGGCCTAGGCATTGTGTCGGGGCAGAATAGCACGGTTGTGAGGCCTGGTAATAATTCCCTTCTGACCACTCTCTGCTAAAGTGAATTGCTGGCAGTGCACTGGAAGAAAGTAAATCATAGAAGTGCTTTCATCTATCAGCGATTAATTGCGTTTGTGGGCCGGTATGCAGTGTGTGGAGGAAGCACAAAATAACCCAGTGCTTCCATAGACTAAATAGAGAATTGTAATTCTCAGGCGTGTAATTGAAATCGCCTCCCTAGTTCTTCTAACAGAAGAAATGCGGGCATGGGCTTTGGGCTTGTCACGTGTACCACCTGTCACCTGGCCCTGTGGTATTGGCATTTCAAATGTTCGACTGCAGGACTGCTGCAGGCTGGTGGTTTGTGTTGATAAACCCGGTGGTGTGACTGACGTTTAGGCTCATCCGATCAGAGGGGGCAGCCATCAGTCAGGAGCTCTGCTGAATGCTGTGCATCACCCAGGACAACCGATCTGGGCAGTGGTGCACCTGATAAATGACAGCGGAGAAAGAACAGAGTGCTGTTTAGTTGGGTGGATTTCTGCTATCCAGACAGTTCGGTTTCAGATGCTGTTTCAAACTGAGGCGTTAAGATCGTTAAAATTTAGATGTAAGTGACTAAGCAACAGAATAGTAAATTTAAAGAATTAGAATAATACATTTAAATAGATTCCTAAATGGATGTGCATGTATGTGTAACTGAATCACTTTGTTGTACAGCAGAAATTATCACAACATTGTAAATCAACTGTGCTTCAATACAACTTTAAAAAAATGAAAAAAGATTCCTAAATTTAAAGAATTTGAATAATTAAAATACTCAATAGAGCCTGCCTGGATTCTTAAGCATTAGAGCCTCAGCGTATCTTAGTATTATGATTTTCTGTTATTAAAGCAAGTCAGCATTCAACTTAAAACTAATTGTTTTCAAACAGATGCAAGTGTGTTATCATGGTAGGCCCTTGAACTTTCTCTTGATTATATCCTTTATCTCCACCTGCTATCAAATAGAGGTTGCCCATATTTCTTGCTTTGGAAACTGTCCTGTGCTCTTATTCTTGACAGATCATGAGTTGCATCATCTTACATAATTTTGGTTTTGGCACTTGGATTTCTCTCGTCAGCAGTCAGCTATTGTTGAGAGTTTTTGCATTCTCCTTTCTGTCCTAACCCTAGATCTCCAAAATAGCCCTGGTAAAGAACAGAAGCACTGAACAATCGCATTGGAATCTCCTCTCAAATTTGCGTCCCGGTCATAATAGTGGTGGGTCAGAATGATGTCCTTATCAGCAGAAAATTGTGCTCACGGAAACTATGGTTGCCTACATATGTGGTGACTCAGGAGGAAATGATTTCTTCTAAGAATTTTTGTGCATGTGTTTATTTTTCCCAGAGGACTTGGGTAAATTGCTGTAGTCTCTCCCCCATCTCCCACCTCACCTGCACCCCCCCTTGGGGGGGCGGAGCTTTTGTAGCATGGGGAAAGAATGATGGAGATTTACTTTATTCTCTAGTTCTCACATCCCCCAAATATGGAGTGATCACCTCTGGCTGAGGGTCAAAATTGCCGACCCTACTCAGGAAGATTATACTAATATCACTCTACTTTTGAACATAACAGTTGGAACTTCACTGAACATGAAGATATAATCACATTTTAAAAATCGTATAATTGCTGTACAATATTATTTAAGTTGTAGCTATGCAGTTGTGTGATTAACAGTTTTAAATTATATTCCATTTATAGTTATTATAAAGCACTGGCTCTATTTTCTGTGTTGTGCAGTATATCCTTGTAGTTTATTTTATACCTAATTGTTTGTGCCTCTCACTCCCTTATCCCTAGAATGCCCCTCTCCCCCTTCACTCTCCATACTGGTAACATCGGTTCTCTATATCTTTAATCACAGATTTTTAAATTTCCCCTGGATTTTCACAGTCTTCAACTCAACAAACATACACACACCAGGGTTCCTAATTTTGGGATCCATGTTTTCTTTTGAGAGACTCAGAGTTACAGACCAACCTTGATTGATTTCGCTTTGGAAATAGAGTTTGATTTTTGAATTTAGATGTGTTAGGTATGCTGAGATTTTTAGGCATTTCAGATAAGGGAAATAAAGTGATAAAACTTGATGAGATTTCATAATGAGTTTATTTTATCCCCACTGTGTCCACCGGTTGCAAATGGCACGTGGGGCTGCCTATTTTGCTCTTAGGCCTTTGTCTGCCTAGCTTTTGGCTTCTTTGGGGGAAATAAACTGGAGAGGTAGTTTGTTTTACAGCCTAAATGAAAAGGCCTATTTTGGAGAGTTCCCTTTGTGGCTCAGCAGAAATGAATCCAACTAGTTTCCATGAGGATGTGGGTTCAATCCCTGGCCTCGCTTAGTGGGTTAAGGATCTAGTGATGCCATGAGCTGTGGTGTAGGTTGCAGATGTGGCTCAGATCTGGTGGTGCTGTGGCTATGGTATAGGCAGGCAGCTGTAGCTCCAGTTTGACCCCTAGCTTGGGAACTTCCATATGCTGTGTGTGGGTGCAGCCCTAAAAAGCGGGGGGCGGCGTGGGGTGGGGGAAGCCTATTTTGGAGTTTCGGAGAAGAACAAGCCAGGACTTCAGATTAAGATTGTGAAGATAATGTACAGAGATCTGGGAGAAAGCTGCAGGGAGAAATCCAAACAGGTGCTTCCCACTTGTCTGAGAAGCATGGCGTAGTATACTCTGATAATCACGTTTAACCGTGGTTGTCAGTTCACTAGATCTGATCTTTTAAACAATTTTCTCTGGGGCTGTATTGGATATGGCACTTTGTCTTTTGTCCTCATTTATGTGTGAGTTCCTAAAAATGCTCTGTGACCACTTGGAACAAGGGTGAGCTAGGGTAATGTTTATGGGACCTGGGATCTTACCCTCCAGGTATTCAGATGCTGTGGGAGGCAGAGTAACAGTGCCCGGTGCAGACTTAGCTAAAGGAGGCCTTTAACAAGATCTGTGTTAGACCTAGTTAACCCTCTTTTTACGTAGATAGGCTTTAACTAGTTTCCAAAGAACAGTTCCTTCTGTTTTTCATGGGTCCTGAGAGTGGCATTTTCTGTTAATGGATTTTTGCCTACGAAAAAGTGCTTATTCTGAAATAGCAAAGAATTGTTTGTTTAGCCTCAGTCCCTCATAACTGTTACTTACTTGGGAAGGCCTTTTAGAGCAGATCTGGCTCTAACATCTCCCTCTCCCAGGCCTTTTTCTTTTGTTCTTTTTACTGCTGCATCTGAGGCATATGGAGGTTCCTGGGCTAGGGGTCCATTTGGAGCTACATCTGCTGGTCTATGCCACAGCAACACCAGATCGAGCTGTATCTGTGACCTACACCATAGCTCGAGGCAACACTGGATCCTTAATCCACCAAGCGGGACCCAGGATCAAACCCACAACCTCATGGACATCCTGTCAGGTTCTTAACCTGCTGAGCCATAACAGGAACTTTTCCCGGTCCTTTTAAAAGGTGCTACTTTCCATGGGAAAAATTGCAAAGGAAACTAGGTGTTCTGTGAAGCACAGACTCTGTCAGTGATCAGAGTTTTTTTCCTTAATGGGTTGTAATTCACATATCATAAAATCCATCCTTTTAAAATGTACAGTTCAGCGGCTTTTAGTATATTCACAAGGTTACATATACTGTTAGTGCTAATTCCACAACGTTTTTGACACTCTAGAAGAAACCCTGTACTCAGAAGTAGTCCTTCCTCGTTCCCCCACCTCCACTCTCCAGCCCCTGGCAACCACTAAGCTACTTTCTGTCCCAAAGTTCTGTTTTATATTACATTGAAATCTCTTGTCCTTGTAACTCAGTGGTTAGATGAAACATGGGGACAGGGAGGGGCAGGGGCTGGAAGTTACATGAATAAACTCTTAGGATCTAGCCTCTTACTTTCAGCTTCTCATTTCTAGATCCCCGTGCCAAGGGGAAGGTGGTCTGCTGAGCCTCTGAGTCTGGTTCTCAGTTACTGCTTATGGGTGCATTTACCAGTCATCTAAAACGGGGAGGGTCTGGTAACATGCAAGAAGTTGAGACAGACCAGATAATGAAATGAATTGATGGCCAGCATCCTTCTGAATTCTAAGCTTTTAGAATCACCTACAAAGGCATTACAGTTCCTCTTGACCTTTTTTTTTTTCCCTGTAGCTTTTAGAATAATCAGAATTCAAATCGTGTAGAACTTCGTCAGTCATAACCAGAAAAACAGGTAACTCGAACAGACTGCCCGCTTGGATACGTGTGTCAAATATGTCTTAAATAAATGCTTTGGATTCCTGCCCGTTGCACTGGTAGGAGAGCTTGAAGCTTGCAAGTTTTGAAGCCGAGTGGGGATGAATTTAAAGTGAAGGGGAAGTGCTAGTCCTCAGCAGTGTCCCTAGACCATCCCTGTAAAGGGTATGACCTTGAGAAGCTTTACGACCTTGAGAAGTGCTAATGAACTACAGAGTGTGTCAGGGAGCCCCTGGGAACCTAGGGCCTGCTCACCCTGTGCTCTTGGCCACTAATAAACTTGTTAGTGCTGTGTTCCTTGTTGCTCAACTCTCCTGGCCTGGCCCAGGTGGCATCTTGAAGGACTGGAGTGCCAGACCTCCTCCCAAAGTTTCCGTTTTCTGTGTAGGCCTGTTTTTCAGTCTAAGTACTGCATCTGGCTCTCTTCGGTGGGTTTGCTTGCCAGGCACTGGAGTCTTCCCCCTGGGCGGCTGCGACGGAGAGCAGGGAGGATGAACTCCCCAGGAACCACGGTGTGGGTGTTAGGGAAGCTGGTGCCTACAAAGAGAAATCCAAACCAGCCGAGGTGGGAGTAGTTGTCAGTAAACGGTGGTAATTGTTTAATGTAGATGCCCTTTGTCTCTCACCCTCTGGCTTTCTTGTATTATAAGTTACAGGTTCTAGAGGTTTGGAGTTGTTGCAACTCTCCCTTCATAGATTTAGCAGGTGAAACAGAAGTGCATTATTTGGGATTAATGTGTCAAAACGTTGCAGTTTAAAAAGCACTTTGAGGAATTCCTGCCCTGGCAGCAGAGATGAATCTGACTAGGAACCGTGAGGTTGTGGATTTGATCATTGGCCTTGCTTGGTGGGTTAAGGATCCGGCATTGCCGTGAGCTGTGTTGTAGGTCGAAGACTCGGCTCAGATCTGGCGTTGCTGTGGCTGTGGCGTAGGCCGGCAGCTCCAGCTCCAGTTAGATCCCTAGCCTGGGAACCTCCATATGCCTGGGGTCAAAAGAAAAGAACAACAAAACAACAACAACAACAAAAAAAAGCACTCGAGTCGAGACTGTTTGAAACAGGTACCCTTTTTCTGAAAAGATTCATTTCAAGGATGAGTAGGTGTTTCTGCTTGTTCTCTTAAAACATAGGTAGAGGAAGGGATCTACAGGAAAGAATATTTTCCTTTTCATTGAATGAAACCAGACCCTCTTTTCTTCTGTTTTTAATATTCCCTGATGCCCGTCTTTGCCCTCATCTGCAAAAAATTCCCTGTAGGGAAATAAATAAGTGGAAGATGGAACTCCTCTCATCCATCCTTACCCTTCCCTGGATTCTTGCTACTTTGCAGTAACAACTTCTTAGCTGTTTGCTCTATTTCCTTCTAGTAACTGTTCAGTGAACATGTAAATTTTTTTTTCTTTTTAGGGCTGCACCCACAGCATGTAGAAGTTCCCAGGCTAGGGGTCAAATTGGAACTGTAGCCGCCAGCTTACACCACAACCACAGCAATGCCAGATCTGAGCCCCATCTACAGCCTACACCACAGCTCACAGCAATCCTGGTTTCTTAACCCACTGAGCAAGGCCAGGGATCAAACCTACCTCCTCATGAATACTATTTGGATTCATTTCCGCTGCACCACAACAGGAACTGTCATGAACATGTAAATTAATCCATATATATGTGCATTACCTTTTAAATTGCACATCCAAACCCTTCTTGTAACATCTTAAAGAGGTGACATGATTTCACTCTTCTCTACTTCAGTAGAATATGAGCCCTAGATATTTTGATTCTGAACCTTTGTGATGTGGAGACTTGGAAAAAGAGATTATGCATTCATGCACATACCCCAGCACTGGACCCGTCTGCCATTTGAAAGCAGCTTTTTGCATTCTGGTGATTGACTTGGAGTTGTGTCCAAAAATTGCAAAACCGTCTTTGTTAATGCCTTCGGAATCTCCCTGTAAGAAGAGGGGCTGTGCAGAGTACAGGGAGGCCCTTCAAGGGAACAGATTTGCTTTGATGGTTGCTACTGAGTTCCTCCTGTCTCTTGTGCTTCTTGGGGTATATTGGTTCACAGTTAAAAATAGAGCTCTAATTAAAACAGGTGCCCTCTCTGGAAATAAGAACTATGTTTCAATAAGTAAATTCCTGTTTCCTTAACATATTTTCTTTCTTTTTAATTTTTTTTTCTATTTTAACAGCAAGCCAGGGCTGAGCAAGAAGAAGAATTCATCAGTAACACTTTATTCAAGAAAATTCAGGCTTTGCAGAAGGAGAAGGAAACCCTTGCTGTAAATTATGAGAAGGAAGAAGAGTTCCTCACTAACGAGCTCTCCAGAAAATTGATGCAGGTAAATTACCCATCCTACCCGCTCATCTTCTCTGCCTGTTTTCTTCTCCAGGAAAAAAAAAAAAATTATTTTGATACAGCACTTTGCTTGAAACATTTGCTGATGAGGTTGTAGGTAAAATTCTTTAGAGATTAGAAATACCTTGTAAAGATGGCAGCAGTGTAATACTCAAGACTGTGGTTCCCAGCTCATCTGCTTCGGAAAGCTAAGAGATTTTACACCCTGACCATTTCCAGAAATTGCTGATGAGTCTGAGGCCCGAGCACAGCAGTAAATGCTGTATGTAATATTTTGGGAACATGAGGAATAACACCAAATGGAAGATTTCTTTCTCCTTTATTGTCGAATCTATGATAAATACGTAACCATTTTGGGCAACCAGAGTGGGTCTTTTGCACTAATAGATGAGAACGCAAAGTGAAATGTCGCAAAGTGAAATGTCGATTTGGGGGGAGAAAAATAAATGTATCTGTGGTAGTTAAAATTATGCACAATCAATTGTGTTAAAAGGGGTAATATGTTACTGAGCAAATAACAGACTGCTTTTGAAATGTTAATCACTAACGGTATATTTAAGACAACACACACAACATAAAAGTTTTGATTGTTCTGGTTCAGAGATTTTCCCCCTTTCCTGGTTCTTTAAAAAAAAAAAAAAAAAATTTTTTTTTTTTTTTTTGGCCGCATCTGCAGCATATGCAAAATTCTGGGCCAGGGAGCAAACCTGCATCACTGCAACCACCCGAGCCACTGCCATGACCACACCAGATCCTTAACCTGCTGGTCCAGCAGGAGAGCTCCCCCTCCTGTTGGTTTGTTTGTTTTTTTCTTCCTTGAAGCTTACCAGTCAAGTACGAAAGTAAAATTTGGGGCAAATATTTTGTGGGTTATTTAATATGAACTTGACAATAAGCAGGGCACTGAGTCTTCATTATTGAACACAGCATGTCCAGATGAGCAGGCAGGTACAAAATTATCTGAGGAGAGCCGTTCGTTATTACTGTTTTGTCAGATGGCTGTAAAAGGTAGAGATAGTTCCTTGTATTTTCTGTTTACTGTTATTACATTTTCCCTCAATGATTTGATTGAAATGTGTGTTTTAGTGAGATTATAATAAAAGGATATTTGAGGCTTTTAAAAAAAAGTCCTAAATTCTCTTCTTACCTTCCAACATATAAAATATTGGAAGAGAAGACCAGAAGCTTTAGTGTTAAGACTATGCAATGATCTGGGCAGCTTTTACCCCATCTTTCTTTTATTCTCATTTTCCTACCTAATTACTGAATAAAGATAGCATTACAATCTTCTCCATAGTTTGACTTACGTGGTAACTGCTGGCACGTGAAGGATAGAAGTACCCAGGCATTATTATCTAGCAGAGATTTATGGCATAATTTCTGTATTGAGACCTTTTATTTATCCCCGTGCATTCTGATTTAGAGAGACCATGAGGGAGAAAGTGAAAGGGAGTTTGGCCTTTGACTCTATCTCATTTTGGCAGCATTAGACTAATTATGCTACATGTTGCTTCTAGAACTAGAAGGATGCAATTATGGTTTGCATTTTTTTTTTTTGAGTTTAGTGTGTAATCAGATGCTTTTTTTTCTTTTTAGGGCCACACTCAGGGCATATGGACGTTCCCAGGCTAGGGGTTCAGTTGGAGCTGCAGCCGCTGGACTATACCACAATCACTTGGGAGCTGCATCTGCAACCTACACCACAGCTCATGGCAACGTTGGATCCTTAATCCGCTGAGCGAGGCCAGGGATTGAACCCCCATCCCCATGGGCCCTAGTCAGGTTCGTTAACCACTGAGCTACAAAGGGAACTCCCAGATGCCTTCAATTTTAACAAATGCTTTTTGGGAGTTCTTTCGTGGCTCAGGGACTTAAGGGTCTGGCGTTGTCACTGCAGGGACTTGAGTCACTGCTGTGGTGCAGATTCAAGCCCCGACCTGAGACCTTCCATGTGCTGCCTATGCAGCCAGAAAAACCAAAACCAAATAAGAAACACTTATTTTCAGCCTGTATAGTTCTTATATTTGGAGTCTTTGATTGAAGTATACTATAAAGTGGTCATGTTGCAGAAACTGCAGAAACCGTGGCAGTGGAAGGAGACAAACGGCACTCGGAGATGTGGAATAGCAAGGTTTATTCAGCACCGGTGCGAGCTCAGAGGAGTCACCTCCAAAGTCTGAGCACCAGGTCTTTGTTCTCAGCAACTTTTATACAATACAGGGTCTTGTAACCATCCCCAGACCTCCCAGTTTCCCAAGCAGTGTTTCTTCTAAGAAGCTGAGCAAGCAAGGTTACAGAAGCAAAACTGATAAGTAACGGCTGAGAACACGATTAGCAGGGCTGCGGCTTGGCCATAGGGCCTATAGTTGCTACATAATTACAAGAAGCGTGGTACAGTGAGGAGCACAGCTGAAAAGGCAGGCAGCTGCCCTTTCAGCCGGGGGTGGCGGGGCATTGTGCCCCATGGTTAAAACTCTTACTTCAGTCAGAATCTAGCCAGGTATGCCACTTTTCTCTCTAAAGATTCATTTTCATTGTAAGTGTTTCTGTCGTGTGTAGTTATAACCAGCCTCTCATTCACTTAGTGATTATGACCCACCTACTTTCCAAGGACATTGATGCCCCTTAAAATAAGCTGCTGAATAGAGGGAAAGCATAAGAGCCACGTGCAACGGAAAACAGGTTAGTTATAGTAATTAATTTGGTGAAAGAAGATTTGAACGGGAAATTTAAGCTCTGAGGATCCTGTAAATTAACAGGAGAAATGTAATGGGTTTTTTCGTAGTTCTTCCATTAAAAAATAGTTGTACTTGATCAAGAGAAAAAATGTTCATATATTAAAAACAACTTTTTTTGAAGGGCATGGATCTTTTTAAGACTGAACAATATACAAACTGAACAACACAAGAAAATGTTCTTGCCAGAAGTAGTCTGTAATGTGGAGCACTGGTCTTCATGTGGCCAAGTTTTAGGTCGGCCCTCAGTTAAAACACAAACTCCCAGAGTTCCCATTGTGGCTCAGTGAGTTAAGAACCCGACATAGTGTCCGTGAGGATGCGGTTCCATCCCTGGCCTTGCTAAGCAGGTTAAGGATCCGGTGTTGCTGCAAGCTGCAGTGTAGTTTGCAGATGTGGCTCAGATCCGGTGTTGCCATGGCTGTGGTGTAGGCCAGCAGCTACAGCTCTCATTCGATCCCTGGCCTGGGAACTTGCGTATGCAGCAGGTGTGGCCCTAAAAAGAAAACAAACAAACAAAAAAAACAGAAAACACAGCATCCCATGTGAGGATATAAGTCTGTTCTTTGGGGAACTCTAGGTGGATCTGTAGCTGGTTAGTGATCTCACCTGTAGAATCTGGACGATGGTCAGCATGTCTCTGAGACTGTCTCTCATGAATCCCAGCTTCTGTTTTATAGGTAAATACACATAATGTAAAATTTGCCACTTCAGTCTTTTTTGAGTGTATAATGTAATGGCACTAAGTACATTCATATCGTTATGCAGCCATTACCACCATCTATCCCCAGAACTTTTTCAAAATGTAGCTTTGAACCCATTTAAAAATAGCCCCTCATTCCTCGCTCCTGGTTCTTATTTAGACCTTTGAAAGGACACGAATGGCCGGTAGTTTGAGGTTGAGGTCTCTGGCAAGTTCTGGAGTCGTGTCTGTCCTGTGGCATGGTGGGTGGTCCCTCACTTAAGGCACCAGGCATCACAACATGCCATTTGGGGGTAAATTCCTGAGAACCGCTCTGTCGCTGGCCAGTTGGAAGGCTCTTGCGTTAGACTTGGCGAATGTACTAGGCCTGCTGTCCCCACTTAAGGGTTTCAGCCAGTCCTTTGTTGAAGTCTCACATTTCCTGCCACCCAGTGTGGAAGAACTGATCTCCATCTGGAAGATTTTTAAGAGTAATTGGTACCAATAGACTTTTCCCAACTGTGTGATTATTTTAATATGACTCTCTAGGATGTTAGCTTCTGGATAAGACCTTGTTTTGATAGCTTCTAAGAGAAACGCTGCTGCAGGTGCCACCGATGGACAGATGAGTAAATTATTCACCAGGAAAGGGCTTAGCATTTTTCACCTAAAGGCCCCTGAGAGGCTATTTCTAGGATGGTTTTGCGTTTTGTCACTGTACTCTGGCTATTGTGTCTGATAGTGATTGAACAATGCTTTTATGTGCATTTCAAAGGAATTCTTTGGTACTGAGAACAAAATGAGATTATTGCTATAGAGGAAATGGCTCCCTTCCCACCTACTATGACGGAGGTGCTAGCCTAGCACCTTTAAAAATTGAACCACGTTTAAGTTGTAGCTGAATGGAAATCCCTTGCCCTTTTAGAAGATCGAGTTTGGGAGGGTTGGGAGCTTTGACACCTCCAAATATGTTAATCCTCTCTGAAACAAACAAATACATAAAAAGGAGCATGCATCTTTTCTCTACGGTTTTGGCACATCTCTACCAGGTAGGCAGAAGTCATACCTTGTTTTTGTGAAAACTCTTGTCTGAAAAATCTGCATCCTTCTGAGCCCAGACCGTGGGATTGATGACCTGACTGGCGAGAACTGTTCTAAAAAGAAACTTCTAGTACATTTGCCAAGTCTAATGCAGGGCTGCATCAGAACCAGTTTCAGTTCTGGAATGCCTTGCAGAGAGGTTGTCGTTTAATTAGAATTTGTAATTAAAATTTACAAGAAATGTTTTGTCAGAATATGATATATAATGTCTATGTTAGAAAATAGAAATCTAAAAGACTCTTCTGAAGTGTTAGCTGTATATTTTGGTGCTGAGCTTATAGGTTATGTTAGTTTTCTTACGCCCCTTTCTTTCCAACTTTGTAAAAGCAACATGCATTACTTTTGTAATTGGAAAATACCTTATTTCCTAAAAAGAAAATTCAAAGATTCTGATGCCTGTTTTGTCCTTTCCTTTTGGAACCTCCTTCCGTGTCACTGACTTAGAGAGCTCACAACCTGCTGCTGTTCCCAAACCAGACATGGATCTATTTACCCCACACATAGCAAAGCCAGTCCACTGACTGCAGGCTGTGGTGAAGGGAGGATACAGTGCTTATTGCAGGGCACCAAGCAAGGAGAACGGGCAGCTCATGCTCACAAGACCTGAACTCTCTGATGGCTTTGGGAAGGGTTTTTAAAGACAATGCGAAGGGGAGAAAAGGTCGCAGGGTGCGTGAGCAGCTAGTGCACAGTTGTTTGGTTGGTTGATGGTGAGATAATGGTGATGTTTCTGGAATCTCAATCATCAACCTTCGGTTTTCAACCAGTCCGAGGTCTCTGTGCTGGTGATCCACAAGTGGCTAAGTTCTTCCACCTGGCAGGGGTTTTAGTGTCTGCCAAACAGCTCGAGGATGTGGCTCAGGATATTATTTACAGCCCTTGAGAGGGAACTAAAGGTCCTTACTTTGTTTTATGGCTGAACTTTGTCTTCCTTGACTGTTTTCTCACTTCTCTGATTAAATTTGCTCTTTGGAACTCAGGGAAGGCCTCGGAGGCTAAAGCTTTTCTACATGCAAGAGGCAGAGGACATGGTGGGGTCCGAGGTGAGATAGGAGATCTCTGCCTGGGAAGGTCCTCCAGGGTCCTGCTCATTTTTACTGTCATAGTTGCACATTTGTCGTGGACAGCAGTGCACAACAGGAGCCCCCTACAGAGTCAGGCCCGTTTGCAGTGAGAAGATTCGGGACTGCCGGGCTCATTAAGAACTAGTGTACCCAGAAGGCTCTCGTGACTAGCTTAACTGTCTCGTCAGTCTCGATAGGATTCATTCCACTGGCCCCCCTCTGTCTTAAAATCTTTTTTTTTTTTTAAATCCCTAAATCCCCTGGCTGTTAACCACTAACCACCAGGGCCAACTGGAAGGCCGGTTGTCATAGCGGAGATTGAGAATGGTTTTGGCAATTAGGGATTTGCTCACTTGCGTTTGTGTAAGCCTCTGAGGCATCAGGTTCACTTCCTGCTCTTGGGAGGCCTTGTTCAGTTGCTGGTTGCATTCTTCTCCACCAATACCGCTGCCAAAAGTGAATGAGTACTTCTGTTTGGAAAACCATGGACCAGGGTTGCGATAAGAGTGCCAGGTGTCACACATTCCTCTGAATCTTTTCACTCTAACCCCATTTTCAAATTTTAGACCTTAAAATAACAAATAGGTTCGTAGGTTTGTCTTTTTGCTTCATGCTTGAAATTGGATCTGTCGGCCCTCAGAAAATAACGCCGCTAGAGCTATAATAGAAATTACTGTACTCATTTCCTTATGGGGGAGGCACATTCTTATTGATGACTGAAAGCACTTAAGAATGAAAGTTTTCTGGGTCTCTTGTTAAGTGGCAAGGCTTAGTTTTTATTGTTATCGACTTGGCCCCTGAGGTGATGACTCCTGGAATTTTTAAAGCAGTTGAAGTTGTCTCGCGTCTGTGGCAACATGTTATGTGGAGGAGAGGAAGGAAGCTGTGGGCAAAAGCCACTGCCAACTGATTTGTAGCCGTGCTGTTCAGAAGGCTGTCATGAAACAGCTTTATTCTTCCACCTCCCTTGGCATAGGAATGGAACCCAGAGGAGGGATTGCAGTAAGTCTCCAAATCTGCCCATTCATCTAGACAAACTTACCTTCTCCCTTCCTCCCCTCAATTCCAGAGCAGTTGTTTCTCCTTGCAGTAGCATCCCAATGGAGTCAGGTTTTTTTCTGGAGCCTGCACTTCCCTGGCCCCCGGGTGGCTGTGTCTCTGGGCAGCAGGCGTGTCTGCAGGCCTTAGAAATGAGTCTGGTCTCTCAGGTTCCTTCTCAGGCGTGTGCACCGGAATCTGAGGCCGCCCTTTTGACCCCAGGTTCTCCTAGTCACTGAGGTGGCAGTGAAGTGAATTTGTGCAGGCAGCAGAATCACGTGTCAGGGTGATAAATATGTATGAAACCGGTTAGTTCATTTGAAAGGCACCAAGGCTAACACTGCGCCATTGCATCATCCATTCAGGTGAAAACTCATTTCTCCCTGTGGCAGGGGAGGAAAGACCTTGAAATATGTTCTTCATCAAGCTGGCTTGACTGGGAAAAACCCTTTAGTTTTTCAGGGCCATTAATGCTAATCAGAAAAAAATCTGTGACCTAATAGCTAACAGAACATTTGGGGGCAAACTTGGGGTTTCTGTTGTTGTTTTTATTGTTGCTTTTCATTCCAGGTTCTCTGAACCTCAGCTCTCTGTGTTCTCTCTCTCTTTTCATGGAGCAAGGAGCTCACACATTGTGTTCAGGATATATCTGCAAAGGGCTTCTGGAATGTTTTTACTGCATTTTAAATGCTGCAACCTCCAGAGGCCAAATTATAAGCCAGAATTTTCCTGTTAGTAGCATGCCAGAAATCTCTCAGTCCAATGTAATTTGCATTATGATTAGAAAATACAATAAATTGGACATGGTTTTTTAGTCTTAGGGAATCACTGAGTTTTTTCCACAGTGTGTGTTGCCATTGTGGCTGGAGTTAGGTGCCAGCCCGGACCCCCTCAAAACGTAAGAGCAAGAGTAGGGGGCTTAGAAGCTTCCCAGGCTGACTTTGACAAAATTTGGGAAAACGCAGGTAGAACGTTAAGGTAGAAGGAAAGGAAATTAAAAATAATAGATGAAGCTGGGGTGAGGGGTTGCTTCATTTGGCAAGGTAGAAGAGGTGAGCATTATCCTTTATAGTTGAAAAGGTAGATCTTGGTTATTAAAGGATGCTTGGTTCCACTGTAAATGGACCTCAGCTGTCACTGGAAAAGCTTTTCAAATGATGTTAAAATTTTGCAGTTATAAATGTTGTGAGGTTTTGTATTTCTTGGGTAGGTTTTTTTTTTTTTCATTTTCAGAACAGTCAGCCCAATTAGTAGTTACCTTTAAATACAGAGTTGTATCTTGTTGCTAATTATCTTTACTTTCCTTTTTTCCTCTTTATTCATAGACTGGATAAGAAAGATGTGGCTTTTTATTTTAACTTATAATGAGGTCTTGGCTTATGATGAATTTTTTCTTTGGGTTAACTACTCTCTGGTTCTCAAAGAAGGAAGGGCTAGTTTTTATAAAACAGTTTTTTGTTTATTTTTTTGCAGGGTTACTCCATAGCCTAAAGGACTTCTTTATCTTATTCGTGGAACATCTTTTTAAAAATCTTCCTTCTAACCAGATTTCTTTAAAGGTTAATGCTTTCAGCAGCATGATGCTATTGAGAATTTGGGAAACTCAACTTAGCCCCTTAGGTATTGAGTGGAAGGGAAGCCTGATGCAGAGATGCTCAAGGTGAGAGCTTGTCCTTGGTGTTGAGGATGCTAGCAAGAAAATGACCTTAAATTTTTTTTTTTTTTTTTTCTGGAAGGACCTATTTTTCTCCTTTGCAAAATTTATATTTGCTTTTCCCTTTAGAAAATGAAGGATTAGACAATTCAGGCAGACCTCACTGAGGATCAGTGAAAAAACTAACAAGTTGATGAAGAACTGTTGGGCTGAGATCTGGGGAGGATGGAACTGGTGGGGAGACCCAGCACTCAAAGCTCCTTTTGTCCTGAGCGCATCTGCTGTTCACTGCAGAACAGCTGAGAAACTAACAGGGCTTTTTTTGGTTACTAACTGGGCTTTTCTTAGTTACTAACTGGGCTTTTCTTAGTTGTGTGGAGCTGGGATTACAGAAGTCAGAGTTCAGGTCTGGCCAAAGGTGGAGACAAAGATAAGTCACCCCCACTGTAATCTGGAATTACAAAGAGCTGCCTCCTCAGGAAAGAGTGAACTAGGTTTACATCATCAGGATGAACCAGAGAACACAAAGCTTTGGTTTTGGATGAAGGTAGATTCAGACTTACAGTGACTGACAGAAAAAAAAAAGAAGAAGGAAAATCCTTTTTTGGGGGTAGGGGGGCTTTTTAAGGCTGTACCCATGACATATGGAAGTTCTCAGGCCTAGGGGTCACAGCCACAGCAACTTGGGATCTGAGCCATGTCTTCGACCTACACCACAGCTCACGGCAACGCCAGATCCTTAACCCACTGAGCAAGGCCAGGGGTTGAACCTGAGTCCTCATGGATACTAGTTGGGTTCATTACTGGTCAACCACGATGGGAACTCCTGGAATTTTCTGAAGGAAGATATCATCATCCTAGGCCCCAAGTTTCATATACAAATGAACTTTCATTGGAATTTGGGTGCATTTTGAAGGAATATCCTATAGGGGTTTTAGAATGGATTAGAAATGGGTGTAAGCCAACACAGGGTCATGGAAGACTGGTTTTGGCCTCAGTGAGTGTAAAAATAGAGGTACCATCATTTGAGATGGGAAAGATAGCAAGCGGAGTAGTCTTGGGGTGGGAAGGTCGGAAGTTGAGTTGAGATGTCTAGACTGTCCAAGTGGAGATAGCAAAGAGGCAGCTTCTCTCAATAGAGAGGTCTTGGCTAGAGATGTGAATTGGGGAGTGTTGTCCTTAATTAATTCCTAGAGAAGCTGTCCAAAGACATATCGTAGGAAATCGTACAGAGAGAACGCAGGGACAAACCACAGCATGGAAGAAGATATTGTCAACATCGTAACCAACATAAAACTACAAATCAGTAAGAAAAACAGACAAGAGACTTAAACTGGCTCTTTATGGAAGTAGATAAAAATGGCCAGTCACCGTATGAAAAGATACACAGGAGTTTCCTTGTGGTGCAGTGTGGTTAAATATCTGGCAGTGTCGCTGCTGTGGCTTGATGGCACGGGTTTGATCCCTAGCCCAGGAACTTCCACATTCCATGGGTGTGGACCGAAAAAAGGAAAGGAAAGGTACACAACCCAGTTAGTAATCAGGAAAGGTGAAATAAACCACTAGAGAATTCTCATGCATACCGTTGGAGGATGGAAATGGTTTCATACCGTTTTAAAAATAATTTGGCATTACCTAATGAAGTTGGAAATTGTCTTTAATCCAGCAGGTCCACTCCTGAATGTATTTGATAATGGTTTGCACATGTGCACCAGATGTGTAGGAGAATGTTCTTTGTGGCATTGTTCATAATAGTGAAAAACTAGAGATGACCTAACTATCCTTCATCTATAGAGTGGATAAATTGTGATGTACTCACCCGGAGGCTTAGTCTAGGGGGAAACAGTGAGGTTATTACCATTTATCCAGTCAGTATTTGCGTAGATCAGGCGTTTTCTAGACGTTCTGGGGTAGAATTGAGTAAGTCCTGGTCACTAGTGTTCATAGAGCTTGCAGTGCCGTGACGGTGATTGAGAGTGTACCCAGGCGCTTGAGGGTGTCGGCACACGTCAGAGATAAGGACACAGGCTTGGAAGGCAAAAGCCTGTGTTTTAACCCAGGAGCTTCCCATTATGAGCCGTGTGACTCTGGGTCTGGTTCCTTAATTTCTTGTTCTCTTTCTCTCTTTTTTGGCTGCACCTGTGGCATATGGAAGTTACTGGGCCAGGGACTGAATCTGAGCTGCAGCTGCGACCTGTGTCACAGCTATGGTAACATGGATCCTTAACCCACTGTGCCGGGCCGGGGATTGAACTTGAGCTTCTGCAGTGACCTGAGCTGCTGCAATCAGATTCTTAACCCACTGCGCCACAGCAGGAATTGCATCTTATTACTCTAACCTGTGCTTTCATCATTTGTCAAATGCAGATGATAGTATCTGCCACAGAGTTAGGCCCAGTAAGTGCATTGGTTTGTGTCAAAAGCTTGCTGCATAGTAATTAGTACCATGAAGTATTAGCTGCTTTTAGAAGTAACTCAGAGAGAGGATTTGAATCCACCATGAACTAGATATGAAGATGCCTACAAAGAACACTGAGCTCATCCCAGCCTGAAGGAGAGGGAGTATACGTGATGCTGAGGATGTGTGGGAAGTTGCTGGGGAGAGATGTCTTTTGAGCCATCACAGAGTTTCAGTAAGTTGGAGGGAGGGATTCTGGTACTTTAGGCAGGCGGCACAGCGTGAGCAAGGGTGTGACCAGGGCTGTGCAGTGGCTTGTGTTAGACTGATCTTGTGTGACCGGCAGGGCTTACAGCCTGGAGGCCGCTGAACCCGCAGAGGTCTCCAGATATGTTTGCCTGGGATGATGGGTTTCATTTTTTAAAAAGTGTTTTTGCAGGAAGAGAGTTTTTAGAAAAAGGCAGGGAGGGGCTGTACCTCTAAATGCATTTACCACTACTCTCTTTGCTTAGACCCATTGTTCTTTGCCTGCAGGCCTTGATGTTTGCAAACCTGAGACTAGCACTTGGGCTGAGTGTGAAAGTAGCACGAGGAAAGCTCAGGAAACTTGCATGGGGACTGGACGATGAACGGACTTGAACATCATGCTGCTGAGCTTGAACTTGCTCTGCAGGCAGTGGGGAGCCATTGCAAGGTTTTGAGCAGGCTGTTGAAGTAATAGAAAACTCTCTTAGTTGACTTTAGCCTGATCTGCACTCAACCTGGGGAGCTCCACTGGGAGGTTTCGATCAAAGAACTAAAGCACAGAAAGAATAGGGTGTGTGTGACAGCTGCTATGGGGGCTGACTTAGTGCCATTCGGTAACTGATGAGATGTGAGGTGTTGACTGAGAATAATGGTACCAGTGACAGAAGGGGGAAGGAGGTGGGCATAAGTGTGGGCCCAAGAGACATTTAGTGGTGATGCAGAATTTGAGGTGGGAGGCTGGCTTCCTGCTCAGGCTGCCCAGCAGAGCAGTTCAAAGTTGCTTAAGAGACCCGGTGTGGTGAGTGATGTTTCTGGACTTTTTTTCAAAGCCCATATTAACTACATGAGAATTGTTTTTGACAGTCCAATGACTCAATGTGGTCACTGTCCTGTGGTGGCCTTTACTTGGCCTGGTGCAGGTGGCTGTATTCCCTGGTTGTTGTCAATAAACCAGGGATGTTGGTTGCAAAACTGTGGGTAGTGCACAGAGAGAATTGCTAGGCTAGCATTGACTAGTGACAACAGAGATGGGGGGACATCTTTTGAGTTTATTCTCAAGTTGCTTTGAGAAAGCTGGGGCTGATGGCCAGAAGGCTTGCCTCACTTGGCACTGGCTGGATTGACAACAGGCCCAGACTTGTAAACACTCTTCTCCCAGCCTGGGATTTGGCAAACTTGCCGCATGCTGGGTGGGCGGCTTGGCTCGACAGCCAACCTGTGTGTGCACCTGTGGTGTTTCTTGCAGGTGAACAAAGCTCAAGGCCTCTACCTGCTGGAGAGAATTGCACACGGAATCAAAGCCATTCAGTGAAGAGTCCTTGAATCTCTTACAGACAAAGCCAGGTTCACTGAAGTAGCTCCAGAAAACTTTTGTAAATTATGAGAAAGACAATAATTTTTGGTAATTCAGTGATACTTAGGGCTGGCCTGTTTTAGATCAAATTAATGCTGTACTTGTATTTTTTAATGGGCTAGACGTTTGTTTTGGGGCTCCGTTATGGGAATGGATGCAGTCAGAAAATGCTTAAGTTTTAGTACTTCGAATTTTATAGGTTTAAGTCGTATTTTTGCTCACGGCTTTTTCACTTACATTAATATATTTTTCATGCTGAATCCTAAGGCACAAGCCTGTATTTGTATAACCCTAATTCTGTTGAAAACATGAGGCCAGTGGATTTTTGTTGTTCATGTTAATAGATTGCACGAGTAAGAGTTAATGAAACTCTTCCATAATCTTTGAGACTGACTTTGTAAGAAGGGTATTTACAGGACGTTCCCTTGTGGCACAGCAGGTAAAGAATCTGGCGTTGTCCCTGCAGCAACCTGGGTTTTTGCTGTGGTGTGGGTTTGACCCTTGACCCAGGAACTTCCACATGCCATGGGTTTAGCCAAAAAAAAAAAAAAAAGGGGGGGGGGAAGGAGTGTATTTATAGACAATTCTGATTTTGAAAGCAAATTTTCATCTACTAAGCATTTTGCTTTAGAAATATTTAAGGCAAACACATGAGTTTTGTTCTTTTCAAACATGTGAATCGAATTTGCTTAAATCTTTTTTTCATTTTTTAGTTTTATTGAAGTATAGTTGGTTTATAATGTTGTGATAATTTCTGCTGTACAGCAAAGTGATTCAGTCACACATGTATACCCATCTATTCTTTTGACTCTTCTTAGTTTGAATGATTTTTGTTCTAGGTCAGGATCTCTGACCCATTTGGAAGATTAAAAATTGTTCATAAGGTGTTAAGACCTTTGATTTGAAATTTAAAATCTTGTCTTGAATTTCATGCTCATGTTGAAGATGCTACTCAGAGATGAAACTGGAGTTTATTTCTTCTGATAGGTCCTCGGTCAGCCTACACCTGGCTTCCTTTTTGGGTTTTTGTTTATGGTGTCCTGGGCTGCAGCTTTAAAATAGGCAGGTGGATTCAGGGTGGTTTGGTTCAAGCCCCCTTGGGGCCAAATGGCCTGAATTTACATGCTATCTGTTTAAAACAGAAACAGTTTCTGAATTTTTTTTCTCAGGCAAACGGTTCTGAGGCAAACACTATGGCGATTGGTTCCTCAAGATGTCTTCCCTGGCTTGCCCCTTCTCGAAGCCCATCTTAACTCCCATCTCATGATCGTTTTGGGAGGGTTGTTTCTGTATTTCTGTGTTTCTTTTTCTTGGTGGTTTATTTGTTCCGAGGAAGAACTGTATTTTCCTTTTCTAGCGTTCTGTTCAGGAACTCTTTGCCCTGCCCCTGAGTTGCCTGTCACCTGAGAGATGACAGAACAAAGCAGGCAAGTAGAGCTGTTTGCTTCAGGCCCGTCTTTGGGGGATGAGGAAAACTGAATGTTTGGCAGAGTTAGAGCTCAGGATGGCTTGATATTTTCCAAATGGGTTAGTGTAACCCAGGGACCTTGCTTGACGTCTGGTAATGATGGCTTAACCACTGAATTTTCCTTAGTGTATAGCTTTTGCCATCTACCTGTATGTGAGTATTTTCCTCTAAGCCAAGGAGAACCTTGTCTTTCCTCAGATTAATATTCTGTGACAAATGCTGTTTGGGGTGCAAGAGTTTTACTTTAGTTTGCATCTTTATTGTCTTAATTTTACCTCAAAGCAGAACACTAAAAAAATGGGGGAAGGGAGTTTCTGTCGTGGCACAGTGGAAACGAATCCCACTGCGGAGCCATGGGGTTGCGGGTTTGATCCCTGGCTTCACTTAGTGGGTTAAGGATCTGAAATTGCGGTGAGCTGTGGTGTAGTCGCAGACACCGCTCAGATCCTGCATGACCCGTGGCTACAGCTCCGATTTGACCCCTAACCTGGGAACCTCCATATGCCGAGGGTACAGCCCTTAAAAAAAAAAAAAAGTGGAGGAAGGGGGCTCTTTCAAATAAAAATGCCAGCAATCGAAAACATATTGGAGGAAAACAGTTAATTAAAAAATAAAAAACAACTATGCAAATAGTTTAAAGGTTTTAGGACTGAAGTTCATTTTTCTAAAACCAGGAGATGGCATTTACGCTTAGCGTTCAGAAACCGCTTTAGGGCAAGGATAAGTGTAGATTTTACTACCTCTGACATAACACCTGCAGAGAGAAGACACGCCACACCAGTCGTGTTTATAGAATAAAAGCGTTAGATGAAGATGATCATGTTTTGCTATTTTTTCCTCATAAATGGTATTTGTCCCATTGGGGACTTTGTATCCGAAATGCTGGGAACTTTTCTCATCCTCTGTCCTTTCCTCTCAGTTCTTTTAATTCCTGCTGGGTTGGGCGGAACCTGAGTTTTAAAGGGCTAGCTAAAAATAGACTTGTCACTGTAAGCACCTCTTCACATCTGCTTTTTTTCTGGGTCCCTGCAAGGTTGACCAGCCTTTTTTGGAGCTGCACATCAAAAACAGTTGGAGGAAAAACAGCATCTGTTTCATCAACATTTCCAGGGTTGGAAGACGATGTCAGATTTCAAACTTTTTTTTTTTCCTCTCTCTTAAACCAACTCTGGTGCTCTCAGAACAGTGGAAATTGTTTCAGATGTGGAAATGGCTAGGTGTGGCCACTTTGAGGCTGATCTGGCCTAGCTGAGCTGTTCTGTTGTTCGTCACACCCTGTGCAGGGTTTACAGAGAGACCTAGCACCGTCTGGGCAAGTGTGCTTGGCCTATTGTTGTCTCTGTTTAATCATGTGCCATTTCAGATGCCAAGGGTGCACTGGCATGTGGATGGAGGGGTCTGAGGTCTACTCCTCTGAGGTTTGCTCAGGATTCGGTGGGGAACTCTAGTTCATAGTTCATAGTTCCGAGCAGGGTTTGGGCCCCAAGCTCTGCTGCCTTGCAGTAGTAACCTTGATCCAGTGACCTGTTTTGTCACATTGGAAATGGGGGTGACCAGGCTTGCCCCCATCTAAAGGTAGAATTAGGGAGCTGTGTCAGCTTAGACCCCCAGATCAAATTCATTGTTTTTAATAGCTTTTGCTTTATCCCCCCATGGTTCTGAAAATTTCGGGCCCAGTGGCTTTCACTCCCTTTCACCCTTACTATGAATTAGTGGCCCCTCCTAGTTAAGAATGTTGGAAATAATGCATTTTTTTTTTTTTTTTCTTTTCCATTTTGCAGTTGCACCCTCGGCAAATGGAAGTTCATGGGCTAAGTGTCGAATCAGAGCTGTAGCTGCTGGCCTGTGCTACAGCCACAGCAACGCCAGATCCAAGCTGCATCTGTGACCTACACCGCAGCTTGCAACAATGCCGGATCTTTAACCCACTGAGTGAGGCCAAGGATTGAACTTGTACCGTCTTGGACACTATGTTGGGTTCTTAACCTGCTGAGCCACAACAGGAACTTCAATCGATCATTTTTAACATGAATCCTGGTTGTTGTGTGTCCACTGAATTTCTTTTATTCCCTTTTGGTTTTGAAGGTTGGAGTATTTTTTTTTTAATTTCTTTTGCAGTGACAATATATGCTATATTTTAAGCATAAATAAGAGGCTTTCCCTCTTGGCTTTTAGGAAAGATGTAGGAGGTGTGGTGTTTCATTACAGAAAGTTAATGATTTGTACTGATTTTTCTCTAATCATGCTTACTAGTACATTGGGAAATAGCATTCAGAATAATGTACTAAGTATTTTTTTGTGATTTT
Source organism: Catagonus wagneri (assembly GCA_004024745.2). Classification (NCBI taxonomy): domain Eukaryota; kingdom Metazoa; phylum Chordata; class Mammalia; order Artiodactyla; family Tayassuidae; genus Catagonus; species Catagonus wagneri. The sequence goes on from PVHT021183726.1 coordinate 25,402,702, forward strand.
AACAGCTCTTTCCTCTCTTTACGTATTGTATAAATGCAGGTAAACCGTAATTCACTTACAAAAACGGACAGCTGCAAAATTTTTATTTTTTAATTTAATAACTTTTGTGCCCATGGTATAAAATTTTAAAGTACAAAAGGTTATATACGTGCTGAAAAGTTTGCTTCTGTACCTCATCCCTAATTCTTCCTACAGAGACAACTACTTAAATTTTTTTTTTGTCTTTTTAGGGCCACACCTGTGGCATAGGGAGGTTCCCAGGCAAGGGGTCAAATTGGCACTGCATCTGTGACCTACACCACAGCCATAGCAATGCGGAGTCCTTAACCCAGTAAGCGAGGCCAGGGATCGAACCCACATCCTCGTGGATACTAGTCAAGTTCATAACCTGCTGAGCCACTGTGGGAATGCCCTTAAATGCTTTTAAAAATTGAAATCGGTGTTGAATCATGGTTTGATGCTCAGTTATATTCATCCTATTATTTCTTGGCCTTTTGGCTAAGATCAAGTGCACCTGTCTGTGCCCTATAACTTTTCGGTTATAAGAATCAGTTCGGAACAAGTTACTAGGTGTACATTTGGATATATGAGCAGACATGAGTAATGTCACTTTTATGTGATACTTCTTACTCAGTTTAACCAGCTTTTGGAGCCAGTGTTTCCTTGGCTTTTGGGTGTCTTGATTTCCACATCTCTTTTTTTTTTTTTTTCATTTTCCAGTTGCAACATGAGAAAGCCGAGCTGGAACAGCATCTCGAACAGGAGCAGGAATTCCAGGTCAACAAACTGATGAAGAAGATTAAAAAACTGGAGAACGATACCATTTCTAAGCAGCTTACATTAGAACAGGTACGAAAGTGTAATTCTCTCTGTATTTTTATTAGTTCCCTCGCTCTCTTTTTTTCTCCCTTCATATCATCAGCAGTTCTTTCAAGCTTTAACACGCCCTGAGGAATTTTCATCAGTGAAAAATATTTTTCCACTTTGTCTTCCCACAGTGGAGATTGCACATCTGAAGTAAAGCAGGGACAGATCTGCATAACACCTGCTCACTCTCACACACTTGCTTTTTTTAGCCACAATTAATAAAGTTTCAGGAGATAGGTTGCGATGTACTGATTTATAGGCAGGAAATGTTAGGTTCCTTTTGCGAAGGGGGAAAAATGTGTTTTTAACCACAAGATAGTTTCAGTGAAAGTTCCTGAGACAGCATGGCTGTGGAATTCAAGCTTTTCTTTCAAGGGTTCTTCAGAATGAACAACTGGCATTTTTCTTCTTTGAGTTACTAGCAACCTTATACCAACCCTGTCTTTGTCCAGCTCAATTTGTTGGTACAGGTGTAGAGTCACAGACTTCGTTGCTCATCCTGGTTCAGCCACAAACTAGTTGTATGACTTGCATTAACTTCATGAACTTCTCTGGGCCCATGTTTTCCATTTGTAGACAGAGCAGCACAGACTAAAATCAGGAATGGGTAGGCTTGAAAAGGCACAAAAGGTGGCAGGTAATAGTGCAGAGGCCCTTTGACCGTTGCCTTTGGGAAACAGTACTGGAGCATAGGCTTTGCCTCAGGTGTCCACACTGGTCCTTATCCACCAACACACAGAACTGGACAACCAATACCAGTCCATCCAAGTTGGCGTGACAGAAGTACCTCTTTTCTCTGGCCTAGTGACTCTAGTGCTTTGCTCCACACTGATTTGTGTTCCAGGTCAGAAGAGCCTGGTTTCCATGTAAAATTCCATGTATTAACATCTTCTAGCTCTTTGTAATTTGGATCTCGATCGCCATTTTTGATGATGTGACCAAGCCTTTCATGGAAAGGTGTCCCATTTATCCCAATTTTAAGATCTTTCTGGGCATCTTAGTCCACGCTGACTGGTTCTTGAGTCTCCCTAAGGACCTCATGTTTTCCTCCTTGTCCTTGAGGTGAACCAGGATGGGAATGTCAGGTTTGAGAGGAAGTCAGCATTTCTTGTAAGCTAACTTTTGTTTTTTTTTGTGTTATTCTTGTATCTACCTATATCAAAGGGTGGAATGTCACTGGGATTTCCAGGACCATGAATAATGACTTTAAATTTTTTTTCCATTCTTTATAGGTTAAAGAACAAAAAAAGTTCTCTTTCCAAGGGTCGGCTGTTTTATACATATGCAGAGTAATCTATTCTTACCATTTGTCTTTGGAATTCAGAGGCAGTTTCTAAATTTAGAAGGCTTCTCCACCCCTCTCCACCCCCTACCCCCACAGTTTAAAAACATTTATATTCTGAAGTTCACCTGTTTAATTTCTGGGATAAGCAATAGCCAGTTCAGTTCACATTAAAGTTTTGAAGATTTTTTTTTTTGTCTTTTTGTCGTTTTAGGGCCACACCCGCGGCATGTGGAGGTTCCCAGGCTAGGGGTCTAATCGGAGCTACAGCTGCCAGCCTACACCACAGCCACAGCAATGCGGGATCCAAGCTGCATCTGAGACCTACACCACAGTTCACGGCAATGCTGGATCCTTAACCCACTGAGCGAGGCCAGGGATCGAACCCGCAACCTCATGGTTCCTAGTCAGATTCGTTTCTGCTGCGCCACGACGGGAGCTCCAAGTTTTAAAGATTCTTATTTGAGCCCATGATATACCAAGATCTTGTTGGCGCTACCTGTTAATCAAGAGTTAACCAAGTGACTGAGTACAGTTCTCACAGTGGTTGGCATTGTGAGAATGTCAGCTGGTCAAAACCTTCACGGTGGTGGCTGTCAGTGATTTAAACAGCTTATGTCTTATATTTGTTCGCTGACTCCTAAGTAGACTGACTGGCAAACCAGAGCCGTGACCCACACAGTTTAGCTGTGGCCACAAGGTGGAGGTAGTGGTCTAGAGTCAGAAAGCCATCATAGGGAGAGAGGATGGATGGCTGCACAGTCTTAACACTCTTTGGAAACTTGAGTAACTAAATCCCTGTAAAATGAAGTCCAAGACGTACATTTTCCCCATGTTAGCAATTTAGTCCATGGTGAGGCTTATTTTTCGACCCCAGCACTCAAGAAATGGATTTCCACAGTGAAATGTGAATTGCGAAGCCCTAAACTAGAGATAACCTTCAGAGCTGGGATATCAAGTCCCTAAGATGGAGACGTTTAATATTATCATAAAACTTTCCTCTCTTTGTTTTGGATGTCCAGGATGATTAAACATTGGGAGTTTTACACTATATTTTGTTTTGCCACGAGTAATTTTAGTCAGGGTCTAGCGGAAATGTTTGCTTTTTTTTTTCCTCCAGTAGAAGTCTCTTCTGTATTTCCATGGATGGGGTCTGGCCTTCTCTTGTGACCATCTCTTGGGATTATCATCTGTATTATAGTATTTACTGTAAGTCGTAGTCTATATGATAAATCATACCCTGGAATTATTAGCAGAAGAGCCAAGGTGTGGACTTCACTGTGCATTATATGCATATGTGTACAGTGTGTATGTGATACATACCTTTGTTCTTCTGGCAGTAAAGCTCTCTCAAGGCAGTTACCCGGTGTGTCTCATGTCTTAGCACTGCTTTGTTGGAAGTGTGGATTCGGACAGATGACTGGAGAGCTCTCATTTGTACTTTGAACAGCCATGTAGGATAGGTTTGGGACCTGGGTATTGGACCTGAATAGAACCAGCTGTGAACCTGATTCTTCTGCCTCATATCTGTTAATTAATCAATTAATTTTGATAGGGGCATTATTGAGACACAATTCACCAACCATACAAGTCACCCATGTCAAGTATAGGTTATAATGGCTTTTATCCTATTTGCACAGTTGCACAACCATGACCAGAATAGATTTTTTAGGGCATTTTCATCACCTCCAAAGAAAGCCTGTACCCTTCAGCTGTCGCTCAGTCTCTGATCCCCTGAAGCAGCTAGCACTGTATTTGCTCTCTCTGTGCGTTTGCTTATTCTGGATGCTTCATGTAAATGGAATCATACAGTGTGTGGCCTTTTGTGACTGGCTTCTTTCACGTGGCATCATACTTTTATCCATGTATAACATAGATGAGGACTTCATTCCTTTTCCTGACCAACTAATATTCCATTATATGGATATACCACCCACATTTTGTGTCTCCATTCTTCATTTGGTGGACATTTGAGTTGTTCAGCCTTTTGGTTATTTTGAGAAATGCTGCTATGAACATTCATGGACAACCTTCTGTGTGGAGATGTGTTTTAATTTTTCTTGGGCATATGCTTAGGAGTGGAATTGAAAGGTCACACGCAAACCTTTTGGCCGAAATGCTAGACAGTTTTCCAAAGTGGCTGTGCCATATGATTTTAGCATCCTAGTGGGTGTGAGGTGGTATCTCAGGGTGGCTTTATATTCCCCTAATGGCTAATGGTGACAGGTGCTTATTGACTGTTGTATATCTTCTTTGGAAAAATGTCTATTCAAAGTCTTTTTGTTATTGAATTGTAAGAATTCCTCATGTGTTGTAAATACAAGTCCCTTACCAGATACATAGTTTACAAATATTTTCTCCTTTTCTATGTATATTCTTTTCATTTTCTTGAGAGGATCCTTTGAAGCATGGACGTTTTTAATTGTGGTGAAGTACAATTACTCATTTTTTTTCTTCCCTTGCATGTGCTTTGGTGTCATATCTTAGAATTTGAGGTCACAAAGACTTAGTCCTGTTTTCCTTTTTTTGGCTTTTACATGTAGGTCTTTGATTCATTTTGGGTTATTTTTTCTTCTTTTTAGGGCCATACCCACAACATATGGAAGTTCCTAGACTAGGGGTCTAATCGGAACTCCAGCTGCTGACCTACACCACAGCCACAGCAACGCCAACTCCGAGTTGTGTCTGTGACCTACACCACAGCTCACAGCAATGCTGGGTCCTTAACCCACTGAGCAGTGCCAGGGATCAAACCTGCTTCCTCATGGATACTAGTTGGGTTTGTTACAGCTGAACCACAACAGGAATTCCCATTTTGAGTCAATTTTTACGTGTGTAAGATAGAGTCCAAATTCATTCTTTTGCACGTGGCCATCCAGTTGTCTCAGTCAGTTTATTTCTGAGCCTCAGTTTCCTTGTCTGTAAAATGGCAATAATAGCAAACCTTTATCAGGTACAGTAAATGAGAGTGTGTGTAAGTGATTTGCATCATGCCTGCTACATCAGCACTCAATGTGAGGTAGTTACTGCTGTTAATTTAAAAATAATCCATTTTTTGAAACTCATGTGTTGAACGTGCAAAAAGGATGTTGGCAGGCCTTCTTCCAGGGATATGTGTTAATTTTGAAGATGTAGCTTGGGTAGTCATGGTTTTTAAGAAGTCACCGGCCTGTTCTGTAAAGCAGAACTTACCTGGGTTTGAGGCTAAGTCTTAGACTCCTTACAAGGTAGGCTCCACTTAACTCAGGTGCTGGAGGCCTAATTTTAAGTTTATCTCACCAAAGGTCATGCCTTCTGCACAGACACTTTATTAGATAGCATTTGTTCTCTTAGACTCAGAATGTGGAATCTCTTCATTCTTTTTTTTTTTTAAGGTTATATAGAAAATGCTACCAGCTTGATCATCAGGATCTCTGGGCTATAAATGGTTCTGTTGGTGTTTTGTTGTTGTTGTTGATTTTTGTTTTTGTCTTTCTTTTTCTTTCGGCCACACCTGCAGCATATGGATGTTCATGGGCCAGGAATCAAATCCAAGCTACTGCTGCAGGAACGCTGGATCCTGGATCCTTAACCTGCTATGCCACAGTGGAAACTCGTGTTGATGTTTTGTAGTATATGAATTTTAGAGCTGGAAGGCCACATTGTAAGAAAGACTACCTTTGTCATTCTCTTTGTCCCCAGATCCTCCGTGGAGAAATCCAGAGGAAATCTGGGGGCAGGGGCATCAGAATCACTAGGACTTGGAACCACAGCTACCTGTACCTTTCCTCTCCTTTCAGAGCTTGCTGTCCAGGGAGGAGGCTTAAGGAGGGTGATAGACCAACTTGGCCTGTAGGTGGCCCAGGCCACTCATACCTGCTCACACTTTTTCAGAACTGGAAACCTGGAGAAAGACTCAGATGCTTTTTTCATAACATACAACCTAGCATTTTGAATACATAACTCTCAAAGACAATATATAAGGTGATGTAAAAAAAGTATGTTCAGGAGTTCCCGTTGTAGCTCACTGGATTAAGAACCCAACATAGCCTCTGTGAGGATGAAGGTTCGATCCTTGGCCTCATTCAGTGGGTTAAGGATCCAGCCTTGTCACAAGCTATGGTGTTCGAGTGGCTTGGCATAGGCTTGCAGCTGCAGCTCTGATTCATCTCCTAAGCCTGAACTTCCATATGCTACAGGTAAATCTGCAAAAAGAAAAGCATGTTCAGAAAAATGTAAAATTATGAGATCTTTGCATCGCTAATAGTTAGTGTTAGTTTAATAAACTGGAGTGATTTAGTCAATATGACTTTTTAGTACTCTTAGCGTCTCTTTTTAACAAGCGCTGGTGAGCACTACCTATGAGATCTTTCTTTTTTTTTTTTTTGCTCTTTTAGGGCTGAACTCATGGCATATAGAAGTTCCCAGGCTAGGGTTCCAATTGGGACTGCAGCTGCTGGCCTATGCCACAGAAACACCAGGTCAGAGCCGAGTCTTCAACCTATACCACAGCTCACAGCAATGCCGGATCCTTAACCCACTGAACAAGACCCGGGATCAAACTTGTATCCTCATGGATTGTAGTTGGGTTTGTTCCTGCCGAGCCATGATAGGAACTCCCAGTATAAATCTTTAAGATTTGTGTTTCAAGATCTGGTCACTGTTACATTCAGGTGTTGCTAAGAACATGTTGAACTTCAAATATTCTCTTAGTGTTAAGAACTCTTCATCTGAATGTTTTCTGCCAGCTAGGAAGGATTTTTCCTTCTCTGGAGGATAACTAGCATGAAAAGGCACAGGAGAGCTTATTTATTAGACAAAGTTCAGCTCAGCAGATATGAGGACCTACTGTGCACTTTGCCTAGAAAATTTTGGGAAAGAAGAAAGCAGCAGTCATAAACAGGTAGATTTGATGCCTCATTATTAGCTGGTACAGTAGAAAAATCTGTAATAAATTAGTTGAGAATTAGTCATGTAATTCAGCTAACCCTTACGTGACGAACAGACTTGCCTGTCACGTACTAAACATCTTGTTTCCTGTAGTTGGCCCAGTAAAGTTTTCTGTTATTTCTGAAATCATGGATGTATTTCCTTATCAGAAATGTCCTTTTTCTTTTTTGTCTTTTGTCTTTTTAGGGCTGCACCCGAGACATGGAGGTTCCCTTCCCAGGCTTAGGGTCGAATTGGAGCTGTAGTTGCCAGCCTGTGCCACAGCCACAGCAATTTGGGATTCAAGCCACATCTGTGACCTACACTACAGATCATGGCAATGCTGGATCGTTAACCCACCGAGCAAGGCCAGGGATCGAACCTGCGTACTCATAGATGCAAGTTAGAATCGTTTCCACTGAGCCACGACGGGAACTCTAAAACTGTCCTTTCTTCCCAAAGCATAGATGCTCATTTCTAAAGGTTGACTTGAGGATTGGAATGGTAATTGTATTCATTAGCATCCATTTATAATCACAGTGTCTTAGCCTCTGTAGTTTAGGGACACTCTTGGGTTCAGATATCCCCTTCATCCGGATCACCTTGTGACTTCAGGCGAGCAGTGCGCCCTCTTCTGTGAAGCAGACCTAGTGTCTAACTTGAAGTTTGGTGGGAAGATTAACCTTCCCTTCTGCCTCTCCTCACTCTCCATCTGTACTGGGGTTCTTTCATTTCTCTTGGCACGGAGGGAGACACCTTCCTTTACCCTTCTAGGTTCTCCTGGCTGATCCGCGAATGAAATTGACATGAGATGGCTTAACAGCAAGAGTTTAGTGACACAGGAACATGGGAGAGACCCAGGAACACTCATCCAAATGGTCGAAAGCCTCCCTGAACCACTGTCTTCAGCGTTAAAGGCAAATGAGGATGTTGTGTGTAGAGGTTTGGGACTGCAGACGAGGCAGTTGACACACAGAAGGAAAAGCAAAGGTTAGGTGACCAGATGTTCGCTGGGCCCTGCGGAGGCTGTGGATCACGGAGAGGAATTTTGACAGGCTTTGCTGGGTTCCTCCCTGTCTGCCTCACCTGGTTCCTACTCTAGTTATCTCTGGTGACAGCCCCTTTCCTGAGATAGGTCTTCGGTCTTTTGGGCAATTAGGTGGAAGGTCAAGGGTTCTTCCTGGTTCTTTGAGATCTTAAAAACGCTCAGCCTAACTTGATCCTGATGTCACAGAGTCCTCTTTTAGGGTGACAAATTATGTTCCCCACACTCCAATGCAGAGTTGTTCAATGTGGACCGCATAGCATTATAAATAAGTTTATATGGTAACTCGGGGCACTGATGTTTTTTATAACTATATATATGACTAGGACAAGTTTTATGCAACAGTGTCTATGTGCTTTGCACTGATTTCCCATTCAGTCCTTTTTCTTTCTTAGCAAAATGTAGGTGACTGCTGACCAAACTAATTTCATAATCCAATAATGGGTCATGACCTGCGGTTTGAAAATCATGCTTTGATGGGCCCAGTGCTTTCCTGCCCCCAGATCTCCGTCGATCTGTTTCCTCTGCCTGGATCATTTTCTCCCTCTCCTGTCCCATCCCTGTTTAGCTGTTATCCATTACCCTCCTGTAGTGCGCTCTAGGGGTCAGTGCTGTAAAGTGTTTCCACAGTGTTCAGTCCTTCTCCTGTCACACTTGGTGCCCTTAACTCTTAACGGCAGTGAAGAGTTACACAGTCATTTCCTGCCTGTAAGGTAAAGGAGGAAAGGGGCGGCAAAGTTGACCTTGGCTCTTATCCCCCGTGACTCACATGGGGTAAGCTCTCCAAAAATTGTACCTGCTGCCTTTAAAAATCGAAGTTTCCATCTAATTTCTGTGGTACTTTGCCCTGTCCATCTTCCAGCAAAATGAGCCTCCAGTGTCTTGCTGCCTTCCTTGACCTGGTGATCTACCTGGTTAACTCACGGATCTCTGTTATCTCTTTCTGCCCACGCTGCAGTTGTTGCACTTGTGTGGCACGCGTCCTATGTTAATTCAGCACACCTTTATTACCTGTCTGCCATCTGCCACCAGCCCTGCTAAGGAAGATGATATTAGGTCGCCGTTCCTGGTGGAGCCTGGTCCAGGGAGCCCAGCAGAGCTGTGCACAGTGATGAGGGCTGCTCTGCGAAGTGCTCAAGTGGAGGGGGTGGCATTACTCCTGCCTCAGGCTCCCTACCTCCCCAGACCCCACTGAGAAGGACCTGGAGCTCCTTGGCATTTGGTTTAATTGTTGTTAATTGACACGCGTGGGATAGATAGATCTAAGTACAGCTGGTGCAGGGAGACGGGAATGTGCGGGGAGAAAGAAGCTGTAGAGAACGTACACAGTGAAAAGTGGGTGCAGGTACTGCATGGGGAAAAGATGCTTGGAGCAGAGAGTAGAGCTCCTGAATCCCTGTTCTGTGTCCCTGGGCAGGGAAGGAGAAGGGGCTTTGGCAGTGCTGGTCTTTACAGGGTGTGCCTGGTAGAGGGCAGCCATGCCGCAGGACGAGGACACATACAGAGCCCAGTGGTTGCCGTCGGCCACTAGCCAACATCAGGTGACCCCAGCGTCCAGGAGCATTGCAGGGCTGCCACCCACCTCTCCCAGTGTCCCTCACCACCTCTAACTGGAGCAAGTCACAGAGGCTTGGATTTAGAATGAATTTCAATCCCTGGCACCAGTTTTTTGTTTGTTTGCCTACACTCATGGCATATGAAGTACCTATGCCAGGGACTGGGCCCCCGCCACAGCAGTGATGATGCCGGATCCTTAACCCACTGAGCCAGCAGGGAACTCTACCAAATTTCTTTCCTTTTTTTTTATTTCCTCCTTTTAGGGCCCCACCTAAGGCTTATGGAAGTTCCCAGGCTACGGGTCGAATCGGAGCTGCAGCTGCCAGCCTACACCACAGCCACAGCAGCTCGGGATCCGAGCCACATCTGTAACTTACACTTCAGCTCACAGCACCACTGGATCCTTATCCCACTGAGTGGGGCCAGGGATCGAACCCATGTCCTCATGGATACTAGTCAGGTTCGTTACTGCTGAGCTATAACGGGAACTCCTTTGTTCAATTTTAAAAAGTTGAACAAGGCAACACTTAGCATATTTTAAGTTCTGTGAAGAAGAAAGGAAAGTTTTAGGTTTCCAGCTCTTAGGTTAATGTCTAAATGCTACCAACCTACTGATGTCCCACTGAGTCCACACACAGTTGGGGGTTGTTTGTTTTTGTTTTTCTTTTATGGCTCCCTTGTGGCATATGGAGTTCCTGGACCGGGGATCAGATCTGAGCCACAGCAGCAACACAGCATCCTTCACCCTGGTGCTGGGCCAGGTATCGAACCTTGGTCCCAGCACTCCAGAGACTCCAAGGACACTGTTGTGCCACAGTGGGAACTCCCACGTACAGTTCTAAGGTTGCAATGACTAACTCTATAGTGACTTACACAGATAATGTGTCCTTGTGACTTAGCAGTGAGTTGAGCGGCTAGTGGCTCATGTTCAAGTTTGTATCCTTGATTGATACTTGTAATTGGAGTGAGGTATTTCTTCAGTTCACAGGGAGTATGGCCATGTTGGCTTTTGTGGAAATGCCATTCGTACTAGCAGTGGGAAGGATATGTTGCAATGACTCTGGTTGCAAAAAACAACCGTGTTTCTTGAGGATTCATTGGCATTAAGGAGGTGAAGTTTAGTGACCCCTAGGCATACTTGAAATTTTATTTTATTTTATTTTATTTTGTCTTTTAGGGCTGCGCTGGCAGCATATGGAGGTTCCCAAATTAGGAGTTCAGTTGGAGCTGTAGCCACCAGCCTACGCCAGAGCCATAGCAGCGCCAGATCTGAGCCGTGTCTGTGACCTGCAGCACAGCTCACGGCAATGTCGGATCATTAAAACACTGAGTGAGGCCAGAGATAGAACCCAAGTCTTCATGGATGCTAGTCGGGTTCGTTAACCCCTGAGCCATGACGGGAACTCCTGAAGTTTGATTTCAAATCCTAATCTCAAATTACAGAAGTCTTGAAAACTTTAAATGTTAAGTGTTTACATTTTTAAAAGTCATCCATTGGAGTTCCTGCTGTGGTACAGTGGGTTAAAGATCTGGGGTTCCCGCAGCTGTGGCATAGGTTGCAGCTTAGCTCTTATTTGATCCTCGGCCTGGGAACTTCTATATGCTGTGGGTGCAGCCATTAAAATAATAATAATGTATAAAAACAACCCATTGCTCTTTTAAAAACCTTTGGAAAATGTAAACATAGAAGTACAAAAATGAAAAAAAAATTACCACGGACAACTGCTATTCATATTTTTTCTTCATCTTCTTCCTTTTTCTTCTCCTTTTCCTCCCTAACAACAGTGCAGTAATTTGCTGCTTTGCTTTTATTTTGAAATTCTCAGCATGTGAAAATTCCCAGGGCCAGGATCAAACCTGGGCCACAGCCGTGACCCAAGCCACAGCAGTGACAAGGCCGGACCCTGCACCACAAGGCCACCAGGGAGCTCCTGCTGCCCTGCTTTTCATTTTTTAAGATAAAACATCGCCTACCTCTGCACATTTAGATAAGCTGCATAGGGGCACAGCCAGACGTAATCATAATAGGCCCTGAAGTCAGCTCGGGGGGGATTTGACTGCAGCATGTCCTTGAGGATGTATATGTGGGTTACTTAAATATGGAGTAGAAACATGCCACCTACTGCTTATTGGGGAGGGGCGGGAAAAGCCTCGGAGCCTAGCTGGAAAATCAGTGGGGTTATGTTCCTTGGTAGGATACAAACTGGGGGCAGCAGGTGGTGCTCAGGAAGCTTCGGCAGGCTCTCTTCAGTTGATTCGTAATCCAGAAGCTGTCAGGATGTCCCGAAGCCAACTGGGAGATCTCCCCTGCAGACCTGTGGGAGTAAATGCCGAGCTCTGCCAGGGACACAATAAGTCTCTGCAGGAATGCAACAAAAACCTCTCAGAATTCCTTCCTTAGGCCCAAAGTCCATTTGTTTCTTTCTGACCAGAATAAGAATTTGGTTTTGACTTAGAAAAGGTTGTCTCCTTAGCTAAACATACACAGTATGTGAATGAATGGCCAACAAATCCTACATCTCTAAGGAAGTGGGATGGATGTGGCAATAACTAGAAAGAAATGATTTCTTGCTTTTGGGGTTTTTTTGTTGTCGTTTTTTACAGCGCCACCTACCTGCAGCATATGGAAGTTCCTGGGCTAGGGGCTGAATTGGCCTGCACTACAGTCACAGCAATGCCAGATCAAAGAAGCATCCATGACCTATGCTGCAGCCTGTGGCAAAACCAGATCCTTAACCCACTGATCAAGGCCAAGGATCAAACCTGCCTCCTCATGGATACTAGTCAGGCTCTTAATAGGAACTCCAAGAAATGATTTCTTTTTTCCAGGAAACTTCCATTTAGGATAAAGCACATGGAGAGAAGTTTCCCTAACCTTGTTTTCTTAAAGAGGCTTATTTTAGATAATGAGCTGATGGTAGTTACTGATGTGATACTGTATTTACAACATACACCACGATGCACATTTACTGGTTCACTCTTTATTTTAGGTATGTAAATTAATATTCTAAATTAGTGGATGTGCTATTAGGAAGTTGTTAACTTTTAAGATTAGATAGCTTAAAATTTTGTGTTACAAAAACAGTAGATGTTTATTAAAAAATTGGGTGGGGCAGGAAAAAGTAGAAGATAAATTACCGCCAATATTACTTATACCCTAGGGCCAACCCTATTTTTGTTGCTGTATAGTTCTTTATGATTTTTTATTTTTTGCATATTTTCTCTATCAGTTTATTTCTTATTTTTCCCTCTTCTTTCTACGGCAGCACCTGTGGCATATGGAAGTTCCTGGGCCAGGGGTCAGATTGGGGCTGCAGTTGCCAGCCTATGCCATAGCCATAGCAACACCGGATCTGAGCCGCATCTGCAACCTATGCTATGGCTTGTGGCAACACCGGTCCTTAACCCACTGAGTGAGGCCAGGTATTGAACCCACATCCCCACAGACACTATGTCAGGTTCTGAACCTGCTGAGCCATGGTGGGATCTTCTATCAGTTTATTTCTTATGCACATAGATAAAGTTCTTTTCAGCTGTAATATTTGACCTCCTGGACTTGAAAGTGCTCATCCTTTCTGTCCTTTTCTCCTGCTCATCACTGATGAACTTCAGTTGGCTCTTTTTGGGCTCAGCCTTGCATGAACCTGTGGATGATAACCTAGAACTTATCTTTAATTCTGAAGCCAGCCACAGCTGAGTAATCAAATAGGTACCTCAGGGACTCTGGTCTGTGAACACCTGTCTTAACTTGTCTATAACACAGATTGGCTGCTTGATTTCTTAGGGAAAAAAACAATTTTTTTTTTTTTTTTTAAGGCAAAGGTCAGATTTCTTCCAGCCTAGGAGGAGAATTCCCAGGTTTGGGCAAAACTCCCATGATTATCTGAACAGACACCAACAGAGGCTGTGTCTTAAGTTTTACCTAACTTGTCTCTGTTGCTTTACTTTGTGAGGGCTTTGCCATGGAGCTGGGACCGTTGTTTATGGTTCTTAGCTCTTCTCACGTCATTTGCACACAGTGTGTTTAAACAGTTCCTTCATGAGTCCTATTAGTCATTTCCTATGTGTAAGGAAAACCTTGATCAACTCAAATATACCGGCAAAGTAGGATGTTGGGATGAGGGAAGATCTTTTATTGTCTCTTCTCTTGGTGGTAAAAACAAAACTGTCTTGGCCCACTTGGCATTATTACAAATAACACACACTGGCTTATAAACAACTGGAATTTATTTCCCACAGTTCTAGAGGTTGGAGGTCCAGGATCAGGCTTCCAGCCAGATGGAGTTCGGATCATTACTGACTTTTTATGTCCTGCTTAGTAGCACAGAGCAGCAAGCTGCAAGATCATTAAGGACTGTAGAAAGGAGACTAATCCCATCATGCCCCTCCCCCCATGACATCATCTAAACCTAGTTACCTCCCAAAGGCCTCACCTTAGGATGCTATCACGTTGGGGATTCAGGCTTCTACTTGTGAATTTTGGACGCAAACATTCAGTCCATTGCGAAAAGTGTGTTTTTTTGACTTGTATTTAGTCATTTTCTGAATATTATACTTTTTATTTTCCCAGGTGATTCTCTCTTTTTTTTGGCTGCATCTGTGGCACGCAGAAGTTCCCAGACCAGGAATCGAACCTGCACTGTAACAGCATCCAGAGCTGCAGCAGTTACAGTGTGAGACCTTTAACCCACAGAGCCACCAGGAAACTCCCTCCCAGTAATTCTGATGAACTTGAGGGTCTCCACTTTGAACGTCTATGGTGTTACGTAATAAACTGATAGGAAATTGGGCTGAGCTGTTTTTGGCCCACAGATGCTACCTAACCTGAAAGGTTATTTTTTGTTTGTTTGTTTGTTTTTTTGTCTTTCTGCCTTTTATCTAGAGCCACACCCGCGGTATATGGAGGTTCCCAGGCTAGGGGTTTAACAGGAGCTGTAGCCGTCGGCCTTCGCCACAGCCACAGCAATGCGGGATCTGAGACGCGTCTGCAACCTACACCACAGTTCACGGTAACGCCGGATCCTTAACCCACTGAGCAAGGCCAGAGATTGAACCCGCAACCTCATGGTTCTTAGTCGGATTCATTAACCACTGAGCCACGAAGGGAACTCCCTGAAAGGTTTTTGAGAATGGTGTTATTCTCCAGCACCCACTTATTTACTTATGATTTGCCCCTTTCTCTTTAAAAAAAAGCAAAACAAAACATTTAGCCTACTAATAATAGTTCGGTTGATGCAGGTCTTAGAGTGCTCTGCTGTTTCTTTTATTTTTAAACATCAGGTGCACTTCTTGCATCATCATCATTCCAAGTGCTTTTACCTTCTGTTGTAACAAACTTCACGTCTGTGTTCTCTACACATGCTAGCCATTACTTCGTGGGTTTTTCCCTCTCTTTATTATTTTGGGTTAGTTGTCATAGGTTGTCTTCCAAAATTTGTTCTTTAAGACAGATGTTTGGGGGTCAAAATATATTCTCCCATAGAAATAAAGCAGATTGAAAAGATCCACTATAACCTTTCCCAGTTCATAGTTGAGCACAGTGGTCATGCTAAAGCTCTCATCAGGCCTTTTTTTTTTTTTTTTTTTTTTTTTTGCGTGAAGTATTCCTCTCCCCCACCTCTGTCTCCACCCAGCGTCATGGTTCTCTTTAAATGGGAAAATGCAGGCGTTCCCTTGTGGTCTAGCAGTTAAGGACTTGGCATTGCTACTGGCATGGGTTCCATCCCTGGCTTGGGAACTTCTACATGCCATGGGCATGGCAAAAAAAAGAAAAAATAGATGGGAAAATGCTGTAATGAAAAAGAAATGTAGGAGTTCCCGTCTTGACACATCGGTTAACGAGTCCGACTAGGAACCATGAGGTTGCAGGTTCGATCCCTGGCCTTGCTCAGTGGGTTAACGATCTGGCGTTGCCGTGAGCTGTGGTGTAGCTTGCAGACGCGGCTCAGATCCCGCGTCTCGGATCCCGTGGCTGTGGCGTAGGCTGGTGGCTACTGCTCCAATTTGAGCCCTAGCCGGGGAATCACCATATGCCGCAGGTGCGGCCCTAGAAAAAAAAGAAAAAAAAAGGGATCCATCTCTTGGCTGGCTCTCTCCCTTTTCTGCAGTTGTTGGAGGTGTCTGCCCACTGAGAGGACACAGCTAAGATGGGCTGTGAATTCATAGCCAGCTCTATTTTTATATATTAAGTTTATCCATTGACACCTGATAATTATTTGAAGAACATAATAAGAGCTTGGTGTGACGTTAAGTAACTTACAGTGGGAAGGAGAGCTGTTGAAGAAAGAGTTTGGCTGGCAGTCCATTGACCCCACAGCACGGCAAAGCAGCCTTTCAAATGAATATTCCCCAGATCAGCTGTAACTGTTGGTGCTGCTTTCTCACAGAGCAAGCAGTCCGAAGGGGCTTAGGTTAGCCCCCGAATCTGATGCTTGGTGATGGAAGAGTGGGCACCTGTTGCATGAGAACTGAATAAAAAAAGCCATCAGTGATTATTAGGTGGGTAGGCAGAAGTATTACAGATAGAGAGAAATCAGCACAGCAAAAGCGAAGCCTCACTGGGCTGCGGTTTCTATCCCATCCAGGCTTTCTGACTTCTGAGACTGTAAGTTTAGCATGCACTGTCCGGTTTGAAGGTTGTTTGCTCTCAGGGTAATGCAAGCACTGAAAATCTGCTTCTCTCCGAATTGGTAAGACTGGTGTAGACTCCGGCCGTGAATATCTAGGTTGTAGGATTAGATGGAAAGGAGATGAAAGGGCAGCCCTGATAACTTGAGGGAAAATTGATCGTAATCGCAATTAATACTATTTCCTCTGATTTCGCTGGTCTTTAGTGTCAGTGAGAGCTCCTCAGCGATGCTAAAAAGTTAAATTTTTTTTTAATGGAAAAAATAAGACCAGAAACCCTGTTCTTTCTAAGGCTAGAGAGAATATGGGATCCCATAGCACTGCCAGCTGTGTAATGAAACACCCACATCTCAACTGCTGCTCTGGGGCTTCCTGTGATGCCTGCTTCGTGGGAATAAATTAGTGGAGCAAATTGGTACAGCAAACCCAAGTTTCACCCCAGGAAGCCTTGGTTCACCAAAGTGGGCAGTAAATGGATAGCTGGTGGCTCTGCCAACAGGTGCCGGAAAGGAGCTGAGATTCATGTTTATTTTCAGCTCCCATTTCTTCTGCGCTCTTACTTGTTTCTGCCTGCTCTCGAAGTCACTAGGCTACCCCCTACTCCATATTCCCAAGAATTATTGGGTAGCATACCCCAAATCCTACTTTCTCCTCAAGATCCTCTATACTTGCTTGTTGGACAGGACTCAGCTTTTGGCTCCCAAGGTGACCGATAGCCATTCCTGTCCTGGTGGTTTTACTTTTCCTGGGTCCCACCATCTCCCAGGCTAGTGGTTTCCTCAGGTCTAAAATGAAAGGATGGGAGTTCCTGTCTTGGCTCAGCGGAAACAAATCTGACTAGCATCCACGAGGACGCAGGTTCGATTCCTGGTCTTGCTCAGTGGGTTAAAGATCTGGCATTGCTATGAGAGGTGGTGTAGGCCGGGTGGCTACAGCTCTGATTCAACCCCTGGCCTGGGGATCTCCTTGTGCCGTGAGTATGGCCCAAAAAGACAAAAAATAAAGAAAGGGTGGATTCAGATGACTTCTCTTGCTGCTTCTAGCTCTAAAAGTCTCTAACTGAGCTAGCTCAGACTGATGACAGGTGCTACCTTGAGACTGACAGAGATGATAATAGAGTGGCTGGCCCTTGAAGGGACCTCAGAGGTTGGACCTGGAGGCCAACCTTCTCATTTCATAGATGACGGTAGGTGCATACCTGCTCAAAGCCACATGCCGAGGAGATTTTATGTGGGTAATGACAGCATTGTCCTGATTTTGCTTTTCAGGGTTCTTGATTAACATGGTGCATGATTACTCTAAAATTAAAAGTCCTTGGGCCTGAGTTTCTCTGCTAGGCATCTCTGTTATGAAATGATGCCTTGCTTATATTCTTTTCTTGCCTACCAGGTATCCTCTATCATGTTTTAGTTGAACATGGGACTAGGGTCCTTAAAGGGTAAGTGCCTTGGAATTATCTTTATTTTATTTACTTATTTATTTTTGTCTTTTTGCCTTATCTAGGGCCGCACCCGCGGCATATGGAGATTCCCAGGCTAGGGGTCTAACAGGAGCTGGAGCCGCCGGCCTTCGCCACAGCCACAGCAACGCGGGATCCGAGCTGCGTCTGCGACCTACACCACAGCTCACGGCAACGCTGGATCCTTAACCCACTGAGCAAGGCCAGGGATCGAACCCGCAACCTCATGGTTCTTAGTCGGATTCGTTAACCACTGAGCCACGACTGGAACTCCGAAATTATCTTTCTTTAATCAAACTGAATTGTACTTCAAATTGTACTTGGCCACAATGTCGTCCGCACCGGGAGTCATGAAGTGTCGCAGGAGGTGTGAGGCGTTCTGGGCTTCCCCTCCTTGCTGAGTGCAGGGACTGTGTTTAACATCTTGAGGAGCATTTGTGCATCAGGCCACTCCCAGCTTCACAGCACACAATAGTTCTGACATATTCTAATTCCCTTCCCCCATGCACAGAAAATATTTTGAAGCTGCGTTTTCAGGCGACTGTGTGATCTCGGCTTATTCCCTGGTTGTATAAGGTCTGTTTTGGTTGCTTTAAAAGACTGTGTTTTGTCCATGATATTGGTTTCACTTTACTGTACATATATAGGGATCTTTGAGCAGGGAGGAACTTGCCTCTGTAACTGCTAAAGAAATAGTGATTTTGCTGCTTTTGACATCTTTGTAGCTTTGCAATCAAAGAGTGTTAGTGATTGAAAAGGTAAATTGCTTTTGGTTGGAGAGACAGCATCGGGGCCTTAACACTTTTCTCTTTTAAGAAAGATTCCTGTTAGGAGTTCCGCTGTGGCGCAGCTGGTCGAGCGTCTGGTGTTGTCTCTGCAGCGGCTCAGGTCACTGCGGGAGTCGCAGCCTTGACCTCCGGCTGGTGCAGTGGATTAAAGATCCAGTGTTGCCGTGGCTGTGGCGCAGGTCGAAGCTACAGCTCGGATTCAGTCCCTAGCCCCGAAACTTCTGTGTGCCATAGGGACAGCCAAAAAAAAAAAAGATTCCTGATAAAATTACTTAATAGCTCAAGCACATAGACAAGAACAAAGAATAATATAACACATTTCCTCTACCCTATCACTGTGAAATCTGTTTATCATCTCACTTTCTGTCTCCCTCACCAGCCACCTTTTTCTTCATATCTCTGTCACTTTCTACTAAAATTTGTCATTTGTTTTGTTTACTGTCTTGACTCCCACTCAAATGTTACTTTCCTGAGGGGCAGGCATGTTGAACTCTGGTTTTTTTGTTACATCCTTTTAACCCAGGGTCTGGCATTGTTCTCAGTATTTGCATATTGTTCTATATGAAGTGATTAGATTAATTCCTTCCCATATTGCTTCCTTTTATGAAATAGAATGTAGTTTGGGCTTCCCTCTGCAACACCTCCATTTCCCAAAATCCAATTTTCTTTCTTACCTACCTCCCCAACGTTAACCAGTATCATGAATTTCATGTTTATCCTTTTTGTGCGTGTTTTTGTAACTCAGTACAAATTTATGTGTACCCATTCACCACTGCGTAGAATTGTCTTCAGGTGTTTGAGTTATGATGTAAATGGTAATAGAACCTTTCTGGTTTAATGTTATACTACATGCAGGACCAGGGGAACAAACCCAGATAAGCCCTGGTACAACTGATAAGCAGAACTCCTCAAACCCTTCTTAAGGAAGACTTTGCTTGTGCCTTGAATAAATAAATGCTGAAACAACAGCTGTGATTTGAGTACCAGGGAGCAATTAAGCTTTAACATCAAAGAATGAACCTGTTTTGGTTTCTCAGAGTTTAAGAACTAGATGCACTTAGTGTGTCTATGCCAGGAAATTGGCCATTTCTTTGCAATTTTCTCCATGGAAAGAGGTCCTAATAGTCCAATCAAAAAATCTAGTGAACCAGGAGTTCCCATCATGGCTCAGCAGTTAACGAATATGACTAGCATCCATGAGGATGCAGGTTTGATCCCTGGCCTTGCTCACTGGGTTAACGATCTGGCGTTGCCGTGAGCTCTGGTGTAGGTCACAGACGCAGCTCGGGTCCCACATTGCTGTGGCTGTGGTGTAGGCCGGCGGCTACATCTCCGATTGAACCCCTAGCCTGGGAACCTCCATATGCCGCAGGTGCGGCCCTAAAAAGTGAAAAAAAAAAAAAAAATCTAATGAACCAAATTTAAGTGGCCTACAATTCTCTCAGCTTAAACTTTTTTTCTCTCCTTTAGTTGAGACGAGAGAAGATTGACCTTGAAAATACTCTGGAACAAGAACAGGAAGCATTAGTTAATCGTCTCTGGAAAAGGATGGATAAACTTGAAGCTGAAAAGCGGTTTGTTTAGTCTTGCTGTTCAGTATTGTGTATGTGTTGGGAGGGGTGGCAAATACTGTGCTGGGTATGACTGAGGAATAACCATAGATATTTAATTCCTGGTTAATGCACATTATTTTAATTTGACAAGTAAAGAGAATGTTGAAAGCTTTCTGAACTGTTGAAAGCCTATCTTCATATTAGCCACTTCTTTGTTTCTCTCTTACTGTCCCAGTAGAATTTCTCTTCATTTGGTGTTAAAGGTTATGAAAAAATTAAGGAGCTATTGCTTGCCTTATTATTATTATTATTATAGTTATTATTATTATTGAGGATGGTTGCAGTTTCTACTTTTTACCTTACTGAGCTGGCTTCCCCAGCTATTTTCTTCCCCCTTTTTTTTTTCTTTAAGGCCACACATGAGGCATATGGAGGTTCCCAAGCTAGGGGTCCAGTCAGAGCTATAGCTGCCAGCCTACGCCACAGCCACAGCAACACCAGATCTGAGTCTCATCTGTGATCTATGCCACAACTTACGGCAATACCAGATCTTTAACCCGCTGAGCAAGGCCAGAGTTCAAACCTGCCTCCTCATGGATGCTAGTCAGGTTTGTTACCGCTGAACCACAACGGGAACTCCTTCCCCAGTTATTTTCTGAAGGGCTTAGAATATGTGCTATGTTCTGTGTATTATCACACATCTCTAGAATGTGCTTCATTAGGAAGGCTGAGATTTTAATAGAAAAATTATCAATTATATGTTTTAAGATTTGATATAAAGAAAGACTTGTACATACTTAAGGTTAGGGATCTTGGTGTTAAATGTACACACATGGATGTGAAATACTCAGCCCCACACATTTCTTGAACCCTTTGCACAAGATCCATTCAGGCCCTTAGATTTAAATACTGTATTCTTTGGGGTGGGTGGGGCAGGGCTCTAATAGTGGTGAGGAAGTTCTGTAGGCAGGACAAGTGTATGAGTGTGGAAAGGGAATTCCTTAAAAATGTTCACAAATCTACTTTACCAGGATCTTGTGTTTGCTAACCAAAGACACTTTGCCATTAGGTCTTTGGTTTGGATGAACATCCATAAATTGAGTTCATCTTAAGGTTTGCAAAATAGAGTCATACCACAGGCTTTAAGGAAAGTGAAAATTCAAGATGCCTGTATAGGAAATTATTCAAGCAGTAGTTGACTCAGCTATGTTTTGCCTTATTGTAGTGGTACGAATAAGTTGAATCGTAAGAAGTTGTTTCTATAATAAATGTAGGGACCATTACCATATTTAACATACCATCTTTCTCAGAAGGCCAGGTCTGAAGGTAATTCGCAGTTTGCACATGCATAAACGCAAAGGTTAAAAAGTTCAAAACCAAACTAAACCAAAAACTTCCCAGCAGTTTATAAAAGGAGGCATAGAGATCCGTTGCCGGTCTGTCTTCCTTTGCAGAAAGCAGTTGGAGGTTTTATATTTTTAAGTACCAAATTATTTCAATAAACAGTATGATATTGTTGTTTTGTAGGATATTGTTTTAGGTGCTTCAAACAAATGATAATTGGTAGAGAAGGTGGCACCATCAATTATTAACCCAATAAATTTTATTTTTGTTATTTTAAACCTTTTCACCTTTACTGAGCCAAAGGGCCTTCAGTCCAGTTTGCCATGCCCTTGGGGTTACTGTTTTTTTTGTTTTTTTGTTTTTTGCCACACCTTGGCATGTAGAAGTTCCTGGGTCAGGGATCAAACCTGAGCCACAGCAGTGACAACACAGGACTTAACCTACTGAGCCAACAGGGGACTCAAGATTCATTTTTCAGGAGGGGAATTTAGAAGTGGGTCTCTCTGCTTGATGCTACCCTCCACTGAGAGTCATAGTTTGAAGTTTGTAAGTTTTAACTGAAAACATTGAGAGAGTAAAATTCTCTCGGTAGCCCCACAGCCTCAAACCCAACACGTGGAACATGCAGTCAGCAGGTCATTCTGCTTGCCCATTATATGCCCAGCACGATGCTCAGAAGCTAGTGTTAGAGGAGTTCCCATTGTGGCTCGTTGGGTTTAAGAACCCGACGTAGTGTTCAAGAGGATCTGTGTTGATCCCTGGGCTTGCTCAGTGGATCAGGGATCTGGCACTGCCTCCAAGCTGTGGTTTAGATTACAGATTCGGCTCAGATCTGGTGTGGCTGTGGCTGTGGTTGTGGCCTAGGCCTGCAGCTGCAGTGCTGATTCAAACCCTGGCCCAGGAACTTCTATGTGCTGCAGGTGTGGCTATTTAAAAAAAAAAAGCAAAAAAAAAAAAGCCGGTGTTAGAGACTTGTTCAGTAACGCTTCATGGCCAGTAGTCATTTAAAAGGAAAAAAAGGAAGGCAGATCCTTCAGCTGTGCTCTTTGATCTGAATATCCCATAAGGGTGACCAGACGTGGGTGGAAGATGGGCAGTGGAGTTAAACAATTCAGTGAATTTTAGCCATTTAACAGGAGCATGTATTAAAACAAACCTCCCAGCTAGCATTTGTTGTTCTGTCTTTTAAAGGCAACTTGTTTCTCATTTTTGGAATTTTTCTTTTCAATGAAGAATCCTGCAGGAGAAATTAGACCAGCCGGTCTCAGCTCCCCCATCGCCTAGAGACATCTCCATGGAGATCGACTCTCCAGAAAACATGATGCGACACATCAGGTTTCTAAAGAATGAAGTGGAGAGGCTGAAGAAGCAACTGAGAGCTGCCCAGCTACAGCGTACGTAGCCTTGGTGTCCCTGACTGTCTGTCCACAGAACTAATCCACTTACCACCTATAGGGTTCTACTGATATTTACCAATGAATTTGTATAAGTCAAATTCATATTATATTTCATTGCCAGTACACATGTGTATAGGTCTTACCATCCTGGCATAGATGATTTTTTTTTTCTTTTTAGGGCCTCACCTGCAGCATATGGAAGTTCCCAGGCCAGGGGTCAAATCGGAGCTGCAGCTGAGGCCTGCGTCCCAGCCACAGCAATGCCAGTTCCAAGCCACATCTGCAACCTACACGGTGGCTTGTGGCAACGATGGTTCCTTAACCCGGTGAGTGAAGCCAGGGATCAAACCCGCATCTTCACAGAGACGACACTGGATCCTTAATCCCCTGAGCCGCAACAGGAACTCCTGGAACAGGTGATTTTTTAAAAAACATTACAGTAGGGCAGGGCAAATAATTTTAGAATAATTCCAGAAAACAATATATATCATTTCAGGAGGGTCCAGGATCACAAGTGCCATTTCTAACCTTCTCCCAGGGGTTCATCTCCTGGACTGTGCTGACAGAAGCAGTGCAGGGGATGGGGCTGGGAAGGCATTAAGGCAGAGAACAGTGTTTACCTTCCTTGCTGCCAAAACTGGGCCTCAGCTGATGATTGTTCATGGCACTTGACGAGTAAATGCTTTTGAAATTGGTCCTTTTTATTTTTAAAAATCAAAGGAACTGGATTGCTGGACCCTGATTAGGTCACTGCATTTGCTTAGATTTCTGCTATTTTGGCTTTTAGGCTGTTTTAATTTGAGTTGATAATACAGTGAAAGGTATACATGGAAAAAATAGTCCCACCTTCACCTCTGATCCACAGCCCCCTAGGTCTCACAATTAACACATTTTTAATACGTTCTTCAAGGGTGTGTGTGTATGTGTGTAGACTTCTTGTATACAAATAGTAGAACAATGAACATACTCTTTTGCATTTTTCTGTTTTCACTTAGTGTCTTAGTTTTTTTTCCTTTCCAGTACATACAGAGCTGCCTTACTCCCCTTTTTAAAGGCTGTGTGGTATTTGATTATATGGATATACTATAACTTATTTAACTCAGCTCTACCAACAGACCCTTTTGGTCTGGGATGCTGCAACCGCAGTGAACATCTCTGTCCACACATGGGATCCCTGTGCATGCAAGAACACGGTCAGGATAAATTCCAGGACATGGATTTGCTGAGATGGAGTGCACATTTAAATTTCAGTGATTCTTATCTTTTCTTCCCTGAAGTTCATTGCACATTCTAGTCCAGTAGTGCATTTGGGATGAAGGCATCAGGGTCAGCCTGGGAGCCTTTACGAACTAGCGTGTTAGGAGTTCCCTGGTGGTCTAGTGGGTTAAGGATCTGACTCAGGTCATTGCTGTCGTGAGGATTCTATCCCTAGCTGGGGAACTTCTGCAGGCTTCAGGTGTGACCAAAAAGAAAAAAGAAAGAAAGAAACGTAAGAGAAGGAAGAAAGAATGGTGTGTTAGGTTCCTATTGCTGCTCTAACAAATGAGCACACACTTAGTAACTCCAAACAACACAGATTTATTATATTACAGTTTGGGGAGGTCAGGGCCAAAATCAGGGTGTCAGCAGGGCTGGTTCCTTGTAAAAGGCTATAAAAGGCTCTAAGGAAGAATCTTGTTTCCTTGCTTTTCTAGCTTTTGGAGGCTTGTCCTCATTCTTTGGCTCTTGGCTTCCTCCTTTGCATTGGTAACACTCCCACCTCTGCTTTCCTGTCCCTTGCCTTTCAACCCTGATTCTCCTGCCTTCCCTTAATAAGGACCCTGTGGTTACACTGGACCCAGCCACATAATCCGGGATGAGTTCCCATCTCACGGTCCTTAACTTAATCACACCTGCAGAGTCTCTTTTGTCATGTGAGGCAACATGGGCACAGGCTTCAGGGATTAGGACTTAGACATCTTCGGCAGCCCACTGTTCTGTCTAACCCCATACTGGTTTCTGGGCTTGCTCTAGGGGTGGACCCTGGTCCTCTGTATTTTTTAAGTAGAGGTGATTCTGATATGTAACCTGGCTTGAGAACCACTATGGATGTGTATTCAGTGAAGACAAATCAAATACTCTCACATACGAGTTGTTTTAGGTTGGGATGTTTTGAGATATATATAGATATAGATATAGATATATATATATATATATATTTTTTTTTTTTGGCCCCGAAGAGTATGGAGTTCCCAGGTCAGGGATCAGGTCCGAGATGCCCCTGCAGCAACACTGGTTCCTTAACCCACTGTGCCAGGCTGGGGTTCCAGCCTGCATCCCGGCGCTCCAGAGATGCCACTGAGCCTGTTGCGCCACAGCAGGAGCTCTGAGTTGGGATGTCTTTGAGTTTTTGCTGTTGGACAAGCATGGGTCTTTCAGCACCTTTCCGAACTTTTTCTAGGGCTGTCAGTGTCTGTTTTTTCTTTCTTTTCTATACTTGCCTTGTTATTCCCCTGACAACATTTTTAGGAGAAATTTGGGAAGAATTATACCTACTACTTCCTTCCTACTGCCTTATTTGGTCTTTGGAGAGACTGCAGATGTGGAGACAGGCACCCGTTTTAGTGCCGTGTGCGTTTTTGTGAAGCAGCAGCACATAGCCCTGTGCCGTGCACTGCGGGCTTGGGTTGCATTGTGAGGATGAGCGAGTGACTTTCCTGCTCCACCTGCCTCTGCCTCCCTAGGTCAGGTAACTGGTCCCCTTTGAAAGCTCCTGGGGCAGTTGGCCCCTGTCCCCCAGGCCCAGCTGGGTTTAAACTTGAACCTCTCTCCCAGGAGTCTTCAATGCTGTTTGAACGTTAGAGTCCCTGGTGGAGAGGCTTCATCCTCTGGGATTCTGACTTAATTGGGGTGAGGTCTGGCATCAGTATATTTTACTCGTAAACTTGAAAGGACATGCAAAACGTACAGCCACCTTTGGATGCCGTAGGAACCATCTCTTGGAGACTGCCTGGAAGTCACCTACTCTTTGACTGAATGTTGTGAGATGGCTGAAGGTGGGGGAATAGGAGCTGCAGCCCCTTAGTCCTGGAGAGCTCTGGGTGGGAGAAAGATGACTCCTGAGAGTAAATCCCGTCCTTTGAAATCAGTGCAGCGGCGTGCCAGTAGAGGGCACCCAAGGAATGCCCTGGTATCAGCCATCCGTGCCTGGGTCCCTGAGGCGCAGAGGCTGCAGGCCTGGTGCCTTCTCTCTGCCTCTGGCTTCTGGGCTGATTGCTAAGCTGCCAGGAAGCTGGTCAGCCATCACTCCTGGTCACTCATGTTCTTGTCTATGGCTTATCGTTTAAGGATCCCCCTGCTGGTTTCTCCAGATGCTAAGGGTTACCATTTTCTTTATTTTTCTTTTTTTAAAATAATTATTTTAATTTTTTTTTTAGGGCCGCACCTGCAGCATATGGAAGTTCCCAGGCTAGAGGTCGAATCAGAGCTGCAGCTGCCGGCCTACGCCACAGCCACAGCACCAGTAACACGAGATCTGAATTGCAAGTGCCACCTACACTGCAGCTTGTGGCAACACCAGGCCTTTAACCCATTGAGGGAGGCCAGGGATCGAACCTGCATCCTCGTGGATTTTAGTTGGGTTCTTAACCCGCTGAGCCACAGTAATTTAAGTGAGTAATTCTACTTAATTATTCTTGAAACCTCATAAATACTCAATTCTGTGAAGCTTTCCTATTTGTTAAAGAGCATGGCATCTTGCTCTGACCACTCCCCTTCTAGTTCTAGAAACAGTAAATACTCCAAGAGGCCAAGGTAGTGCTTCCTGTAGAGCAAGCGAAAAATTCTTCCCACTTACACTCTCATGTTTGGGATGAAATCATTTAAATCATTTATATTAAAAGTGTACTTTGTAAATATTTTCCCAGCATGCCTTCAATTAGAGAGACTTTTGACATCTGGATTAGACAGCAGGGTTTCCTGGTTATATTGAAAACAGCCAAAGGATTTAGTGTTTGGTGCACAGAATAGCGTTTAATAATTTTGGTATTTTCATTTGAATTTCTAAAAAATAAGGGTAGTCAAGAACTTTTCTATATTCTGTAATGATGTTGTCTTGGAAATCAGTGAGTGCTTATTAAGAGTTGCTACTTGCTAGACCTCCAGAGGGGTGCTTAAAACTGAAACTAAGGGCATAGAGTTGGGAGTTGAAATAGGGTCAGTTTGTGGGAGAGAAATGGTCAGTGGCATTCAGCTCCTTCCTTTCTTCCTCCTTAAACTTGGACTAGGCTGAATGTATGGATCAGTATCCTGGAAGATGGTCTCAGGGATGTTTATGTCTATCCTGAATTTGTGGAAGTTTTTCAGAAAGGAGAAGTAGATGGAGATTTTTACTTTTCCCGAGTTCAATGGCAGAGACAGGGAAAAGGCAGGACACAGGATGGATAGACACTAAGTTTTGTATAAGGTTATTTTGGTTACTTAGTAACAACACATTCTGTCTCAGGTAAACCAGAAAAAGGAGGGAGGGTCATGCTTTACCTTTGATTGGCAGGGTCTGGTCATGCCACAGAATCCTGCACAGAGTCACTCAAAAGGACAGGGGTTACAGTGGCCCCAGGCAGCTCAGCAGAAGGAGATTCCAGAGCCCTGGGAAGATATCAGCTCCACATTTCAGATTCCTGGGAAAGATAACCTGGCTGGCTTAGCCTGGGTCCATCATCTAGCCCTGGGGCTGGTCAGCTCTGGCTGGTTCTGGAGCAAAGCCACAGAGGGCGCAGCTCCTGGGGAAGTGATCTTTGTCATAAGCAAGATGCCATCCCAAGAACCTGGCTGCATGTGGATCTTTACCTGCTGTCTGTCTCCAAAGACTGTGCATACTTCAGGGAAGCAGAGTGACACATGCACCCAAAGTAGACCAATTTGAA
This sequence comes from Catagonus wagneri, assembly GCA_004024745.2. Taxonomy (NCBI): domain Eukaryota; kingdom Metazoa; phylum Chordata; class Mammalia; order Artiodactyla; family Tayassuidae; genus Catagonus; species Catagonus wagneri. The sequence continues at coordinate 25,430,433 of PVHT021183726.1, forward strand.
ATATTGATCCAGTGTACTAAGTCAGTTTCTAGAATTTGCCTTTTTTTTTTTTTTAGGGGCCACACTTGGGGCATATGGAAGTTTCCAGGCTAGGGGTTGAATCAGAGCTGCAGCTCCCGGTCTACACCACAGCCAAGGCAATGCCAGATCCTTAACCCACTGAGCAAGGCCAGGGATCAAACCCACATCCTCATGGATACTTAACTCACTAAACCATAACAAGAGGGTTTTTTTTTTTAATGTTTCTTTTTTAATTTATCCTTTTTTTTTGGTTTTGTTTGGTTTTTTAGGACTGCACCCGAGGCATATGGAGGTTCCCAGGCTAGGGGTCGAATTGGACCCGTAGCCACTGGCCACAGCCACAGCAGTGTCAGATTCAAGCTGTGTCTGCAACCTACACCACAGTTCACGGCAGCGCCAGATCCTTAACCCACTGAGCAAGGCAAGGGTTCAAACCCACAACCTCATGGTTACTAGTTGGATTCGTTTCCACTGCACCACGTTGGGAACTCCAGACAGTTTCTAGTTTTTTTTTTTTCGTTTCTACTGCACCACTTTGGGAACTCCAGACAGTTTCTAGTTTTTTTTTTTTTTTTTTTTTTTAATGTCTTTTGTTGTTTTAGGGCTGTACCCGTGGCATGTGGAGGTTCCAGGCTAGGGGGTCTAATCAGAGCTACAGCTGCTGGCCTACGCCACAGCCACAGCAACGCAGGATCCGAGCCACGTCTGCGACCTACACCACAGCTCACGGCAACGCCGGATCTGTTAACCCACTGAGTGATGCCAGGGATCGAACCCGCAACCTCATGGCTCCTATTCAGATTCGCTTCCGCTGAGTCACGATGGGAACTCCAGTTTCTAGTTTTATCAGAAGACTTAAAATTGCTACCTAGTGCATTAGTTGTACTGGTTCTCTCTGTGCCCCTCTCTCCATGATGTACTGGGGTGCTGACAAATGTGACCTGTGCGTGTGTTCCCACAGGTGACCTAGCCCGCTGTTTCGGGAGGGGATCCCACGGGCTGAGTCTGTTTCCTCCCCTCAGCCTCCTCCCCTCTCAGCTCTGGAAGTGTAGACAGAACTTTGGTAGCCATTCGGTCCAGACTTGGCTGCAGCTCCAGGACCCCCTCCTCCATGGAAGGTGCTGTAGAAGGCAAGGCAGTACGATTGAAGGTGCCTAATCTCCCAGCTCTGCTTTTCTTTCTTTTTTTTTTCCCTTTCAATACAAATCGCTGATCAGCCTCGGTGTTTGGGAGGAACTTGAAATCCAGGTCTCCTCTGTGTGTGGCAGAGTGAGAGCAACCACCTCTCAGCCCTTCATTGGTGGCCTAGACGGGAGCTGGACCACCGTCTTTTTAGCGGCTGGGGGACCGGGGCTTAATTGAGAACTCTGGCTTTTTCAGATTCCGAGAAGATGGCGCAGTACCTGGAGGAGGAGCGTCACATGAGGGAAGAGAACTTGAGGCTGCAGAGGAAGCTGCAGAGGGAGATGGAGAGAAGGGAGGCCCTCTGTCGGCAGCTCTCCGAGAGCGAGTCCAGCTTAGAGATGGACGATGAAAGGTGCGTGCGGGCGCGGTGGGCCTTGTGGAGACAGCAACCAAAACCCAGGCTCCAGCCTCTCTTCACAGCCTGTCGGATGTGGCAGGAGATGGCTGGAAGAGAGATTTAGCATGATGATGAATACCGTTGTCCAAAGTAGATGCTGAGAGTGGGGAAAGTGAAGATTAACTGTCTTCGTTAAACACAAAAGACGGGAAAAAAATGGCCTTTCCAAAATGATTTGGTGGCAGAGAAACGGAGGTGGATTACGGGTGGAGAGGCAGCATCTGCACTTGTCACTGAGCTGGTCTAGTCCAACCCTGTGCTCTGTCTGTTTAGAGCATGGGAGCATCTGAAATCGTAGATGCAGATAAACAGGGAGTGCATGGCCCAGCCCTGTGGGGTGAGAGAATCTGCCAGAGATAGTGGAGGCTCTTGAAAGCTAGAGGCATTGCTTTAACATACTTGATAACTTTGCAGTCTTTTTGTAGCTACTCTGCAAAAATAAAACATGCAGTGCATTAATCTGCTCAAGCATCAACATCCAGTCCCCTCATTATCCCACTGAGAAAGGGGCTGGAATAAGAGAGTCAGCCTTTGGGTAACTAGAGGAAATGTCTTATTATTTCTCTCTCACCAACATTTTCCTTTCTTCCTCCCCCCTTCCACCTTCACCACTCCTCTGGACTTGGGAGTGAAGTGATTGTTAAAATAAGCACCATCCAACAGGGCTGGGCAGCCAGCGTCTCAGACCAGGGCTGCCATTGGCTTTGAGGCCAGAACACGTTGTTTGCAAACATGTGAGTAGCATTAGCTGATCAGCCCTCTGTGTCCCTTATTGAATAGGGCCAGAGAGCTAGCACGGCTTTGGTTAATCTGCTGTGGACAGCAGTATTCTCATGGCATGTAAAATGTAAGATTTTCTATAATGAAGATCTATTTTTTTAAATTTTGTAAAAATTTTTTTATAAAAACAGACTAACAGATCACCCTGTTTAAAATACCTCTCTCGTTTGAAAAGAATAAAGATGATTCTCAGCAGTTTCTGTTATAAAACTGTCACCCTTAACTCTGCATGTCATTGTCCCATTGTTCTTACAGTGTCTCATTCCTTCCGAATTCTTCTGGACCATTTGGGAACATCAGCTGCAATGTTAGATAACTTATTAACCTACTTTATTAACTACCTTAAGACGGAGAGCAGACCATGTATTAACACACACAGCACCCTGTGCTTGATTTTGAGTAAGATACACTCTGAGGGACAGTTTCTTCTGTCTCTGGTGACAACCCTGAAGCTACTTCAGGCTCCCAGATAATTTTTTTTTTTTTCCCCGAGTTGGTATTCACTCCATAAGGTTTGCCTCACTTCACCCCTTTTTTTTAAGCTTAGAAAATTTATATTTGGCATGGACTTGAGTAAAAATGCACAGGAAGCCACAAACAAATGAAGAGTATAGAGAGAAAAATACAAGATAAAAGGACAACAGGTTGAGATGAAAAGGGAGCTAGGTGACATGATTTTGTAACAGCAAAATTAAAATCTGTGTTGGCGAGGAAGATAGTGTCCTAAGCACATCTCTGAGTCCTTTGTTCACTCAATTGTGGTAGACCGATTGTCTTCATTGGTTGATTGATTGATTTTGGGCGTGTGCAGCCTACTGAAGTTTGTGGGCCAGGGATCGAACCCATGCCACAGCAGCGACCCAAGCCGCTGCAGTGTCAATGCTGCTTACTTAATCTGCTGAGTCACAAGAGCACTCCCTGTCTTACCTGTTTAGGTCAAATTATCCCAGTCAGAGTACAGCTGCCTACTGGGAACGATGATGTAACACGTGGGAGAGAGGAATCGACCCATGAGCCGTCTATAAGTGTGTTAAATTCCTTAAAGGCCAAGGGGCGGTCCTAGCTGGCCGTCGGCTACAAGAGGCCCAGCCTGGAGGCGCCGCCGTGGGCTGCGCTGTACCGAGTAGGAAGAATTTGTGGTAGGGAGCTCACCGAGAGGTGCACGCCGACCTGGACAGCCTGGTTTTCTTTGAATTGAATAAGCCAGCGTAGAAATGGTCATTTTCGGGGTCCTCAAGTGTACTCATTGAATATCAGGGCTGAGACATCGCGGGGAGAGAAATGCCTACATGCGGGTCGGTTGCTTCCTGGCCGTGAGGCCTGGGAAGGATCACTTCTTAGGGAGCCTCTCAGGCAGAAATTCCTCCTGGTCAGCTCTCTCTGCTTGCTCACAAAGTGAGGTCTGATGTGATTTCCAAATCCAGGAAGAAGTGAGACGACCCAGCGTGACCCTGCCGTAGGTGCTGGCCCACGTGTCTTTTATCGCATTTGAATGCGTGGCTGCTTGTTGGGCCAGGGGAACACGTATCTTTAAGCTTTAATTCTGTGACTTAAACCTCAGAGGGGCTGTTTGGGTTTGCCTGTCAAGTAACGGTTAACACCTAGCCCCTATAACGTGGATGTGTCGTCTTCTTGGGACACTGGAGATGAAGTTCTGTGTCGCTCTTGTGAGACGGAGAAAAGCCTGGGTCCTCTGTTGCATGACACTGCTCTGTCACCAGGCCTCCATCCTGAGCAGAAGCATCTCGGGTTCCTTCACCTACACCCCTGGGGAGAGCTTGGCTGAGCAGTGGGTGGCCAAGGTCTGTATGGTACAAGGTGGCTCTGGGGTCTGTATGGTACAAGGCTCCTAGCTACAACTGCCTAAACATTCAGGAGTTTGCCCCCAAAATGGGAACCCCCAACATTTTCTCCTAGGAACCTTTTTTTTTTTTTTTTTTTTTTGCCTTTTAGGGCTGCAGGTTCGGCATATGGAATTTCCCAGGCTAAGGGTTGAATCAGAGCTGCATCTGCCAGCCTACGCCACAGCCAAAGCAACATGGGATCTGAGCTTCATCTGTGACCTATACCACAGCTCACGGCAATGCCGGATCCCTGTCCCACTGAGCAAGGCCAGGGATCGAACCCTCATCCATGCTACTCGGATTCGTTTCTGCTGCACCACAACCAGAACTCCCTCCCAGGAGCTTTTTTAAAGAACTGTTGGAATGCAGGTGGCTCTCACCATTTCTTCCTCTCCTTGTAGGTATTTTAACGAGATGTCTGCCCAAGGATTAAGACCTCGCACTGTGTCCAGCCCAATCCCTTACACACCTTCTCCGAGTTCAAGCAGGCCCATTTCACCTGGTGAGTACGTGGTCTCTGTGCCTGATTTCTGCTGTATTTAATAGGTATTTGATAGGCATGGAGTTCTCTGGTGGCCCAATGGGTTAAGGATCCACCATTGTCACTGCAGTGGCTTGGGTTGCTGCTGTGGTGAAGGTTCGAGCGCTGGTCTGGGGACTTCTGCATGCTGAGACTGCAGCCAAAAATTTTTTCAGAAAATTGTTTTAAAAAGATAGGCATCCGTGAATACGTTCCATTCTAGCATATACAAATCTTACCAACAGAGGGTGGTCATGTGTTTTGCAAACACATCCAAAACAATCAAAACTATGACAACTGAGTTTTAGCTTGAAATTTTTAAGTGTAAATGCTATAGGGCCAGCTGGTGGTTTTCTTTGATGCCAAAAAAGTAAGTCTAAAAAACTTTTTTCAAGAGACTGTCTTTGACTGTGATTTTTAAGTACCAATGGATTGACAGAAACCTTGAGTAGATTTCCAAGATGCATCACAGTGTATCTTTTATGGGTTCTCATATTATGTCCTCTGTACATTATCTCATTTTTTTTTTGATCCTCAGAATAATTATCGCAGGCATCATTTCAAAGTTGAGGAAGCAGTGATGGAGAGGTTCCTTAGCTAGTGGTCCTACGGCCAGGAAATGGCAAGGCAGAGCCTGTCTTGTGTCCTAAGCCTGTGTTTTTCGAGCACGAGCCACCTCCTGATATTTCCAGGAGTGGGTAAGTGGGCCTTGGCCGTAGTGGGCAGGCCATTCGAGAAAGAACTGGCTTTACTGCTGCCTCTGGCTCTGTACCTCAGAAGCCTTTCCCTCAAAGGCATGCTTGTCTTTATTTGACCCCGAAAACTCTCTCCCCAGGGTCTCTGGCAGGGTCCCAGCACAGCGTGGGGCTTTCAGGCCAGGAGGGCAAGTAAATGATCCAGCAGGGAAGAGGGGGAGGGGCGGGGGTTGAGGGGTTTGGCGAGTGGAGGGGAGGGAGGAGAGAAGAGAGAGCCAGCCAAGGGAGTGTGTCTTGTGACTGGAGTGTCCAGGCTGATCTTCTTGTGCTCGCTGGTAAACAGATTTTCAACAGAGCTCAGGGGGAAGAAAGTGGTGGGGGGGGAGGGGCAGAGGAGCAGTTTCACAGCAGAATAAAGTGAGGTGACGGCTTAGAAGGATGGTAGCCATGCAGATGTTGTGGTTTGGGACACTAAGAGAGCTTCAGGTTAGGGTGATGCCTCGTTTTGGTGGTTGTCATGGTTAGACTGGGGCAGGGGTGGTTGGGTGGGGGGGGTGCCCTTCAGGTTGTAAAAAGGAAACTCTGCAGTAATGCAGGTTGTGGAGATGGCTAGAGGTAGACATGGTTTTGTTTTGTGAGTTTAGGATCCTGTCCAGCATTGTGATGCTGCTGCAACTTTCTGGTTTTCCAAGAAGGTAATTTTTTAAAAGTCCACCACCGAGTGTGGCAGCTTTGGTGCACTTGGGGCCAGCACGCCCTCTGGCAGCTGACAGCGTAAAGAGGGGCTGTTTGCAAACCAAAAGGATCAGCAGCACAATCATCACTTGTTCTTGCCCAAAGCATGTTCCTGAATCTGTTTCTCCTGCTCTGTGGTGGCCTTTCGGTCTCTCCAGAAGCTTCTCCCCCTTGCTGCCTCTCAGTTTTCCCCCCAGTATTGCTTGGCCTTTCATTACTAAGATGAAAGTCTTCTTTGCCTCCTGATATATTGCTGTAAAAGGAAGTCATGGGTTAGGAAGAAACAAGAAAGAGGGTGGCTTTTACAGTTGATAGTGATGCTGATGCATATTAAGTGTAATTTAATGTTCTGTTTGATTTATTTAAGTCTGAAGGCATGTAATTTCCAATTCATTAAATATAGTCTTGTGGTCATTGAAGAATGAAAAAACAAATGTGAGACCTTGGTTGGAATATTAATTTCTATGGTAACAAATAACTCTGCAGGAAGATTTTATTCCATGTACAGAATTTTGGCTTTCATTGCTCCATTCCTATAACGTGGGGCCTGCTTGTGTAGACAAAATGCTTGGTTTTCCTTTAAACCACATTGTAAGTAACACCTAGATTTTTCTTTCAGCCAGTCTAAGTGAGAACATTCATATCCTATTTTAAGTTCTGTACTTTCATCAGCGTAGATTTTAATCTCCTTTTTGGCAGTCGAATTACTCCTAATCTAGATCATCACATACATAATACATTAGCAAAATCTGGGTTTTCAAGTTTTCTTTTCACTTTAGTTTTTACTTGAAGAATTTGTGGTTCTCAGTATTAAGAATATCCAACCACTTCTTTGTGGAATTATGCTCTTTGTATAGTTTTCATTTCCATTTTAAGCATTTTGGCTCTTCTTCCTCCTTTACTATACACACACACACACACACACACACACACACATATACATTAGTGGAATTATGCTCTTTGTATAGTTTTCATTTCCATTTTAAGCATTTTGGGTCTTCCTCCTCCTTTACCATATATATATGTATATATATATATCATAAGTTGATTGAAAGGTATGTTTCCTAGAACTTAAGAAAATCTACTTCTTGCTTATATGTGGATTATATAGGGGGACAAGATTATTTTTTTCAACAGTTACTTTTGAGGTAGTTCACCGATTTATGCAGCCTAAGAAAAAGACATCCTCAGCATATTTTCATGTGCCTGCATCAGGCATGGGGAATAATGAAGTTTTAAAAAGGGTCTGCACCCCACTAGCAACAAGCACACTCACTGCCCAGATCTTGGTTTCTTTCTTTTTTTCTTTTTACAGCCACAACTGTGGCACATGGAAGTTCCCAGGCTAGGGATCAAATCAGAGCTGCAGCTGCCAGCCTACACCATAGCCACAGCAACGCCAAATCTGAGCTACATCTGCGACCTAAACCGCAGCTCACGGCAACGCTGGATCCTCAATCCACTGAGGCCAGGGATCGAATGTGCATCCTCTTGGACACTGTGTTGGGTTCTTAACCCACTGAGCTGCAACAGAGACTCCCAGATCTTGGTTTCTAATTTCAGTCTCCAATGAAAAGAACTATGGCTCCTTGGACAAATGGGTGTTTCTAGGGCTGGGGGAGGGAATATACAAGATGTACCTGGACAATCTTCTAATGCTGGAAAGTAAGGAGATGCTGGGGGGAAAAAAAAAACAGTTGACAGTATGTCCAAGAACACAGAAGCTAAATGAAAGGGCTCCCACAGACCAAAACTGGAACCATTTGAGCAATGAAGTAAATATTAGATTATAACCCAAAGATATCCATCTGTTCACACTCATATAAATGACTGAATAAGTAAATAAACAAGGGAAAAGAGAAAAAGCTCCCACGCAGAGGAGTTCCAAAGAATTTATGTGGCTACTCTATCCTTAGGGAAGTAGAAATGACTCCCCACTCTTTTAAGTATGGGCTGTGCTTAGAGACTTGCTTCCAAAGAATACAGTATGAAAAGGAGGGGAAAGAGTACCTTTAACGAAGAGAAACTTGGCAGACACTGCCTCAGCCAGGTAATCAGGGTCAACCTGGACTGCGGCCAGTCACGTGAGTGGTGTGTACCCTTGATGGGATGTGATGAGAAGGGCCACCGGACCTCTGAGGTCTTCTTCCCAAACCGGTAACCCTCATCGAACTGCGTGGAGAACATCAGACAATTGAGGGACAGTCTGTCTGTAAAATACCTGATGCAGACCCTTAAAACTGACAGGGTCATCAAAATAAGGAAATTTGAGGAGCTCCCTCATCGAGGAGGTGCCTGAGGGGACATGACAACTAAGTATAACGTGGTATCCTAAACGGGTTCCTGAAACAGGAAAAGGACATGAAGAAAAACCTCAGGAAATCCAGATAAAGTATAGAGCAGAGTTAATAATAATGTATCGGTATCGGTTTGTCCATTGTGACAGGTGTACAGCACTAGCATCAGAAGGTAATAATAGGGGATCTGTCCAGCTGCAGCAGCTTGGATTGCTGCGGAGGTGCAGGTTCGATCCCCAGCCCAGGAACGTCCATGTGCTGCAAGTGTGGCCGTTTAAAAAAAAAAAAAAAAGGAAAAAATAAAATAAGGGATCTGAGTGTGGGGTATGCAGGAACTGTCTCTAATGTTTTTACTATTTGTCTCTAAACTTAAAACTGTTGTAAAATAGATTTATTTTTAAAAAAAGCTACTGAAACAGATGAGATCACCTAGTCATGGAAGGTGGAGGGAGAAGAGAAAAACCCTACCATCTGATCCTGAAGTGAACGCTAATCATTTTGAGGTCAAGTGCAGGAGGAAACATGGCAAAGGAGATTAAGGGGCTTACCAGGGAAGGGAAGGAAAACCCGTGTCCAGTGTCACTGAAGTTAAGACAAAGCATGTCAGCAAAAAGGGAGTGGTCCGCTCTGTTGCTTGTTGCTCCAAGGTCAAGTGCAATGAGGAGTGGAGAATAGCAGTGCCACTGGCAGCAGGAGAGCACTGCCAGCCTTGGCAAGAGCAGCTTAAAGGAGGGATGGGGACTGAGCCAGATCAGGGAGCGTTCAAGACGACATCGTATCTCTCGTGTATGGATTTTTACAGGCAGTGTTCTTATGTATGAGTAGTGGAACTAAAAGAATCTCCAGGAGTTCCCTGGTGGCTCGGCAGTTTAAGGATCCAATGTTATCACTGCCGTAGCTCTGGTTATTGATGTGGCTTGTGTGATCCCTGGCCTGGGAACCTCTGTATTCCTGGGTGTGGCCAAAAAATAAAATAATTAAAAAATAAAACCACCTTCAAAGAAACAAAGTGTCTGCCTTTAGTTTGGTTCTACAGTGTTTTTTTTCCTTTGGCAAAGATTTATTAGAGGATGTTTGGGGTTAGAAGGGTAAGAAGCAGCAGAAATAAAGTCAGCCAGAATCCTTTTATCCAAAGACGGTGTTAATATTTTAGTACTTTCAAATGTCCCTTCTTGCCTAACCCCACCACTCTTTGCAGTTTTCTTTTAGCCAGTTGGTTTTATATGGATTATGCACTTTTGTATATTGCTTCATTTTGCTTAGTGTTTCTTTGCGGGGGGGGGGGAGTCATGTATTGTTTTTAACGAATCATTTAAAAATTTGCAGTCTGTAGCTTGTGGACAGTGAAGTATATCTTAAAATTTTTACTTCAGTTACTGCATTTCTGTGTCAGAGCAAGAGCAACTTATTCCAATAGCTCCATAAAGTCATAATATTCTATTCAGGAGGTAATTTCCACCTAGGTTTTTGGAGATTCTTATCCTTTTTTATATTCCTGGGCCAGAGAGTCAGACCTATGATGATTAGAACTTAAAGAAAGACAGTTTCTGGCCTCTAAGAGCTTATAATCAACAAGAGGGCCTAGGGAAGTAGGGGGGAAAACATGAGAAATAAGAAACTCTTAATCCAAGGCCAAGTATAATCAGTTTTATGTGTTTTATATCCCTTAAAAAGTTAAGTGGCACATCCACTCAATGACATACTGCCCAGTATTAAAAAGGAATTAACTTGATATTCACAATAACTTGGATGCATCACAGGGCATGTTGATGAATGGAAAACTAATCGCAAGGACTTCTGTACCACACGATTTCATTTCTGTAACGTTCTCAGAGTGACAGAGTTACAGTGATGGAGAACAGATCCGTCATTGCCAGCAATTAGGATTAGAAGGAAGGTGTGCCTGTTAAAGTGACCAACACAAGGGAGTTTCTTTATGGTTCTGTGTCCTGATTGTGGTGGTAATTACTTGAATCTACACGTGGGGTAAAATTGCATTGAGCTGTGTACACACAGTGTATTAAAAACTGGTGAAATCCAAATACCGTCTGGACCGTAGTCACTTGCTTTGGACCAGTGTCAGTTTTCTGGTTTTGACGTTGTGCTGTGATGATGTAAGATACTTTTGGAGGAAGCCGGGGAAGGGTATGCAAGGACCCTGTAGTATTTTTGCAACTTGTTATGGATGGTAAACTGTCTCAAAATAAAGAGTTACGAGAAAATTAAAAGTTGTAATTAAAAAAGCCAAATAGCTTTAAAAGAGGTTCAACGAGAAGAGAGCTGCCAGCTTTTGACATGGACCTTGAAGGAGCAGTTAATGAGCTGAAACTTCCTGAGCCCTTACCTTGCGCCAGGCACTCATTTCATCCTCACAGCAACCTGATGAGGTCACTGTGATAATCCTGTTTTACAGCTCAGGGATCTCAAGTCCACACAGTCAGCACCAAGTGGCAGAACCAGAGTCTGAGTAACACGGCATTCGGCTCTAGAGTCTGGGCTCTTTTGCCCCTTCAAAGACTGATTGGGAGTTCCCGCTGTGGTGCAGTGGGTTAATGATCTGGCTTGTCTCAGTGGTGGCGCCAGTTCAATCCCTGGCCCAGAGCAGCGGGTTAAGTCTCAGATTTGATCCCTGGCTGGGGAACTTAGACATGCTGCTGGTGCAGCCCCAAAAGAAAGAAACAAACAAATATGTTTAAAAAAAAAAAAAAAACAGCTGATTGACATGGGGAGAAAGCAGAACCAAGTCCTACGGTAAAGAGAAGACATGCCAGGCAAAGGGCACGGTATGAACTGAGACGTGGAGGTCGGAATCAAGAGTGATAAGGTCACTCTGGTTCTTATCGTTTGCCCTGGGGCCCTGCTCTCCGTAAATTCTGATTTGGCTTGAGGTCGAATTAGGACATTGACCCTCAGTATTGAGAATCACTGACCTGGAACATCAGGACAAATTTCTAATAACCAGAAGAGGGATTTTTGTTTTTTTTTCCCCTTTACTTTCGGTAAGCAATAGGGAGTCTTGAAGATTCTTGATCAGCAGTTTAACATACTCGTGTAATTAACCTTGGAATACTAGACCATGAGCTTCATCTTATTTTTTTATTATGGACTGAACCCCCTGAACTTTTCTATCTGGAGATAAGGATCTGCTTTCCAAGCTTTTCTTAAATTTCATCACTTTCTTAAGAAATGGAATTAGGGTTGTGTTCCCCAAAGCTATTTAAAAAAAAATCTCTGTTCCTTCACTCCAATGCAACAAAGTTCCTGTAATACAGATACAAATCCCCAATAAATGACCACTTACCTCTCAAACACTTGTGATTTTCTCCAAACCTCCATTGTGTAAATACGAACCAGAAGTCCATACTTGGGAATGGAAATAATGTCAAGTAGAAAGCAGCACGAGTTGGTAGTCAAACGAAGAAATAAAATCCTTAACATTAGGTGTTGAGAGCACGGACAAATTCTGGGACAGGACCATAGAAGACAGGCATCGTGGCTGCTTGTCCCAACTGGTGGAGGTCAAGAGGCACTATAATAGCATCTTGAACAGCTTCCTACTTTTATGTCATTCATAAAAGAGCTGAATGAAGTTCACATTGCTTGGCATCCAGATGCTGATCTTAGCTATAGAGTGAGTGACATTAGAGATGTTCTGTCCAAACTCACCCGGTTGCTCCTTTGTTTCCACTTTACTCCATTCATTTGGATGGAACTTACCCTGTGCTTGATACCCTGGCAGAGGCTGGGAGCTCAGCGGTGTGAAGATAACTGCATTCACACTGTGATAAATAAATGATGCCCAGATCACTGGGCCATCAGCTCCTAACTCGCAAGGACCAGGACTGTGTAGGCTGTATGTGGTGGTGATCACTTCTGGAATGAAGTTTGGAAAATGAAGCTATTTGGACCCATCCCAGACCTGTGTAATAGTAAGGAGACTCTGGGAATGTGTACTTTCAACTTTGGAGCTGACTCTGGGGTCATAAGTGAAGACTACATGGAACATTATTGTGGGCTGGGGGTTGTTTCTTTCTTAAATATGTTTCTTTTGGAGGAACATCAGCATATATAGGGCCTTTTATTTGCTTCATTGAACATCCTGAAGTTGCCAAGTTTTCAGTGGTGATTTTTGTCGGCAAATTTCAGGTGCTATGCACACACAGTGGTTTTGTATCACTATTATTGGTGTATCTTTTGACACTTGCCTTTTTCTTGTATCTGATTTTTATCCCTTTGCTCTATTTTTTCTGCCTTGTTCTTGCTTCTTATGTCTTCTCCTGCTTTTGTACATCTCCATCGCATTTTTGTCATCTTGATTTTGTTTTTTTTATTTTTTTCAATTGAGACAAGAATACTTAAGAACTTCCCCCTTGATAATTTTTTTTCTTTCCTTCCATGACTTTGGCATGTGGGAGTTCCCAGGCCCGAGACTGAACCCTCGCTACAGCAGCATCCCAAGTCACAGCAGTAACAATGCCAGGTCTTTAACCCACTGAGCCACAAGGGAACTCCTAACACGTAACTGTACTATTAAATAGTCACCATGTTGTGCAGCAGATCTCTATAGAACTTATTCTTCTTATAAAATTGAAGCTTTGTGCCCATTGAACAACAGTCCCCCATTTCCTCCACCCCCGGCCCCTGGCAACCACCTTTGCACTCTCTGCTCTCTGAGTTTGACCCGGAGCCCTCATGTAAGTGATATCGAGCAGTGTTTGTCCTTCTCTGACTGACTTACATTAGTTGGCATCATGTCCTTCAGGTTCACCCATGTTCTGTTTAAAAATAATTTTTTCCTCTTAAAGGCTGAATAACGTTCCATTGTATGTAAATGCCACGTTTCCTTTATCCACTCTTCTGTTGATAAGCATTTAGGTTATTTCTACATCTTGGTTACTGTGAATAGTGTTGCAGTGAACATGTGGGTGCAAATTTCTTTTCAAGACCTTGATTTCAATTCATTTGGATAAATACCCAGAAGTAGGATTGCTGGATCATACGGTAGTTCTGTTTTTAATTTTATTTATTATTATTTTTGTCTTTTGTCTTTTTTTTTTAGTGTCGCACCCACAGCATATGGAGGTTCCCAGTCTAGGGGTCCAGTCGGAGCTGTAGCTGCCAGCTTACATCACAGCCACAGCAATGCGGGATTCGAGTTGCATCTGCGACCTACACCACAGCTCATGGCAATGCTGGATCACCAACCCACTGAGCAAGGCCAGGGATCGAACCTCTTCCTCGTGGATACTAGTCGGGTCCGTTAACCACTGAGCCACAACGGGAACTCCATTTTTTAATTTTTATTTATTTATTTTTTCTTTTTAATTTTTGAGGAAGCTCCATACTGCTTTCCATAGGGATCATGCCAACTTACTGTTGATTATTGCCATCAGCAGTGCACAGGGTTCCCTTTTCTCCATCCTTGCCAACCAACATTTATCTTTAAAAATGTTTATTTTTTTTGTAACAGGTGTGAGGTGATATCCTATTGTGGTTTGATTTCCTTTTTTCCTGATGATTAATGATGTTGAGCGTCTTTCCCTGTATTGCCTAGTTGTATGCCTTATTTGAGAACTGTCTAGTCAAGCCCTTTGCCCATTTTTTAACCAGGTTATTTGTTGGTTTGCTTTTGAGTTGTAGGAGTTCCTTATACATTTTGGGTGCTCATCTCTTACACGATGTATGGTTTGTAAGTATTTTCTCCCATTCCACAGGTTACTTTTATGTTGATTATTTCCTTTACTGGGCAGAAGCTTTTTTAATACAATGTAATCCCACTTGTCTTCTGTTACCTTTGTAGCTCTGCCTTTGGCGTCATATCTAAGAAATCATTGTCAAGACCAGTGTCATAAAGTTTTCCCCGTCTTTCTTTCTAGGAGTTTTACAGTTTCAGGTCTTAAGTTTTAATCCATTTGGAGTTGATGTTTTTGTGTGTATGGTCTAAGATTAGCATCTGATTTCATTCTTTTGCACATGCATCTTCAGTTTTCCCAGACACCATGCATTGAAGGGACCACCTTTTCCCCATCACATATTCCTGACACCTTTGTTGAAGACAGTCTGACTATTTGTGCGTGGACTTATTTCTGGGCTTTCTAGTCTGTTCCAGGCCGTGACTTTTATATCCCTTTTATCCACACAGCAGACCGTTTAGTCAGCCCACCACCTCTCTCACCTGCTTGCATTTTTGTGGGTGGCTAAGAACCTGGGCTTCGGAAAGCCTCCAGTAATTGAGTTGGGAGTAATCCTTACAAGCTGTTGTTGTGTTTCAGGTCTCTCATATGCAAGTCACACGGTTGGTTTCACGCCACCCACCTCCCTGACTAGAGCCGGAATGTCTTACTACACTTCCCCAGGTCTCCACGTGCAGCATATGGGAGCATCCCACGGTGTCACGGTAAGTGTGCCCGGGGCAGGAGGCAGCACTTTTACTCCCCATGGTTGCCGCTGGTTCTCTGGGGGAGGCCGGCATTGATGAACTTGGACATTTACCTGGTGTCTTTTTTTCTTCCTCCCCCTTTCATCAGTTCACCTTAAACTTCCAGAGGCCTCCCAGCAGTTCGATGCCACATTCTGGTGTTGAAACTAAAATCCTTCCCAGGAGGCAAAACTTGAACTTCACTTTCTATGAAAAACTGGCCTTTGTGAAATGTAATTTGAACTCTGGCCAGCTCCTTGCCATAACGAATTGTCATTGGTTGCCAGCCATGCTATCAAACATATTTATTGCCTGCACCTTCACAATCCACCGAGCCTCAGGATCCTTCCTGAAATTAGATTTGTTTCTAGTTTCACTCAGAATTTTCTTTCCTGGAATTAGAAGGAAACTTAAGTGCATCGGGTTCAAACTCTACTTGCGGGGGAGTGTTTTCCTTAGAGCTGACTGTTTAATTGACTCATAGGCCAGTTGGAAGAGTAGCTGGTAGGGCTTTGAGAATAGGGTAGAATTTAGGGTATTCCTAGTGAGGGAATCTTTAAAAGAAGAAGCCTATTTTACCAAAAAAAAAAAAAAGCCTGTAAAATATTTCTGAGGCTGTTTTGCTGGTTTGATGAGCTTTATTATGTAGAAGCAGGAGCACTTCTGACTGAGCTGTAGCTCTCAGGATACTGAAAATTTGTTCGAGGCCTGGAAGGACCTAGGGATACACACAGATTTTAAAGGGAGGACGTGAGAGCTCTTTACAGTTTTAGGACCGTCTCTTTGGAGGGCCTGAGTCCAATAGTTTGGTCACTGCAAGTTTCTTTTTTTTAAATTAATTGATAATTTTTTTTTTTTTTGGCCAGTTCCATGGCATGTGGAAGTTCCCCAGCCCAGGGACCGAACCTGTGCCATAGCAGTAACCAGAGCCACAGCAGCAGCAGCAGCGCCTGATCTTTCACCCACTGGGCCTCCAGGGAACTTCTGGTCAGTGCAGGTTTCATAGTGATTTTGCATAGCTTTTTCCCAGGTGTCAGTGTAAAGTCTGCCTTGGTTAAGTTTTCATGACTAGTTCAGAAACTGGTAGCAGCAGACAAGGACGTCGCCAGCATCTGGTCTCTGTCCACTTTCCAGCAGCCTCGGCTCCGCGTCGGGCTGTGTTAGAAATGAGGGAGGTCTGTACCCAGACTGACTGCTGTTCCTGCCCCCTCCACAGAGGCCGTCACCGCGGAGAAGCAACAGTCCTGACAAATTCAAGCGGCCCACGCCGCCTCCGTCACCCAACACACAGACCCCCGTCCAGCCACCGCCGCCTCCGCCTCCACCACCCATGCAGCCCGCGGTCCCCTCGGCAGCCACCTCGCCGCCCGCCCCCTCGCCACATTCGGTGCACCCCTCCTCCCAGCCTTAATGCATGTGCTTAGTCCGACTGTCACGTGGGGACTCGTACAGTGGAGCCGTCTCCTCGACGCCAAAGGCTTCCTTCCCTGGCATATTTGGATCTGACTTATTTGCACTGAGGTTATCTAGGCTTCACTCTTCATTATGTTGTAAATGTTTGTCGGCAACGCAGCCAGTGTTGTGGGTCTACAACACTACACAGACGACTTTTTCCATCGGTGTTTTACTTGAATCTACACATACGTCCATTCCCTGGCTGGAACATTGGCTATTCGATGTTTGGTAGTTCAGCAGCGGTGTGCAATTTTCGCTTGGCCCCAGAGCTTCATTCTCCTGGCCTGTAGGTTTGTCAAATAAAAAAGGGATGTCTTTTTTATAGTTTTCCCCCATGAATTGGCAGAAAATTACTGAGCTGTTATGACCCCTTACCCCCCACTATAACGGTATTTCCCAAACCTACCAATAATTCAGCACTACAGTCCAGACCTTTCAGCCTAGAATGGGAACTTAGCTGGATCCGTGCCCAAGCCAATGTTTAATAGAGCTTTCTACAGATACTCTTTGTCTAGGTTGTTTTCAGTATCTATCACCATCCGTGTCTCTTATAAAACAGCCCGAAGTAACAGGTCACATGGCTGTACCTTTGGATAATCGTGCATCAAGGTATGATTCTTTCTTTATCCCTGATGTTAATCTACCCAAACCAGCCCCCTCTCACATGAGGTGGTAAACAGTGTCCCTCCCACCAGTGGTTGCGATGGCTGATGAGAACGTGCTATGTGATTTCTCCTGCAGAGCGCAGTGTAATTGTAACAAAAACAAGTGATCTTCCCTTTGCATTCTTCACCTGTGTGCCCCGAAAACAGAGTTCGAACAAATATTTTAAAGGTGCAGAATACTATTAGAAAATACTATTTGAAATGAACCTTATAGGAATATCTTGGCTTAATGGCCAACAAAATACTTTTATCGCTTGGCAGAAAAGAGGTATAGAGGAAAGTAGCACATTAGCATTGAAGACTGCTTGTTTCGCCCAGTGAAAGCAAGTGCAGTATACAAAGAAGTATAATATCCTGAATGCGTTATCTCCATTCATTCAGCACAAATAAATAGTTTGGTTTCACTTTGAAGTGGAACACTGTGAGTCACTCTTTTCTTAACACTTGCAACATCTTTATTTTTTGCTTTTCAGCAGTTACTGTTTTGTACTTTGGTAGTAAAGTGATTTTTACCACCTGTGTTTGCATATTTATATATGCTGTGGACGAAAATAACTTACTAGAGAATGTATATTTTATGATGAGAATGTGTATCTGTTGAATATAATCAGAGAACTGAAAATTAATTTATCCGTAATTTTGCAGACTCCATGTTTTGTGACAGCATCTCTAATAGCTAGCCCTTTCTTGAACACGCTCGTAAGCATAAGGAACCATGGCATTGTAGATACTTAATACTGTACAGTAGAGAAACCTCCATTTTTGCCTTCGAATGCATATTTAAGAGTTACAGAATGAAACAAAATTCCTGTTGGATAATAGCGTTCAACTAGAAGCTTAAGAATTTGAGAGTAAAAGCAACAATAGGATTTTTCAGCTCTTTCAGCTTCCAGCCCCCAAACTGAGTGTGTCCCTCCTCCACTGTTTGAAAGGAATCGTAGGTCTACATCTGTTTTGTTTATAATGTGTGATATACATAATCATCGTCCGGTTCTCAAATATGGGGAAGAAGTTTGGCATTTAATTACTGAGGCTTGAGGCTTTTAATTTGATCAGACGGGGTTCTAGCCAATATCTCACTGTCCTCCTGGTACACGGCCCTTCCAAGGAATTCTGCGAGCCGGCCAGCAAATGCTGCTGCGTTGGTACAGTTCTGTTTTTCCTATAGGAGAAATATGGTACATGTTTACAAGAATGTTCTAGGAGACGCAGTGCTGTCGGACAGTGTCTTTTACTCAAACAAGAATGTCCACAAGGTAACGCTCTTCCCTCTGCTTGCTGGCAATTTAGAGAAAATGTGGCCATATGGTGACTGAAAATGCACTGGGAGTGAGCAGACAGTTCCTGACAAATGCCTTTTAGAGACAGATTTGTGACATCCAGACCTGTGCAGAAATGTAATGGTTTCCCAGACTCGTTACTTCATTGCAGAATAAAACACAGCTCCTTCAAACAGCACCTTTTCCCCATAAAGTAGTTGCATCTCCAGGCAGTCGTTCTGGATTGATAGTACAAACACTATTCTTTGGAATCTCTGCTGTCTTATGTCCTGTTTGAGTGTTTGAGGACCCGGTGTGGAGCCTGTCACACGTGGGCAGTACCTGCTAGGGGCAGTTCCTTCCTTGGCCATTATCCAACCCCAGGGACCCCGAAGATTCAGATCCCAAGGCCAGAGAAGCCAAAGCCCCCTCGCCCACGGGAAGCTGTGCCTTGGGGGCTGAATGCGGTTACTGCTGTTGGCCTTCCCCGCCCTGGGTAACTCCTACTGACTCCTGGAGGCCCCGGAAGGCAAGCGGGAGCAACAGCGGGTTCAGTAGCTTCACTTTCTGGTCTCACTGCCAGAGACCCTTGGCTACACACTATGCTGCTAACAGAATCAGACCTCGTCGCCAGATTACCATGCCTTTTACACAAAACCAAATTACTTTCCCTAAGACCTGCCACCCCTCTGGGCTCTGAACTGCTCTCGCTCATCAATCATGCTGGCATGCTAGACCGAACTCTAGAACTTTGGCAGCGGGTGGAAGTGTTAACGATTTGATTTGACTTGCTCCCTTGGGAATGGAAAAGGAGTTTTAAATTCTGAGCTCCAGAGAGACTAAGCCCAACCGTGGGATGAATGTGTGACCAGAATGTGGCTTTGACACCAAGTGCTGCTGCCCCCTTGCCATTGGCTTCTAACTGATTTGACCAGAAATAACTTCTAATGTGAATTTTTGTTAACTGTTCAATTGTAGGAAAATAGAATATGTATCACCCTTTGTTAGGTAGACACGAACTTTTCCCGCACGAAGCTTTGCTTGTAGAGGAGGCCCAAAAAGGCAAGAAAAAGCATAGTAACTTGTGCTTTCAGAGCTCAATCAATATTTTTATCTTGTCAGTATGAAAGAAAGATTTCTGTGTAACCTGATCTTTTATCTAATACTTGTCTCATAGGTAACCAACACTGAGAACTTCGTAGGAATGACTACCAAAGAAATACGTAGTAAAAAACCTTTTATTTCCAAATTATTAAAGAGCCAGCCATTGACGCTGCTACCTGAGTTCCATGCTCAAGAGCCATTGTAAGAGATGAAGAGGTTTTTTTGGTTGGGGAGGGGAACATTGTTTTGGGGTTTTTTGTTTATTTTTTTAAATTTTCTTTTTCTCTTGACTTTTTTTTTTTTTTTTTTTTTTGATAAAACACACACGCACAGCTGTTAGCATAAATTTCCAGGGAGCATGCTTCAGAATGCTCAGTGGTTGTGGTTAACTGCCAAGCCCTGGTTGCTTCATACTGGGCAGTGGAAGGAATCCTATGTTCATGATAGAGTGGGTGCTGTGTGTGTGTGTGTGTGAGTGCGTGTCGTGTGTGTGCATTCATGCCTTAACTTGGGTCACTGCTCAACTTTAGTTCTTGATTTAGTCTGCACCGTCATCTAGATTGTATTGTACATCTCCATCTGAACTTTACCCTGGCAAAAAACAAAGTTGCGGGCACAACAGTTTAAGAATGCATTCCTCCAGAAAAGAGTTTGATCAGGTTGACCCTGAGCCTTCTTTGGACTTTCTTTGGAGCTAGGCCTGGAAAGCAAGAGTGGACTGTCCCATGGAAAGACTTCGACAAGGAAGAGAGGAGAGCCAAGTGCTAGCGTGTCTTTTGCCTCTGCCTATCTGTACACACTGTATGTCGTTCATGATATTGCTTGTCTACAACTTGACCTAGGTCGGAGTTCTGGTAATAGTGGCAATCTTGACATTCTTGGTCAGAGTTTAGAGAGATGTAAGACTTCCAATTAATGTCTTATTTACTTCTTTATGTTGATTAGTCTTTGATACATGTGCTGAATCAGAAACCTAAATAAAGATAATTTTTTAAAATGAACCTCTTGAGCCTTACACCCTATCTCTTTCTTTCCGGTCTTTTGAGTCAGAAAAATGCATGCTCGCTCCGTGTTGCTTCTGGTAGACATCCGGCTTAGGTTCTGAATATGAGCATCTGCTCAAGATGCTGGTTACCTGGATGTCTTGGGTTTTTGAAAATTCATTGAGCTGTATGTTGATGATTTGTGCACTGTTCCTTATCTGTGTTGTATTTCATTTGAAAACCATTAACCCTAGGAGATTATGGAAAGGGAGGGGAAAATCCACTCATTCCCCAAAGGTTACATATAAACCGATAGACAGGTATGTACGTACTTGCACACCTACATGTATGGTCAGGTTTTGGAAATGACGCTTGCTATTAGTTTATTCTTTTTTTTTGGTCTTTTTGCCTTAGAGCCGCACCCGCAGCATATGGAGGTTCCCAGGCTAGGGGTCCAACAGGAGCTGTAACCGCCGGCCTACACCACAGCCACAGCAACACGGGATCCGAGCCGCATCTGCAACCTTCACCACAGCTCACGGCAACGCCGGATCCTTAACCCACTGAGCAAGGTCAGGGATCGAACCCGCAACCTCATGGTTCTTAGTCGGATTCGTTAACCACTAAGCCACGACAGGAACTCCTATTAGTTTATTCTTAAATTTTCTTTCTTTTTTTTTTTTGGTCTTTTGTTGTTTTTGGGCCGCATCCCGTGGCATGTGGAGGTTCCCAGGCAAGGGGTCTAATCGGAGCTACAGCTGCAGCCTATGCCACAGCAATGCAGGATCTGAGCCGTGTCTGTGACCTACACACAGCTCACGGCAACCCTTAACCCTTAACCTGCTGAGTGATGCCAGGGATCGAAACTGCAACCTCATGGTTCCTAGTCGGATTCGTTGCTGCTGAGCCACAACGGGAACTCCAAGCTTATTCTTAAATTTTCAAGTCCATCTTTGTGGTTTTGTCTCCCTACCTGTTGAAAACATGGCTTTAGAATCAGTTCTAGGTTTGAGTACTAGTTGCTTCACTGGCTCAGTTACTTCACCTCCCTGGAACTCCAGTTCCTTACCTGCAAAACAACAATACTATATACCTTGCTATGATGAGAAGATCGAGATGAAAACCTTGAGTACAGACAGTCCTTTACACACCCAGTACGACACAAGTCCCATCCATAGCCATTCATTTAGGAAAGAAACTTAGAATGAATATTTGGGGTGATGTTTTACATGTGTTTGGCGGGGGTGTACAACTGCATTTCAGTAAGCAGTTATTCCACGTTCTAGGGCTGGGTGGGGGGTGGAGGGGGGAGCATAGGACTTAGTGGGATCCTGTTCTAGGAGCATAGTTGTCCAAGAATCCAATTGTGATACCGTGTTAGGAATGCAACCTGTTTCAATCCAGGTCCTTTTCTATATTAAAGCGCTAAGTAAACCTTGAGTGAGTCTTGTCTCACTGTGGCTTCAGCAGAATCTCATCAGTTAATGAAAAGAGTTTAATTTTTTTTCTTTTTATGGCCACACCCTCATCATATGGAAGTTCCTGGGCCAGGGGTTGAATCCGAGCCACAGCTGCGACCTACGCCACAGCTACAGCAATGCCAGATCCTTTAGCCCACTGTGCCATGGCAGGAACTCCAGGAGTTTTTAATTTGATTCATCATTTGATGAATTGAGCAAAATCTCCAATGCTGTTCTTCTCATGGCAGTGAGGTTTTAGTTGTAACTTGATGAAATTGTTGACCAACACACTACCAAGGACTGAATTCAGGACTTGGCTTCATCTGCCAGCTTCGCTTTTCTAATGTATATAATGGGGGTAGTAGCCATTCTTACGTAGAATTTGAAGAACACAGGATAAAATGAAGTTCCTTAATGGCACGTAAGTTGTAAGTTTAAGCTGTATGTGTGCTTTTTTTCTTTAAAAAGCTTTTGGAGGCTATTTGTCTACATGGTACTCCTAAAATTGAAACAGTTGGTTTAGAAATTTTTTTGTGTGTAAAACTCTAAAGGTAAGTCTGGGTCATTGTTTTAGCACATAGGCTATTTAAATTAAAATATGCTTTGGGAAGGAGTTCCTGCCATGGCGCAGTAAGTTAAGAATCTGACTGCAGTGACTCGAGTCACTGCAGAGATGTGGGTTCAATCTCTGGCCTGGTGCAGTGAGATAAAGGATCCAGCATTGCTGCAGCTGTGGCGTAGGTTGCAGCTGTGGCCAGGATTCAACCCCTGACCAGGGAACTTCCATATGCTATGGGCATAGCCATAATTTTTTTTTTTAATACTTAAAAAAATACTTGGAGAAATGCAATTCTATTGTCACTAATGTCAAATTCAGGCCCAAACCTTTTTTTTTTTTTTTTTTTTTTTTTGTCTTTTAAGGCTGTACCCACAGCATGTGGAAATTCCTAGGCCAGGGGTTGAATCAGAGATGAAGCTGCTGACCTACACCACAGCCACAGCAACGTGAGCTCCGAGCTGCATCTGCGACCTATACCACAGCTCATGGCACTGCTGGATCCTTAACCCACTGAGCAAGGCCAGGGATTGAACCTGTGTCCTTGTGGATCCTTGTCAGGTTAATTACTGCTGAGCCATGATGGAAACTCCAGGCCCAAACTTTTTAATATTCTCTTTAGAAATAGAGGAAGAAGTCAGTATATGGTAGCAGTTGTTTGTGTCAAATATTTACGTCAACATGAGACACAGAATTTCTATCCCTAAGAGTTTTTCATTCTGCCTTTTGTATCACCCCTAATTCCACTACCTTGAATCCTGTTGAACTGAATGTATTTAAAATTTTTAAATCTTATTTTCTGATATCCTACTAATGATTGAATGCAACTTTGAGATAATATTACTAATTATCCCAAGAAGAGATCTTAGTAATTAATCTGAAAATTTTTCATTTTAAAATCAAGTAAAGGTAAATAACCAACAAAGACCTACCGTATAGCACAGGGAAAAGTATACTCAATAGTTGGCGATAACCTATAAGGGGAAAGAATCTGAAAAAAAAAATGTATATATATGACTGAAATAACTTTGCTGTACACCTGAAACTAACACAATATTGTAAATCAACTATACTTCAATAAAAATAATTAAAAAAAAAAAAAAAAACGAGTTCCCGTTGTGGCTCAGTGATTAACAAATCCAACTAGGAACCATGAGGTTGCGGGTTCAATCTCTGTTCTTGCTCATTGGGTTAAGGATCCAGCATTAGCGTGAGCTGTGGTGTAGTTTGCAGACACAGCTTGGATCCCGCGTTGCTGTGGCTGTGGCGAAGGCTGGCGGCTACAGCTCCGATTAGACCTCTAGCCTGGGAATCTCCATATGCCGCAAAATGCGGCCCTAGAAAAGGTGAAAAGAAAATAAATATATATATATATATATATGTATATATATATATATATATATATATATATATATATATAATGTCTATATATATATATATATTAAAAAAGAAAAGGAAAAGCCAGACTGAGAAGTGAAATGGATGATAGAATTAGTAGACAGTGTGAGAATGGCTAAACATTCTTCCTGTGTTCTAGAAGGCAGAAGATGTGCCAGCATGATGAGAAAAATGCAACATGTGAGGACTCCAGTTGAACTTCCAGAGACCAAAAAATATAGTATCTGAAACTTTTTTTAAATAATAGAAAACTTAAGTCTTCTATGGATTTGTATTTGTGCTCTTTAAATATGTTCCTTTGAAAGGCAGCTACTGAGGAGTTCCCGTCATGGCCCAGCGGAAACGAATCTGACTAGGAACCATAAGGTTGCAGGTTCAATCCCAGACTTCGCTCAGTGGGTTAAGGATCCAGTGTTACCGTGAGCTGTGGTGTAGGTAGCAGAAGTGGCTTGGATCCTGCGTGGCTGTGGCATAGGCCAGCAGCTGTAGCTGCAATTAGACCCCTGGTTAACCTCCTTTTTTCCTACTGCCTCTCCTCAGGGACAGCTTTCTTTGGATTCTGGTGAACTGCTCTTGGGAAATTATTAACTTTGGAAACTAAGTACTTCTCTTTGTCACTTTAACATTGTACCTACAACCTCAGGTTTAAGGCAGCAGGTACCATAGAAAATGTCTTGTGGATTCAGGTCTGGTCTAAGTCCAGTTTTCTGGGCTTCAGTTTCCTCACCTATAAATTAGAAATGAGAATGTGGTACTGAGTCTGAGGTCACACTGTTTCCTGTACAACAGGCCAATAAATGGAGAGACAGGTGTTAGGGAAAGGAGTAGCAGCTTAATTTGGAAAGCCAGCAGACTGAGAAGACGATGGACTAATGTCCTAAAGAACCATCTCACCTGAGATAGAATTCAGATTTTTTTTTATAATTAATACTGATAAGGCAGTTCCTGTCATGAGGCATTGCCATGAGCTATGGTGTAGGTCACAGACGCAGCTTGGATCCCGTGTTGCTGTGGCTGTGGTGTAGGCTGGTGGCTGTAGCTCTGATTTGACCCCTAGCCTGGGAGGGATGGCCCTAAAAAGACACACACACAAAAATACTAATAAGGGATGGGGGAGGGGCAGGAGGGGTGGCTGGCTGTTGCAAACTTCTTAGTGTAGGAATCCTTTTTTCTTGCCACTTGTGGTGTGGTATAGCTTGGGTCACAATGTTCCTGTAAAGCTCCAAGACAAATGTTATTCTTTGTTCTGCAACTTTTTATCTCTATATGAATAAAAAGTGTTTTACGTTTGAAGGTCAGAGGCTTGAGAATGGGCTATCCTGTATATTTCAGGCTATAGGCAGCATGCCTTTTTTTTTTTTCTTTTTAGGGCTGCACCCATAGCATGTGGAGGTTCCCAGGCTGGGGGTTCAATCCCAGCTGTAGCTGCTGGCCTATGCCACAGCAACGTGGGATCCGAGCTGCATCTGCAACCTACACCACAGTTCATAGCGATGTCAGATCCTTAACCCACTGAGTAAGGCTGGGGATCATGAATGCTAGTCAGGTTCATTAACCACTGAGCCACGACGGGAACTCCTAGGCAACATTCTTTTACAAAGGTGCAGAGCCAGCTGACTTAAGCACAGGCCACATAGCAAAGGGTTAGAACTAGAGGAACAGATCCAACATGGAGTCAGTTTTGTCTCTGTTCCTAGTGGGCTTTTGGGGATCCACTGAACTTTGTTAAAACTCTTAGTATAAGATTCTTCATATTGTCACTTTTAAACTATTTCTAATATAATTTCACTCATTCTACAAGTATTTTAAAAATGTGAGTCATGCCAGCCGTTGTGTACAGTACTGGGAACACAGTGGGAGGTGGGGACAAGAATATCACACTTCTTTTCGTGTTTACTGTTTCGTGTTTACTGTTTATGAATGTGTAAGGGCTGTGGCTGAGGAAATAGCACAGTGGGATCCCGTAACATTAGAAGTGACCAAGGTTCAGAGAATGCTTCCAAGAGGAATTGATCTTTAAGCAAATTATTTTTTTAACTTAATTTTCCAGTAAAGTATAGTTAATTTACAATGTGCCAATTTCTGTTGTACAGCAAAGTGACCCAGCCATACACGTATATACATTCCTTTTCTTATTTTCTATCAGGGTCTAGCCCAAGCGATTTTATATAGTTCCCTGTGTAAGAACTCATTGCTTACCCATTCTAAATGGAATAGTTTGCATGTACCAACCCCAGTCTCCCGGTCCATCCTACTCCCTCCCCTTTCCCCCTTGGCAACCACAAGTCTGTTCTCTATGTCTGTGAGTGTGTTTCTGTTTTGTAGGTAGATTCATTTGGGCCACATTTTAGATTCCACATGTAAGTGATATCATAGAGAATTTGTCTTTCTCTTTCTGACTTCACTTAGTATGAGAGTCTCTAGTTGCATCCACGTTGCTGCAGATGGCATTATTTTATTCTTTTTTATGGCTGAGTAGCATTCCATTTGTGTGTGTGTGTGTGTGTGTGTGTGTGTGTGTGTGCGTGCGTGCGTGCACGCACATACCATGTCTTCTTAATCCATTCTTCTGTCGATGGGCATTTAGGTTGCTCTTTCAGCAAATTCTTGAAGAAGAGGTGGGAACTGAATGAAGAATGGGACAGGAGGAACAGAGCATGTGTGGAAACCTGGAGGTAAGATATGATCTAAGTGCTGGCTATTTGGGTTCAAGTTTGAAAGCAAACTAGAACAGGGACTTGCGTGTAAGAAGGTTATCTGGGCGGTGGTGAGTCCAGGAAGCAGAATGAGAATGTGGAGAAGGTGAGAGCAGTGAAGGGTGTGGATGAGCCTGGTAGCATTATGTGCACCTGGAGTTCAACCCCGCTGAGTCTCCCCAAGGAACACGCCTCAGTATTATACTGCCTGAGGATAGGAATTCCCCAGCTCCTTTCATCTATGGGTTGAAGGTGCCTCTGGAGAGAATGACCCCCCGCCCCAATTTGGATTTTATGGGTTGCGCAGCAGGCTTCCTGGAAAGTATGAGACAGCACAGCCAAGGTTTCACTTGTTTGGTTAGCCCCATGGTTTCACTTGTTTGTTTAGCACTTAATCTGCAGTTTTGAAAATCCTGTGTCTGGAAATGGTTGTACTTGTACCATGGTGTTGAAATGGTAATGTTTTAAACTCAGAAGTAAATGTTATATCTAAGTGGAATGCCTGTTTACAAACTCCCAGCGCTTAATGATCAGCATGCAGGCGTATAACTATGTACAGACAATACACGGGAGGAATTTTATAGCAGCAATAGTAAGTTTTTAAAAACCTACACCAGCCCCTAAATAACCATGGGATTCTGTTGCCACCAATTTTGGACCAAGCTTTTTCATCATATGTTCAGGTACCCTGTCCAGGAGCTTGTGGTCAGAATTGTCCCAGATTTGGTGGCTGATGGGTGATGTGACATAAAGTATTAAGTCCCCTCAACCAAAAGTGTCTATTCCTCACTCTTCCCCACCCCATCCCCCTCCTTTTAGTTCATGGGCTTCCCATGTGTTAACATAATCAGACAGGCACATATACTTGGGACTGTGATAAGTAGGGCTGTACTTCAATAAGAAGGATCCTTTCGGAGTTCCCATTGTAGTGCAACAGGATTGGTGGCGTCTTGGGAATGCTGGGATTGCAGGTTTGATCCCCAGCCTGGCAAACTGGGTTAAAGATCCAGCATTGCCACAGCTGTGGCTTAGTTCAAGACTGCAGCTCAGATCTGACCCCTGGCCCAGGAACTCCATATGCTGCAGGGTAACCAAAAAAAAAAGGTGATTGGGGGATGCTTGTTATTTCCTGTCGTGGCCCAGCAGAAACAAATCTGACTAGCATCCATGAGGATGCAGGTTTGATCCCTGGCCTCACTCAGTGAGTTAAGGATCCGGAGTTGCCGTGAGCTGTGGTGTAGGTCACAGACGCAGCTCGGATCCCGCGTTGCTGTGGCTGTGGCTACAGTTCTGCTTCAACCCCTAGCCACACTTTATTGCAGCAAAATCTTTCTTACAAACTCTATCAAAGTTCTCAAACAAACCACAGGTAGCCTCCCCAAAACAGAACACTGAAATGGAACACATAGCCTCCTACGTAAGACATGGCAGTGCTTTCTTAAGGAGAACCATATTTTAATCCCTTTAATGCCTTTTGCGTAGTTAAGAACCAGAGCTCAGCTTTGAGGGTATCCTCAGTCCTTTGCAGATTCTGTGTATGCCACCTCCTCGTGGATGTTCTAAAGAACGTGGAAGTGAAATCGGTACCATTTTCTAAGCCAAAACCTGGGCAGGTGACTCTGTTGCTCAAGACAACAGAACTGTATGCTCAAAATAACTTCCCTGCAATGTGCTTTTGTCCCTTTTCACACCATCAGCTAGAACCCAACAGTAGTTATCTCTTTCATTTTCACCACTCCCCAAAGTTTTCTCGTTCCCTTTTATATCCGGTCACCTCCTTCCACCCCTGCTGGGCAGCCACACTGATGTGGCTCTGCGGTGGCCACCTCGTGTTTGCTGAGGGATTCTGGCAAGGTACACGAGTGTTCGCAGTGCAGTCAGCTGGGCCGAGGGGCTGTGATGCGTTGCATCAGGTCTGCTGCAGGTGGCCTGGAGGCTAAATACCTCTTACCATCATTTGGTTTGGCCTAACTATTCATTTTCCCTCCCAAATATGGAAAAATGTAATGTGTTTTATTTTCCTTTTTTGTTTTTTCTCCCCAGTTTTATTGAGAAACAACTGACACATAACATGGTGTAACTTTAAGGTGTACACCATAATGATTTGGTACATATATATATTACATAGTGTTTTTTCCCCAAATGTGGAAAAATATCATGTGTCTTACTTTCCTATTTTATTTTTTCTCCCCAACTTAGGTTGTTATAATTAAGATTTTAAGTTGTACAGCCTAATAGTTTGATACACACATATTGCATGATTTTTTTCCCCAAAGGTGGAAAACAGTAATGTGCTTTATTTTCCTGTATCTGCGGCATTTGGAAATTCCCAGGCTAGGGGTCAAATTGGAGCTGCAGTTGCCGGCCTACAGTAAAGCGGGACCCAAGCCACATCTGTGACCTACACTGCAGCTTATGGCAATGCCAGACCCTTAACCCCCTGAGCGGGGCCAGAGATCAAACCCGCATCCTTATGGATATTAGTCAGTTTCTTAAACTGCTGAGCCACAATGGGCACTCCTATTTTCCTCAAATGTGGAAAAATATAATGTGTTTTATTTTCCTTTTTTCTTCCCCCCACATCCAGCTTTATTGAGAAATAATTGATAGAGAACACGGCGTAGGTTAAGGTGTACAGTGTAATGGTGACACATATATATTGCATAATGATTACCCAAATAAAGTTGTTAACACATAGTTACAATTTACGATTTTTTTTTTTGGTCTTTTTTAGGGCCATGCCCACAGCATTTGAGAATTCCCAGGCTAGGGGTCGAATTGGAGCTGCAGCTACCAGCCTATGCCACAGCCACAGCAACACCAGATCTGAGCCTTGTCTGCAACCTACACCACAGCTCACAGCAACGCCAGATCTTTAACCCACTGAGCGAGGCCAGGGATTGAACCTGCATCCTCATGGATACTAGTCAGGTTTATTACCACTGAGCCACAATGGGAACTCAATTTATGAACATTTGAAATGCCTCTTGATTTGAAATGAAGAAGATTTTTATTTTGAAGAAATCCAGGTATCTGATTTCTCTGAAAAAATAAGGCCTCAGCAGGGCCTTGCCCCTCCATCGGCTCAGCCAGCCGGGGCTGAGGAATCACTGTGTCTGGGGAGCAGAGAACACCTGCCCCTTTTCAGAGCCACGGAGTCACCGCCCCCCCCACCACCACCAGACAAGTCATTGAAGCCTTTGAGTTTGTGAAGCCCGGACAGCAGGTACTGGAGGAATGAAGGAGGTATGATGTGGCTAGAGCTTGTGTGTGCGTGAGAAAGAGAGAAGGGAGAAGAGGGGGAGAGCGAGAGGTGACCACCGAAGCCCTGTGTGGAGAGAGGTCTATACCACCAGCTCCCGGCGCAAGTCAAGCTAATAAGAAGGTGTTTTATTGACACACAGTGGACTGAGGGAAATCAGCCTTCCTTGTGAGCTTCACGGGGAAGGTTGCCAGGATTTGAGATGGGATTAAAGTGTTCCTGGATCCTCTTAGCTGTGATGCCATCTAGGTTGCCCCTCGCTGTCCCCAAATTCAGCAGACAGCATGATCTCAGCAGGCTGAGAGGAGCATGTGCCCACGGTGGAGAATCGCCGAGGAGATGAGCAGACGGGGATGGTGAGCCAACAGTCTGCCCTGGTTTGTACTGGTTTGTATTGCTTACCAATTTTCCTGGTGTAAATACTCCCCCCCATGGCTGATTTCAAGCCACTACCGGAAAGTCACTAAACTTGGAGAGACTGGCAAAATACTAACACCATGATGTGATATTTCTACTGTACAGATATTTTAGGTGTAAATAACATTAAATGCATAAGAATAGTAAAAATGTAGTAAAATAATTGTGTATGTATTACCTGTGTTTTTAATATAATATTTCAATTTTTTTTTCCTTTTCCATTTATGGCCACACCTGTGGCGGATGGAAATTCCCAGGCTAGGAGCTGAATCAGAACTGCAGCTGCTGACCTATGCCACAACCATGGCAACACTGGATCTGAGCTTAAAGTAATGCCAGATCCTTAACCCACCGAGTGAGGCCGGGGATCAAACCTGCATCTCCATAGACACTATGTTCAGTTCTTAACTCGCTGAGCTACAACAGAAACTCCTTACATTATTTTTTATAATTTTTAATACTGTCTTTGTTTAATAACTAGCTCACAAAATTGGTGGAAATTTAAGTCAGCTCTCTTGAGCCTTTTTTTCTTCTTTTTTTGGCTGTGCCTTCAGCATGCCGATGTTCCCAGGGCCGGGGATTGAACCCTCGCCACAGGACTGACATGAGCCACAGCAGTGACAACACCACATCCTTAACCCACTGAGCCACCAGGGAACTCTTCTCTTGAGCCTTCAGAGCTTGTTCCAGGATCCCTCTGGGCCAGGGGTCAGTGGTGGCTCCTATACCAGGGGCCTTTGGTGTTTATCTGTCCCATTCATTTCAAGGGCAGTGGTGATGGCAGGGAAAGTGATTTATTTGGGAGCCCTCAAACCCCAAGCACAGGTGCAAGGCCCTGAGCAAGGCTGGATCTGGACTTGGCAGAGGGCGAAAGGTTGAGGGTAAGACTCCCTGAGGAGTCAGTCTCAAGGCAGCCGAGGCAAGTGCCCTTGCGGGAAGGATCCCATGACTTGTCAGATCCAGACACCCTGGCCTCAGGCACACACAGTTTGCAGTTTCTGCGAACATGGTTTCCCCCCACTCCGCCTTTACCTTTCCTCCCCATCATCCCAGGTTTCAGCCAGGACAGGAGGTTAGGAATTTGTTTTGCAGGGAGCTGAGTTCTCTCCCTTGAATATTCCCTAGACGAGTCGGGCTGATGGGCTGTCCCTCGTCCCGTTCCTCTTTGTCTGTGTTGGTCTGTGAACTAAGTAGGACCCTTGAAGTTTAAACGACTTACCTGAAATCATGCAGGAGGTAGCAAGCCCAGAAGGTCTTAATCACTGTGGTGGGACAAACAGGTGGTGGCAGGGCGGGCGTATGACCATGAGTCGGGCCTCACAGACTTAAGGAGTTCCGGGGCCGTGGTCACTGGTGACTGCCGCACAAATCCTCGGGAAGATGTTGGGGATCTAGGAGTAGAGAAGTGGGCTTGGGGGTTGGGGGACCCACGGAGCAAAGAAGTCTCCTCTGCTCCCCATGCCCAGTCCAGCACCTGAGAGCCCAGGACCACCTAGGTCAAGGGGGAATGAATCAAACACCCCTTGGAGAGTTGCTATGTAAGGATTATTGTTAATTTCTTTTCCAGCTCTGAAAAGATTGTAGCTTTTCTTTTTTTCTCCTCTTTTCTTTTTCGCTTTACAGCCATAGCTGAAGTATATAGAGGTTTCCTGGCCAGGGGTCAGATCGGAGCTGTAGCTACTCCACAGCCACAGCAACGCCAGATCCAAGCCGTATCTGTGATCTGCACCACATCTTACAGCAATGCTGATCCTCAACCCACTGAGCAAGGCCAGGGAGAGAACCCACATCCTTGTGGACACTATGTCGGGACCTTAACCCACTGAGCCACAACAGGAACTCCCCCCGCCCCCACCGCCGCCATTTTAGGGTTTTTATTTTAGCCAGTGACTCTTTCCCCTGGAACCTAGGCCCCAGATCCGTAGACGATATCAGGACCCTGGGTGAGGGTGCTAGGGAAGGCCAGAGAGATGGAAATCCATCCGGGGTGGATTCTGGGGTTACCCTGAGATGTTTCTCATGGCTTTAAGCAGATTTTATAGTTGGGGGAGCTTTGCCCTTAAACATGAGTTCAAAGCCTTACTCAGCAGAGCCATCTGAGAGGGATAGAGTTGCTTGAGAGGTCACAGACTGTGGCTCCAAAAGGGCAGAATTCCAAGCAGCAGGAGATGCAGGTTAGAGGTAGACTAACTCTTGCTGGCTCAGGACTTTACAGGAGTTCCTAAATCTCTCTAATCTTCCTTTTTTGTTTGTTTGTTTCCTATTTTTTGTTTCCTTCCATATGCAGCAGGTGCAACTGTGAAAGAAAGAAGGAAAGGAAGGAAGAAAAGGAAGGAAGGAAGGAAGGAAGAAAAGGAGGAAGAAGGGAAATTTAAATGGCCACATGGATGTGGATAGCACATTTCTGACACTCTGAATTCCTTCGCTAAAGGAATCATTACATAGTTAGTTTTGGCTGTTAAACCAAATGGCTTAATACAACTAAATATAAAGAAAAGTAGGGTTCAGGAAAGTTCTTAAATTTTCTACTCTCCTCTTAGCTTCCCCACAGGGTGGAATTTGTTAGTCCGACTGGGTTAGAGTTTAGGACAGTGACCTTGAGTCATAGAACCAGCAAAAGTTAGATTAGATTCCACTGGTCCCCAGATTTCCAACCGTCTTCCTCATCCGAAGAACCCTGTCTTCAAAGTTCATGCCCTTATCTGAAAAGAGGTGTTTAGGGAGTTTCTGCTGTGGCACAGAGGGTTAAGAACCTGACTGCAGTGGTTCAGGTGGCTGCAGAGGTGTGGTTCGATTCCTGGCCCGGTGTAGTGGGTTAAAGGATCTAGTGTTGCTGCATCTGCAGCCTGGATTCAATCCCTGGCCCGGGAACCTCCATATGCCTCAGGTGCGGCCATTTAAAAAAAGACAAAGGAAAAAGGTCTTTGGTTTCCTTGGTCCTAAAGAAAATACTTCAGAGACTAGTTCAGCTCAGCTCTCCAGAGCTGATTTACTGAGTTGGCAATTGTAGCAGCTTAAAGGGGCAAAGGAGTGATTTTATATGTCAAGCAATTAAAAACCAAGCGCTTTTTAATGTTACTGTGTTTTAGGAAAACAAGTGCCTTTAATAGGCATTAAGAACCTCTTTGTTCAATAAGTTTTATTACCATGTAGACCAAGTACGAGTTATTCATGTTATTGGCCTTTTTTATGCATTCAGAGTCCCTCTAAAGGTTAGGTGGGAAATACCCACACTGCAGACTCTGAGCCATGTTTGAAGTGAAATAACCATAAACCCCATACACTGAGTTGTAGTTTTGTTTGTTTGGTTTTGCATGATAAATGGAATTATCCAGAAATTTGTAACAGCCCATTTATATCTCTGAAGGAAAGCTCAAGTCTGTATCTAAAGAGGGTGCTGGCACTCAGCTAGCTCGGTCTCTCCCATCAGCTGATATTAGCTATGGCCCCCCACCTTTATTTCCTTGCATTAAAACCATTAAAACGGGAGTTCCCGTCATGGCTCAGTGGTTAATGAATCCGACTAGGAATCATGAGGTTGCAGGTTCGATCCCTGGCCTTGCTCAGTGGGTTAAGGATCCGGCATTGCCACAGCTTCAGCATAGGTCCCAACTGCAGCTCAGATCTGATCTCCGGCCTGGGAATTCCATATGCTTCAGGGCGGCCAAAAAAATAAAATACAATAAAAACGTAAGGTCACTGATTTTTTTCTGAGTTTTATGCAGACTCCTTTGGAGCTGTATTTTTGTCTTAAGACGTACTTAGGTACTAGAGTTCCCATTGTGGCTCAGTGGAAACAAATCTGACTAGTATCCATGAGGATGTGGGTTCTATCCCTGTCCTCACTCAGTGGGTTAGGATCTGGTGTTGCCCCGAGCTGTGATGTAGGTCTCAGATGTGTCTCAGATCTAGGTTTGATGTGGCTGTGACGTAGGCCAGCAACTGTAGCTCCCATTTGACCCGTAGGCTGGGGACCTCCATATGCCACAGGTGTAGCCCTAAAAAGCAAAAAAAAAATTAGGTGCTTAAACCTTCTCAACTTCCCACCTGGAAAATATGATGATGTTAACCAAACCAAACTTGGTTCCCCTTGCCCACACACAGTAGAGCAAACCTACTGACATTGGGTGGCAGTGAAGGAAACTGTGGTGTTTATTGCCAGGTGCCAAGCAAGGAGTCCAGGCAGCTAGTGCTTAAAAAACTTTTAACTTGGGAGTTCCCTGGTGGCTCATCTGGTGGTGTCACTTCAGTTGCTTGGGTTGCTGCTGTGGTGCAGGTTTGATCCCTGGCCCGGGAACTTCCACATGCCTCAGGCTCGGCCGAGGGAAAAAAAAAAAAAAGATCCAAACTCCCCGAAGGCTTTCAGGGGAAGATTTTTAAAGACAGGGTGAGGGAGGAGGGTTGTGGGGTGTGTGATCAGCTCATGGGCAGTCTTCTGATTGGTCGTGGGTGAGGTAATCAGGAATCAACATTATCAGCCTTCTGGTTCCAGCTGGTCTGGGTCTACGTGCTTGTGGACAACACAGAGTTAACTTCATCCGTCTGGTGGGGGTTTCAGTCTCTGCAAAACAGCTCAGAGGACACAGCTCAGAATAGTATCTATAGTCCTTGAGGAGGAACTAAAGGTCCTTGACTTTGTTTAATAGTTAAACTCTTATTATTTTTGCCTTACATAACTGTTTTCCTTTCTGCATTTTCTCGTCTCTCTGATTAAACTGATCCTTTGACAAAGGTTTTTCTATAGACAAAGGCAGATGGAGGACGTGAAGGGTGGGAGGAAGACCTGGGAAGGACCCACAGAGTCTTGCTCGGTTCTGAGGACACGTCTGTCGGGGCTGAAAACTGAGCAGAACTCTCGGCCTCCAAGGTCCACGCCTGTATCAGCCACGCAAGTTGTCCCCGTCTTGCCCAGAAACTGAAGCGAAGCCAAAATTGAGCCAGACAGGGCAGAGAAACTAAGAGACAGCTGTTGATTACTGTTCTCTGTCACTTCCTCTCCACTGTCCCTTACCACGTCCAAGCCATTCTCATCTCTTTAGAAAATAGTGGGCTGATTAAGGACAGGAAGTCAATTTCCTGATAAACATTATCAAGGACCGAAGGGCAGTCCTTGAGCTGTATGTTGCCAGTTACCTTCGCTTTGAACGAACCTTCCTGCAAGAAGTCCTTCCTCAAACATCCTGTGCCTGCCACTAGGTGAAAACACAGTCTCTACCTGACACAGTGTTGTCCAGGGACGTTCAGAGCCTAGAGTTTGATGAACACTCCCTTCTGCTGCTCTGAGGACGTTTGGAAGGGCTGGCTTGTGAGAAGAGAGGGTGTTGGTTAGTTTTCTTACCAGCTAGTGATTAAGAGTTTGCTTAGTTTTCTTAGCAGCTTCACTGGTGCCTTCATTTCACACCCATACATCAAGCCAGGTTTTGCTTAATAACAAAGACCAAAACCAGCTTCTTGAAATGAAACTGGGGGAAAATACTTGAAAAACAGCTTGCATACCTGACTCCACAGGATGTTTTATTTCATTTCTCATATTTAGTGGCAGTTGGAAAACTCCAGCCCTTATTGAAATTAATGGGATAAATGCGGGAAGTCTGCCTCCAGCAATAAACATGGGTGTTAGAGGCAAAGCATTGAAATTTGTGTAACATGGATTACATAAGAATGAATGGAATAAAAGGAATTTGCCAATGGGAGGAGGCTTGTGACACACTACTATTATTATTATTATTATTATTATTATTATTATTATTATTATATATGGCCACACTCACAACAAATGGAAGTTCCTGGGCCAGGGATTGTATGTGAGTCACAGTTGTGGCAACTGCAGCGACCAGAGCCATTGGAGTCGGATTCTTAACCCACTGCTCCACAGTGGGAACTGCTTGTTATTATTATTATTATTTGGTATAGAAAACCCATGCAGTTCAAAAGTACCCCCCTCTCATCTCCTCCAGTGCCTAAATTTTCCTTGTTCTTTTTTTTTTTTTTAGGGCCACACCCACAGCATATGGAGGTTCCCAGGCTAGGGGTCTAAATCAGAGCTACAGCTGCCAGACTACGCCACAGCCACAGCAATGCCGGAATCCTCAACTCACTGAGCAAGGCCAGGGATCAAATCTGCAACCTCATAGTTCCTAGTAGGATTCGTTTCTGCTGCGCCATGATGGGAACTCCCCTTGCTGGTTCTTAAGGGTTAAAAGCTGTGATGCGTGGGGCAGAAATCTTATCTCTGGTAAGGACCCAGTTCTGGAGTGTGCTGGCAGGTGCATACACTGGGCATCAGGAAACAGAGTTTCACGTCTTCTTTGGCCACTTGCTGGCTCTGGCCCTGGGCCACTTGCTCAGCATCGCTTGGCATCAAGCATTGAGCTCTGTGCCTGGCACATAGGAAGCACTCACAAACTTCTTGTCTTCCTGTATCTTACCCACTCAGTTTGCCCAAATGGCAGGTCTGGCTTGTCCTGGGCTTCTCATAGTCGCTCCCTACCCAGTTCTAGCCAGGCACTATGTCTTGCCGGTTTCACCCGCTAAAAGCTGCTTAATCCTGCTCGTCCTCTCCACTCCTGCCCCCGGTCAGTTTGGTCCTTATCACTCACTGAGCTCTTGTAGTCAATAGTTTTTCTGTTCTGTTCTGGCCTCAGGTCCTGTTGCACCAACTGTACTCACCCCGGCTTAGGATAGAAGCATTAGCCCCACCTTGCCTGTAGAATGAAGGCTTCAGCATAATAAAAATAGCAGGCACTTTCATCCTTCTTACTCTGTGTTCTTCTAGGGTTCCATGCACATTAACTCACTTCACCCTTGCAACAACTTTATATGAGAATGACTCATGTTTTTAAATTTTATGAGAGTGTAGTTGACTCACAGTGTTGTTTCAGGTGTACAGCAAAGTGAACCAGAATTAATGCATATATCCCTTTTTTCTTTTTTTTTTTTTTTTTTTTGCTGCATATGGAGTTCCTGGGCCAGGGTCAGATCTGAGCTGCAGTTGCATCCTATGCTGCTGGTGTGGCAACACTGAATCCTTAACCACTGTGCTGAGCCAGGGATCGAACCCGAGCCCTGGTGCTGCAGAGACACCACTGATTCTGTTGCATCACGTCAGGAACTCTAATATATCCATTCTTCTTCAGAGTATTTTGCCATATTGGTTATCACAGCCGATTGAGTAGGTTTCCCTGTGCTATACGGAGGTCCTTGTTAATGATCTATTTTATATACAGTAGTGTGTATATGTTATTTCCATGAGAATAACTATTATGATCATCAGTTAACTGGTGAGGAAACTAAGGCATAGGAGAGGTTAAATAATTGACTGGCTTTCAATAGCTATTAAGTGAGGAAGCCGAGAATATTAAAGTTTTATGTACCCCTGCTCATTCTCTGTCTTGTCTCTGGTCACTTCTGCCTTGTTCTTTATCCCCTCGGCAATGCAAGCTACATGCTTGTCTTCCTCCTCCTTCAGACCCACTTTTACTCGTCCTGCATTTCTGCTCCTCCTAATAGTTCTGCTTGGACTGCTTTTCCTGTCGACTCCTTGACACATTCTCACTTCTCCTTCCAGACCTGACCTTGGCGTCCCCTCCGCCACCACTCAGTCTTCCCACCTGGCTTGCCCTGGGCTCTGTGCACACCTCCAAAGACCTGAGGGGCTGCTTTGGGTCAGGACGAAGAAGGATCATGGAAACCAAGATCGGGAGGTGGCCCAGAGGATCATTTTGGTCATTTGGGGGAAAGAAGCAAAAACCTTGGAGCAGAGGAGCTTGAGCAGCCCTGGAAAGGTAAGCTCAAGGCACCATGAAAGGACACTAGTAGTTGAAAACTCCAGCCTCGGGTGTGGGGCAAGCCCTCCTAGAGGAGGGAATGTTGAAACTGAGGACTCACAGACGGAAAGAAATCCACAGTGAGGGTCGAGGGCAAGGGAAGGCTGTCTAGACAGAAGGACTGGTATTTGCAAGCTCAGAGTTAGGACAACCTAAGGGAGGCTTGGGGGGATTAGCGAGTGTGTTCACCTATTTAATGTTCTCTGCCACTTGACTGGGCTCCTCAAGGATGCCAGACCCCTTCCGGCTGGTTCAGAGAGGTCTCAGTGGACATGAGACTGGAACCCAGACACTGGCATCTCTGGGATCCTGTCTGCACCTGTTAAAGATAAGGGCCATGTGAGGAGATTGCAAAGTCCTTTGGGTTTTCTGAGATTCTGTGATCTATGTCAGAAAAAGAAGGCAAGAAGGAGGACCGGTCTGTATGGCCTTGCTGGTCTGCAAGGAGGTATGGCCTGAGGGTCCCGGGAGCCTGGAGGTGCTGCTCAGGCCCTGATTTTCACCTCTTGGTGAAAAAAGAGGGTTCTGGGGAGGGGGTTGTAGTTGAGACAAACTTAGCCGCTACCTACCTTCCCTCCTACAGACTGGAAGCAGAAAGCCTCTTGCCAATACCCCTGGCTGAGTATGGAATCATCTTCAGAGCTGACCAGATATCTGATAGCTCCTTCTCCTCCTCCTTACCCCCCATCTTCTTCCTATTCTTCTTCTCCTCCTTCTCCTCCTCCTCTTCCTACCCCCTCCTCCTCACCCCCCTTCTTCTTCCTCTTCTTCTTCTCATTCTCCTCCTCCTTCTCCTGCTTCTTCTGCTCCTGCTGCTTCTCCTCCTCCTTCTCCTTCTTCTCCTCCTTCTCCATACTCTTCCTCCTATTCTTCTTCCTCTTCTTTTTGGACATGCCTACAGGGTATGGAAGTTCACAGGCCAAGGATCAAACCCACAATGCAGCAGTGACCTGAGCCACTGCAGTGACAATGCCAGATACTTAACCTGCTGAACAGCCAGGGAATGCCTGAAAGCCTTTTCTTAATGCAGGGTCCCTATAGAGACCTGAAAGACCAAATACAAAATGACCAGTCTAAAAATAAACACAGAACTCTGATCCACATGGGCTGCAATCCGCCCAGGAAGCCAGTCTACTAGCAACAGTAACCAGTCCAGGAAGCCAAATCATATTGGTCCCAAACAGCCAGGACCTGAATGATAACTGACAACTTCCCTAATGTTTGCATCCACATCTAATTTAAGACAGTCAGGAGAAAGCCAAGGTGTACCCCTAACCCATCCCAGAGGATGCTCCCCTCCAGCTGGCCTGCTTCCCCAGCCTAACCACCTCCAATCGGGGCATACCTGATGCCTTCTCTTTCCATCTCTCTCTCTCTCTCTCTCTTTATCTCTCTCTCTGTCTTTGTTGCCACTAGAAAACTTCCACACTCTTCCACCTGCTTTCGAGTTTCTACCAAATGCCAGTGAGGGTGGTCGACTCCCCTGCCAGAGCAAGCTCTGAATAAATAGCCTTTCCTTGTTCTCACTTGGATGGTCTTCATTCATTTCCAGAGATTAGAAGTGGTTCCCAGAAGCTCTGAATATTCCATTTCCCTCTCCCTCTCTCTCCCTCTCCCTCTCTCCCTCTCTCTCTCTCTCTCTCTCTCTCTCTCTCTCTCTCTCTCTTTCTCCTCCTCCTCCTCCTTCTTCTTCTGTGTGTGTGTGTGTGTGTGATTTTAGTGCTACACCTGCAGTATATGGAAGTTCCCAGGCTAGGGGTCGAATTGGAGCTGCAGCTGCTGGCCTATGCCACAGCTACGGTAACTCGGGACCTGAGCTGTGTCTTTGACCTACATCACAGCTCACAGCAATGCCGGATCCCCAAACCTCTGAGCGGTCTGGCGATCGAACCCACATCCTCATGAGTACTGTGTCAGGTTCATTACTGCTGAGCCACAACAGGAACTCACCATTTATTTCTTTCTCTCTCCAATTTGCCTTTCTTGGAACATTGGAGAATGTTTTTTCATCAAAGTTTGGCATTGATTTCCCCAAACCTAGCCTTAACATTGACCATGGCTGGGCATGTTTGTGCTGGAAAGACCCGTTTTCTGTGAGATGAGAGACAGCACCTGCATTCCCAGTGAGAATTTCACAAGAGAGCTTTGTAACCACTTGCTCCCTAAAATCAACCCTAGTTCCTTAGAACTGACAGGTCGCAGCTAATTCATTCTCAAATATGACCTTCCTTGCAAAGCCTTTGCTGTATCATAAATGTTTGCTATTATATCCTGTTAGTTAGAAGGTCAGATTCTTACTGAGCCTGTGTAAATAATTATACTGCCATCAAAATAAGAATACTCAAGAAGTGTTACTGAATTCTGGAGAAATCAGGGAGAAAGAGGTCAGTTTCATTTCTGTTATTTTAAAAACGTAGTCATCAAAATTGTTATAGACAGCCTAAATTGTTATAGACAGCTTACGAGAAAGGGTTTCCCTCCATACAGAAACTAGAGTATTAAATATCAGCAACATTCCGTATAAAACCCAATCATCCCCCATCAGCTCATTCTTTTTCCTGTGCCATTCTTGTTCTACTCCATCTTGGCTTAGCAGTCTCAGCAGTCCATTAGAGTGTGCTGGAAATCCTAACTCAGTCCAGCGGAATGGTCTTCAAGTGGACAAATAGCGTCAGAACATTTGCTCAAGGGCGCTTGGCTTAGCTCTTTTCCTGTGACTCTGAGACCATCCTTTGTTAAAGCATTCTGGCCTGTAGCCGATTTGCAAGCATGTTCAGGAAAGCAATCAAGTAAATTAAAAAACCACCTATAGATGGCAAGAGGCATCAAATGGCCATGGTTAGCTTATTAATGATAATTTTCAAAACTGAAAGATGTGATAGAGTTTATTACAAAAGCCATGCAATTGACAAGGAAATGTGGTTGTTTCTGGGCATGCAAGACAAAATCAATCTGAAATCAAAGTGAGAGAAATTTTTTTTTTTTAAATAAGAGGTAACACGATTGTAAAGAACTTTTAACTCTTTCAAAAGTGAGGAGACTGTGTTCCTTGAAGTCATCAAGGACATGATGAAGTTCACATAAAGCACAGAAAAATGTTCTGGTAAGACACAGAATCTTTGCCTCAGAAGGTAAAGAGAAACCTTTTATAACCTCTTAAAAAGCCAATCAATAATCCAAGAAAACTTTGTCATTTAGCAAAGAAAAAGAAAATTTCAGTTTTGTATCAGTTTAATATTTGATACTAATGTTCTTTTAAAGAAAATCTTATAATAAGCTCATCAAACCTTAACTAACATTGACCGTAACAAATGCATTTCCCTTTCTGTGAATCTTCTGCAGCTTTTTTGTTCACTTTATTTTTATTTTCTTCTTTCTTTTTAGGGCCACACCTGTGGCATATGGAAGTTCCCAGGCTAGGGATCAAATCAGAGCAGCAGCTGCAGGCTGACACCACAACCACAACAGCGTGGAATCCAAGCAGCATGTGCAGCTTACATTAGCGCTTGATCCTTAATGCACTGAGCAAGGCCAGGGATTGAACCTGCATCCCCACCAAGACAATGTCAGGGCCTGCGAACTCCCAATTATCAAATTTCAATTCACTGGTTCCTACGAAAAAGTGGGCTCTTACCCTTATCCCACTGTAACGTTTTTGTTTGTTTTGCCTACGCCTGTAGCGTGTGGAAACTGCTGGGCCAGGGATCAAACCTGTACCCTAGGTACAGTGACAACGCCAGATCCTTAACCCACTGAGCCACCAGGGAACTCCACCATCGTTACATTTTTACTAGGAGTGTGTTTCTGGCAGATAGGGTAAGCTGAGATCATCTGCTCAGCATGAGTGCTGAAGTGCCCACTAATATTTGTGGAGGGATTCTTCTAAGACTCCCTTTGTCCTGATGTGTGAAGCTGAGGACGACATTTGGGGCAAAGGGCTGAGGAGGACCAACTGGCCACCCAGGTGTCTCCAAAGCTCATCCAAGTGGATAAAATATCCAACCTGCTTCCAGTGAGTATTTTTAGCCATAGATGATTGTGCTTGGGGTCCTTAGGTCCCTCTAGAACTCCTGGCAAGGGGAGGCCCACCCAAATGTCTCCTATCGAGGGGCCAGAGTGGGAAGGGGAAGGGGTGGATAGAGGGGTGGAGGAGGTGAAGGTTTTGAAGGGGAACGGAGCCAACAATTCAAGGGAGTTTAAGGGATGGCTGGATTTGGTGAAAAGGAGGAAGGGGTGCAGCATGGGAGTGGTGGTGCAGGGAGTGATGGGGAGGGAGAGATTCTGGATGAGAGTCAGATGGGGGGGTTATAGTTTCCCAAGAGGCCACTGAAATTCCCAGGGGTCTTGAGTAAAATTGGGCCATTACTGAAGGTATTGAACTGAATGAGTGCCATAGTGATCTTCCCTTAGGGCCTGCAGGGGGAGGATGGCCCTGCTGCCACCTTGATTTCTTTCCTCCCTTCTCTCCTTCCTCCCTCCCTCCGTCCCCCTCCCTCCCTTTCCCTTCCTTCCTTCCTCTCTCCCTTCCTCTCTCTTTTTCCTTCCTTCCTTCCTTTGGCTGAATCTGTGGCATATGGCAGTTCCTGAGCTAGGGGTCGAATCAATCAGTGCTGCAGCGGCCGGCCTACGCCACAGCCACGGCAACACTGGATCCGAACTGCATCTGCAAACTGCCTCACAGCTTGTGGCAATGCTGGATCCTCAACCCACTGAACGAGGCCAGGGATTGAACCCACATCCTCACGGATACCATGTCAGGTTCTTAACCCACTGAGCCACGATGGGAACTCCAACACCTTGATTTCCGACTTGCAGCCTCCAAAACTCTGAGACCACAACTTTCTGTAGTTCTAAGCCAACCAGCTGTGGTATTTTGTCATGACAGTGCTAGGAAAGTAGTACAGTTAGTAACACTTGGGGTTACTATCATTCAATCAGACGTAGGACCTTAAAGAAGACAGGAAAGATAATCCTCCTTGGGTTCCTGCTTCAATGCTCCCCGCACAAGCCCGAGCCACAGAAGCCTCCTTCATTCAATCCACCGCTGAGGAGCAGAGGGAAGTCTATTGAAAAATCTCCACTAGAGGAACAAAGGAGAAACAAATGAGGCCTGGAAAGAGTCAGAGAAAAATCTCTTTGCCTGAAGACTCCATGTAACTCCTTCATGTGCTGTGACAGGCAGATGTCCAGAGCACAGATGTCCAGTGGCTTCCTATTGGGGTCCCCAGCCTCAGGATGCAGAGGGTTGGACAAGCCATTGTGAACACCTGGGTGAAGACAGCATGCTGCAAGGGATGGTTGGTCCACGGTCTGACACATGGCACAGAAGA
Organism: Catagonus wagneri; assembly: GCA_004024745.2. Taxonomy (NCBI): domain Eukaryota; kingdom Metazoa; phylum Chordata; class Mammalia; order Artiodactyla; family Tayassuidae; genus Catagonus; species Catagonus wagneri. Next base: position 25,473,736 of record PVHT021183726.1, read on the forward strand.
CTGAGGGAAGACAAACCCAGATTTAGGTAAGTGGAGATTCTTTGAAAAGACTATGGTAGGTGGTTGCCAGAGCTTGGGCCTGGGGGAAGAGGACCAGGGGGCAGTGGTTCTTTAATGCGTATGAGAGCTTCAGCGCTGTAAGAGGAGAAGGTCCTGGTCATCTCTTGCCCAATCATGTGAGCGTACTTAACGCAACTGAACCACACACTTAAAAATGGTCAAGGTGCTAAAGTTTTTGATACGTACATGCTTTTTCAAAAGTCTTAGCAAAATAAAAAAGGACTTAAAATATGGGGGGGGGGGGAATGCTACTGCAAAATCTGAGAACACATTGACAACCGGATCTGTGAGCATCTCAAAGGCTGGACAGGAAATGGCATTTTATTCAAAAAGAGTAGGAGCTCCCTGGTGGCCTAGTGATTAAGTATGGGGAGTTGTCACTGCTGTGGCCTGGGTTCGATCCCTGGCCTGGGAACTTTCGCATGCCATAGGTGAGGCAAAAAAAAAAAAAAGAAAAGAAGTAAAGAAGGCTAGAAAGAACTGGATGTTGGCTGTGGTGTGGGCAGGCTTATGACTAGACAGTTGACGAGGGAAGGTCTTTCTTTGTGGTCTGCTTGTCTGAGGACGGGTGGGTAGAGGTTGTTAAGGAAAGGCTATTGTGCATTCTGAGGCTGGCTCAGGTTGAAGGTGGGTCAGAGGACAGGGCCTGTCTGGAAAGGAGAAACCTGAGTTGAGTCTGGTCAAGACAACTCGGGAGCATCTTGTCCAGCTTGGTCAGTGGGAACAAACAGTTCGGCTGGTCGTTGATGACACGGAGAATGGGAACTGAGAGCCTGTGTCTCGGGTAAACAAGGGAGTCGTCCTCCAGTCTCGTCGAAATCACTTGAGGAGGGTTGGTTCTGTGCAGGGAGGCTTTTCCTGGAACACAGAGGGTAGGGATCCCTGTACCCAGCTCTTTTCTAGGAGCACAGGACTCAGGTGCTGTTCCACATTGTCAGACCCTGCAGCCCGCCCTCCAACTCCCCCGTCCCCACCTTGATGGTGAGTTTCTGAGTTGTGAGGTTTTTTTTTTTTTTTTTGCCTTTTGTCATTTTATGGCTGCACCCGCGGCATGTGGAGGTTCCCAGGCTACAGGTCTATCGGAGCTGTAGCCACTGGCCTGCGCTGCAGCCACAGCAACGCGGGATCCGAGCCGTGTCTGCAACCTACACCACAGCTCACGGCAACGTCAGATCGTTAACCCACTGAGCGAGGCCAGGGATCGAACCCGCAACCTCATGGTTCCTAGTTGGATTCGTTAACCACTGCACCACGGCGGGTACTCCTGAGTTGTGAGTTTTTGAAGGACTGCTCTGCCAAAGCTGGCCAGCCCCATCCTCTTGCATCAAGGCCCAGTGAGTGTGAGCCCTTGCTTTCCTATCTACGTGGAGGCCACCGCACTCCTTCTGGCACTTATTTCTCAAAATAATCCGATTAGGTGGGTGGAGGTTGTAACTGCCATTTTACAGCTGACGACACTGAGATACCAAGAGAGTAAATAACACTCCTGATGTCCCAGGGCAAACGTCACAGGGCTAGCGCGTACTTTTCCTAAAGCTGCCGTGCAAATGGCCATAGACTTGGTGAGTTACAATAACAGACACCTGTTGCCTCGGTTCTGGAAACCAGAAGTGCAGAATCCAGGAGTCAGCGAGGCCATCTCTCTCTGAAGTCACTCAGGGAGGACACTTCCTGGCCTTTGCCTAGCTCTGGTTGTTGCCAGTGACCCCTGGCATTCCTTGGCTCGTAGACACATCATTCCAGCATCTTCGTCACATGGCGTTCACTCTGTCCAAGTTTCCCTCTGCTGTGAGGACAGCAGCTGTTGGATTAAGGCCCACTCTGATCCAGTCTGACTCAGGCTCCACTTGATTACATCAGCAAGGCCCTAGGTCCAAATAGAGCCACATTCACAGGTGCAGGGTTAAGACCCAAACCCATCTTTCAACCATTCAACTTGCAGCATTAAGAAGCGGTGGAATGAAGGCTCTGAACCACTCCCTAATCGTCTGCAGACTGGGGTGTTCCTCCCCTGGGGACCAGTAAAAATGACTCACAAGGAGAGCTAAGACAGTGTTAGAATGTCCGTGTTAAACTTTCATCTTATGAACATTTCTATTTGTGTTCTGAGATGCATTTATCGACAATAGTACATGAATATGTCCTATTCATGTAAAAATACATGCACTCTGTGGATTGTCATTTTTTGAAAACCGGTCAGTATGAAAAATATTTTTTTTAAATAAAGACCTTTTAAATTAAGTCAGCTATACTTTAATTTTAAAAATTTGTATATGTGAGATCTAGAGGTGATATCCCTGAAGTACGATGCTGTTTTTGTGGGGTTTTTTGTTTGTTTGTTTCTTGATGCGGATTCTTTTTGTTATGTTTTGTTTTTTTACTATTTTTATTATAGTTGATTTACAATGTTCTGTCAGTTTCTGCTGTAAAGTGAACCAATTATATATATATATATACACACACACATTGTTTTTCTCATATTATCTTCCATCATGTTCTATCACAAGTGATTGTATATAGTTCCCTGTGCTGTACAGCAGGACCTCATTGCTTATCCTTTATAAATGTAATGGTTTGCATCTGCTAACCCCAAACTCCCCGTCCATCCACTCCTTCCCCCTTGGCAACCACAAGTCTGTTCTCTGTCTGTGAGTCTGTTTCTGTTCTGTAGTTGATGCTGATCCTTAACTTTGGCAACTAGGAAGACAATGAAAATGCTAAAATTGTGAATATTTTTAGGGAAAATACTTAAGACATAATTAAAACATTTTAAATAAAAAAGAAAGATTAAGGCCCTGTACCTGCCCTGCTCTGTCTCCTGCTTTTATTAAGCTGGTGGACACTGGTCACTGGTGTATTACTTTCTCTTTTTAACAACACTCCTCCCTGCCTCCCCCCCCCCCCACCCTGAGCTGAGAAAGGAGTAGTTATCAGGACTGAGCCAGGGTGACAAGCAGCTGGATCCTTCAGAACGAGGCAACTTGACAAGCGTTTGTTCCCTTCAGTTTTGTATCTTTCTATTGTCCATTAACTTTTGTCTGATTCTTAGTTTTCTTTTTAATACTTTAGATAGACCCAGAGCTACTGTTTAATATCATTTAGGTCCAAAGACACTTTGTGGCTGGTTCTGAACAATTTGATGTCCATGGTCGGGGGAGGGGAGGCATAAACGTGGATTTTTTGGAAATAAAGTTTTTCACAAGGGGAGACCGGCTGCAAACCAGGAGCCAGATCATGACTCCACTTCCATTCTTGAATTGGAAGACACAGTTCCAAGACCCGCCGCTCCCCCAGCACACACACGCACACACACACACACACACACACACACACATTTTTGCAGGGATGATGTTGGGATCATTAAGGAAGAGAGACTGATAGACTCACAGGTAAACTACCCTCAACAAATTGCTAATGTGCATTTGAAAATCCATTTGTTTATATATTTTAAAAACAGCAGAAAGTCCAAGGAAACAAGGCCGATATGTATAATTTGAGAAATTATTCAAATATCCCTGGAAAAGAATTGCTCAGAAGGACAAAAGCTAGCATAGATGAGTCATGACATTTTTCAAGAGAGTGAAACAGCAGAGTTTTTTGAACTCTTAGAACCTTTGACATAAGGGTCTATTGTGGAGGGGCCAAGCCCCTCATCATGGGCTGTTTGTGCTCCCGTGTGGGCCCAAGTATATTTTTGTCATAATTTATCCCACCTGTGTCTGTCAGTTCCTCTCCACTCGCCTCCTCCCGTGACAGCCTGGCTCATGTTTCTTCCGTAAGCTCCAAGCCAGTTATTAATAACAGCCCAGTGAGTCTCCCAGGCCACCGAGCAGCATATGGTGTTTTTTACAAAAGAGAGTGACCATCTCCTTGACTTTGGACTTCGCTTGCTGAACCCGCGGATAGTAAGTTTGGCTTTTTTAAAAAAAAATGTGGTCTTTCAAAATGTTGACGTAGGAGGAAAGTTCAGTGTGAGTCTTGCTTGCTTCTGGAGGAGGGAGAAGATAGAAAGCTCTGGGGCTCAGAAACCCTATTTCCCCTCCTCTCTGTTCACTGTCTCTCCAGTCTTCATAAACCTGATTATAAGAGAGATCAGGAGTTCCCGTTGTGGCTCAGTGGTAATGAACCCGACTAATATCTGGGGGGACATGGGTTCAATCCCTGGCCTCGCTCAGTGGGTTAAGGATCTGGCATTGCTGTGAGCTGTGGTGTAGGTCGCAAACAAGGCTTGGATCTGGCATCGCTGTGGTGTAGGCTGGCAGCCGTGGCTCAGATTCAACCCCTAGCCTGGGAACTTCCATATGTTGTGGGTAGGGCCCTAAAAAGACAAAAGAGAGAGAGAGAGGGAGAGAAATCAATGATAGAATCAGACCCCTTCATTTCCTTCTGGCTAAGTAAAGGCAGGTGGAGGAACAAGGGGTTCCTAAAAGCTAAATGACTTGAGCACATCTTGTGGCTGGGCTAAGATGCTTCCATCTCTCTGCCTCCTCTCCAAATTGAAGATTTCAGTGATTTCAAAGAGAAATGTCACATATGGAAGGTATCCTCAGGGGAATGCTGGACAGGAGACTCGGGCCATGCTTGAGTTTGGTTCAGAGCAGGCACCTGTCGTGTTCCACAGATTTCATCGCCTTCTTGGTTTCTTAGCCAAAGGCTTTGTCTTTGTAGTTTTAGCTTTTAATGGGTGCTTCTGAGAGTGCTGCGAAGCAGGTCACTCTGTTTTCTGTCTGGAAAAGGAGGACCCGGAAGCCCAGAAGGGCCCGGTCCTCTGAGCAGAGGTGAAACCTGACCTTCTCGCCCTTCCTCTGGGTGATGGACTAGTACTGTTTTCTGCTTTAGATACACATGTCCGATTCTCTTCAACACGTGCATCAGGCTTCTAAATAAGGGAGACATTGCAGTGAACTGGAAGGAAGCAGATGCCGCTGGGTATTGAGCCCTGGCTCAACCACTACCAAGCTGTGTGACCTTAGGCAAGGACTCGACCTCTCTGAGTCTCAGTCCCCTTATTGGTGAGATGACAGTTAAAGCTGTTTGACAAAGTGGTAGCTTTTACTCCTAATGTACGTAAGTGACTAAGTATGGTAACATTGTTTTTTTTCTTTTTGGGCTGCCCTGCAGCATGGTGATGTTCTTCGTGAAATCCTGCATTTGAATTTTCCCTGAATCTTCTTAATCATCTCATTTGTTTCAAATTCAAACTTAGAACCTCCCGTTTGGCCTTTGGTGGGAAACTTTAAACTTCAGAGAAAATCATTAGCTTTTACTGCTTTTGATAACTTCACGGGTAGTTCTCTGAGGCTCCTGCATTCTCACCGCTGTAGCTCTGGTTGCTGCTGTGTGGCGTAGGTTCAATCCCTGGTCCAGGAATTCCCACATAATGCCTGTGTGGCAAAACAAACATGAGAGAACATGAAATAAATGCAACTCTCATTTAAAAAACAAAATAAAACTTCAGAGTTCCCATTATGGTGCAGTGGTTAACGAATCCAACTAGGAACCGTGACGTTGCAAGTTCAATCCCTGGCCTTGCTCAGTGGGTTAACGACCCAGCGTTGCCGTGAGCTGGGGTGTAGATTGCAGTTGCGGCTCAGATCCCGCGTTGCTGTGGCTATGGCGAAGGCTGGTGATTATAGCTCCGATTAGACCCCTAGCCTAGGAACCTCCACATGCTGCGAGTGGGGCCCTAGAAAAGACAAAAAGACAAAAAAATAAATCTTCATCTTTAGGATGTTGTAAGCCATGGGAATGCTGAGGAGGGAGGCTTTGGAGGATGGTGTATGGTTAGCCATTCAGGACATTAGGGTGAAAGCTAAGACCACTAATGATGGGGCGCCTTTCAAAACAATTTTGAAGCATAAGCTATTATTTTAATAAACTTATCTGCAACGATACCCAGCATTTTAAAGTTTTTCTTGGGGTTGGTGTGCTTTGGTGGACTGTTTATTCCCCTTTGCTAGTTTGGATCCTACGTCTGGATTGAGACAGACAACAGGGTGGGTCTCAGAGAATACTTGCTTCCCAAAGTTGTACCCTGGACACTCAGGGGACAGGAAGGGATTTTTGTTTTCTGCTGCAAGCTTTTGCTCTGCAAATGTTTAACTCCCACTGTGTGAAGACGTGGCGCTATGTTAGCAAGGGGTCAGTGACTTCTAAATATGGTAGGAGAAAGAAGTCATTTCATGAGTCGCTCCGATACAAGTCAGAAGGGGCTTATTCCAAAGTCCATGAGGGGTATGGACAGCACCTGGCAGGCATCCGCGGGGCCATCACACCCCAGACTTATTCATCAGAAATGGGCATTGTTGGTCAGACTTCCCCTTGGAGAGCTGAACATTCTTAGAAAACGAGTCAGTGATTTTGTGGGCTCTTTCTTGGGTTCGCCTTCTAAGTAACCAGCTTGTGAGGCACAAAATCACATTTCATCCTACCCTACCCCCAGTTTCTTTTTTTTCAGTCAAGCCCCTATTTTTTGTTTTTCTGGCTGTGCCCACAGTATGCAGAAGTTCCAGGACCAGGGATCAAATCCTCACCACAGCAGTGACAACACCAGGTCCTTAACTCATTGTGCCACATGGGAACTCCTTGAGCACCTATTTTGTTTCAAGCCCTATGCTCAAGGCTGGACGTATAATATGGCCTTAAATGAGGTCACAGTCTTTCATTTACCTTGACATTCTGTTCTCCAGCCTGGCCATCTACCTTCTCAACTCAGCCTGACTCCAGGTCACACACACTAGAAATCAAATCTGCACCGGAACAATAGATCAAAACTGCCACCAATGAATTTATGCAGAGGAGGTGTGTGGCAGCCTGAGGAGGTAGTTGAAAAGGTTTTGCCAAATGCTTTTAAGAAGTCAGACGAGGTGTTCCCACTATGGAGCAGTGGGCTAAAGATCTGGCATTGCTACAGCTATGGCGTAGGTCATAGCTCCAGCTCGGTTTTGATCCCTGGCTAGGGAACTTCCATATGCTGTAGGTGCAGTTGGGAAAAAAAAAAAAAAGATGATGTCAGACCGGTCCAGAGATAGTCCATTCTTCTCCACTCACCAGCCCCCAAACTGGGATGACATTTGCTTTGAAATATGAGTTCTGCAGATAAAAACCCAAGACCCAGCAAACAAGCACCTGGGCTCAGCCCCACCCCTGTTCCATCACACCTCAGAGGCTCTGCCCTGCTGGGGTTTCCCGAGGAAGCCTCATGGGGCTGGGACTCTGGACAGTTCCTTTGGCCTTGCAGGGGTGCACTACAGCTGGAATTCTTGGAGAGGCTGGGGAACCTGGCGGGGGAAGGTGCAAACATTTTGACTATTTTGCTGCCAGAATCTTTCTTAATAATAAGTGCCTATAACTGAGTTAATTTATGCTGTCTTAGGGGCAATACAGTCTCTTATTTGGGGCAGGAATGCATGGCGAAAAGTCTCAACCTTTAGGAGGCTTCACTGTGGATGATTAAGAGGAGATGTTTGGAGTTCCCGTGGTGGCTCAGTGGTTAACGAATCCGACTAGGAACCATGAGGTTGTGGGTTCGATCCCTGGCCTTGCTCAGTGGGTTAAGGATCCAGCGTTGCCGTGAGCTGTGGTGTAGATTGCAGATGCGGCTCAGATCCTGCGTTGCCGTGGCTGTGGCGAGGGCCGGCAGATACAGTTCCTGTTAGACCCCTAGCCTGGGAACCTCCATATGCCGTGGGTTCGGCCCTAGATAAGGCAAAAAGACCAAAAAAAAAAAAAAGAAGAAAAAGAGGAGATGTTCGTTCATAGACAGAACACTTGTTCATTTTAGGGCTGGAATATTTACTCAAAACATTTGAGGCATGGTCATAGGTGGCTTGGGAGGGCCCCAACTGAACAAATGTTGACATGGAGAGAAAGCATGAGAGGTCCAGCTGAAGAGAAGAAAAGGAGGGTAATTGCCACACAGGGCTGGCGACAGTGCACTGCTGCCACACGTCTGTGGGTCTGTCTTGTCTTCCCAGGGCTTCCTATCTCTTAAGTCCTTTTGTTTCATCTCAACCATTTGAGCCTTCACCATTGCTGGGCTGCAGGCAAGTGGCCACTCTCTGACTCCGTGGCTTCATCAGACCAACCACTATTTGATGTCGTGCCAGGCAGCATACTGGGCTCTTGGCTCATCTTTGTACCAATCCTGAGACATTACAGTGGCTAAGGCTTTGGAGCCAAACATCCTTCCATTCAAATCTTACCACAACCTGGCATGTGATCTGGCCTGGCTCACCAAAGTCTCCGGTCTTAGATCCCTCCAACTCAGGAAGTGGAGTATTAGTAACACCTCTTAAGGCTTTTCGAGATTAAAATCAAAGTGTGGGTCAGCCGTTCTTAATTGTCATTACAAACAAAATCCTTTCAATCCCCTGCAAGACAGATATGTTCTTTGTCTCCAGATGAGGTAGAAGCTGAGGTGAAATGCCTGGTCCAAGGCGACAGCAGTACTACCAGGCCGAACCGGGATGGCAAACCAGTTCTATCTGGTTCCAAAACCTACAAGCTCTTCTCCCGTCCACCTTGCTGACGAGACCGTCTGTGACAAAGCACGTGATTTTGTTTTCAGGCGAAGTTCACTTTGTCAAGTTTTATGAGCCTCATGCCAAGTTTTCCAGTTTTTACTTGTAACTTATTTTCTGCTGGATTCTCTGGTCTTACGTTGACCTGAAAGAAGTTCTTACCTCAAAGAAGTTGCGAGGTCAGGAAGGTAGAATTTCTTGAAATAGCCAAGTCTGGGGAAACGCTGAATTTTCAATTTATTGCAAGCATCTCAAAAACTTGCTGAGGCTGGAGGAGTTCCCACTGCATCTCAGTGGGTTAAGAATCCCACATAGTGTTTGTTAGGATGCAGCTCTGACCCCTGGCCTTGCTCAGTGGGTTAAGGATCTGGTATTGCCACAAGCTGTGGGGCAGGTCTCAGAGGCAGCTCAGATCTGGTGTTTCTGAGGCTGTGGCAAAAGCCTGCAGCTCCAGCTCCTACTTGATCCCTGGCCTGGGAACTTCCATATGCCGCAGGTGCAGCCCTAACCTGAAAAGAAACCAACAAACAAACAAAACCTCTCTGAGGAAATTATTACAGTGGCTCTGAAAACAAGTAACTGTGTGACCTCTGACAAGTTGCTGTACTTCTCTGGTCCTAGTTTGCCAAACAAGAAGTTTAAGAAATCTCAACTATCTTTCCCAGTGTCAGCATTTCTGCGATATTTCAGGCCTTTCACTACAGTTGTTTTTCTTAGCTGGAGAGAGAAAAATCTCTTTGAAATTGTATCTTAGTCAGGAAACAAGGTATGACAATCAAGCCTGTAATCATTTAAGGGTAAAGCCATATGCTGTTTATCAATATTCTCATTCAAGCTTTCTCTCATACAGGGCTCATATCATTGATAAGTTCATTTCTCAAATGTCTGTTAAATTCCATTCCTCATGTAAATCCTCACATAATTCATTCAGGAAATATAGCTTGAATTCAATTTTAGAAATTCGCAGAACATGCAAAATTCACTCACCCGTTGAATATGCCCGAGTTTTCAGTTAACATCTGAATGACTCAGACTTGAGGAGTTTATGTCTCCTGCCTACCACTCCATTTCTGGAAACTTAAGGGGCCAAATATCTACCATTTTGCACAAACCGTATCCATCCCAACAGGACATTTCCAACTTAAAAATAGGTAGGCTGGTGCCAAACTTTTGTGGCCTTCCAACAACTTGACTAGATTACAAACTTACCAGCAAAAAACAAAAACAAAAAAGTAGAGAGATTAGATTAAGATGACAGAATAGAAGGACTGGAGCTCAGCTTCTCTCCCAAAAACAACAAAACTACAACCAAATGCCGAGCAACCTTCAATTAAATGGACTACAAGCCTTCAAAAAGATATTCTACTCCAGAAGACAAAGAGAAGACCATATCAAGAGGTAGGAGGGCTGATTACGTGATAGAAGCAACCCCATACCTCCCGGGTGGGAAGTCCCACCGACTGGAAAGTAACTGTATCACAGAGACTCACCTAAAGGACTGAGAGTTCTGAGCCTCACGTTAAATCCCCACCTCTGGGGATCTGGCACAGGGAGAAAGAGCCCCCAGAGCATCTGACATTGAAGGCCAGTGGGGCTTGTGTGCAGGAGCTCCACAGGACTGGGGGAAATGGAGACCCCATTCTGGAAAGACGAACACAGCCTTTCACGTTCACTGGGTCCTAGGGCAAAGCAAAGTCTCCATAGGAATCCGGGTGGAACCTGACTGCAATTCTTGGAGATCTCCTGGGAAAACAGGGGTGACTGTGGCTTGTTGTGGGGGAAGGGCATTGGAGGTGAATCTCTCGGGAACATTCATCAGCCTGCATTTCTCTGGAGGTGGCCATTTTTGGGAACATCTGTTCCCTCCCATCAGCGCTGAGAAGCCCCAGGCCAAACAATAATCCAGGTGTGATCTCAGCCCCACCCATCAGTAAACAAGCTGCCTAAAGACACCTCAGTCACACAGCCAGCCTCTAATCTCTCCAGAGACAAAGCCCCACCCATCACTGGGACAGGAATCAACCCCACCTACCAATGGGCAGGCACCAGTCCCGCCCATCAGGAAGCCTACAGCAAGCCCCCCACTACCAACTTTAGCCACAGGGGAGGCAAACATCAGAACAGAGAGAGGCTACAACTATATTGTCTACAAAAATAGACACACCAAAAACCTATAAAAATGAAACAACAGAAAACTGTAACTCAGATAAGGGAGAAAGAAAAAAGCCCAGAAAAATAGCTCAGTGTTGAGGAGATTATCAGCCTCCCAGAAAGAGACTTTAGAATGTTGATGCTAAGGATGATGACAGACATTGGAAATAAACTGGAGGCAAAGATTGATAATTTAAAAGAAACACCAAGCAAAGAAATACAAGATGTAAAAATTAAACAAGAAGAGATGCAAAATATAATAACTGAAACAAAACATTAATTAGAAGCATACAACAGCAGAATACAGGAGGCAGAAGAACGAATCAGTGAGGTGGAGGACAGATTAGTGGAAATCACTAATGTGGAACAGAAAAGAGATAAAAGATTGAAACGAAATGAGGAGAGTCTCAGAGGACTCTGGGATAATGTTAAATACACCAACATCCGTATTATAGGGGTGCCAGAGGGAGAAGAGAGAGAGAAGGGGACAGAAAAAATATTCGAAGAGATAATAGCCAAAAACTTCCCTAATATGGGAAAGGAACCACTCACTCAAATCCAGGAAGTACAAAGAGTACCATATAAAATAAACCCAAGGAGGAACACTCTGAGACACATATTAACCAAAATGACCAAAATTAAAGACAAAGAGAAAATATTGAAAGCAGCTAGGGAAAAGAAACAAATGACATACAAGGGAACCCCGATAAGGTTATCAGCAGATTTTTCAGCTGAAACTTGGCAGGTGAGAAGGGAGTGGCATGATATACTTAACGTAATAAAAGGAAAAAACTTCTAACCAAGATTACTTTACCCAGCAAGGCTCTCATTCAGATTTGAAGGCGAGATCAAAACCTTTACAGATAAGCAGAAGATAAGAGGTTTCTGCAACACTAAACCAGCTTTAAAACAGATACTAAAGAAACTTCTCTAGGCAGAAAAGAAAAGTCCACAACCAGAAACAAAAACACCACAAATGACAAGGCTCACCATTAAAGGCATATATACAGTAAAGATACTAAATCACCCATGCAAATCAGAGATTGTGAGAAGAGAGCACAAATGCAGGACACTGGAGATGCACTTGCAATTAAGAAACCAACAACTTAATCTCATTTTTATTTAGACTCCTATATCAAAACTTCAGGGTAACTGCAAACCAAACATCTACAATTGATACACAAACAAATAAGAAAAATCAACTCAAATACAACATTAAAGATAGTCATCAAACCTCAAGAGGCTACAACAAGAGAATAAGGGAAGAAAAAAGAGCAACAAAAACCCAAAACAGTTAATAAAATGGCAATAAGAACATACATATCAATAATTACCTTAAATCTTAATGGACTGAATGCCCCAACCAAAAGACATAGACTAGATGAATGGATACAAAAACAAGACCCATATATATGCTGTCTTCAAGAGACCCACTTCACTTCTAGAGACACATACAAATTGAAAGTGAGAGGATGGAAGAAAATATTCCGTGCAAATGGGAATCAAAAGAAATCTGGAGTAGCAATACGCATATCAGACAAAAGAGACTTTAAAATGGAGAACATTTTAAGAGACAAGGAAGGGCACTAAATAATGATCAAAGGATCAATCCAAGAAGAAAATATAACCATTTTAAAGATCTATGCACCCAGCATAGGATCACCACAATATATAAGGCAACTGCTAACAACCTTAAAAGGCAAAACCAACAATAACACAATCATAGTGGGGGACTTTAACACCCCACTTACAGCAATGGACAGGTCATCCAGGCAGAAGATCAATAAGGAAACACAGGCCCTAAACGAAGCATTAGATCAGATGGACTTAATAGATATTTGTAGGACATTCCATCCAAAAGCAACAGAATACACATTCTTCTCAAGTGCGCATGGAACATTCTCTAAGATTGAACACATCCTGGGCTACAAATCAAGCCTCAGTAACTTTAAGAAAATTGAAATCATTTCAAGCATCTTCTCTGACCACAATGCTATGTGACTGGAAATCAACAACAAGAAAAAAATGGCAAAAAATACAAACATGTGGAGACTAAACAACATGCTACTGAACAACCAATGGATCACTGAAGAAATCAAAGAGGAAATTAAAAAATACCTAGTAGCAAATGACAACAAAGACACAACACTCCAAAACCTCTGGGATACAGCAAAAGCAGTTCCAAGAGGGAAGTTTATAGCAATACAAGCCTACCTCAGGAAACAAGAAAAAGCTCAAATAAACAACCTAACTTTACATCTAAAGCAGCTAGAGAGGGAAGAACAGACAAGACCTAAAGTTAGTAGAAGAAAAGAAATCATAAAGATCAGAGCAGAAATCAACGAAATAGAAATGAAGAAAACCATAGAAAAGATCACTGAAACTAAAAGCTGGTTCTTAGAGAAGATCAACAAAATTGGTAAAACCTTAGCCAGACTTATCAAGAAAAAAAGAGAGAGGACTCAAATCAATAAAATTAGAAATGAAAAAGGAGAAGTAACAATGGACATCACAGAAATACAAAGGATTACTATATGTAACCATACGGTATTAAAATGGAAAACCTAGAAGAAATGGACAAATTCTTAGAAAAGGACAATCTCCCAAGACTAAACCAAGACAAAACACAAAATATGAATAGACCAATCACAAGTTCTGAAATTGAAACTGTGCTTTAAAAACTTCCAACAAACAAAAAGGACCAGATGGTTTCACAGGTGAATTCTATCAAACATTTAGAGAAGAGCTAACGCCTATCCTTCTGTAACTCCTCCAGAAAATTGCAGAGGAAGGGACACTCCCAAACTCATTCTATGAGGCATCCATCACCCTGATACCAAAACTAGACAAAGCACAAAAAAAGAAAATTACAGGCCAATCTCACTGATGAACATAGATACAAAAATCATCAGCAAAATACTAGCCAACCGATTCCAATAATACATTAAAAGGATTGTACATCACTATCAAGTGGGATTTATCTCGGGGATGCAAAGATTCTTCAATATCCGCAAATCAAAACGTGTGGTACACCACGTTAACAAACTGAAGAATAAAAACCATATGATCCTCTCCATACATGCAGAAAAAGCCTTTGACAAAATCCAACACCCATTTCTGATAAAAACCCTGTGGAAAGTGGGCATAGGGGGAACCTACCTCAACATAATAAAGGCCATCTATGACAAACACAGAACTCACATCATTCTCAATGATGAAAAGCTGAAAGAATCCCCACTGAGATCAGAAACAAGACAGGGATGTCCACTCTTGCCACTACTATTCAACATAGTTTTGGAAGTCCTAGCCACAGCAATCAGAGAAGTAAAAGAAATAAAAGGAATCCAAATTGGAAAAGAAGAAGTAAAACTATCACTGTTTGCAGATGACATGATACTATACCTAGAGAATCTTAAAGACTCTACCAGAAAAATGTTAGAGCTCATCAATGAATCTGGCAAATTTGCAGGATACAGAATTCACACACAGAAATCAACTGCATTTCCATATACTAGCAAGGAAAGATCAGAAAGAGATATTAGGGCCGCAATCCCATTTACCATTCACATCAAAAAGAATCAAATACTTAGGAATAAACCTACCTAAAGAGACAAAAGACCTGTACTCTGAAAATTATAAGATGGTGATGAAAGAAATCAAGGACGACATGAACAGATGGAAAGACATACAATGCTCTTGGATTGGAAAAGTCAATATTATCAAAATGACTATACTACCCAAGGCAATCTACAGAGTCAGTGCAATCCCTATCAAATTACCAAGTACATTTTTCAAAGAACTGGAACAAAATATTTTAAAGTTTGTTTGGAAGCACAAAAGACCCAGAATAGCTGAAGACATCCTGAAAAAGAAAAATGGAGCTGGAAGAATCAGGCTTCCTGACCTCAGACTATACTACAAAGCTACAGTCATCAAATCCTTATGGTACTGGCACAAAGACAGAAATATAAATCAGTGGAACAGGATAGAAAGCCCAGAATTAAACCCATGTACCCATAGTCAACTAATCTCTGACAAGGGAGGCAAGAATATACATTGGAGAAAAGACAACCTCTTCAATAAGTGGTGCTGGGAAAACTGGACAGCCACATGTAAAAAAAATGAAACTAGAACACTTCCTAACAACATGCACAAAAATTAACTCAAAACAGATTAAAGATCTAGATATAAGACCAGATACTATGAAACTCTTAGAGGAAAACATAGGCCAAACACTCTCCAACATAAATGACAGCAACATCTTCTCAGATCCACCTGTTAGAACATTGACAATAAAAACGAAAATAGACACATAGGACTTAATTAAACTTCAGAGTTTCTGCACAGCAAAGGAAACCCTAAACAAAACGAAAAGAAAACCCACAGAATGGGAGAAAATATTTTCAAAGGAATCGACTGACAAGGGATTAGTCTCCAAAATTTACAAACACCTCCTACAGCTCAATACCAAAAAAACAAACCACCCCATCAAAAAATGGGCAGATCTAAACAGACAGTTCTCCAAAGAAGACATACAGATGGCCAAAAGACACATGAAAAGATGTTCAGCATCACTCATTATTAGAGAAATGCAAATCAAAACCACTATGAGGGACCACCTTACAACGGCCAGAATGGCCATCATCAAAAAGTCTACAAACAATAAGTGCTGGAGAGGGTATGCAGAAAAGGGAACCCTCTCACACTGTTGGCGGGAATGCAAATTGGTGCAACCACTGTGGAAAACAGTATGGAGATTCCTCAGAAAAGTGAAAATAGAATTACCATTTGATCCAGCAATCCCACTCTTGGGCATATACCCAGAGGGAACCATGACTTGAAAAGACACATGTACTCCAGTATTCATTGCAGCACTCTATGCAGTAGCCAAGTCATGGAAACAACCTAAATGCCCATCGACAGAGGAGCTGATAGGGAAGATCTGGTACATACACACAATGGAATATTACTCAGCCATTAAAGGGAATGAAATAACTACATTTATAGCAACATGGATGGACCTAGAAATTATCATGTGAAGTGAAACCAGTCAGAGAATTAGACACCAACATCAAATGCTACCACTTACATGTGGAAACTAAAAAAAGGACACAATGAACTTCTTTGCAGAACAGATAATGACTCAAAGACTTTGGAAAACCTATGGTTTTCAAAATGAGACAAGCTGGAGGGTGGGGGGATGCACTGATAGTTTGGGATGGAAATGCTATAAAATTTGGTTGTGATTTTTTTTGTACACTTAAAATTGTAATAAAATTCATTAAGTAATGGGGGAAAAGTATTATTTCAAAATAAATAAATAAATAAAGTAAAAAAAGAAAAGACAAAAAACAAATGTAGAAACATCAATAAGTCGATAGTTCCCATATGATTTCTCAAGTTTCTAAGAGATAATTGTATTGATTATAAATTTTATGAGAACGAGATGTTTTTTATGTGGAGACCAAGCTGAAAATACCCAACTGTGGGATTTTATTTTTGAAATACTTGCTTGGAAAAGTAGACTTAATATACGTTTTCCTTATTGTAGTTGTCTTTTGAACTAAATGAAGTTTTTGTCTCCCAAGAAAGCTTCTCCTTGATTCTTATTAAGTGAATAATAGTTGCTGAATATGGATTAGCATCAAACCCCATAAGGCACTGGGATTCAGTATGGGTAAGACCACCCCTACTTTCTAGGAAGACAGCACCTGATAATGGGGTGGTGCATGCAAGCAAATAACCATAATACACTAGAATGAGTTGTCATAGGTTACAGACAAGTGGGCAATAAACTCTGCTTGATGTCAGGATGGTTCACAGAGGAGGTAACATTTGGTTTCAGAGGCTGAGTAGGTGTGTGACAGTTTTGCATGTTTGGGTGCCTAAGGAGAAACTGAGAAGACTGACTTATTCAAGGGGTGCCATATAGGAGGTAATAAGATAGAGCAGAATCAATAATGAGAGTCACCCTCATTTTTTAAATGTTTATTCCCTGGGCACAAGAATTATCCTATTTAACTGTCACTCTCAGCACATGGAGCTTCCCAGGCTAGGGGTCCAATCAGAGCTGTAGCTGCCAGCCTGCACCACAGCCACAGCAACTCAGGATCTGAGCTGCGTTTGCCACCCACACCACAGCTCACAGCAACACCGGATCCTTAACCCACTGAACAAGGCCTGGGATAGAACCTGCATCCTCATGGATGTTAGTTGGGTTCGTTAACCACTGAGCCATGATGGAAACTTCAATTTTCACACTATCTTAAGAATTGGATACAATACTGGGAGTTCCAGCTGTGGCTCAGCGGGTTAAGAATCTGACTAGTATCCCATCAGGAGGCAGGTTTGATCCCCGGCCTTGCTCAGTGCATTGGGGATCTGGCGTTGCTGTGAGCTGTGGTGCAAGTCACAGATGCAGCCTGGATCCAATGTGGCTGTGGCTATGGTTTAGGCCAGCAGCTACAGCTCTGATTCAGTCCCTGGCCTGGAAACTTCCATATGCTGAGGCCCTAGCCCTAAAAATACCAAAAAAAAAAAAAAGTGGATACTGTTATCATCATCTCCACTTTATAGAGGTGCTGACTGAGGTGCAGAGAACTTTCAAGTAACTTGTCCAAGGGCTTGTGTTAAATGGCCGATCCGAATCAAACTCCATCAGTCTTACCCCTAACCCATCTCTCAGCCACCAAGTCGTGGAAGCAGTCTTGCCATTTCTCTATCCAACTAATGCTGATGAGATCAAGGGGAGAAACTTATCAGTTATAAGATGATCAGTGGCTATATAACAGTAATAAAAGAGAATAAAATTGCAGAGAGTAAAAGCTAATAAAATTAGGCAAAAAGGTGTTCTCTTGTGATTCAGTGAGTTAAGGATCTGGCTTTTAGGATCTGGCACTATTGCTGTTGTGGCTCGGGTTTGAACCCTGGCCCAAGAACTTCTGCATGCCTTTGGCATGGCAAGACAGAGAAATAGAGAAAGAGAGAGAGAGAGAGAAAGAAAGACAAAGAAAAGGAAGGAAGGAAGAGAGAGAGAAAGAAAGAGAGAAAGAGAGGAAGGAAGGAAGAGAGAAAGGAAGGAAGAAAACGAAAGAAAGAATCAAAGTGGTTGAAAGTCAGGGGCATCTGAGGACAGGAGTCCTGGGTTAGTGGCCTCAAGTTTCCAGCACAGAACACTGGGGACTCTTGGGCAGCTATTCCATCTCCCAAAGTGTATAATCCCAGCAGGGCACATATTAGATCTTTTCATAAATGATATGATAATACTTTACTTAAATTAAGCAAGAGTGAACATATCAGTTCTGTCTCATTTTCCAACATGTGTCTCTAGGGAACTTTGGTCAATATTTTCTCAACCATTAGATATTGATGGAAACAAGGAGTAGGATTAGCAAATTCTTATCAGGAAAATATTTTTGAAATGTGCCTCATGTGTTTAAGACTATGATCTTAAATCCAATGAAAAGTGTTTTTCTTTGACTGAAAAAGAGTCTTTGCAAAGTATGTTCTGTTCTTTGTCTTGACCAAGAATCTACGCCTAATAAGAGGAAATGGGAGAGGTTGAGAGAGATTGAGAAATGGGTGATGTTTGAGTACTAGTAATAATTTTATATAATAGAGGGGTTTTGCCTTGTTTGTTTCTCATTGTTTTGTTTTTGCTGGGGGAACAAGCCATTTAGCAAATGTACTCTTCTAATGGCTCCCAGAGTCAGAGTTGACTTGAGAAAGCTTGTTTTATATAAAAACAAGATTGTAAAAGTTTAGGAGTTCCCACTGTAGTTTAGTGGGTTAAGGACCTAACATTGTCACTATGAGAATGCAGGTCGATCCCTGGCCTCATCAATGGGTTAAGGATCTGGCGTTGCCACAAGCTGCTGTGTAGGTGGCAGATGCAGTTCAGATTTGGTGTTGCTGTGGCTGTGGCTGTGGCGTAGGTCACTGTTGTGGTTCCAATTCAACCCCTAGCCTGGGAACTTTTATGACCATAAAAAGGAAAAAAAGAAAAAAAAAGATTGTAAAGCTTTGAAAGGCCAGAGTCTGCAAGCTGATGGCAGAGTGAAGGACAGAGAATGCAGTGAAGTTCAACCCCTGAAATCAAATGTTACTGTTAGCAGCCATTTGCTAAATTTCTTGGTGGGATACCATTGTTAACCACACAATGAACAGGTCAACTTGGATTAGATTATGTGGACTCTTGGTGGAGTAAAAAGAAAAAATAAAGACGAGTTTTAAAAACTAGATAAGAGAGTATTCTTTCTACGTTCAATATAACATTCTGTAAAATAAATCTATTCTCAGGGCCTTTTGGAAACAGGGAAAAGAAAGGTAGGGAGAGACATTCAAATGGGAGGGGAAATTATTTGTGGTCATCTGAAATTTCAACATGAAGTATATTTGGCCCCTGATAACCTAAGATGTCTTATATCAGAAATGAGAAATGATGATATTTTGGCTATGATTTTTAAATGCTATACTCAAGATCAGACCAATCTTGAGCTAGTCACACTCAGTACATTCTAGCACGAGTCCTAAGTTTTTTGAAATTTATGTATTTGTTTTAATTTATTTTGAGGGTGCCTATTTTATCCAATTAAAAAAAACACTACAAATCATTTTTTTCCCTCAAAATTTCTCCTATTACATAGACTCTCTCTTGGAGTTCCCACTAAGGCACAGTGGGTTAATGATCTGGTTTGTCTCTGTGCAGGCACTGGTTCAATCCCCGGGTTAAGGATCCCATGTTGCCACAGCTGTGGTGTAAGTCACAGCTCCAGCCTGGATTTGATCCCTGGCCCGGGAACTTCCATATATTGCAGGGGCAGCTGAAAAAGAAAAAAAAATAGCCTTTCCCCCAAAAGAGAAGAACCAAACAGTAACCCTCCACACCCCTGTTTCTCATGAGCATTTTGAATGAGATAAGAACATGTTCTTTAGCAAAAAAGACAATATAAACTCAAGGAAAATGAAATGTATTAGTAGAACATTTTAATGAATGTAGTAATTTATTGAATAAAATATGTTACATATTTCCATTAAAATGTTTCACTGATACATTTCATTTTCCCGAGTTCATACTTGTTAAAATGATTGGGTTGACAAATAAAAACTCAGTATAATTACTGTTATTTATCTTTAAGAAAATTTTTATTATAGTTTATTTGCAACATTCTGGCGGTTGCTGCGCTACAGTAAAGTGATTCTGCTACACATATACACATATTCTTTTACCCATATTATCCTCCATCATGTTCCATCACAAGTGACTAGATATAGTTCCCTGTGCTATCCAGCAGGTTCTCATTGCTTTTCCACTCCAAATGCAACAGTTTGCATCTACCAACCCTAAGCTTCCAGTCCCTCCACTCCTTCCTCGCCGCCCCATGGTCTGTTCTCCATGTCCATAAGTTTGTTTCTTTTCTGCAGGTTCTTTTGTGCCATATATCATATTCCAGATATGTGATATCATATGATATTTGTCTTTCTCTTCCTGACTTACTTAGTATGAGAATTTTAAGTTGGATCGATGTTGTTGCAAATGGCATTATTTTGTTCTCTTTTATGGCTGAGTAGCGTTCCATTGTATATATGCACCACATCTTAATCCATTTCTCTGTTGATAAACATCTAGGTTGTTTCCATGTCTTGGCCATTGTGAATAGAGCATAAGCAACATCCTTTTAAATGAAACATGAGCAATGGAAAAAGCAAGGGAAAAAAGTTACATAGAGTCCTTTATTCAAACTTGACCACTACTTGACTTTACTGACATTTGTAGGTAATTCTATTCTCTTTTTTAAAATATTTCAGTTGTAAGGGCTAATATACATACAGAAAAGCACATAAAATGTCTATGTGTGATTTAGCACGTAGTTGCAAAGTGGTTGCTAATGTAAGCACCACCCAGGGCAAGACATGAAATATTGCTGGAAGCTCCCCAGCCCCATTTCCCCTTCCCTTCCCCTCATAATGTCACCACTATCCTGATTTTATGGAAGCCGATCCTTTGCTTTTCTGATTAATTAAGCACCTACAACATTGTTACCCATACAGGCACCCCTAAACCAAGCACTTTTAACTCTGTTTTTCTACTTTATATAAATGTATTTGCACTGCGTGTTTTATTTCGTGCCTTGCTTTTTACAATCTCAATATTATGTTTATAAAATTTGCCACTGTTTTTGTATGTGGCTGTAACTTAATTTTCATTATTGTATAATGTTTCATTATATGGATTTATCTATCTACTAATGGGCCTTTGGCTTATTTCTAAGTTGAGGATGTTAAAAGTAATGTTTGGATATGTGTCCTGGTGTGGTTATCTATGCTTTTCTCTACGGTATATTATACCCATATGTAATGGGTGGCCATAAGGTATGAGTTTTAATCATGACTAAATATTGTAGCATAATTTTCAAAACCATATTTCTATTATATAGTGGGAATAACCATCATTTTGTTGGGTGAGCAGTCTTTCATTTGTGGCTGATTTTTATAGTCTGTCCTCTGTAGTAAATTCACTCTTCCACTTTCTAATTTGTAAAAGTGATACAAAAAATCTTAAAACTTACAGAATTTATAGCTGATATAAAAACATCATGAATTGTGGTCTCTTACATAGAGACATTTTGTTGGTTAGTTGTATCATGGAAGATATTGAAACAAATATATTTAAAATAATTTTAGGAATTTTTTTTTGAGTTACATTTGACGTTCAACATTGTGTAAATTTAAGGTGTGCAACACACCGATTTGACACATTTCTATTGCAATATAGTTGCCATAGTAATGTTAGCTAACACCTCTACTGCATTGCATGATGATCATTTCTTCTAGTGCTGGAAACAATTAAAATCTAGTCTCCTAGCAAGTTTAGTGTTTATAATACACTCGTGTCTTTACTCACTGTACTGTGTATTAGGTCTCCAGAACTTATTTATCTACCGGTTGCAAGTATGTAATCCTTAAACAACATCTCTTCCATTCTCCCAAACCCTGAGAAGTGGTTTTCAAAGCGTGGTAAATGTTTGCTTCACCAGGAAAATTCCAGAGTTCAGTTTAAACTTTCTGTTAAAACTTTTGTTTATAGCTCTCCGATTCTATGATAAACTGAAATCAACGTGTCACATTTTCCAAACTCCACTCCTCATCGTCTCCTTGCTGACTTCTTTGAGACTCATTTTAGAGTTTCTCCATGCAGGCTCCCTGTCCGTCCACTTCACAGACCACCTCACCATCCGATAAAAGCTTTTAATGTGCTTTGACACAGGAACCAAGGTTGCTAAGAGACCACCTGTGCTGAAGGCACTTTGTTCTAGCAAGAGCAGCTGGAGAGAAAACCAAGGAGCAGCGTGATCTACCACCACCTGGGATTAAGTCAGGTGAGAAATGGGTTTCTGCTCATTCTTCCAAGCCACCCTCTCCCCCAGTTGTCTTTCCCTCACTTCCTATTTCAGTCTCTCTTACCTTTGTTGGAAAAAATGGAAGGTACCGCTCAGAGCACAGACTGGAGAAATGCCCACTGGAGGCTGAGGCCATAGGAGGCAAGGAAAATCACTTTGCAAACCCACGTGTTAGTCTTACCCCTTGTTTCTCAAGCATAGGCACAAAGAATTGTTGAATGTAGGGGAAATCCTAGGTGTTCACTTTGCCAGTGATTGCTGAGTAATTTGGGGCGTGTCATTCGCTCCTTTAGGAAGGTGCTTGTTCCTTTAGGAAGGGGGTTATATATTACAGAAATTCATCAAGATTGCTAAAAGTAGGAGCTGATCCTTGTATAAATCTCATCTGTCTCCCCTTCTCTCTTTCTTCTTCTCTCTTAAAAGTCAACCTGCCTTTTTGGGTTTTGAATGAAAAATAGCAGAGAATATTTCCTTACCCCTCATCTTGCCACTTTTTAAATGTATCAGTGCTTAAATCGATCATAAGTTGAATGTAAAGGACTTGAATGGGAGGCTTTGAAAATTAACTCATTTGACTTTACATCCCGGAAAAAGGAGTTGAGAATGGTTCTAATTCCTTACCTGACAGACATTCAGTAAAATGCTCCAATAGTGCTAAACAGACCACAAATTAATATCTTTTAAAACTCCATTGCACTTTAAAAAATTCTAGCTATTTAAAAAAACTATTTGATTAACACAGAAGTGTGAAGAAAAATTAAAATATTTAATGTCTTATTAAGCGAACAAAATATGCAAAAAAGAGTTCTGAGGAAAGATCGAGGAAATGAGAAAGATCTTTTGTTGCTTAAATTAAAAAAAAAACAGGAACATCATTTGCCTTTTCCCATGCCTTCAAATTCTCATTTCCTGGTAATACTGACTATATAGGTTAGAAGAATGACACTTTCATTTATGTTATGAAAATTATTGTAAATGACTTTGCAGATAAGCTTTAAAAAATTAATTACTGATGGAGTTCCCATCGTGGCTCAGCAGAAAGGAATCTGACTAGTATCCGTGAGGATGCAGGTTTGATCCCTGGCCTTGCTCAGTGGGTTAAGGATCTAGTGTTGCTGTGAGCTGTGGTGTAGGTCAAAGACGCAGCTCGGATCCTACATTGCTATGGCTGTGGCATAGGCCAGTGGCTACAGCTCTGATTCGACCCCTAGCCTGGGAACCTCCATATGCCGGGGGTGCAGCCCTTAAAAAAATTAATTATTGATTAAACAAAGAGAAGGTAATTCTGACATTCCTTGAGCTGTTTTTTTTTCTTTTCTTAAGAAAGGTAAATTTGGCGTGTAGAAAAATCTATAATTACAGCATAAAGTGGTCAAAATGAGTGAATGAAATGTTTTCATTCATTAGAAGAAAAATATTTTAGTTGATTTATTGCTTGTAAATATGTGAGTCCTTGTTGAAGACATCTCTTCATCATTATTTCTTTACAGGGCAAATATTAGATTGCGTTTAAGAATCAGGATTATAAATATGTTCATTTATGGATATTTTCTCTCCCCCCGCCCCCAGGGAGCAGGGGAATTTTGGCTATGACGTGTAAAAACTGGATGCTAATTTCTACTACGACCCCCACAAGTCTGGAAGATGAAATTGTTGGAAGACTTCTAAAAATTTTGTTTGTAATCTTTGTTGACTTTCTGTCTATAATGTATGTTGTTGTGACATCTTAGAAAACCGACTTCCCTTACTTTACATGTGAATTTCATATTGAACTCCTGTGAATAAAATTTTGTAATTTAATATGTTGAGTGATTTATGAGGGTATCTCCAATTATTCAAGAAGCAAAAAGGACACTACCATGAAAAACAATATTGTCTATTATTTAGTACCTTATGGTTTCTAAAACGTTCACATAAATTGGAGTGCAAAATTTTTTCCCCAAATCTACATTACTGTCGTAAAGCTTCTTGATTTCTTTTCTTTTGTGGAGGGAGGGCAGTCATCTGCAGCATGTGGAAGTTCCCAGATTGAATCTGCACCACAGTTGTGGCCTGGGCCACTGCTGCAGCAATGCCAGATCCTTAACCTGCTGCACCACAAGGTAACTTCCTAAAGCCACTCACTTTCTTTCTTTCCTTTTTTTTTTCAGAGAGGAGAGAAAATGTTACAACCTGTGTTGATTTTCTAGTTGGGACTTAACACTCACAGTATGTCACTTGACGTAAGGCTCATTGTAATCCTAGGAAACAGGTGTTATTTGTCCCCATTTCACATATGAAGACACTGAGTCCTAGGAGAATTATGCTAAGTTTGACACTTACTAGTTAGTAAGTGGCAGAACCAGGTCTTGGGTCTTCAGAGTCCCTTATACCATGTGCCTCCAATGGTAAATAATTATGACAAAACAAGTGTGATTGAAAACTGATCTGTCCAGCTCAACTTCTCTCACAGTAATTTTTTCCTTCTTTGGACAATTTTTTTTTTTTTTTTTCCCTAGGACCGCACCCTCAGCATATGGACGCTCCTAGGCTAGGAGTGTCGAATGGGAGCTGTAGCTGCCAGCCTACACCAGAGCCACAGCAACGCCAGATCGGAGTCGCATATGTGACCTACACCACAGCTCACAGAAACACTGGATCCTTAACCCACTGAGCGAGGCCAGAGATCAAACCTGCAACCTCGTGGATCCTAGTCAGGTTCGTTAATTGCTGAGCCATGAAAGGAACTCTCTTTTTGTACAACTCTCAACCTGCTATGCCACAGGGAACTCCCACAATAATGTTTTATTCAAGACCCATGGCTATATTTTAATATTGCCCGGATTTACTTTGTTATTCCACGTTTAAAAATCTTCTATCAAAAAGAGGTTAAGTTTACCATTTTCTCATATCCAATTTGACAATGCATTATCTCCCCTGCCCCCCATTTTCTTGACTCCCTTATTTCCTGACCGTGTTAAAATGCAACTGTTGAACTTCTGCTCTTTAAGCCCTTGAAAAACAAAGTTCCCCCTGTCCTTTAGACTTTCTGACTTTTTACATTGGACACACATGCCTCACAAAATTCTGATCTCTTCCATGTGATGACCGTCTTTGCAGATTTGGCCCAGTCATTAATGCAAGGTTTCATAAGAGACCTAATGAGGTGTGAAAGGAATCTGGGACCTTTGAAACTGATTACTTCACTGACTCTTACTTAACCTTGCAGTGGTGTTGTATATTTAACCATCAGCCAAATGGAGTCAAACTATGTGAGCCTTTGCTGTAACAGAAAATCCTTTTTTCACCTCCACTATACTGTTGGATCCTTCCTTTCGGATATTACAGGGATGTGATGTGTTTCTCCCCACCCCGCTCTGTTTGGGGTTCGTCGAAGCCTACGATCAGGTTACTGGCAGGGGACCCAAGACATCTCCAGTCTCAGGCAATCGCTTCTTTTCCCTGGGCACTTCCAGGCAGTTGACAATGCGGTGAGAAGCGCTGATGCTGAAGCAGATCTGCCTGGGTTCAGATCTTGGCTTCACCCCTTACGGTTTAATCAGTATCTGCTTCCTTACCTGTAAAATAAGTGCTTTTGTCATGGGTTTGTTGAGAGGGGGACATGAGATGATGGGTGCACAGTGCTTAGCTGAGTGCCTGGCTGATGGAAGATGCACAATCCGCCTCCACTGAGATGGATACTGATGTTGTCAGCCTCCTCCCTGGGAGCAGGGGCAGAGTGGCTCACTCAGCCTGAGTATCTGTGAGCCTCGGTCACCCTGCCTGTTCTGTGCCTCCCCTTTGCCCTTAAAATGACCTCGCGTTAACCCATCCTATTGGCTCAAGGATGTGATTGAGACTCACTGGACCCGGGCAGAGTCTGCAGCAAACATAGGTATAAACCGGTTGACCCTACTAGGCTTTAATTTGGTTATGTCATTTGGGGACCCAACAGTGACAACTAGGTAACATAATATGACTCCAGGCAGCAAAGGATACTTGACAAATATCCTTTTTCAATAAGAAACCAGAGGCTTCACATGCAATGGTTGTGGCTTTGTAGTTGGAAAGAGGTCATTTTTCCTTTACTCTCCAAACAGTTCCTTTTTGGGTGGCCGGGTCAAAGTGGTGAGTAAAACCCATGTCCTGCTCTCCTGGAGTTCACGGGTTCGTGGGGGACCATATGGTGCCACTGTCATGGGGGTGGTAGCAGGATGGACGTGCCCCGGGGTGTCATGAACGGTGTGGTGAAAGATGTTCTGAGGACTTCCCGTAGCGGCAACTCCTGGGAGTTTGGGAAACATACAGAATCTGGGCCCCTCCCTGACCTGTTGAATTCAGAATCTGCACTGTAACCCGATCCCCAGTGATTCATGTTCACTCTACAGTTTGAGAAACTGATGTGCAGGGCAGCTCACAGACTAAGTGTTCCTACTGTCTGGCTCCTGAACAGCTATGTGACCTCGGGGTAAGTTGCTTAACCTCTTTGGGACTCATGCTCTTCCTGTGTTAGAACCAACAAAAAAACCCCAAAGTGGCATTAATACCATCTGCTTTGTACATCATGTAGAAACACTGTGAATCTTCACTGAACTGGACTGATAATTCTATGAAGATGTATAACAGAAAAGAGTCCTATAAACCCTTTTTTTTTTTCTTTTTATGGAAGTTCCTGAGCTAGGAGTTGAAACAGAGCAGCATCTGCTGGCCTATGCCACAGCCATAGCAACACAGCGACAACACAGCTTTGGGCAATGCTGGATCCTTAACCCACTGAGCATGGCCAGGGACCAAACCTGCATCCTCGTGGATACTGCATCAGGTCCTTAACCCACTGAGCCACAATAGGAACTCCAATTTTTTATGTCTAATTTTTTTTGGTCACACCTTCGGCATGCAGAATTTCCTGGGGCAGGAACTGAACCTGCCCCATTGCACTGACTGGAGCTGTGGCAGTGACAGCGCAGGATCCTTAAACCGCTGCACCATCAAGGAAATTCCAGGAGTCCTATAAATTTAAGACATTGTTATAAACATCAAGAAGACATGAGTAGGGAGTTACTGTTGTGGTGCAGTGGAAATGACTCCGATTGGTATCCGTGAGGATGTGGGTTTGATCCCTGGCCTCACTCAGTGGGTTGGGGATCCGGTGTTGCCATGAGCTGTGGTGTAGGTCACAGACGCAGCTCGGATGCTGCATTGCTGTGACTGTGGTGTATGCCAGCAGCTGTAGCTCTGATTTGACCTCTAGCCTGGGAACTTCCATATGCCTCAGGCGTAGCCCTATTAAAAAAAAAAAAATGGAAAACATGAGTATGAGTTCTCTGTTGGCTCAGTGGGTTAAGGGTCCAGCATTGTCACTGCTGTGGCTCAGGTTGCTGCTGAGGTGCAGGTTCGATCCCTGGCCTGGGAACATCCGCACTCTGTGGGCACAAATGAAAAAAAAAAAGAAGAAGAAGAAAACAAGAGTAGCTCTTTGAGGTAAGGGACCTGGGATCCTATTCTGCAGGACTTGAAAAGGATCATTTTCATAAACAGTGACAATATCCATGGCATACGTATATATATGCAGCCTGGGTTAGGGAAGCACTTTTTTCTTGGAATTGAGTGACGAGTACTCTACAGCTTATGAAGCATTAGCGATTCTTTAAGTGTTCACTTGAATGACATGACTTACCAGAAGATTAAGCCAGATAGCCAACTGCAGTTAGAATGGACAGTTCCTAACTTCGGGAGGTGACTGGGATGAACTGCTTCTGTAGGGACCAGGGTCAAGGTTTGGGAGAGGATCTTCAGCGTGTGGTGTGTGTGTGACCACACACAGGCAGGCTGCTGTTCCGGGCTGCTCTCTGCATGCCTATTGTTTACTGCTCTTCCTGTAAGCGGCCCTATGAACTGAGCAAGCTGAAGGCAAGATGCCATGTGGGCCACTCTGGGATCAGCCATGAGCCCGGACTTATTTATAAACCCACAGGAAAGGCCCCAGAGCTGTTCTGCCACCTGACCTGTGACCACGATGAGAGAAGACTGCTGCAGGAGGCTGGGAAGCCTTGGGTGGCCAACTGGGTTTTCGGTCTGGGCCAGTTGCCCTTTCAGCCTGGAGGTGGCTGCAGACTGTTCTCTGAAGTGTCAGTGCCCCTGGACTCCTGTCTGAGCCGTGATCTTAAGGTACAGAGCCTGACCTTTGGGGTGCTGTTACAGGGTTGATTATGACTTGCCCCATGGAGATCATTTACTCAATAAATCTTTATCAGGCACTCACTGCCTATCAGGTAGCTTTGTGGGCACCCGGGCAGTGTGGCTATCCCTGTCCTCCAGGAGCTTGCTTTCTGCTGGGGGAGGCAAACAGCAAGCTGATAAACATGTGAGAATCTCAGATAGTGCTAAGTGCCGTGGAGGAAAAAAAGTGAAGCAATGAGAGACAAGACCTATGTGGGCTAAGAATGTCTTAACCAGGAGGAGCTAAGGAGGCTTGATTGCTAAGGAGCCAACTGGGTGAAGACCTGGGGACCAGTGAGTACTTCATACGGGGAGAATAGCAGGTACAAAGGCCCTGAGGTAGGCAGAGCTCAGCAAAACGTTAGGAAGTCCACTGTGGCTACAGCTTAGTGAAGAAGTGCAGAGTACATTTTTTTTTTTTTTTTTATGGCTGCACCCATGACACATGAAGTTCCCAGTCTAGGGCTCAAATCAGAGCCGCAGCCACAATCACAGCAACACCAGGTCCGAGCCACATTTGTGACCTGCACTGCAGCTGTGGCAACACAGGATCCTTCACCCAATGAGCGAGGCCAGGGATTGAATCTGCATCCTCATGGATACTATGTTGGGTTCTTAACCTTCTGAGCCACAATGGGAACTCCTGGAAGTATATCTACTTTTTCTTTTTCCTCCTTTTTTATTTTTTGGCCACCCCAGGGCGTAAGGAGTTCCTGGGCCAGGAATCAGATCCAAGCCTCAGTTGGGACCTATGCCACAGCTGAAGCAGAGAAGGATTCTTTAACCCTCTGCACTGGGCTGGGGATTGAACTTGCATCCCAGTGCTCCAGAGACACTGCTGATCTGTGTGTCACAGCAGGAACTCTGGGGAGTAGATTTTTTTAGAACTGACAACAGTTAGCTTCTACACAACTTCTCTGACATTTGTGCCACTACAGGGATGGTTTAGAGAAATCCCCACATGGCAGAATGAAGAGAGAATGTGAGACTCTGCTGTTCTGTGTTCTTTGTATGGAACACATCCCAACTTACATTAAACAACGACTCCTCTCTCTGGGGGGGGTTCCCATTTTGCCATGGCTGTTCCAGGCTGATCACGTCTGGCCTCTCCCTCGTTACAATGTTAGGCAGCTCATCACTCTACCAGATAAGGTATACTTTTAGGAGGGCTTTGAGAGACAGGACTTAGGTGGGGTGACGTCTTACCCCACCTAAGTCCTGGCTCTCATTGCTTCACTTTTAGGAGGCCTTTTGAAAAACCCTGAGCAGACCTAAAATTGCAGCTGCTGTGGTTTATTTTGTTTTATTACTTTTAAATTATTTATTTCCCACAGCATGTGGAAGTTCCTGGGCCAGGCATTGAACCTGTGTCACAGCAGTGGCCCAAGTCACAGATGTGACAATGCCAGGTCCTAAATCATTAGGCCACCAGGGAGCTCCTGCTGCAGTTTCTTTTAATAGCAACCTTATTGAGATATAATTCATCTACTATACAATTAATCTATTTAAAGTGTACTAGACAATGATTTTTTTTTTAAGTATATTTACAGAATTGTACAACTGTCGCCACAATCAATTTTGGAAGAATTTCATCACCTAAAAAGAAACCTCATATCCATTAGTCCCCATTAGCCTTGTCCGCCATCCTTCCCTCCCTCTAACCCCTGCCAGCCCTAGGCAATATTAATCTACTTTTTTTTTTCTCTATAGAGTAATGAATTCTGGGCATTTAATATAAAAAGAATCATATAATACATAGCCTTTTGTGCATGGCTTCTTTATGGCCGAATAACATTTCATTGTACAGATATACCCCATTTTATTTGCCCATCAATCAGCTGATGAACATTTTCATGGTTTTTATTTTTGTCGATTATGAATAATGCTGGTATGAACACTCAGTTTTTGCAAGGGTGTGTGTTTTAATTTCGCTTGGGTATATACCTCTCATGGAATTATTGGGTCATATGATAACTTTTTAAGCTTTTGAGGGAATGCCGGACTACTTTACGAAGCATACACCCCAGTATCTATAATTTTTGTAAAGTTTTCTCTTGATCTCTAAAGGAAAACAAACATTTTTTGTCACCCTGATAATCTTCAGGATTTCAAATGCTAAACAGGTGGGTTATGAAATAAAGGTTAAAGATTAAAATATTCACTCTCTTCCTCTTGATTTAAATTACAAAACCTTCATCTATTTTCTTGAACTCTATTTTTTTTTTTTTCTTCTTAAAGCCATACCTATGGCATATGGAAATTCCTGGGCTAGGGGTTGAATAGGAGCAGCAGCCAGGGCAACATTGAGTCTGGGCTGCATCTATGACTTACACAGCAGCTTGTGACAACGCTAGATCCTTAACCTGCAGAGTGAGGCCAGGGATCAAACCCGCATGACACTATGTTGGGTTCTTAACCCACTGAACCACAACAAGAACTCCTTTGAAATCTCTATTTTATGCTACCTAGCAATCATAGCTCATTATTTGGGCTCCTTATTACCCATTTCAAGGCAAAGAGTTGATTACATAAGAAATTTTTCACATTTCATTCAAATAACTTAGGTGAGATAATAAAGATCAAAGTTAATGTGAGATATTTTTTTACTGATGGAGATTAGATTTATTCAATTATTTTTCCTTGGATATATACTTTAAGCCAGGCATGTTCAAGGTGCTGGATATTTTCTGTGCTACTTTTTACTCTAGGAGGTTCATTTTATTAGTTGTGTGATTGGAGGAATATTTTATAGTGCAAATGATTCTTACAGCTCATTTTCCATGAGCAGACCCCGTAGGCTGACAGATTTAAGTTTTTGGCCTTTGTATTCACGAGACGAAATTTTTTGTTTTTTGCTTTTTAGGGCCGTACCCAAGGCACATGGAAGTTTCCAGGCTAGGGGTCGAATCCGAACTACAGCTGCCGGCCTACACCACAGCCACAGCAACACGGGATCCGAGCCACATCTGTGACCTACACCACAGCTCAACAATGTTGGATCCTTAACCCACTGACCAAGGCCAAGGATCTGGACCTGCATCCTCATGGATACTAGTTGGATTAATTTCCCCTGAGCCACAACGGGAATTCCAAGATGAAAAATTCTCATCAAATATACTCTATGGGCCAAACAGTGAATCAAACATGCTGGAGATGATAGTTACCACCTTGACAGCAGTTCCATTAGATGTTTCTTTTCCCACACAGAGCAATGTTCGCTTCTTGATCTCTTTGGTGGTATTCTGTAACACTGTTGGCTTAAGAAGCTGTTGAAAATGATCTTGACCAGCCCAAGAAAAGCTGAAATAACAGACATTCCAAGAGTTACATCTCAGTCAAAATCCAGTCCTTCACTTTATCAAGACCAGTTGTTGACGGGAGATAGACCCAAGTTGTAGAAAGATTATTGTGAAGTGGGGTGAGGGAGACACCTGAGGTTCCTTGGCTAAAAGGTTATTTTCAGACTTTGTTGGTTGCTGGACTTTGTTAATTTCCTGGGCTGGTTATCATACCTCCCCGTCACTACAGGCACTCTTTTTGAGTGAATTTCAGAACTCAGATGCAGGTTTTGACAAGACATCCTTAAAGAATATTACATATGACAACAGTTCATAATCATTGTAAATTTGCTGATGGGTGAAGTTTTCCTCTATTTTTCTTTCTTTTTCCTTTTTAGGGTCGCACCTATGGCATATGGAAATTCCCTGGCTAGGAACTTAGAATTGGAGCTTCAGCTGAGGCCTATGCCACAGCCACAGTAATGCCAGATCTGAGCTGTATCTGCAAACTACACCACAGCTTGCAGCAACACCAGATCCTTAACCCCACGAGTGAGGCCAGGAATTGAACCTGAATCCTCAGGGAGACAGTGCTGGGTTCTTAACCTGCTGAGCCACAATGGAAACTCCCAAATTTTCCTCCTCTAACTACATATAGGAAAAGTAGAGTCAGATTCTTAGTTGTTGTAGAGTTCTCTGGTCTGTTCATGAATACGAGCACTTATATAACACATAGTTCTTCTGAGGCTCTTTGGAGCACTTTATATGGTTTAATTCACTGATTCTTCTCAACTTGTATGAGATAGTTGTCATTCTCCCAATTTCATAGATGAGAAAACTCATCAAGTTTAGATCTTCAGGAGGAGGAGGAACCTCATCAAGGTTACAGAGCTCATTAGTCTTGGCCTCAAGCTGTGTGCTCTTATCCTCTGTTCTCACCACCTCTTATTGTTCAAACTTTTGGAGCCTCTGGTTCTTCACCGGAAAAATTAGTATGTTAAATACTACCGCAGGGAGTTCCCACCATGGCTCAGCAGTAATGAACCCAACTAGTATCCATGAGGACTCGGGTTCGATCCCTGGCCCCACTCAGTGGGTTAAGGATCCAGTGTTGCCGTGAGCTGTGGTGTAGGTCACAGACATGGCTCGGATCCCATGTTGATGTGGCTGTGGAGTAGGCCAGAAGCTACAGCTCTGAGTTGACCCCAGCCTGGGAACTTCCATTTGCCACAGATGTGGCCCTAAACACACACACACACACACACACACACATACACACACGCACACACAGGCCTAGAGCAAATGTGAGGTTATACCTGCTAATCTCCAAGGCCTCTTCTAAGATGTATTCAAATTCATCAGTCTCAAAAGAAGCACACCTGACTATGTGTGACTAAGAGAAATGATCAAGATACAGAGGATCCTGGGAGTGCTGGAATACCCAGGAACAGCCTCTTCGAGCCTCCAAGGATGTCTGCAGGTCCAGGTTCCATGGAAGGTGATGCCTGTAATCATCGCTGTCCATGATGTTGTGAGTTCATTCAGCTATCACTTGGTGGGATCCTGAGTCTGTGTGATCAATCCAAGTATTTGCACTGTGGGTCATCCCACTCTAGATTTAGAAATGTAATAACTTTTCTCTATGTACAGTCTGATGGATTTGGTTGTGGATATTCAGGCTGTTGGCATACCTCTGTCTGTCCAGCTGTACATCCGGGGTTTGATTCATATTTGCTTGTTTGCTGCCCAAGAATCTGGTCCCTTCCCTCTAAGTTCTCTTTAGCCTAATAATCAACCTTGATTCTTCTCGGTTAGGACAAAGCTGCCCACAGAGTTTGGATGACCCCTGAACATAGAGTAGAGACCAAGCTTTTTCTCCTATATCACTGAAGGAAGAAGACAAGAAGGCTAAGACTTACCATGTTGAACTGAAATATTGTTTGAAGAGGATGAAATATTGTTACACAATACACATAGCCATTCAATTAGGTAGAGGCATATTTTTTAAAAAATTGGCACTGCTTCATAAAAAGATTCAATTCAATAGTCTTCTGATTATTTTAAAATAACATTCATCTCTTGCGTCTGTATTTTCACAAGAAGCAGTTAGATCCATTGGTGCATTTGAACTGGAGAGCCTACCTTTAGGAGTAAATCCTTCTTTGACAATCTGTTACCTAGTTTGATTACATCATGGATCATACAAGCTGAATTTGTAAGATATATGATTCCATGAGTGAATTAAAAGTGGGATATGGTCTTAAACTGGGGAAATTTCCTCATTCTCTCCCTCAATACATGTATGGAGAGTTTACTACGTACCAAGCACTGTGCTAGATTCTGGGCTAGAGCTGTGAACAAGGTGAGGCAGGGGACACACAGCCTAGCCTTGCATGGGCTCACCCTGGACTGCCACTGCCAGTGTTGGCCTCCTGTCTTTGCTGCTTTGGTGCCCTCACTTTGGGGGGCTCACTTAACTCCAAGGGGTCTTAGTTTCCCATCTATAAAATGGGTAAAAATCAGCACTTGTCCTATGGGATTCGGTGAGAAGACTGTAATTATCACTTGGATGACTAGAACTTGGCAGAGTAAGGCAACTGCACAATTTCAATGATTAGCTGTTGCAGAAATATTGCTAAGAGTTTGAGCATGCATTCATCCCCCTGCTGTTTTGATCATTTGTTTCTTCCCTCGTTCATTCATTCATTCATTCAACAAAAGCTCATTAAGAAAGTTCTACTCTTGCTGCCACTGTGCTCTAGGAAACAGTGATGAACAGGACAGATCTGGTACCTGCTCTCAGGAATTTATAGTTTCGCTGTGCAAACAGATGATAAGCACAATACTGATGTTGTCAGTCCAACACCTGGAGGTAAACTGGGTGTTTGGAAACAGGTATCACTTTTGATTATGGCATTGAAAGCATGGAATGCAAGTCAGAAGGAGGTAAAGTGGAAAGTATGTGTATGTGTACACACACACACACACACACACACACACGGATGTGTACATTCTATGTAATTTTACATTTCTAATTTCCACTTGGATGAGACAGAGTGGTAGCTCAGAGCACATGGTTCTCTGTAGCCTGGATGCCTGGATTTGAAACCCAGCCTACCCCTCATTAACTGTGCGATGGGGCGGGGGCAAATTATTGAACTTCTTTCTAGTTCCTTTTCATCACTGGCAAAGTATGGGTGATACTAATAGCACCTACTTTTTGGGTTTATCGTGAGCCTTAGGTGAGTTAATACAAATTGGAAGTCAGTTCTCAATGTTAGCTTGTACCAGCCTAGAATTAATTTTTCTTAAGTTAGGGTTGGGAAAAGCACAGCCTTAAAAGTCAGCCAGATCAAGACCTGAATCTGATTCCCTCATCTATCCATTGAATGACTCAGCAAGTAACAACCTCTCTGAATTCCATTTTCCTGGTCTATAAAATGAAGATAACAATACTTACCCATACGAGATTGCTTGGAGGAGTCAGTGAGATAGTACAGTTCTTGGCAATTATCATGCACTCAAAGAATTGCATTTAGCCCTCGCCCCACCTTCCTCTAAGTTTAAACATTGTTTGAGCCAGAGAGAATGATGAAAGAAAAGGCAAGACAAAGGTGAAATAATATTCTGGAGAATTACAAGTTAAAAAAAAGATACCGTATGTCTTTAAGGGTTTTTTTTTTGTTTGCCTTTTTTTTGTTTTGCAGAACTTCCAGGGCCAGGGATAAAACCCAAGCCAGAGCAGTGACAATGCTGGATCCTCAATCCGCTGTGCCAGAAGAGAACTCCTTAAGATCATTTTTGACACTTGAAAATTTGTCCTTTTCAGCAAAAGCTATAGAAGCATGAGGGGGAAGGGTTTATTAACTTCAATTTTGTGATCTTTTATCTGTTATAGGGTGAGTGAATGTAACGACATTAAGAATGATCTTTCAGTCTCTGAGCTAACTGCCACAAAAACTCTAAAATCTGTTTTCTTTAGTTATTTTTATGTCAAAATGTAGTGTCTATGTAATTATTCTGTATTCATAAACAAGTTGTACAAAAGAGAAGAAGCCTACTGTGATGCAATAAGTGGAAAGAGAAGTCTGGGCAGCCGGCAGAAGTCCTAGCCTTCCCCCACCTTCCTCTGCCCTCCATGCTTCCGGCTTCCTTGCTGGGCTCAGGAACGCAGGGAGATTTTAGATTAACTTCCCTCTTATGCTCTAAGAGCTTGAGGCAGCAGGTAGTGTAAGAAGGGACCTTTAGAATACTTGACAAATTACAAATGTACCATAATAATAACACAAAGGAAAAAAACGAATGCCTTCATCCAGAGTACTATCTCATTCAATTTTTTTTCATATTATAGTTGTTTTACAATGCAGTGCCAATTTCCATCAATTTTTCTTTAAATGCTTTCCCTCCGAGTTCCAGCTGTGGCACAAGATGGGTAGCGTCTCTGGAGCACTGGGATGCAGGTTCTATCCCCCCGCCCAGAACAGTGGGTTAAGGATCCTGCGTTGCCGCAGCTGCAGGGGCATGGGTCGCAATCGCCGCTGGGATCTGATCCCTGGCCGGGGAACTCCATATGCTTCGGGATGGCAAAAAATACAGATAAATAAATAAATACTTTCCCAGAATTCCCGGTCATAGCAGGAGTTAACGAATTTGATTAACATCCATGAGGACACGGGTTCCATCCCTGGCCTCGCTCAGTGGGTTAAGGATCCGACCTTGCCATGATCTGTGATGAAGGTCACAGACGCAGCTCGGATCCTGCGTTGCTATGGCCGTGGCCTAGGTCAGCAGCTACAGTTCTGATCAGACCCCTAGCCTGGGAACTTCCATATGCCAGGGGTGCGTACATAAAAAGGAAAAAAAAAGTGCTTTCTCTCAGGTTTCTTTCTTCCCAAGGGAGGCTCATTTAAATCCAGAATTATTTAATGACCCACCTTTGCCTCTCACTCCACCCTGTCAAAAGTACATCCACTTCTGGGCCCAAGAGAGACCCCAAGGACAGGGGATATACAGAGCTGCAAAAACCAGTGACATTGAACTACTTCAACCCTCTAAAGCAGAACTTGCATCTTCCTTTCACTGGGAATAAAAACCCTGGGTGGTAGGGAGGTCATTCTAATCTTTACTGATTGAGGGATTTAGCAAGTAACAACCTCTCTCAACCAGTTTCTTTGTCTGTAAAATGGAGCGAACTGTACTTAACCACTTGAGATTGCTTTGAGATAGTGCAGCCTCTGCCAAACCTGCTTCCCACCCCACTCTGTCCCGGGGCAGGTGTTGATCAGGGAACTCATCCTTGGCTTCTCGGGTCAAATTCCATTTGTTGGTAAAGTGTCAAGTTTGGACTAGATTTCTGAGTCCTCTTGCATGTCTAAATGCTCTGCTGAGGTGTGACTGAACAATGAACCTTCACAAGGAGGTGGGGGTGATTTTCATATCCTAGCCGGGCAATAATTCCCTAGGCCAAGTGGCCACTGACCCCTACCCCCATCCCCGAGCCAGCTTCCATGGCTCACCAAGTTCTCCAAGGCTGCATTCTACCCACCTCATTTCCTGCATTATAGTCTGGGCCCCCCACCCCCTACCCAGGCCATTTGAGTTTTTGACCCTTGTGATTCGGTCTTACATGAAAGTTGGAACCATACTGTGTGTAAGAAGGAACTAATTTTCAGTTCTTAGTTGACAGGTGTGGCCTAGCTGAGCAGAAATCACAAGGCTGGTCATAACACTCTTTTTAAAAGAAGTCTGGGAAAACTGTTAAGATGAGGATGGGGACATGGCAGCTTCAGAAACCAATTGGTGAACAAAGAAGTATTTTTTGAGCACGTTTTCCTTGTCCCCTCAATGACTGGTTCAACTAATTATCAAGGTGACATTTGCTCTGGGGTTATTTGAATCAAAGAAAAAATTTTCTAAAAATATCTTTTATTGACACAGAGAGAAAATCACACAAATTATCAGTGTACAGGTCAATGTATTATTATAAAGAGAATACACCTGAATAACCACAAACCAGGTCAAAAATAGAAGAGGACGAGAAGTCCCTTTTGTATCCCCTCTCCTTAGAAATATACATATATTTTTTCTGGGCTGTGCCTGTGGCATGCTTAAGACTAGGCCAGAGACTGAACCCGCGCCACAGCCAAAGCAGGGATCCAAGACACAGCCATGACAATGAGGGATCCTTAACTGCCTGGCCACCAGGGAACTCTGGAGATACACTTTTTTGTGATGGTGTGGAGAGCATCACCTCTTCATTTCTCCTTCCAGAAACTATTCCTGGGACCACCTCCCTCTGATTCTTACTTTTACTTAATTCCCCCCCTCGCCGCCCCGGTCTTTCTTAGGACAAATTAAAATATCAGTTAGCACTGGTCATTCTCTTCCCCATAACCTGAAGGAAAGTCAGTAAATTGAGTGCAAAGGAATGATGTGAGGCAAAAAAGGATGAACCAATGACCTGTCTTTAAGAAAACTCACCAGGATGTTCACAGGTTTTTTTCAAACTCTCATCTCACGTTGACTCCTGAATATTGGCAAGTCGAGAAACTGAAGCTTCATCTAACCAGTCCTTTAGAAGATGTAGGTTAGAATAGAGCTTCGGTGTATAAAGGGAATTCTCATCCTGGTGTTGGGCGGACCCAGCCCCCTTTGAGAAGCTAGCGATAAGGTATTGTGCGCCTTCCCACAAATATCTACATACACAGGAATACAAAAAAGTTCACATTACCTCGTTGCGGGGGGAGGAGGGCACACCTAGTAAGCCCCAGGCACCTACCTGTGGACTGTCTCCAGTCTGCTGCAGTGACTGGGAATCTCAGAGCCCTTTACCTTTCAGCCAAAAATAGGAGTGTATTGTTAGTGAAGCCCACCTGCCTTGACAGACTCAGCATCCTCAGATGCAGCCTCTCCAATCAGCACATTATGTGCACTGCGGGGGGCGCCTTCCTTTTCCATGGAGCTGTCACAAAGGACAGCACTTGGCATCCTCCCTCCTCACTGCCCAGGAGCACCGACTCCACCAAGTTCTGGTGCCTGTTTCTCTGGGATCACTGCCAGCTGGGGATAGAGCTCCGGCCAGGAGGGCGCCCAGCGGCCCAGGAGCCTGGGAGACCAGGGGGGAACTCGCACTCATCTACAGACCCGGGCTTCCCCGACATGCACACGGCCCTGAGCGGCGGGAGGAGACACGCGGTGGGAGGCGGGGGCGCGGCGGCGCCGGAGAACGCGCGCGTGTGCGTACACCCAGGGGGCGCCTGGCCAGCGCTGCCCAGCTCTCCGCGGCCTCGGTGGATCCGGGCCGGGCCGGGGCCGCGGGCCCAGCTGTGCCCTCCCTCCGCCAGACGGGCCTGGCCCGGCCCAGGGCCGCGAGAGCAGAAGCAGCGCCCCTACCGCCCGCTTTTCCACCTCCATCTCCTCCGCCTCCTTCCCCCAGCAACTCGCTCAGTCACAACCGGTTCAGACTGGCCAGGGTGCCCCGCAAAGAAGGGAGAGAGGGGGGAAAAGACTGCGAATAACTTCCCGAGGAGGAGGAGAACGAGAAGGTGGAGCCCAGAGGAGGGGCCGGCTCCCTCCCTCCATGTGGCCGCCGCCGCCGCCGCTGCCGCGGGGCTCGGCGGGGGCAGAGGGCGGCGGCTCCCGGGGCAGCGCGTAGCGGGACCGATTGCCCAATACTCCGGCAGGGGCCGGGGCCGGGCCCCCGGATAAATAGCCGCCCGGCAGGCCTGGAGCTCCAGGGGAGAGCAGCGGCCGTGGTCCTACCCGCGACCACGTTCCCGGGGCACTGCGCCCTGTGCTGCGCCCCGGAGACCCTGCCGAGGCCGGTACTCAGGTAAAGGGCTGGAGTTTGCGGGGAGGGTCCCAGTGGTTGGTCGCTCTGGGAGGCGACAAGTAACTCCGCCGACTCCAGGCAGTAGGAGGCGGCGGCGGCGGCAATAACGCTGTCATCGGCAGCCGAGCAGCTCCGAAGCGGTTTCTACTTTGGGCTGTGTGCCCAGGGCTGAGCGTGTCCTCAGTGCGCTCGCTCCCACCCCGACCCCCCTCTTTGGTGGGGTGCTTCTCCTCTGAGGGCCAGTTTTTCCCAGGGCTCCAGGGGAAGCATTTTGCATGGAGCTGGAGGTGGGGAGCGGGGAGTCCTGGAGGGAGGAGGCTTTGGGTAGAGATCTACCCCGGGACCCTCGAGGCAGATTCTGCGACTGCCGGTGGCAGAGAGGAGGTGGGAGAAAGCGACCCAGGTGAGCCCCTGTCTCCCAGAGGGCAGCAAGGACCTCCAAATGCACTGGTGGGGAGCTGGTGCGCGCAGGTGTCCCGGGGAGAGAGGAAAGCAGCGGGCGGGGCGGGCGGATTCTGCACGCCGCACCA
Source organism: Catagonus wagneri (assembly GCA_004024745.2). Classification (NCBI taxonomy): domain Eukaryota; kingdom Metazoa; phylum Chordata; class Mammalia; order Artiodactyla; family Tayassuidae; genus Catagonus; species Catagonus wagneri. The sequence continues at coordinate 25,513,705 of PVHT021183726.1, forward strand.
GGTTCAGCACCACCAGGTCAGCTGGGGCGAGCGCAGCCCATCCTCCGCGACTGCCGCGGGAGGCGCGGCGCCTCGGCCGCCAGGAAGCCGAGCGGGAACTTGGAAGGACTTGGTGCTTAACGTGCCATCTGAGACTCGCCCTGCGTAACCTGCCCGAGCTTCAGCAGCTCACAGAGGCTTTGGAAAGAACTTGATAACCATTTAAAACCTTGGTCATCGAAAACAGATCAATGCTTCTCAGGATGCCACGTCTAATCCAGCCCAAGGCAATCAGTCCTGAAGGTTTAGGCAGGATTTACCCTGAATATACATATTACGTACATAGTAAGCTATTTAATTCAATATACTACCTTCTTGGGTCACTTAGTTTGAGTGTATTTTTTTTTAAATCTTAAATTACTTGGAAACTATTCAGATTGCAGGTGTATCTCCCACCCTGGAGTAGCCTTTTCCATCAAATCCTGTTAATTTGTTCCTAACAGTTTCATAGATTTGAGTTGGCTTCAGCTGTGCAAAATGGTTCTGGCTGGTTCAGGCAGAGGACTGAGGGAGCTGGAGAAGATTCTGAGGTGAAAGCACCAGTTATTCATGATAGGATTACATGTTTTAAATAAGTTGTGGATCCAGATAACAGGGTTAGTACCCATATCATTGCCAGAAATAAATCTGCTTTTTTTTTAAGGCCCTGGGAAGCAGAAATTACATAATAAAATAGCTTAACCTACATTTTGTAACAGCTCATTCTTTTAGCAGCCCTGAACTGACTGCCTAAGAACATTCTTCTGCTGTTTCTTCTCTTCTGTGCAAGTGGGGGATCACAAGGACCTTTCCTGTCTGTGGGATGAATAAAAGGGGAGGATAAATGATCTGCAGAGGTAGCTCAAGATGGGTGTCTTTTCTGACTTCTGATTCCAGCTCTGAAAAGATGGTGGTGCAGTGGCTGGTGTCTGAATTTGGGTGAATCTGGTCATCAAGCTAGAGCCTGGAGGATGACAATTGGGCAGATGTGGTCGATTTTCAGACTTTATTTTCCCTCTGCAGTCTTTGAACCCCCACTTTTTGTAGTCATTTTCTCAAGTGAGCTATCTCTTGAACTTAATTCATATAACACGATTGGATATAGAAAGCCATTGAGAAAGTATAAAAGAAATAGTGTCTTGCTTGTGTAACCATAGCTATATAAGAAAGTATCACCTAGTGACTTTAGTATTAAAGATTGCAAGAAACCATATATCTTGAGCTAGTTGGCCTTTTCTTTGGGAGGTCATTTGTAGGACGTCAGAATCTTCCCTGTGGATAATGAACTGTAACTCAAAACTGAGTTCAAGGGAAGAACACATGACCCCTGCCTTCAAAGAGTTTAGTCTAGTGGGAAAGGCAAGTTTACAAATATCTACAGTACAAGATAGTAAAAATGGAGTCATATGGCAGTGACATCAATAGTGTGCTATTAAATGGCAAGAGAACAAGAGAGGTTCATTCAAGGTTAAGAACAGAGAAAAACTGTGTGGTGGGTGTAGCATTTGAGCTGGGCTTTGAAGTAGGAGGAGAATTTCTTTGCTGGAAAGGAGAGCTGCTGGAACAAGGGAATAGCACGGAAGTTTGCATCTCTGGTGTCTTCAGAGGTAGTGGAGTCGTTTGTAGTGGCTGGTGCTTGGAATTTCAGATCAGTAAGTCTGGGAGGTAGGATGAGGCTCAATTATGGAGCACGTGACAAGCCATGCCAAGAAATTAAAATGTGATTGAGCGGAGTTCCCGTCGTGACGCAGTGGTTAACGAATCTGACTAAGAACCATGAGGTTGTGGGTTTGATCCCTCACTTTGCTCCGTGGGTTTACGATCCGGCGTTGCAGTGAGCTGTGGTGTAGGTCGCAGACGTGGCTCGGATCCTGCATTGCTGTGGCTGTGGCTGTGATCTGCAGCTGTAGCTCCAATTCGATCCCTAGCCTGGGAACCTCCATATGCTGCAGGTATGGCCCTAAAAAGCAAAAAAACAAAACAAAACAAAACAAAATGTGATTGAGCATTATTATTGTATTGATACCAAAACTAACATCCTTAACTATAGTTTATACCTTGAAGTTCACTTTTGTGAGCTTGCCCCTCAATGAGTAAATGAGTAGAATCTCAATGATATTTGCCTCCTATAAATGTCTCTGTAAAAGAGTAATGTGTTTAAAATAGCCTTCAATGCTTTGATTAAATCCAGCGGTTGTTTCTCCCCTAAATCTGCAGCCTTATGGTGTAAGAACTCTTAGTTTGATTAAAACTTAGAATAGGAAAACACCTCCCCTTTCCTGGGCCAATATGTAAAGGCACTTTTTATTCACTGTTTCAATTGCCAATAGTAATTATTATTAATCCCTATTAAATATGGTATGTCAGGTGATCCACATGCTTTATATTATCTAGGGAGGCATGATTTTGATCTTAGTCTGAGAATTTTAATAAGGTCACTCAGCTAAAGTAAATGGTGGGACCAGGATTTGAACCCAAGAAGTCAGTCTTGAGAGCCTTTCCTTTGAACAAGAGCATAATATGTGATAACTATTATTAATGGTAGTTAGAAATTGTGCCTGCTGTCTATAGAAGTGTTTCTCCCTTTTTTTCTTTGCATCCTCATTTCCGTCATTCTGATTTGATTTGATTTTTTTTAAATGAGATATAGTTGCCATATAACATGTTACTTTTAGGAGTACCACATAATGATTTGATATATGTGTATATTGCCAAGTGATCTCCATGGTAAGTTTAGTTAACATGCATCACCACACAGAGTGATGATTATTTCATGTGTGAGAACTTTTAAAATATACTCCTTTTGGAGTTCCCACTGTGGCTCAGCGGTAATGAATTTGACTAGTATCCATAAGGTTGTGAGTTCAACCCCTGGCCTTGCTTAATGGGTTAAGGATCCGGTGTTGCCTTGAGCTGTGGTGTAGGTTGCAGATGCGGCTTGGATCTGGCGTTGCTGTGGCTGTGGCGTAGGCCTGCAGCCACAGCTCTGATTCAATCCCTAGCCTGGGAACTTCCATACGCTATGGATGTGGTCCTAAAAAGACTGTACACACACACACACACGCACACACACACACACACACACACTCTCTCTCTCAGGAGCTTTCAAATGTACAATGGAGTATGTTAGCTGTAGTTGCACTGGTGCACATTATCTATCATTCTGATGCATTTCAGCATCCCATATATATTACCATGTGTATGGATTTTTTTTTTACTCTGAAAGTGATATAGCAAACCTACTAGTTTGTACATGATGTACCAGTGTGTATATTCAGGCAACAGATTGGACACTATATGTGATCATGTGCTAATTGTGCAAAACATGTACTAAGCAAAAGAACACACCAGTGTACATAGCATCATCAGAGATTTCCTCACCAGGGCTTCACCGCTACTTGTGGGACCAAGCTCTGTGGGATGGGGTTGTGGGGAATAAATAAATTGAAAAAAGAGCCTGGCAGCACAGGGAACATGAGAGAGTGGGATAAAGGGAGATGACAATACCAACTTATGTCTAAGTGTCTGGCCCTCATTTTGGCTACAATGACTCTTAAATCTCTGGATCTTTTCCTTTTTTCTCAGACTCTTCATGATTGACAAATCTCACTGCTTTCTCTTCTGAGCCTGATGGCAGGACTTAAACAGATGACCGTTTGCTGGATGGGTCACTAAAAGTTCTTGATATTGGTCTCTTCCCTCACATGACCTCTCTAAACCTTGGTTCCTCACACAGAGAAGGAAATTGAAGCATTGTCAAGATTGGTAGTGGGGAGTTCCCAAGATTCGCCCCAGGGAGGGTGGCATCAAAGATAAGCAGAGCAAACCCAGATGGGAGGGTGGGGAGAGCACAGGTGAAACTCTCCATGCCAATCAGCTTTGGTCCTGTGTCAGGGAGACGAGAGGGCATGGAAGGAACCATAGAGAACGTGCCACTTCAACCTGGGCTGGAGTTACTCATTTCCAGCCAGTTGTTATGAAAGAACAAGGACTCACAGTTGCCAGATGCTCTGTGTTTTCAAGAGTCTCCTGAGGAATTCCTGTTGTGGCTCAGCGGTAACGAATACAGCTAGTGTCCATGAGGATGCGGATTCGATCCCTGGCCTCGCTCAGTGGGTTAAGGATCCAGTGTTGCTGTGAACTGTGGTGTAGGTGGCAAATGTGGCTTGGATCTGGTGTTGCTGTTGCTGTTGCTGTGATGCAGGCCTCAGCTATGGCTCCAATTCGACCCCTAGCTTGGGAACTTACATGTACTGCACATGTGGCCCTAATAAGAAAAAAAAGAGAGAGACTCCTGAAATTCAGAATGAAAACATTGGCAATTCATTCAAAATGGCTAAAAATAAAAAAGTAAAAACTGGGGAGTTCCCATCTTGGCTCAGTGGAAATGAATCTAGCAGCCGTGAGGATGCAGGTGTGATCCCTGGCCTCACTCAGTGGGATAAAGATCCAGCATTGCTGTGAGCTGTGGTATAGGTCAAGGATGCAGCTCGGATCCCAAGTTGCTGTGTCTGTGGTGTAGGCAAGTAGCTACAGCTCCGATTCACCCCCTAGCCTGGGAACTTACATATGCTGCAGGTACAGCCCTAAAAAGACCAAAAAAAAAGAAAGAAAAAAAATTGGGTAGGCCAGACAGAACACTTTTAGAGATCAGAAGATGAGATTTGGCCTGTCTGTTGCCAGTTTGCTAGATGATTTCCAAGCTTCCTTTTGGCTCCAAACTTCCACGGTCCCACACTCAATCCATCTGATCTGTACCCCATTTCTTCTCCTTTGCCAAAACATATTCCTGTACTCACCATATCTAAATTATGATGGCTTTGGAGAAGCTCTTTGGCAAGCACTGCACTAAGATAGATCTACAAGGCCTTTAAGGTCAAGGAATGCCCTTTTTTGATGTTGTTGACATTATTATGCTGTTGACATAATTCAGAAGCCCCAGCAGTTAATTGCTTGTGTTAATTATCCCTTTCAGGGACAATTAGTGTGGTTTTATTCCAGGACCCAGAACTGGTTCTCTAAACATTTTCCTTCCTGCTCCTCTTCGTACCCCAATGTGAGATAATAACCGGCTGAGAAATCGATCTTGGTTTCCACTTGGAGAAGGTATATTTATACGCTTGTCTTATGGTACTTAGACACAGAAATCTCCATCATCTTTATGGTAGTAAGATTTCAACATGTAGTCTCTCTCTCTCTCTCTCTTTTTTTTTTTTTTTTGTATATGTGCTGCTGAAGTGAGCACTGTCTCTCTTCTTAAAACAGATCTAATGTCGGAGTTTCCTTCGTGGCGCAATGGAAATGAATGTGACTAGGAACCATGAGGTTGCAGGTTCGATCCCTGGCCTCGCTCAGTGGGTTAATCATCTGGTGTTGCTGTGAGCTATGGAGCGGCTCGAATCTGGTGTTTCTGTGGCTCTGGCGTAGGCCGGCATCAATAGCTCCAATTAGACCCCTAGCCTGGGAACCTCCATATGCCACAGGTGCAGCCCTAAAAAGCCAAAAACAAAACAAAACAAAACAAAAAACTGAGCTAAGGTAACTAACAAGGACCACCTGCATAACACAGGCAACTCTACTCAATATTCTGTAATAACTTATAGGGGAAAATAATCTGAGAAAGAATGGATATATGAATATGTATAATGATTCGCTTTGCTGTACATCTGAAACTAACACAACATTTTAAGTCTAGACTCCAATAAAATTTTAAAAAATATAGAGCCATCTGGGGATGTCCTTAAATGGAAACTAGCTGAATAAGTTAAGAGTCTGGGGAGTTCCCTGGTGGCTCAGCAGGCTAAGGATTCAGCTGTATCACTGCTGTGGAGAGGATTTGGTCCCTGGCCTGGGAACTTCTGCATGCCGAGGGTGCAGCCAAAAAGAAAGTTTGGCTCTTATGAGTTGTGTTAATATGGAAGTTTAGATTTTTTTTCTGTTTTGGCTGCACCTGCAGCGTATGGAAGTTCCTGAGCCAGGGATTGCATCCAAGCCTCAGCTGTAACCTATATCTGAGCTGTGGCAATGCTGGATCCTTAACCTGCTGTGCCACAGAAACTCCTAGGTTTTTTTTTTTTTAAGCATTTTTGTATCGATCCAGGAAATAAAAATTAAAATTAAACTAATGGATTGGCACATTACTCCAATCCCATATTATTTTAAATAAATCCTTTTTTTTTTAGGCTAGGGATCTAATCAGAGCTCCAGCTACTGGCCTACGCCAGAGCCACAGCAACGCAGGATCTGAGCCACGTCTGTGACCTACACCAAGGTTCACAGCAACACTGGATCCTTGATCCACTGAGCGAGGCCAGGGATCGAACCTGAAACCTCATGGTTCCTAGTCAGATTCGTTTCTGCTGCACCACGACGGGAACTCCTATTTTTAATAATTCTTATTCCTAAAAGAACTATGAAGTTCAATTCTTTAATACAGAATTTTTAAAGCTGAGTTTCTTGGATTTGATGAGCTGAGATGTATTTTTGCTTTATGCCAAAAAACTATTTTATAAACAAGTGAGCCCGAATCTACCTGAAAAGTTCAGAGCAGATCCTGATAGTGGGAAGGAAGCATCTGAGTAAATAAAACAAGAATGGCATGTTCAGAGAAACTACATACCTTATTATGACTGGGCTGACTGAGCCAGGACCAACAGAAAGCTCTGGATGACAGTTCCGAGCCATAGTTTGTCCTTGTCCTGGCTCCGGTGGTAAGTCAACTCTCCCTTGCCCTTCAGAGAGTGTGTCAACCCACTCAGGAGGTTTAACATTTAAAACCAAACCTGAGGGGTCGCCGTTGTTGTTCAGTGGGTTAAGAACCCAACTAGTAACCATGGGGATGCAGGTTTGATCCCTGGCTTTGCTCGGTGGGTTAAGGGTCCATGTTGCTGCAAGCTGCAGCTAAGTAGCAGACGCGGCTCACATCTGGCTCAGATCTGGCATTGCTGGCGGCTGAAGCTCTAATTCCACCACCTAGCCTGGGAACCTCCATATGTCTGAGGAGTAGCCCTAAAAAGACAAAAATAAAACAAAATAAAACCAAACCTAAGGAGTTCCAGTCGTGCCGCAGTGGAAACGAATCCGACTAGGAACGATGAGGTTGTGGGTTTGATTCCTGGCCTTGCTCAGTGGGTTAAAGATCTGGCGTTACTGTGAGCTGTGGTGTAGGTCGCAGACGCAGCTCAGATCTGACATTGCTGTGGCTGTGGTATAGGCTGGCAGCTGTAGTTCTGATTAGACCCCTAGACTGGAAGCCTCCATATGCTGAGAGTATGGCTCTAAAAAGCAAAAAAAAAATCAGGTAATTATCTGATCATTAAAGACATACCATCTGATATAATATTGGTAAAGTGCTTCTTTTTAAGTTTATATTATTTTTATTTTTTCCATTATAGTTGATTTACAGTGTTCTGTCAGTTTCTCCTGTACAGCAAAGTGACCCAGTCATGCATATATATATTCATTTTCTCACATTATACTCCATCATGTTGCATTACAAGTGACTAAATATAGTTCCCTGTGCTATACAGCAGGATCTCTTTGCTTATCCACTGCAAATGTTAATAGATTTCATCTATTAACCCCAAACTCCCAGTCCATCCCACTCCTTCCCCCTCCTCCTCAGCAACCACAGTTCTGTTCTCCAGGTCCATGAATTTCTATTCTATGGAAAGGTTAATTTGTGCCGTATGTTAGATTCCAGATATGTGATATCATGTGGTATTTGTCTTTCTCTTTCTGACTTACTTCACTTAATATGAATCTCTAGTTCCATCTATGTTGCTAGAAATGGCATTATTTTGTTCTTTTTTATGGTTGAGTAGTATTCCATTGTGTATATATACCACATCTTCTTAATCCCTGTTTTCCAAGTATTTTCACCCCTTCCAATATCTGCCTGCTTTAGCCTGATGTCATATAGGCTCAAAAGCATTCTAGAAAAGAAAAGAATCTAGATTTTCTTACTTTCCTTCCCCACATTTTGTCCTTTTTTTATAAAACATTTTCACATTTCTCCTTTTGCTGTTCCTTGTGTTTATTGTCACTTTTACAATTTTTTCCTCCTTTTTAGATCTGTATACTGGCTTATTTAAGTGATTGCTTTCCAGTTGTGATTTCCTCTATCCTATTTCTTCTCACGTCTTTTTTACTTAGAAAAGCCCTTTCAATATTTCTTTTAGAATGGGTTTAGTATTGCAGTACTCTTTCAGTTTTTGTTTGTTGGAGAAACTATTTCTTCTTCTATTTTAAATGATATTCTTATGGGTAGAGAATTTTTCTCTTTTAGAACTTTGAATATATATATTGCCACTCTCTTTTGGCCTGTAGTGTTTCTGTAGAGAAATCAGCTGATAGCCTTATGGGGGTTTCCTTATAATTAAAGCTTTGTTTTTCTCTTGCTGCCTTTAGAATCCTCTATCTTTTAACTTTTGTCATTTTTATTATAATATGTCTTGGTGTGGGCCTGTTTGGGTTTGACTTGTTTGGGGCCCTCTTTGTTTCCTGTATCTTGAAATCTGTTTTCTTTAGATTTGGAAAGTTTTCAGACATAATTTCTTCAAATATATTTTTTTTCATTTTTTTTTGTTTTTTTTTGCCTTTTCTAGGGCTGCACCTGCGGCATATGGAGGTTCCCAGGCTAGGGGTCTAATCGTAACTGTAGCTACTGGCCTACGCCACAGCCACAGCAATGCAGGATCCGAGCCGCGTCTGTGACCTACACCACAGCTCATGGCAATGCTGGATCTTTAATCCACTGAGTGAGGCCAGGGATTGAACCTGCAACCTCATGGTTCCCAGTCGGATTTGTTAACCACTGAGCCACGACGGGAACACCTTCAAATATATTTACAATCCCCTTTTCTTTTTCTTCTCCTCTGGAACCTTTATTATGCATAGATTGACCTGCTTTATATTATCCCATAGATCTCTTATATTGCTTTCATGTTTTTTTTCATTTGGTTTTCTGTCTGCTGTCCTGATTGGGTGATCTCCATTATTCTATCTTCCAGGTCACTAATTCATTCCTCTGCATTATTTATTCTGCTCTTTAGTGCCTTTAACTCAGTTTGCGTCTCTGCAAATGAATTTTCTAATTTTTCTTGGCTCCTCCTTATATTTTCTAATTCCTTTCTATTGTAATCTACATTACTGTTTATATCTGCTCTTAATTCCTTCATATTCACCCTTAATTCCTTCAGTATTTTTACTATCTCCTATTTGAACTCAGTGTCTATTAGACTGCAGAGGTCTGTTTCATTGTTTGCAGCTTCAGGTGAATTCTCCCATTCTTTTAACTGGGAATGGTTCCTGAACTTCCCCATTTTGCTTATATTTTTCTTTTTCTGTGAGTTTAGGGAAACCAAGTTCTATAGTCTTAGAGGCCTATTTCTATGCAAGAGTGCCCCTTTGTATTTTTGGGGGGGTTACTATTTACTTTTGGTGTGGAAGTGTGGATATTTTCTGTCTCTTTCTTCATTGTGATTTGTTATCCCCTTGATGGGGTACTCAGTGTATTTCCAGGAAGAAGGAGGCAATGGGCAGGGCTAGAAGTCAGTACCTGGTTGCTGGGCTCTTGACAGTAGCAAGGACCTGCAGGATGGTGGCACAGGCTACTCCTAGTTGCAGGGCCCTGGGAAGTGGTAATGAGCCTCAGGCATATTTATTCGGTACCTGGAGCATTTGGCAGTGGCCGTGGCAGGCTGTGTAAGTTCCCACGGGAGTAAGAGCAACATCAGGTGGGGTTTGGTTGCAATGCCCTCCTCTATGGTGCTGTCTGAGGTGATTGGGGCCACAAGTAGTGTCTGTTCACAGTCCCCTACTGGTAGTGGGCCACACCTACGTCTGGAGTCAGATAACTGCAGTGGTTTGCCCCTGCCACCTGTAGAGCTCGCAAGAAGTACCCCATCCCACTTAGCCCACTCAGGAGGTGCTGCACAGGCTGCTCAGAATTGCAGAGTCCTGGGAAGTGACAGTGAGCAGGCATGTGTGGGCGCTACCTGGAGCATTTGGCAGTAGCAGCAGCAGGGCAGGTATGTTCCCAGGGGAGTGAGAGCAACAACAGGTGCTTCTGGGTTGCAATGCCCTCTTATTTGCTGACTTTTGAGTTGACTGTGGCTGCAGGTGGAGCCTGTTCACAGACCCCTAGTGGTGGTGGGCTACCCCCTCCACCCTCTGGTTTCTGAGATGACTGTTGTAGTTTTTCTCTGCTGCCTATAGATCATGCAAGAGGTGCTGTATTGTGCTTAGCCCCCTGATACCTTTAACCCCCACAAGAGGTGCTTAGCTACCCGGAGCCCATAAAAGAGGTGCCTGGTGTCCTGCAGCCTGAGCAAGTGGCCTCTTGCTACCTGTAGCCTATGCTAGAGGCTCGTCGCCCTCTGAGAGCCCGTGTGTGCACAGGGAAAGTGATTCCTATGGCAGTCAGCCCCTCCTCCTCTTGCCCTGCCCAACAATGGTGCCTGGCTTTTCCTGCAGGCCCAGACATCCTCCTGGGTTCCCTCGGCTGTGGCGTTCCACTCCGCAGCCCTTTGCACACCGCTCCCTAGCCCCTCAGCCAAAACCTAGTCCTCTCCCTGAAACTGACCTCCAGGGCCAGACTTTCAGCATCCAGCCCCCCGAGCGTCTCAGGCTATGATGTCTGGAGCAGTGGTGCAGGTGATCTGTGCAGCTCTCACTTTGCTTGGCCCTCCTCAGTCCAGCTGCTGTGCTTTTCTCAGCAACTTTGAGATCCCTCTGTCTCGGCTGATCTCCCCATCGGTAAGGTACCTGCCCAGGGTGTGGGTTCCTTTTCTCTTTAACAGCTCACTCTCAGGAATGCTAGTCCTGTCCTGATTCCTTTTCTCTTTCTCTCTCTTTTTCCTTTTGTTCTACCCAGTTGTGCGAAAGGTTTCTTGCCCTTTTTGGAGGGTTAGGTTCTTCTGCCAGCGTTCACTAGATGTTCTGTGCAAATCGTTCTACATGTAGATAAGTTTTTTTTTTTTTTTTTAATTTGTGGGAGAAGGTTAGCCCCACATCTTACTCCTTCGCCATCTTGATCCTTCACTCTAATATTGGTAAAATATTTGGATTTAAAAAGTCAACTTCTTGGGAGTTCCCTTCATGGCTCAGTGGTTAACAAACCCAAGATCCATGAAGATGTGGGTTTGATCCCTGGTGTCACTCAGTGGGTTAAGGATCTGGCATTGCCATGAGCTGTGGTGTAGGTAAGAGATGTGGCTTGGATCCTGCGTTGCTATGACTGTGGCATAGGCCAGCCGTTGTAGCTCTGATTTGACCCCTAGGCTGGGAACTTTAATATGCCACACACGCAGACCTAAAAAACAATAAAATAAATAAATAAACAAATATAAAAAGTCAACTTCTTTGGATTTCCCTGGTAGCTCAGTGGGTTAAGGATTTGGCATTGTCACTGCCATGGCCCAGGTCACTGCTGCAGTGTGGGTTTGACCCCTGGCCTGTGAACTTCTGCATGCTGCAGGCCTGGCCAAAAAAAATCAACTTCTTCATTTTCCCCCATGTATTTAGCTAGCCTTTCATATTCAATGATAGAAGCAGGTTCTACACTCCACGGAGGCAGAGACCACATCGCCTGTGTTCTACAGTATCTTATCTATTCATTTATTTTAGAGCCACACTTGTGGCAAATGGAAGTTCCCAGGCGAGGGGTTGAATCAGAGCTTCAGTTGCTGACCTGCACCACAGCCATAGCAACGCTGGATCTAACCCACTGAGTGAAGCCACGGATTGAACCCACATCCTCATAGATACTAGTTGGGTTCTTAACCCACTGAGCTACAACGGGAACTCCCACAATATCTTCTAAATGCACTCAATTCATTTTCTTCTAAAGGCACAATACCTTCCACATGTACTCAGTTCATTTTGTTGAATGAGAGATATGTATCATTTTAATATACAGGAGATTTAGGTAAGTTCCCTATGTATTCATCATTCAATTCCTAAAGATGTGTTGACTTGGTACTATGTGCCCAGAGCAGTTCTTAGTGCTAGGGAGATGGGGTAGGCTTGTGGGTTAGATACCTTAACAAATAATAACATATTGTGATTAATGTTATAATAGCAAGATTGCTCAAATTGTTGTCAGACCTTAGAGGAAGAATGACTAACTGTTGGAGGGTCAGATAGCATCGAGGAGGGGACATTTAAGCTAGGTCCTGAAGAAAAAGCAGGAGTTGTCTGTAGGCAAGTTGGAGAGAGGATGGCAGCCCCTTTAGCAAGCTGCTGGGGACTAAAGAGGCAAAGGCACAGAAGAGGAAGGAGCAGGGCTCGGGCTGAGTTGTGACAGTGGCTTGGGGAGCACAGGTTTGGGGGACATCCCAGAGAGGTGGTTGGGGGCTGGAATGTTGCAGATCTTTAGAAGAAAACCGAAAGAATCAGGTAGGTAGCTTGGTATTGAAAGATCTAAATACGTAATAGCATGTGAACAAAACACTGATTTGTAAAACTAATTTTTTCATTTTTATTTATATATATATATTTTTTTATGGCCATACCCATGGCATATGGCAGTTCCTGGGCCAGGGAGTGAATCCAAGTCGCAGCTGCAACCTACACTGCAGCTGCAGCAACACTGGATCCTTTAACCCACTGCAGCGGGCGGGGGATTGAATCCACATCTCCACAGCGATCCAAGCTGCTGCAGTTGGATTCTTAACCCATTGTGCCACAGCAGGAACTCCTATTTATAATTTTTGGAGGACATTATTTATTGATGGAGAGCTGGGAGCTTCATGAGAACAGTAATAACCACCTTTGATTTTCTTTTGAAACTAGAAGTTAAATAGAAACAATAGTAAGAACATTTTTCTTGTTTGGTTGCACAGAAGCCAAAAAACATTGAGCAGAGGAATTACTAGGCCTGGAGGAAGTGGAAGTGGGGAGGGTACTCTCAATTTTTTCTAAGAAAACTTTTAAAAGGTGCCACAGCAGGAACAGGTATCTATAAGCATTTACCCTCTGCCAAGTACCACATCTAGTGCTTTGTAGAGATTATTTCCTATTCCTCATAAAAGTCCCATGAGGAAGGAGTTCTTCCTAAGCTCGTTTTATCAGTGAAGAAATTGAGAAGGTTATTAAGTTGCTTAAAGTCACATGGCTAGGGGTTCTCTTGTGGTGCAGCAGATTAAGGACCTGGCATTGTCACTGCAGCAGCTTAGGTTGGTGCTGTGGCTTGGTTCGATCCCTAGTCTGGGAACTTTCATATGCTATGGGCATGGCCAAAAAAAAAAAAAAAAAAAAAAAAAGAGAGAGAGAGAGAGATAACTAAAGTCACATGGCTAATAGAAAAACCTTAACTACAGACCCAGGATTACTAACTCAAGGGTCCATGTTCTAGACAAGAGACTTTCCATGTTTTTGACTGTGACCCACAGGAAGATGCAATTTATAGCCCAACCCTGCCCACATGCACAGGCACGCATCTTAACATGAAGGAAATTTTCTCAAAATAGTGCTTAACCCTTACCACTGTGTGGAAGGTGCTCTTATATTTTCTTCTCTCATCTATTCTAGTTTAAATTTCAGTATCAGACTGCTGCTCACCATTCGCGATTGATTTCACGACCCGTAATGCATTGCAGAATTTGGACAACACTCTTGTAGCCCTTTACTTTGTATTGCTTCACAAACTATAGCTTAATACCCCTTTCTTTTGGAGGGGCCACGCCTACCATGCAGAAGTTTCCAGGCCAAGGTTCAAACCTACACCACAGCACTGACAACTGAATCCTTAACTGCTGGGCCACCAGGGAACTCCTTAAAACCCTTTTCTATTAAGTTCAACAAGTATTTATTCAGTGCCTATTATATGCAAAGATGTGGAAAGAACATAAAGAATATAAGGTATGCCTTGATCCCAAGGAATTTTCACTGTAGTCAAGAGAAAAACAAGTAATGGCTAATAATTATGCATGCCAGGAAAAAAATAAGAGAGGCACAAGTCACATGGGAGAACACAGGAGAAGTAATGGGCATTAGGTCTAAATGCATTTTTTTTTTTTTTTGTCCACACCCATGGCGTGCAGAAGTTCCTGGGCCAGGGATTGAACCTGCACCACAGCAGCAACCCAAATCATTGCAGTGACAACGCTAAATCCTTAACCCACTGCACTACATGAGAACTCCCTCTAAATGTATCTTGATTTTACAGTAGTGTTTAGTAGTTTTGTATGTGTGTGTGTGTGCTACAAGAAAACATTAAAAGTCTTTTAGGAAATAAATGAAAATGTCTTTGGTAGAGATCTTTAGGACTTAAGGCCAAAGGGAATCTGAAGACTGCAAGAGTCTGTATATTATTCTCAGAGTCCTTGAATTGATCATGGTATCATTATTATTATTTAGACATTAGTTTGTCCAGTATAAACCCCTGAGGGGATATTAGCGTGTTCAGTCATGTTAAAGAGTATCCATTTAAAAAAAAGATTCCAGGAGTTCCCGTTATGGTGCAATGGGATTAGTGGCGTCTTGGGAGCGCTGGGACTCAGGTTTGATTCTTGGCACAGTGGGCTAAGGATCTGGCGTTGCCAAAGCTGCAGCTTAGGTCGTGACTGTGGCTTGGATCTGATCCCTGACCTGGGGGACTCCAAATGCTGCGAGGCAGCCAAAAAAGAAAAAAAAAGTTTCCAATCAACTTCCCAAAGTAAAAAAATGAGAACCCTACAGACCATTTATTAACCTGCATTTGGTGATAAATCCTAGGGTCAAATGGAGAGAGCCTTAAGTAGAATCTAGCAAAAGTCCTGTGGACCCTGAATGTAAAAGGAGGGTTATTCATGTGTTCCTAGTATATCTTAGATAGATTAAAAAGATGTCGTTTGAAAATCCTGGCACTGTGTCTGATACATAGAAAGTGTTTGTAAAAATGGTAATTAAGGAGTTCCCAGTGTGGCACAGAGGGTTAAGTACCTGATGTTGCTGCAGCTGTGTTGTAGGTCTCAGCTCCGGCTCAGATTTGATCCCTGGCCCAGGAACTTTCATATGCCTGGGGGGTGGCCAAAATATATATATATAATCCTGATAAATTTTCTTAATTCCACTGTTGGGAGAAGTCCTAAGAAAGAGTGGTATTATCATTGGGATTTCAGGATGTTTGAATTTGGATACATTGTTTTTCCATAACCATGTTTGAAGTAGGTAAAAAAAAAACATCAATTTAAATAACTAAGGGAGTTCCCATTGTGGCAAAGTGGAAATGAATCCCACTAGGAACTATGAGGTTGTGAGTTCGATCCCTGGCCTCGCTCAGTGGGTTAAGGATCTGGTGTTGCTGTGAACTGTGGTGTAGGTCGCAGATGCGGCTCAGATCCCATGTTGCTGTGGCTGTGGTGTAGGCTGGCAGCTACAGCTCCTATTTGACCCCCAGCCTGGGAATATCCATATGCTGCGGGTGTGGCCCTAAAAAGCAATAAATAAGTAAATAAATACATACATGCATACATAAATAAAAGTAGTCAAGTCTTTCCTTTTATGCTTGGACACTAGGACCTGCAGTTATGTCTGATAGTGCTGGGTCCTACTCCTTCAGCTCAGGAACTTCACATTGGGATCTCCTGGAACCTTTTAGCAACCTAGTCTCAACCCCAGAGCTCCTGTTTTCATGGGTTTAGGGAAGGCCTAGATATGGTCATTTGTAAGCCCCCTTCTGTGCAGCCGGGTTTGAAATCCCCTGCAGAGTTTGTGCTCTGATGATTAGAATCATGTTCCTGTAGCACTACAGCCTTACAATGGAGACCTTTGCTTTTCTTTTTATTTATTTATTTTTAGGGCCATACCTGCAGGATATGGAAGTTCCCAGGCTAGGAGTTGAATCGGATGGAGTTGCAGCTGCTGGCGTACACCACAGCCACAGCAACACCAGATCCAAGCTGCATCTTCGACCTACACCACAGCTCACGGCAATGCCAGATCCTTGACCCACTGAGGAGGACCAGGGATTGAATGCATCCCCATGGATACTAGTCAGGTTCTTAACCTGCTGAGACCCAAAAGGAACTCCCTCCTTTGCTTTTTTGATAGATGCAGTGTCACCACCCTCTTTCTTGAACTGGTGTAGAAAGCAAGATCTTGGGTATCTTTAGAGTAAGGAAGGGGTTTTTCTGAACTGGGGAAAGAGTAGAAACCTGGGGTATGAGGAATGCCAAGACAAACCTGACTTCCTGCAGGGGTCAGGAGACGGAGGAGCTGCCTTTTATCCCTTGTCCACTTTGACGTTTCATTCTCACCTACATTCTGCCACCAAGTGCTCTGATTATTGTAGAGCAGCATCTGGAAGAGGGGTGCTTGCAAGCTTGGTAGCTTCCTGAGTTGAGAAGGAAAGAAAGGAAGGAAATGAAAGAAAGAAAGGAATGAAAGCAAGCCTTGCTTGGACCTCAGTGCCTCTTTGGTTTGTCTTCCTTGGCTCTGGGTGACCTGAAGCCTCTTTTTGACCTCAGAACAGGCTGTCATTGTCAATGAACTCTTTCTCTTCCTGTTTGCTAGCTTTTTTTTTTTTAACTGTCAGGAAATTTTCTGAGATGTTGAAAAATGTCATTTCCGTATCCAATTAAAAAAGATATTTTTTTGGTGTGGGGATATGATAATGGCGGTGTATGTGTGTGTCTCCTCCCTCTCTTCCTTCCTTCCTTCTTTCCTACATCCCTCCCTCCCTTCCTTCCTTCCTTCCTTCTTCAGGGTTAGCAGTTTTATAATTCAAGTTTTGTAACTGAAGGTAAAATGGTACAATAGGGTCATCTTCCCCAATCAAGAAAGAGAGCCTTTGACTGCCAGCGAGGGACCCCCCCCGACCCCAGTTCTCCCACTGCTGTAAACCACTGAAACCGAGAGCTAAGGCAGGGACACTGTGATCCATGAGAACTTAACCCAGTGAGGAGATCCTGGAGCAGGACATTTCCTGTTTTCAGAGGCCCTACCAAGCTAGTTATGGATGGATTTGCATTTTGTTTGGAAAATTATTGGATCAGGCAAGTTTTAGGCAGCTCCACTTCCTCCTGGGTGGGGCAGCAAGCACCACTAGACTGCCACCTTCCTGCTACTCAGTTCTGATCCACTTGGAGAACTGGGTGAGTCCAAGTCTTGAGTTGGACTGTGTGCTCCTGAATGTTGAATTTATTCTGTGGATAGCAAGCTTGGTGTGTCCAACGTTATGATTGTGCACTTAATGCTCCTTGGTTGATGGAAATTTGGACTCTGGTTAAACAGTATGCTGTATTTATTAGGTTTCTGGTACATAGTTTGACTTCCCCTATGCAGAAAGAAATTAACAGGAAATATTTGACATGAAGAAAAGATAAAGAACAAAATGTTTTTCCTTTTCTGTATCTTCTTGCTGTCCCTCTGCTGTGTGTATATTATCAGTGCAGGTGATTCCAGCTAAAACCTAGAACCAAGTATCTAATAAGAGAAGCTCTGCAGCTGTACAGGGAAGCGGAGGGTTGTGAATGTTCTGGCCAGCTTTATTTGTAGGGGCAGTATCTTTGTTTTGCGGGGGGAATCTTTGTCAAGATAAAAAAGAATCTTTTGGAGTTCCTGTTGTGGCTCAGTGGGTTGGGAATCTAACATAGTATCAGTGAGGATGTGGATGCAGATCCCTGGCCTCGCTCAGTGGGTTAAGGATCTGGTATGGACTCAAGCTGCGGCATAGGTCACACATGTAGCTTGAATCCTGAGGCGTTGCTATGGCTGTGGCATAGGCCAGCAGCTGCAGCTCCTATTCAACCCCTAGCCCAGGAACTTCCATATGAAATAGAGGTAGCTGTAAAAAGGGAGAAAAATATCTTTTTAATACTTGTTCATTGTCTAAAAGGATTAAAGGTTTAATGTTCAAAGGGATAAAAATGATGGGATTATTGTTAAGTGACAGATTGTTGATGAGATTATTATTAAAGGACAAAAAATACTGAGATTCCTGTGTGCTGAGGGTGTTAGGTGCTTTATATAATGGACTCAATCACAGTCTGGTGGGTTAAGTGTTATCTCCCCCCCCCCCCCGTGTTATAGATAAGTGAGGCACAGAGATATCTGGGTAACTTGCTGGTATCAGAGCTGGGATGGACACTCAGGTTATTTAGGACCCAAACCCATGCTCTTATTCCTTATGCTAAATTTTCAAGAATATTGTATCTTCACGTGTTTATCAATACAAATACCTGTGTTGGTCCTTGTCATGAAACCGTAGCTATTGACATAACAGAAAAGTGGAAATTCTAACTATAATTGGGGACCACATAATAATGTTACCAGAAGATACGAGCTACTCTCCCACTGTGTTCTGCAAACTGAGATGCTTTGCTAATCTGACCAAATAGGTGACTTCATAGTCATGTTAACAGCTTTATTATAGTTCTCACCATTGTCATTAACAATATCATCATTAGAATCTGTTCTTAGTTTCACCTGCCACCCTTGTGCCTGCTTGGGTGGGGACGGCAGAGGCCGGCTGCGGCAGTGTGGCTGGACCCAGAGAGGTGGGGCGATTATCTTGGCACAAGCTGTCTGGAGATTTTTTTTTCTTTTTCTCTGCACCCGCAGCATGTGGAAGTTCCCTGGCCAAGGACTGAACCCACAGCACAGCTATAACCAGAGCCACAGACAACGCCAGATCCTGAACCCGCTGTGCCACCAGGGAACTCCTGCCTGGGGATTCTTGAAGCTCTCCTCCCAGGTGTTTTCCTGGGCTGATGTTCAGAAGCTGGGTGGCATTATGGGTGGCTGAGCAATGCAAATGGGAAAGATCCAGGAAGTGACATTTTTTTTTTCTCTTCTGGCTGCCAGTGGTTTGTGTTTGCTTTCTCTGGAGCTACAAGGGTAAAACTACTTGTTCTCTCACCAGAAACCAGCCACCGGATTTTGTGGACTTGCCACATCAAAGTGTGGGGTTAAAGGCATCCCCACCACCAGTGGGGACAGAGCCAAATGTCACAAGTGAAGAGGAAGCAGGCAACCGTCCATTCCTTTTTTTCTCCATCTGCACGCAAGGGCGCCCAGAAAAATAAGTCATGCTCTCCTCATTTGTGTTTTAATGATTTTGGGGAGTTCCCATTGTGGCTCAGCAGAAACGAATCTGACTAGCATCCATGAGGACACAGATTTCATCCCTGCCCTTGCTCAGTGGGTTAAGGATCCAGTGTTGTCGTGAGCTGTGGTGTAGGTTGCAGACGCGGCTCAGATCCCACGTTGCTGTGGCTGTGGCATAGGCCAGCAGCTGCAGCTCCAGTTTGATCCCACCATATACCGAGGGTGCAGCCCTAAAAAAAAAAAAAAATTTGAAAATGATCTTTTTTTCTTTTTAGCAAATAAATAACATTGGCATTTGTATCAGTAAAATAGAAATAGGATTTCCCATTGTGGCTCAGCAGAAACGAATCTGACTAGCATCCATGAGGACGCAAGTTTGATCCTTGGCCTCGCTCAGTGGGTTAAAGATCCAGTGTTGCCGTGAGCTGTGGTGTAGGTCACAGATGTGGCTCCAATCTGGCATTGCTG
The DNA here is from genome assembly GCA_004024745.2 of Catagonus wagneri. NCBI lineage: Eukaryota > Metazoa > Chordata > Mammalia > Artiodactyla > Tayassuidae > Catagonus > Catagonus wagneri. The sequence continues at coordinate 25,533,223 of PVHT021183726.1, forward strand.
TGGCCATGGCATAGGCCAGCAGCTGCAACTCCAATTTGACTCCTAGCCTGGGAACAGGCCCTAAAAAGACAAGAAACAAAACAAAATAAAACAAAAACCAAAACAGGAATATACTGTTATTGTAGACTTTTATAAAGGGCATGTAATCTACAAGAATAGTAAAAAAAAAAAAATGCTAATCTACCACTCCAAGATAATTGCTGTTAAATGCTCACACTGCCATTTCAGACTTCTGTTCTCTTGTTCAGTGTTACATACAAGTAAATGTATCTATTTTATTTTTTTTTATTTTTTTAAATGTATGTATTTTAAACAGAACCAGAATCTTAGCATACATTTTATTTCATAATCTTTTTTCCCTAACAGCATGTAATGAATGTCTTCTCTCAATCTATGTCAGTAAACATGTATCTATTAAATTAATTTAAACTTGTTAAAAGGAGAAAAAGTCATGCTTTCCTGAGACGGGCCAATTATTCTGCTCTCCTGTTTTGTAAACTTTTGATTCTTTGGAGAGAGATGCTACTTTTCCACAACCTTTGACTCACTTAGGCGCGTTAGCGTCGCAGAGTTTTTTTTTTTTTTTTCCTTTGAATTGTTCGATGTATTTTCTTATCCTGTTTCATTAAAACCACTTTCTCCTGTTTTTGTTTAAAAAGCAGGTAAGTGGATGTAATCATCTTTTAATTTTTGTATGCTAGACAGTCATTCCTTTCTGTATTTTTTCCCAAAACGTTTTATAGAAAATCAAGAAATTAAGTTTTGCTATGGTTAGCATTCCTAGAACTTCTGCCTTTTATTTTATTTTTTTTTAAATTTTTTTCTTTATAGGCCCACACCCACTGCATATGATGTTCCCAGGATAGAGTCGAATCAGAGCTGCAGCTGCCAGCCTACACCACAGCCATAGCAATGCAGGATCTGAGCTACATCTGTGACCTACACTACACTGCAGCTTTCAGGATCCTTAACCCACTGAGTGAGGCCAAGGATCAAAGCTATACCCTCACAGACAGTGTTGGGTTCTTAACCCGCTAAGCCACAACAGGAACTCCGAATTTTTGCTTTTATTTCTATTTGAAACCTAGATGTGATCGATCAATAGAGATTTGGGAGGCTAAGTAAGCTTTGTCCTTGAAAGTATAGATGACAGGCTAGAGCTAGAAAGACAGCCATGTGCTGCTGCACTGGGGTGGGTGGGCTCCAGGCAGAGAGTTTGCGCTTATTCCCAGCTGCTTCTTCTCTTTCCTCCCTCATCTGTGTCCTTCTTCCAGTGGGACAGAAAACAGGGCAGTTGGTCAGAAGGTGTTCTGCCCTATAGGGCAATGATTCCTGGGTGCACATTAGCATGGCAGGAAGGGTCAAGTTCCACTCCTGAGCAGGCTGGTAAACCTGGCGTAAGATATGCTTAAAAGCTTCCCAGGTAGGTGCATTCAAGGTCAAGAACCACTGTGATGGGGCACCCATTTTCAGAGTGTGTCTGTGGATGACCTGGGACAGAATCTTAGGGTGACTTTTTAAAATTGCTAATTCTGGGATTCCTAACACATTAAAACTGCATAGGTCTTGAACCTAAAACTTGAAACCAAATCCTACTTGTAAACACGTTTGGAATCATTCCAGATTGTAATCTGCCGAAACCAGATCTTGGTTCAAATGTTCTAAGTATTAAGAAATAACTAAAGATCAAAAAGTCTTAGAAGTCATAGATTTAGAAATGATTCAGTAACTAGTTGCTATAGAACTCTGCTGTAACTTGGAACTATTTCTTAAAAAGTGGCTAATCAAATTACCAGAAATCTCTTATAGTTGTAAAATAATAGCTCATATTTAGTAAAATGCTTTATTGCATGCTAGGCACTGAACTCTGCACTTTAAATTCAGTCTTGGAGTTCCCTTGTGGCGAAGTGGGTTATGGATCCAGTGTCACTTCAGCTGCTCAGGTTGTGTGCTGTGGTGTGAGTTTGATCCCTGGCCCTGGAACTTCCACATGTGTGGGTGCAGCCAAAAAAATCCCCCCAAAACAAATTTGATATTATCCCATTTTACAGAAAACTGAGGCTTAGAGCCATTAAGTAGTTGGCTTAAAAACACATGGTAAATGGCATAGACTGGATGGGAACCGAGATACCTGTGTAATAAACAAAGCTCATGATCTTTACTCAGTACCTACCACTGTGGAACCAGATCCTAGAAAAATTTCTCCTCTTCCTCTCTATCCCAGCTTTATGGTAAAATGAAGAGGAGTAAAGGGAAGCTCTTGAGCTTAACTTGCTCCAAATCACTTTCTTTACCTCCTTCAGTATGTACACAAAACAGCCAAAGGTCACTGGCGTTTACTTTAGACATCCTGATTTATGTTTTATTTTCATTGCACAGATTCTTCTGTTATGATGTGTAGTCATTCCTGCGCTTGAACAGAAGCTGTTTCTCCTTTACTTGAGAAGCTACAGTACAAACGGAATAAGCAAAACATAATCTCCTGATTTTATTGTCCTTGTTTAAACCTGTTTCTGGGTTAAAAGTCTGTGTGTGTGTGTGTGTGTGTGTTGGGAGCTGTGGACACGGACGGGGAGGAGCACCATTGGCCTGGGGGAGGGGACTCACATTTATGAAAGGCCTCAAACAGATATTACTGATTTTATCTTCAAATCAGGCCATGCGTACTATCATTGCAACTGTATGTGTGTTTAAAGTGTTAATTATTTTTCTATATAAAATCAACTTTATTGAGGTATAATTTAAATACAATAAAATTCAATAGTTATAAGTGTACAATATGATGACCTTTTCTTTGTCTTTTTTTTTTTTTTGCTTTTTAGGGCAGCACCCACAGCATATGGAGGTTCCCAGGCTAGGGGTTGAGTCGGAGCTACAGCTACCGGTCTACACCACAGCCCCAGCAATTCAGGATCTGCAACCTACACCGCAGCTCACAGCAATGCCAGATCCTTAACCCACTGAGTGAGGCTAGGGATTGAACCTGCAACCTCATGGTTCCTAGTTGGATTCGTTTTCCACTGCACCACAATTGGAACTCCCACAATGTGATGACTTTTGAAAATTGTATTCAGCTGGAGTTTACATTCATTTAAAAATTTTTTATTTATTTACTTTTTGGCTGCATCCATGGCATGTGGAAATTCCAGGGCCAGGGATTGAACCCACACCACAGCAGGGAATTCTGCATTAATTTTTAAATAATTTTATTTTTTGTTTTTTGGACTGCATTTGCAGCACATCGAAGTTCCCAGTCTAGGGGCTGAATTGGAGCTGCAGTTGCCGGCCTACACCACAGCCACAGCAATGCCAGATCTGAGCCATGTCTGCTATCTACACCACAGCTTATAGCAATGCTGATCCTTAACCCACTGAGTGAGGCCAGAGATTGAACTTGCATCTTAATGGATACCAGTTGGGTTAGTTTCCACTGAGCCACAATAGGAACTTCCTGCATAATTTTTTAATAACAGTTTTATTAAAATATAATTCACATACCTTATATAACTCATTGATTGAACATGTACAAATTGGGATTTCCTGATGTGCCTCAGAGGATTAATAAAATTAGTCATAACAGTGTTGACTCTTTTGCCACTGGTAACTGTAGACATTCTACTCCTCAAACATTGTAGGGTGGAAGTAATTAAGTTGGAAAGTAAAAGTGGAAATGGAATAATAGCCATGATAGAGAGAGGACTCAAGAACTAGGAACAGGCACTATTATACATCTTTTTTCTTTGATAATGTCTTTTATTTTAAATTTTTGATTTATTTATGTTTGTTTGTTTGTTTATTTATTTATTTATTGGTTTTTTCAGGGCTGAACCCACGGCATATGGAGGTTCCCAAGCTAGGGGTCTAGTTGGAGCTCTAGCTGCTGGCTACGCCACAGGCACAGTAACGGGGGATCCGAGCTGAATCTGCGACCTTCACCATAGCGCACAGTAGCGCCAGATCCTTAACCCACTGAGCGAGGCCAAGGATCAAACCAGCAGGGATCTGCTGCGCCACGATGGGAACTCCCAATTTGTAAATTTTTTAAATTAAAGTTTAGTTGATTAGAGTTCCCATTGTGGCTCAGTGGAAACGAATCTGACTAGGAACCATGAGGTTGCAGGTTCCATCCCTGGCTTTGCTGAGTGGTTTAAGGATCTGGCATTGCTGTGAGCTGTGGTGTAGGTCGCAGACATGGCTTGGATCTGGCGTTGCTGTGGCTGTGGTGTAGGATGGCAGCTGCAGCTGTGATTCGACCCCTAGCCTGGAAACAGCCATATGCTGCGGGTGTGGCCCTACAAAAATAATAAAAAAAAATAAATAAAGTTTAGTTGATTTACAGTGTTGTATCAGTTTCAGGTATACAACAAAGTGATTCAGTTACACACACATGCACACTTATATATATATATTCTTTTTCAGATTCTTTTCCTTTATAGGGTATTACAAAATAGAGTTCCCTGTGTTATACAGTAGGTCCCTGCTGTTTATTTTATATATTGCAATGTGTATCTGTTAATCCTAAATTCCTAATTTATCCCTACCTCCTCTTTTCCTTTTGGTAACGTTTGTCTTCTATGTCTGTGGGTCTGTTTCTGTTTTGTATATAAGTTTATTTATACCTTTTTTTTTTTTTTTGGCTGTGCCCATGGCATGCGGAAGTTCTGGGGCCAGGAATTGAACCTGCACCACAGCAGTGACCCAAGCCCACAGCATTGACCAATGCCAGATCCTTAACCTGCTGCACCACCAGGAGATTCCTATATTATTTTTTTGGATTCCACATATAACTGATATCATATGATATACAACTTAACTACCTTGCTTATGCTTGTCTCCTAATCAATGAAATTTAATTAACTTATGTTTGAACTATAAGCATTAGTATGTACTAGTTATATTATATTTGTTTACCTCTATTTTAAAAGAATTCCCAGAGGATTTGCTTATCTTCATTTTTATTAGAACTCCCAGAGAATGATTTTTTTACCTACATTTTTATTAGAATTCCCAAAGAATTTTTTCCCCCAATTCCCAGAATCTCTTTACCCAAACTATGATGCTGGAGAATGAATGGTATATGTTTAGACAGACAAAAGGCACAGTAAGGAAAGAGCAATATTAACACAAGAACTAGTCTGGCAGAGCAGGCCTGCTTTTCAGCTTATGAATGTGTTACCTGTATTGGAGTCAGGTCTAGAAACTTTTTGCATGTGTTTTGTTTTAACAGCTTTATTGAGATAAAATTCACATATGATAAAGTTCACCCATTTGTGTACACTTGATTGGATTTTATTCAAGAGTTGTACAAACTGTACCACAGTCTGCTTTGAAGACATTTAAAAATAATTGTAGGAGTTCCCGCTGAGGTGCAGTGGATTGGGTTCCTTCGGAGGGGTGGTGTGTGTTTAATCCCTGGCCTGGAGCTGTGGGTGAAAGGATCTGGTGTTGCTGCAGCTGTGGCTCAGATTCAATCCCTGGCTCGGAAACTTCCGTATGCTGGAGGTGTGGCCATAGAAAACCCCAATAACAATTGTAAAACGTTTTCACCACCCCTAAAGAAACCTTGTCGCTCTAACAGTCATGCACATGCTCACTCTTCAAACTCTTTTCCAAAGTGGCTGCAGTGGCATGAGAGGGTTTCAACTCCCCACCTCTTGGCCCATGGTTTAGAGCCTCCCACCCAATAAAATTGGCATTAATGTAACTGAAGGAAGGTCATGAAACCCAGTATGACTTCAACTTTTGTCACTGGAAGTTCCCGTGTGGCTCAGTGGTAACAAGCCCAACTAGTATTCATGAGAATGCAGGTTCGATCCCTGACCTCCCTCAGTGGGTTAAGGATATAGTGTTGCTGTGAACTGTCGTGTAGTTCACGAATAAGTCTCAGATCCTAAGTTTCTGTGGCTTTGGTGTAGGCCTGCAGCTACAGCTCCGATTCGACTCCTAGCCAGGGAACTTCTGTATGCCACAGGTGTGGCCCTAAAAAAAAAAAAAAGACAAACCAAACCAAGCCAAAAAAACCCCATTTTTGGCACTTCTCATGGATACCTAGATCCAAGACAAAATCAACTTGGAATCAACCATTTTTCCCCCAGGATGGAGTCACATGGTCCTAGGCGCTGTTACCATAAAGTGATAATTCAGTATCATATAATTTAGTAGTGATTGAGATTCGAATAAAAATTTGCTGTTTTTACCTACTTCTATAATTCAAGTTAAAAAAAGTCTACCTAGGAATCTTTAGTGAGATATTTAAAGATAACTTTCAAAAAGGAGTTATTAGAGAACTGTAATTGTCTGAGGACCAAAGGCAAGAGGCAACTGTTAACCCAAAGTTACATCAAAAGGTTGTAAATCACTCAGTATTGGGCAGAAAATAGTACAGAATGTTAGCATACATTTCACGGACAGAAAGCTTGTGTCAACATTACACATTCGGAAATGTCAAATACACAATTCTGATGTCCTATATCCGGGAGAATAGGAATTTTCAGCCATGGTAGACTTGAGGAAATAACAAAGAATTGGCATCATTTGAACACAACTGAATGCTCAGACAATGGAGCTTAAAAGTTTGCCATGAGTGAAAATATAGACTTTCATTAACAGTCCTTTTCCTTTGCCAAAGGAGATGTCTTGGAATTTACCTAACTCTCCTTTCCCTTTAACAAAACAAATTCTAGCTTTAGGAGAGACTTTGTAGTAATGACAATGTAATTTTATGGAATAATGATATCTTATGGTTAGTTTTATTCATGCCCTCCTTTCTCATCCAAGGGAGGTTTATAATAGATGGAATATACTTAATTTTTTAAAAAAGATAAGTATAGTTTTTACTTCATTAGGAATTTTTATAAATAAAATAATTTTAAAGTATAATATAGTTTTTAATAGTTACCTTCAGTTTACAGTTGTGATAATATATTGGCTATAGTCCCTGTGTTGTACTATACATCCTTGAGCCTATCTTTTTTTACTTTTTTATTAAAATTTTTTTTTATTTTTGCATTATAGCTAGTTTACAGATTTCTGTCAAATTTTCCAACTGCACCGTGTGGTGACCCGGTTACATGTACATATATGGATTTGCCACATGTGATTAGACATAGTTCCCTGTGCTATACAGCTGGATCTCCTTGCTTTTCCATCGCTGAAGCACTAGTTAACCCCATTCCCTTCCACCCCCTCCCACACCCCCTTGGCAACCACAAGTCTGTTTCCCAAGTTCATAATTTTCTTTTCTGTTGAAAGGTTCATTTGTGCAGTATATTAGACTCTAGTTATAAGAGGTATCATATGGCATCTGTCTTTCTCCTTCTGACTTGCTTCATTCAGTATGAGGGTCTCTAATTCCATCCATGTTGCTGCAAATGACATTATTTCATCCTTTTTTATGGCTGAATAATTTTCCATCATGTATATATACCACATCTTTCTAATGCAATCATATGTTGATGGACATTTGGGTTGTTTCCATGTCTTGACTATTGTGAATAGTGCTGCAGTGAACATGCGTGTGCAAGTGTCTTTTTCAAGGAAATTTTTGTCTGGATGTATGCCCAAGAGTGGGATTGCTGGGTCATATGGTAGTTCTATGTGTAGTTTTCTAAGGTACCTCCATACTATTTTCCATAGTGGTTGTACCAGCTTACAGTCCCACCAAGAGTGCAGGAGGGTTCCCTTTTCTCCACACCCCCTCCAGCATTTGTTGTTTGTAGACTTGTTAATGATGGCCATTCTGACTGCTCTGAGGTGGTATCTCATGATAGTTTTGATTTGCATTTCTCTAATCATCAAAGATGTTGAGCATTTTTTCCTGTGCTTGTTGGCCATCTGTTTATCTTCTTTGGAGAAATGTCTATTCAAGTCCTTTGCCCATTTTTCAGTGGGGTCCTTGAGCGTATCTTGCACCCAGTGGTTTGAACCTCTGACTCCTTCACCTTATATTGCCACCCCCCCATCATTGGTAACTACTATTTTGTTCTCTATATCTGTGAGTCTGCTTCTTTTTTGTTCTATTAACTAATTTGTTGTATTTTTCAGATCCCACATATAAGTGATATCAAACATTATTTGTCTTTCTCTGTCTGACTTATTTAACTTAGCATAGTACCCTCCAAGTCTATCCATGTTGCAAATGCAAAAATATTCTTTTTTATAGCTGAGTAGTATTCCATTGCATACACTTACCACATCTTTATCCATTTATTGTGTTGATGGACACTTATGTCGTCTTTATACCTTGGCAGTTGTAAATAATGCTACTATGAACATTTAGGTGCCTGTATCTTTTTCAAACTAGTGGGCTTTTTTGGATATATACCCAGGAGTAGAATTTCTGGGTCATATAATATTTCTATTTTCAGTTTTTTGAGAAATATCCATACTGTTTTCCACAGTGGCTGTACCAATTTACATTCCCACAAACAGTGTAGGTTGGTTCCCTTTTCTCTACATCCTTGCCAACATTTGTTATTTGCATTCTTTTTGATCACAGCCATTCTGAGAGATCTAAGGTGATATCTTATTGTGATTTAGATTTGCATTTCCCTGATGATTAACAATTGAGCACTTTTTCATATGCCTGTTGGCCATCTACATTTCCTCTTTGGAAAAATGTCTGTTAAATTCTTCTGCCCATTTTCAAATCAGTTGTTTGTTTCTTTGATGTTGAGTTGTATGAGCTGTTCATATGTTGGATATTTATCCCTTATCAGTCATATCATTTACAAATATATTTAATATATATTTAATAGATTGTTTTGTTTTGTCAGTGATTTCCTTTGCTATGCAAAAGCTTTTAAGTTTCATCAGGTCTCATTTGTTTATTTTTGGTTTTATTTTGTTTAATTTAGGAGATGGATCCAAAAAAATGTTGCTGCAATTTATGTCAGAGTGTTCTGCCTATGTTTTCCTCTAAGAGCTTTATGGGATATGGTTTTACATTTAGGCCTTTAATCCATTTTTTATTTTATTTTTCTATGTGGTGTTAGAGAATGTTCCGATGTCATTCTTTTACATGTAGTTGTCCAGTTTTCTTAGCATCCCATATTAAAGAGACTTTTTTCTCCATCATATAGTCTTGCCTTCTTTGTTGAAGGTTAATTGACAGTAAGTGTGTAGGTTTATCTCTGGACTCTATCCTGTTCCATTGTTTATAGGTCTGTTTTTATGCCAGTATCATCTCTTTTGATTACTGTAGTTTTGTAATGTAGTCTGAAACCAGGGAGCATTCTTCTGCAAGCTCTAGTCTTCTCTCTCAGAGTAGTTTTGACTGTTCAGGGTCTTTTTTTTCTTTCCATGCAAATTTTGAAATTATTTCTTTCTTGTTCTATGAAAAATACTGTTGGTTTTTTAGTAGGAGTTGCATCGAATCTGTAGGTTGCTTTGGGTAGTATGGTCATTTTATCCATATTGATTCTTCAAATCCAAGAACATGGTATATCTTTCCATTTGTTTGTGTCATCTTCAATTTCTTTTATCAGTACCTTATAGTTTTCAGAATTCAGATCTTTTGCCTCCTTAGGTAGGTATTATTCTATGTATTTTATGCTTTTGGATGTGATTAGTGGGATTGTTTCCTTAATTTCTCTTTCTGATATTTCATTGTTAGTGTATAGAAATTCAATAGATTTCTATATATTAATTTTGTATCTTGCAACTTGACCAAATTCATTAATGAGTTATAGTAGTGGCATCTTTAAAAGCAATTTCTATGTATAGTATCATGTCATTTGCAAACAGTGACAGTTTTACTTCTTCCTTTCCAGTTTGGATGCCTTTTATTTCTTTTTCTCCTTTGATCACCATGGCTAGGACTTCCAAAACTACGTTGAATAAAAGTGGCAAAAGTGGGCATCCTTTTCTTGTTTCTTGTTCCTAATCTTAGAGGACATGCTTTCAGCTTTTCAGTGTTGAGTACAACGTTAGCTGTGGTTTTGTTATGTTGAGGTATGTTCCCTCTCTGCTCACTTTCTGGAGAGTTTTTTTTTTTTTTATCATAAATGGATGTTGAATTTTATCAAAAGCGTTTTCTGCATTTATTGAGATGATCACATGTTTTTCATTCTTTAATTTATTAGTGTAGTATATCACATTAATTGATTTGTGGATATTGAAGAATGCTTGCATCCTTGGGATAAATCCCTCTTGATAATGGTGTTTGATTCTTTTAATGTATTAGTGGATTTGCTTTGCTAGAATTTCACTGAGGATGTTTGCATCTATGTTCACCAGTGATATTGGCCTATAGTTTTCTTTTTTTGTGATATCTTTGTCTGGCTTTGGTATCAGGGTAATGCTGGCCTCATAGAATGAGTTTGGAAGTGTTCCTTCTTCTGTGATTTTTGGGGGTAGTTTCAGAAGCATAGGTGTTAAGTCTTCAACACCTATGCTAGAATTCATCTGCGAAACCAACTGGTCCTGGACTTTTGTTTGTTGGGAAGCTTTAAGTTACAGGTCCAATTTCATTACTGATAATTATTGTTCATAGTTTGTATTTATTCCTGGTTCAGTCTTGGGAGATTATACCTTTCTAAGAATTTTTCCATTTCTTCTAGGCTGTCCATTTTATTTGCATATAGTTGTTTGTAGTAGTTTCTTAGGATCCTTTGTATGTCTGTGGTGTTTGTTGTAATTTCCCTTCTTTCACTTCATTATTTTAGGTCCTCTCCCCATTTTTTTCTTAATAAGTCTGGTGAAAGTTTTGTCAATTTTGTTTATTTTTTTTAAAAGAATTAACTTTTAGTTTCATTGACCTTTTCTGTTATTTTTTTAAAGTCTCATTTATTTCCGCTCTGATCTTTATGATTTCTTTCTTTCTGCTAACTTTGGATTTTGTTTGGTCTTCTTTTTCTAGTTCCTTTAGGTGTAAGGTTAGGTTATTTCTTTGAAATTTTCTTGTTCCTTGAGTGACCTTGAATTGCCATAAAATTTCCTCATAGAACTGCTTTTACTGCATCCCATAGGCTTTTGGATCTTTGTGTTTTCATTTTCATTTGTCTTTAGGTTTTTTTTTTTTTAATTTCATCTGATTTCTTCAGTGATCTGTTTGGTTGTTTAATATTGTATTGTTTAGCCTCCATGTATATGTGTTTTTTTTGCAGTTTTTTTTTTCCTGTAGTTATTTCTAGCTTCATAGCATTGTGGTCTGAAAGGATGCTTGATATGACTGCAATTACCCTAAATTTCCTGAGGCTTGTTTTGTGGCCTAGCATGTGTCTATCCTGGAAAATAAAAAGAATGTATGTGTTTTGTGTTGCTTTTAGACAGAATATTCTATATCTAATTAAGTTCATTTGGTTAAATGCATTATTTAAGGGCTGTGCTTCCTTATTGACTTTCTTTCTTTCTTCTTTTTTTTTTTTTTTTTTTGTCTTTTTGTCTCTTTAGGGCCACACCCATGGCATATGGAGATTCCCAGGCTAGGGGTCTAATTGGAGCTGTAGCCACCAGCCTACACCACAGCCACAGCAATGCATGATCCAAGCCACATTTGTGACCTACATCACGGCTCATGGCAATGCCTGATCCTTAACCCACTGAGTGAGGCCAGGGATTGAACCCATGTCTTCATGGATGTTAGTTGGGTTTGTTAACCTCTGAGCCATGATAGGAACTCCTTGACTTTCTATTTGAATGATCTGTCCATTGATGTAAGTGGGTGTTAAAGTCCCCTGCTATTTTGTATTGCTAATGGTTTCTCCTTTTGTGTCTATTAATATTTGCATAATATATTGAGGTCCTCCTATGTTGGGTGCATATATATTTACAGTTGATATATATTCTTGGATTGATCCCTTGATCTTTAGGTATTGTCCATCTTTGTCTCTTGTAATAGTCTTTTATTTTAAAGTCTGTTTTTTTCTGCTAGGTATCTCTTTGTCTATAAGTATTGCTATTCTGGCTTTATTTTGATTTCCATTTGCATGGAATATATTTTTCCATCCACCCCTTTCAGTCTGTTTGTGTCTCTAGATATGAAGTGAGTTTCTTGTAGGGAGCATATATACAAGTCTCGTATTTGTACCCATTCAGTCACTTTATATCTTTTGGTTGGCACCTTTAGTCCATTTACACTTAATTATCACTATGTATGTTCTTATTGCCATTTTGTTAACTGTTTTGGTTTTGTGTTTGTAGGTCTTTTTTTTCTTTTGTTCTTTTCTCTTGCAATTTGATGAATTTAGTGTTATGTTTGGATTCTTTTTTCCATATCTATCTATATATATCTGTGTGTATGTATACACACACACACACACACACACACACATACACATATATGACTGTTTTAAGTTGCTGATCTCTTGATTTCAAATGCATTTAAAAACCCTGCATTTGTACTCTCCTCTCCTCATAATTGCTGATTTTGATATCATATTTTACATTTGTTTTATGTATCCCTTAACTGCTTACTGTGGATATATATGATTTTACTACTTTGTTCTTGTAACCTCCCTACCAGCTTTGTGTGCAGATTATTTCCTATCTTTATTATATCTTTGCCTTTACTGGTGAGCTATTTCATTTCATAATTTTCTTGTTTCTAGTTGTGGCCTTTGATTTTTTGCCTGAACAATTTCTTTAACATTTGTTGTAAAGCTGGTTTGGTGGTGCTGAACTCTTTTAGCTTTTGCTTCTCTCTGTAAAGCCTTTGATTTCTTCATCTAATCTGAATGAGAGCCTTGCTGTGTAGAGTATTCTTAATTATGTTTTTCCCTTTTATCACTCTAAATATATCATGCTACTCCCTTCTTGCTTGCAGAGAAAATCAGCTGATAGCCTTATGGGAGTTCCCCTGTATGTTTTTTGTTGTTGTTAATTTTCCCATGCTGCTTTTGATATTCTCTATTTAATTTTTATCATTTTGATTATATTATACATTGGTATGGTTCTCTTTGCGTTCATCCGGTATGGGAGTCTCTGCACTTCATGGACTTAGGTGTCTTTCCTTTCCCAGGTTAGGGCAGTTTTCAGCTGTTATGTCTTCAGATATTTTCTCAGGCCCTTTCTCTCTGTTCTCCTTCTGGGACCCCTGTAACGCAAATATTAGTGCATTTGATGTCTCAGAAATCTCTTAAGGGAGTTCCCATCGTGGCACAGTGGAAATGAATCTGACTAGTATCCATGAGGATGCAGGTTTGATCCCTGGCCTTCCTTGGTGGGTCTGCCATCCAGCGTTGCTGTGAGCTGTGGTGTAGGTTGCAGACATGGCTCGGATCCTGTGTTGGTGTGGCTGTGGTGTAGGCTGGCAGCTACAGCTCTGATTTGATCCCTAGCCTGGGAGCATCTATATGCTGTGGGTGCGACCCTAAAGAAGAAAAAAAATGAAGTCTCTTAAACTGTCCTCATTTCTTTTCACTCTTTTTTCATTTTTCTGTTCATCAGCAGCAGTTTCCACTACTCTGTCTTCCAGCTCACTGATCTGTTCCTCTAATCATTTAGTCTACTGTTAATTCCTTCTACTGTATTTTTCATTTTGGTTATTATATTCTTCATCTCTGTTTGGTTCTTTATATTTTTTAACTTTTTGTTAAAAACTTTTAATTTCTTGTTCTGTGCATTCACTCTCCTCCTGAGTTCATCTCTATGATCATTACTCTGAATTCTTACTTGAGTAAATTGCCTATCTCCAATTGGTTCTTCTTCTGGGATTTTATCTTGTTCCTTTATCTGGAACACATTCCTCTGCCATCTCTTCTTGTATGTGTTGCTATTTTTATTTTTATGTATGTGGTAGGTTAGTTGTTTCTCAAGTTTGAAGACATGGCTGTCTGTAGGAAATGTCCTGTGTATTAAAGCAGCACACTCCCCTCTCATCTCCCAAGCTATATGCTCTAGAGATTCCTCCCAAGACAGCTGCATGAGTGTTTCTGTTGTGGCAGGGTGACTATGTATGTGGTCTAGTAGGCTTGGTTGGCTCCTAGCCCACTGGTTCCCAGGCCCTGCCTTGTGCAGTGGCTGCTGGTTGCTTGTTAGTGGGCTGACTGCAGATAGCTGACTGCAGAACCTAGGTGTCCCCAAGGCTAGTGCTGGCTCACTGCTGGGCAGAGTCAGGGTCCCAAAGAGTCCAAGGATGATGCTTGCCCACTGGCAGGTGAAGCTGGGTCCTGGGGTTAGTGCTGACCACTGGCAGGGAGAGCTGGTTCCTGGACTCTGGCTGCAGAGCCAAAGATCCCAGAGCTCATTTCAGATCATTGTGGGTGAGAGGGGGATGGTTCCTGACATAGTTGGATATGGAGTCCAGTGTGTCCTTAAATTTGTGTTGGCCTGCTAGTGGGCAAGGCTAAGGGCCACATAGGGTAGGGTCTGGCCATCTCTGAGTGGGACTTGGTCTGCAGGCCATAAGATTATAGTTTTATTGCTTCTGGGGCCTGCTTGCCGGTGGGTAAGGCTGGCCTGGAGGCTAGAGGAAGAGCTGGTACTTGCCCACTGGTGGGTGGAGCTGCATCTTGGCCCTCTGGTGGGCAAAGACATGTTGGTGTTTAGGGGCATGTCTAGAGATGGCTGTGGGCTCAGGACATGTTTAGGGAGCCTGTCTGCTGATGGGCGGGGATGTGTCCCCAGCCAGTAAGTTATTCGGCCTGAGGAATCCTAGCACTGGTGCCTGTAGGCTTTTGGGTGGAACTGGGTCTTGGCACTAATGAGCTGAGATGGCAGCCACCAGCATCAGTAGAATATTGCTGCCATCAATGTCTATGTCCTCAGAGTGAGTCACAGCCTCCTCCTCCTCTCACCTCTCCAGGAGACTCTTCAAGACCAGCAGGTAGGTCGGGCCCAGGTTCCTATCAAATTGCTGCTTTTGCCCTGGGTCCCAGTACATGTGAAATTTTGTGTATGCCTTTTAAGAGTGAAGTCTTTATCTCTCCCAGTCCTTTGGGGCTGCCAAAGTTAAGACTTGCTATCCTTCACAACCCCTTGTGAAACTCTGGAGGCTTGATTTTCTCAATGCAGAGCTCCTGGGCTTGGGAGCCTAATGTGGGGCTCAGAACTCTTATTCCTATTGGAGAACCTATGCGATAGAATTATTTTCCAGTCTGTAGTCGCCAACCTGGGAGTATGGGACTTGTGTTATAAGTCTGCCTTCCTGCCTGTCTCACTGTGGTCCCGTCTTTATGCTTTTAGTTGTAGAAGATCTTTTCTGGTAGGCCCCATTCTTTCTTACTGATGACTGTTATGCGGATAGTTGTGATTTTGGTGTGCTCATGAGAGTTGTTGAGCTCAGGATCTTTCTACTCCACCATCTTGGCTGCTCTATGCAATATATTTAAATTTTAAGTTAAAGATAAGAAAAACACTGAGATTATAAGTTAACATTGATCTTGTGGTATTCTGTCAGACGCTGTACTGTGACAAAACTAGCCCTTAATTACGTTACTCTTCACATTGTCTCTCAAAATGTTTTCTAATTTTTAGTTTTATAAGCTGTCTTGTCATGCAGAATCTGAATTTGTTAACACAGGCTACAAGATTTCAAATTTCTGAAGAATGTCCTAGAAATAACACAATGTGTATGTTTCCTAGAAGCATATTTTTATATAGTTATATGAATAAAAGCTCAAACTTTAAATATACTCATGGAACATTGGTCCAAATAAAACAACATGTTCTGGTACTTACTGATCTTGCTGTTTTTTAAGAGGGAAAAAAATCCACCACTTTGACAAAATGAATGGATTATTAATGCCAGGATTTATCACCTAAGGTGTGAAAAGAATTGTATTTTGGGGCTATAAGCACAGGCTTCTTGAGACACTTTCCTCTTAAATTTCAGTGGAGGGTGCCATTTTTCTAACCTCATTTTCCTGTGTGAGCCCTAAGATATGCCCTCTTCATTTTACACCAAACCTATTAGGCTTGTTTCCAATTCCAAACCCACGTTTTGCTAATGTTAATCATCTTGCCTGAGCCACTTTGTCATAAATCTATATTGTTCTTCTTCCTTTTTTTCTTTGTTTTGTTTGTTTCTTTCTTTTTATGGTCATACCTGCGGCATTTGGAAGTTCCCAGGCTAGCAGTCAAATTGGAGCTACAGTTGCTGGCCTATGCCACGGCCACAGCAACACCAGATCTGAGCTTTGTCTGCAGCCTACACTGCAGCTCATGGCAACGCTGGATGCTTACCCACTGAATGAGGCCAGGATCAAACCCGCATCCTAATGGACACTAGTTGGGTTCCTAACCTGCTGAGCCATAACAATAACTCCTCCACATTGTTTTTGAGAATCAGCCTACCTCATGAGGCCTTCCACTCCTGCTTCTGCCTTGCTTGCCTTCATCTTCCTCTCACTCCTAAACATTTAATATCCATGTACCTCTGTGGTGCTCTGTCTCATCTTCCTAGTGGAGTTATAAAACTTATAGATGGCAAGGGCGAGCCTTACACTTCTTCTGATTTCCCTCGGTTATCTAGTGCAATGTAATTTACAGTGAAAGTGATCAAAAACTTTTTGAATGACGATCCTTTTTTTTTTTTTTTTTTTTTGGCTGTGCCCATGGTATGTGGAATTTCCTGGGCCAGGGATCCAACTTGTGCCACAGCAGTGACCTAAATTAAATCACTGCAGTGACAACACCAGATCCATAACCTACGGCGCCACCAAGGAACTCCCTGAATGAAGATCCCATTTTTATAAAACTTGCATATCTGTAAATATTAGGACAAATATGCTTAGTGGAAATTTTCTGCTTTTTCTTCTTCTTCTTTTATTTTCTTCATTTTTGGCCACCCTGCGACATATGGAGTTTCTGGGCCTGGGATCAGATCCGAGCCACAGTTTTGACCCAAGCCAAAGCTGTGGCAACACCAGATCCTTAATCCACTGTGCTGGGCCAGGGATTGAACTTGCATCCCAGCACTCCCAAGACTCCACTGATCCTGTTGTGCCACAGCGGAACTCCTAGACTTTTTATTTATAAGAATGTGCAGGAAGATATTTTATCATTTTGGATCACAAACTGTGAAGGATGGTTAGTAAGGTGAAGTTTTTGGAAATAAAATGTATGGTACAGCTATGTTTTCTATATTTTGTGGCCATAGACTATACTCCTAAACTTAATCTTTGGCCTAAATCGGATCAAGTAGGGTATAGATAGTTAAGATAATCAACTTGAAATTATGCATACTCACGTGTTTATTCTGTTTCACTTAAAAGAAACAAATGCGGAGTTCCCGTCGTGGCGCAGTGGCTAACGAATCCGACTAGGAACCATGAGGTTGCGGGTTCGATCCCTGCCCTTGCTCAGTGGGTTAACGATCCGGCGTTGCCGTGAGCTGTGGTGTAGGTTGCAGACGCGGCTCGGATCCTGTGTTGCTGTGGCTGCGGCGCAGGCCAGTGGCCACAGCTCCGATTAGACCCCTAGCCTGGGAACCTCCACATGCCGCAGGTGCAGCCATAAACCCGCGGCCATAAAATGACAAAAGGCAAAAAAAAAAAAAATAAAAAAAAAAAAAATAAAAGAAACAAATGCCAGCTAACTTTACGAAATAATTTACTAGGTTAGCTCATAGCATGAAATGGAAGGCTGGAGAAACCAGGCTTGGGTATCCCTAGGAATCCGAGGTTGTAGGATCTGAGGGTGGGTTTTTCTAATGCATTACCACTGGGATCAATAAACTCCAGATATTTTTCTTTTTTAAAGCCTTTCACTTGAGATTCAGGATCCTGGGAGAGAGGTCCTACTGGCCTTGCTTGTATTCGGTTCTCCTCTGGGTCAAAATCAGGGAACCTTGATTAACAGCCCATCAACCATCTACCCATGAGGAAGGCCCAAGTGTCCTAAAGGAAACTGGGTAACATTGCAAAAGGGAGGAAGTGAAGACTAGTTTATTTGTGAAATTACCTTACAGAATATAGAATATCAGAGAAATAGCAGAAACATAAGAGAGACCTCTAAGGGGTAGTGGAAACTTGGGGAGAAATGTGTTGCTCTGACAGAAAACAAGAAATCACTAAGTGGTATTTTTTACCATGTTCTATTGAGACTACATGTACCTCAAACAATGAGCCAGTGAAAAAGGTCAGAAGCTGTTAGCCAGCTCTTTATAAAAACTCATCTTTCTAGTCCAAGTTGATGTATATGGGAGCTTTGTATTTCAAAGTTTTTCTCTCCCAAGTATTTACTGTGAAAAGAATTTCTCTGGCTCCTGTCCAATGTGTTGAAATGTCACCCAAGGCAAGACAAAGCAAAACAAGGCAAGACAAAAGTATTTGGTGTATAAAGGCATTTCTATCTACTTCAGTTTGAAAACTGGCAAGGGAGATACATGTCACTCTTTTCCTCCCCTTCCTCGGCCCTGCAGAAAATACTGGCTTTATTTATGATTGTGATGCTTTGCCTTGGTAACTGTGTACTTTTCCTGGAGTGCTGTAACCTGAAGGTTTAAGTGAAGGACAATCTCTTATGCATTTGTTTTTATACAACCTTTTAGTATCAAGAGGTGTTTAGCTATTGCTGTCATATATTACCTATTTTAGGGAATGAAGGCTATCTTTTCTTTTTGTACACCTATAATTGTAATAAAATTCATTAAGCAATGGGAAAAAAAAGAAAAATATTCTGAATGGGAATTCCAAAGTACTACTAAATTGTCAGTGGGAGAAACAGAATTATGTTATTTACTTTTATAATGGAGTAGGTACTGGAGAGAGGAAACTTCTGATGAAGGGGTGTATCTGAGGACATCAAAAGATTTTAATATTTGGAGGTGGGAGTATTCTGTCTGCTAACAAAATCAGGTGGACTGAGAGAAGTGGATTTTAGATTCTGCAGTTTTGTGCATAAACAGTAACATCTTTCAGTTTTCAGTTATGACATATTGAAAGTTAATTTGTACAAAAGCCTGTGGCAGGTAGGGACGTGACTTTTGCCCAGTGCTATGAAATTACAGTGAAGAAATTCACTGAAGCCAGGTAAATTAATGAGTATAACTAGGACTCTCTCACGCTAGCCAAATGCCTCGCCGTCTAATTATAGATGTGCATGAACGGATGAATGATATTCCTACTGTATACTTATTATCTGATGAAACCACAGCCAAGGGGGTGGTTTGGCGAAGTCTGCAGGCAAAGAAGACTCTGCTGAACCTGACTGTAAACCTGGCATGGTGAAGAGAGATTGAAGGTGAGGATTGAGTAGAAGGCCCTATTGGGGCAGGAAGTTCAGGCCTTGAACCTCCAAATCTATTGCCATGTAAACTGTTTTAAAACTTAGAATGTTTTCAAATTCTTTTCCAATATCACTTGGACACTAAAACCTAGTCAAAATTAGGAGCAAAATTAGATCTTGGGAGTTCCCACTGTGGCACAGCTAGTTAAGATCTGACATTGTCTCTGTAGTGGCGTGGCTTTGATCCCTAGCCTGGCACAGTGGGTTAAAGGGTCCAGTGTTGCTGCGGCTATGGTGTAGGTTGCAGCCTCAGCGCAGATTCAGTCTCTGGCCCAGGAACTTCCATATGCCATGGGTGGGCACCCCTCCCCCCCAAAAATAAATCTCATTTATGAATTTAAACCTCACCCCACAAGGACTGACATAATCAAAATAGTACCATGTTCTAAGAAAGATTTAGTCCACTAATTTAATGATGTGTCAAATATGGATTTTATTACATTATAAATTAATAGAAAATCAGAATCATCTTCCTATGCACTGGAAATGCATTTGAGAAAAACATAATATTCTTTATAATAACACTCAAAAGTAAAAACCTTTTCCCCTAACTTTGTGAAATCTATCTAAGTCTCAGAGGTAGCACCGTGGCACTTGAAGGCATTCCCATTAAAGTTAGGAACTAGACAAGGAGGGGTACTTTTATTATTTAACATTATTCTAGATGCCTTGTTCCATGCAAAGACAAAAGAAGGAAGCTAGAAGCATAAAAATCCAAATAAGGGGGTAAAACTATCACTGTTTGTAGTTGTATAACTGTGTTGTGCTATGTATTGTGTATACCCAAGAAAATCATCCAAAAACCTACTGCAATCAACAGCTCTTATACCAAGGTGGTGGAATCCAAATTAACATACATGTATCAATAGCTTTTACATGAACAGAAGACGAATCAAAGAAACAAACTAAATTATAATATTAGCAAAAAGGATAAGATATCTAAAAGTAAAATGAAAAATGGGAAAAGATTTAAACTCTAAGAAAGCAAAGGTAGACTTGAACACATGGAACAATGTGAAATGGAAGGTAGAAAAATGCAGCATCATAAAATAAATGTTTTTCCTAAATCGACTTCTAATTTAATTTGTGCTAATGAACACCAGAAGATTTCATTTGTTTGTTTTCTTTTTTGGCTGCCCTTTGGCATATGGAGTTCTTAGGCCAGGGATCCAAGCTGCAGTTGCGACCTGTGCCACAGCTGCAGCAAGGCTGGATCCTCAACTCACTGCACCAAGCTGGGGATAGAATGCGCGTCCCTGCCACTGCAGAAGAGCCAGGAAAACTATTGAAAAGTTGTATAATGATGGAGAGAGAGAGGGAGCTATTCTCACTGGAACTTAAAATGTATTAAAAAGGCTTAAAAAAAAACCCTTAGTAGTTAAACTAATGTGGTAATGTGAGTGAATAGACAGATCAATGGAACAGAAAAGAAAATCAAACACATGTACTCAAGAATTAGATAGAGGGAATTCACACTGTAGTGCAGCAGAAATGAATCTAACTAGGAACCATGAGGTTTTGGGTTCGATCCCTGGCCTTGCTTAGTGGGTCAAGGATCCGGCATTGCCATGAGCTGTGGTGTATGCAGCTTGGATCTGGTGTTGCTGTGACTGTGGTGTAGGCCAGCAGCTGTAGCTCCAATTTTACCCGTGGTCTGAGAACCTCGGGTGTGGACCTAAAAAGCGCCCCCCCCCAAAAAAAGGGAACTAGATAGGAATTACAAATGGTTTCTCACCTATGAAATGACACACATCATTCAGAAAATGCTGAGAGATGCAATTAAAACTATAATGAGATACTACTTTGAAGTCAACAGACTGGCAAAAATCCAAAAGTTTCACAACACAGCCACAGTTGCTGAGTGTCATGTAAATCAACTTAATCCCTTAAACTCAATTTGCTAATACTAATTATAGTATTAATTAATGTACATGTCTTATTGACTCAGCAATCCCTGAAATAAACATAAATGCAGAAAGACATATGTGTATGAAAGGTCATTCACTGCAGTGTTGTTTTTTATTGGAAAGCCATAGGGACTGGTTAAAGAACTAAGAATTACTGGAACACAATGTAGCAGAAAGAAAGGAATGAGGAAGTTTATTATGCATTGATGTGAAAGGTCTTCAAGGTATTTGTCAAGTGAATACAAAATGCAAGACACATACCAGTGTATGTTACATGCTATGTTTTTGTGTAAAAAATTAAAAGAAGTCTTCATTTGAGTTGGCTTATGTATTCATAAATTAATTTTAGAAGGATATAAAAGAAATAAGAGTTGGTTATCTGTGGAGGGTATCATATTTAGGTGGAAACTAGATTGATGGAAATTGTCCTTTTTTTTTTTTTGTCTTTTTAGGGCCACACCCTGTGGCATATGGAGGTTCCCAGGGTAAGGGTCCAGTCAGAGCTGTAGCCGCTGGCCTACACCACAGCCACAGTAACACAGGGTCTGAGTCACGTCTGCAACCTACACCACAGCTCATGGCAACACTGGATCCTTAACCCACTGAGCAAGGCCAGGGACTTACCCAAGTCCCCATGGATGCGAGTTGGGTTCATTAACCACTGGGCCACAACAGGAACTCCAGTCCTTTTTTTTTTTTTAAGTTTTTAACCATGTGAATGTTTTTCCTATTCAATAAGGAAAGCAAAGAAGTATACAGCCATATTTTTTTTTTTTTAAGTTATTTTAAAGACCAAGAATGCTATCTGCTCTCTGTGTTAATAGGGAAGCATTTCCAAGAATATTGAATAAAACAAGGTATGGAATAAAATGTATATTATCCACTTTTTGGTGAAAAAAGGAAATTTGACTCTTTGCTTGGTTTTGCCTACATATTCATAAGGAAACTCTGGAAGTATACTCAAGTTGGTGAACATTGTGATAGGCTGCTAGTTCTCCTCGAGGACCCCTTGAGGAATGAAAGATTCTTTGCCCAGCAGCTGAAGGGCTGCTGACAGATGGCCTTCAGTGTAATGATTGACTGTTTTCAAGAAAGTCACCTCTCCTAAGATCATTCGCCCTTCCTGGGTGGCCTGTATTCAATGATTAATCAACTGGGGGATGTGAAGGGCCAGCTCCCCATGCCACCTCCCCATTCAGGGCAACTCTGAAAGATCAGCCCAGCTTTAGAAATCCCCTTCCTTAACCCAACATGACTGCTTACCTCTCCTACTGCTGTCTGTTCTCTTCCTTAGAAAGAGAGCACTTTTAATAAACCTCCTCTTGCTAAGAGTGTGCTTCCTGCGGAACTTAGTATATGACAAGAAACCACGCAGCCTATGGGTGTGGGTGAGAACCTGGTGCATGGGGGACAAGTTTGGGAAAGAGACTCTTTACTCTGTGCTTTTTTATAATTAAAAAACATTTTTTGGAAACGTGGATATATTACTTATTAATTTTAATGTTAACTTTATGTCTGTGATATTTTATCCTTTTCCTGACCTTGTATATTTATTTTTAATCCAAAATACTGTGTCTTGAAGTTCCCTGGTGGCCCAGTCAGGTTAAGGATCCTGCATTGTCACTGCAACAGCTCAGGTCACTGCTGTTGTGAGGGTTTGATTCCTGGCCTGGGAACTTCTGCATTCTGCAGGCTCAGCCAAAAAAAAAAAAAAAAAAAGGGAAAATACTGTGCCTCCCCACTCTCTAAATACGCTTTTCTTATGTTTTTGTTTTTTGCTTAGGACCTCCAGAGGAACACTTCCTTGATCTCACATTACGATGGAATATAAAAAGTCCCCTGATGGAGGCTGGGGCTGGGTGATTGTGTTCGTCTCCTTCTGTACTCAGTTTTTGTGTTATGGATCTCCGTTAGCTGTTGGCGTCTTGTATGTAGAATGGCTGGATGCCTTTGGTGAAGGGAAAGGAAAAACAGCCTGGGTTGGATCCCTTGCAAGTGGAGTTGGCTTGCTTGCAAGTAAGTGGATGAATTTCTTCTTCCCTTCATTCCTTAGGCATTTAATTATGTTTGCTGCATCATTAACATTGTGCAAGACATAGGAGGCTCTTCGTTTTTAGAAGTATAACCCAGACTGCAACTCTGGAAGGATACTTCATTGAGGTTATCATCCGATCTCTCAGTATAATAAATCTGTGTGAAAATATAGGAATTTCAGGGGATATTCATTCATTCATTCATTCATTTCTTTATTCATTTATTTGCTGTTTATTTATTATGTGCCAGGCAGTGTGCTCCCTGCAGGGTATGAAAGGTTGAACAGCAAACACATCATTTCTGCCTTTAAGAGGCTCATAGTCTAATGAGACACACTTATGTCATGAGTAAGAAAGATACAGATGTGAAAGGGCAGTGATCCTGGTAAGTCCGATGAGTGTTGGTGACCAAAGGACCAAATGTTCAGCAGTCCTGGGAACAGTTCCTCTGTGATTCATGATTACTCCTCTCTGATTCAGATACACCTTGATCAAATTGTATGTCTGACATTTGTGTCACCTTCATAAGAAAAACTTGATACAGCAAAGGGTAGTCCCATCTCACGGTGGTAATGCCATTAAGGATTTAAATACAGTGTAAGATGTATGTGATGTGTTCTGTGACCTTCGTATAATGTCTCCAGAAGTAATATTCTTGATACACATTTATCAAGTATGGTACAATAATGATTCTTATTATTGTCAGAGAACACAGTATAGGGTTTTTTTTTTTTAAGGGTTAAAAACATATGTACTTCAGTTTCTGGAGGCATGGTTTAAACTCTGCAGTAATATTTACTGATCATCTTGGAACTAGTTAAGAACAGACCTGCTAAGGAGTTTCCTGGTGGCCTAGTAATTAAGGATTTGGCATTGTCACTACTGTGGGTTGGGTTCAATCCCTGGCCCCGGGAACTTCTGCATGCTTTGGTCACAGCCAAAAAAACCCCCCAAAATACAACGAAAAAGCAGATGTACTAAGACATGGCCCTGGAGTTTCTTCCTACACTGTGAACTTGACATGATTCGTTGAGCAAATCATAGTCTGTATTCTTATGGAGGAAAAAAGGACTTTGAATGTGGTGATTTATAAGGTATTTTTCAGCTCTAGCATGATATCCAAACAAAATGCTTTGACCATCCCTTCTTTTGAAAATGTTATCTTTCCTGATCACTAAGAGGGAATTTTTAAAAACAAAACAAAACAAAACAAAACAAAACAAAACAAAAACAAAACAAAAATGGTTGCTTCCAGTTGATGTATTACCTTGTTGAATTAAAAACAAGACTTGAAAAACAATGCTGGATGATCTGGCCATGTCAGATAAGATAACCAAGCATAACTAAACAAATGAAAATAACACTGTCATTATAAGCTTAAGAAAAACAGGAAGCGTTTGCCAAGATTTGTTTGAAAGAGTTTTACAAACTGTGGATTATTTGTAAAGTTGTCAATGTACAAGTGGATGATGGTTGATATGTTTGAGAGTATAATGCTTAGAAAATTATCTGGTGAGAAGAGAAGAGAATTTTTTTGTTTTTGGCCATGCTCTTGGCATATAGAAATTCCTGGCTAGGGATTAAACCCACGCCACAACAGTGACAGTGCCAGATCCTTAATCCACTGAGCCACAAGGGAACTCTCAAGAAGAGAATTTTTTTTAAAAGATCTTTAAAATTATAGTTGATTTACAATGTTCTGTCAATTTTTGCTATACAATAAAGTGATCCAGTCATATATATATATAATTGTATATCTGTGTGTATGTGTATATATATGTATATATACACACACACACACACACACACACATATATATATACACATTTTCTTTTTCTCACCGTATCCTCCATCATGTTCCATCACAAGTGACTAGATAAAGTTTCCTGTGCTATACAACAGGTCTCATTGCTTATCCACTACAAATACAATAGTTTGCATCTACTAACCCCAAATTCCCAGTCCATCCCACCCACCCAACCCCCCCCCACCAGCAACCACAAATCTGTTCTCCATGTCCATGAGTTTGTTTCTTTTCTGTAGATAGGTTCATTTGTGCCATATATTAGATTCCACATATAACTGATATAATATGGTATTTGTCTTTTCCCTTTCTGACATCACTTAGAATTAGAATCTCTAGTTGCGTCCATGTTGCTGCAAATGGCATTATTTTGTTCTTTTTTATGGCTGAGTAGTATTCCTATATATATACGTATACGTATATGTATACGTATATGTATATATACACACATCTTCTTAATCCATTCATCTTTTGATGGGTGTTTAGGTTCTTCCTATGTCTTGGCTATTGTGAATACTGCTGCAATGAACATAGGGGTGCATGTATCTTTTTTAGTAAACATTTGTCTGGATATATATGCCCAGGAGGGTGTTTCTGGATCATATGGTAGTTCTATTATTTAGTTTTCTGAGGTACCTCCACACTGTTTTCCACAGTGGTTATACCAATTTACATTCCCACCAATAGTGCAGGAGGGTTCCCTTTTCTCCACCTTCTCCAGCATTTGTTGACTTGTTAATGACGGTCATTCTGACTGGTGTGAGGTGGTACCTCATTTTTGATGACTTAAAAGTCATCATTTCTATTAACAAATACAAAGTTAAACATAAATGCAATTACCTTGCATTTTGAAGGGTAATTGAAATGTTAACCTCCATTAGCACATACCTGGAAAATAAAGTTCTTTGACATCTGTACAGCTAGGACTTGAGGGTTCAGGAAAGCTGAGATTTTTTTAGGGATGGGTGGGGCACTGGTGGTTAGAGCTGCGGCTGGCGCTCTAAAAACTGAACTGCCACTTTTCTCTTTCTCTAAGTCCCTAGGTGGATTACCAGTTTGTCTCAGGGGCCACAAGCAGTTCCCTTCACTTCTAGACAGGGCCAGCTGCATAATTTGCAAGCCCAGGTGCAAAATGAAAATGCAAGGTGTCCTATTGAAAGAATTGAGTTTCATAGTTCCCGTTGTGGCTCAGCGGGTTAAGAACCTGACGTGGTGTCTGTGAGGATGTAGGTTTGATCCCTGACTTCACTCAGTGGGTTAAGGATCCAGTGTTGCTATGGCTGTGGCACAGGCTGGTGGCTGCGGTCTGATTTGACCCCTAGCCTGGGAACTTCCATATGCCACAGGTTCAGCCATTAAAGGGAAAAAATTTATTAAGAATTTCAGCATCTGTGGAGCAGCAGACCAAGTGCATGGCCCCTCTCAGAACTGAGCCCTGTGCAGCTGCATTGGTCGTGTGCCCATGAGTCAGCCCTTCTTTTCAGGCTGGAGAGAGAGTATCACAACCAAGGTCCGGAGAGAATGTTGGGCCAAAGTCAGATCTAATCCAAGTCCAGGGTTTCCTGCCATGTAGCTGATGGACCCCATACAAATCACTTATCTTCAGTGTCTTCAGCTAGATGAGGAGACACTTGGACCAGCTTATCAAAGCTTTTGAAGCTAAGCATAGAATATGGAGACCAAAGGGTTCCAGAACAAGGAAGCTCTGAGAAGACCTACTACTTTTGAGTGAGTGTGTGTGTGTGTGTGTGTGTGTGTGTGTGCGAGTGCACTTTAGTTAGTGTCCACTGAACATATGTGATGTTGACCTTCCTTGGCTCTTCTTTTAAAAATTTTTTTATTATAGTTGATTTACAGTGTTTTGTCAATTCTCCCTTGGCTCTTTAAAGTGTAAATGAAGGGACCAATACTGAAAGCTGTGATGACACAGCATTAGCAAGAAGTGTCTATGGCGTGTGAACACATTCATCTACCTTGTTGACAATTTTGTTCTGCAGAGAAAGAACGGATCAGTACTACCTTGGAAAAAAGAAAAGTAGATCTCATATGGTTATCAGTGACTCAACTGAGGAGATTATTAGAATCCTCTAATAATCTATTAGAAAAAGTTTCAGTGTATAAATGCCTGGATTTGACCCTTAGTCTGATTCAGTTAGTCTACAATGGGGCCTACATCCATGAATTTTTTTTAAGCCTCCAAGGTGATTTTCAGTTGGGAATCACCGCTAGCTTCAGCCCTCTCTACTTAAGATTTCAACCTTGCACTTTTTAGATAATTCTCCAATGTACTTATTTTTTTTTCTTTTTTGGCTGCTCCAAGGCATAAGGAGTTCCCGGGCCAAGGTTCAGGTCCGAGTCTCAGTTGTAACTTACACCACACTTACATCCTTTAAACCCACTGTGCCAGGCCAGGGATTGGACCTGTGTCTTGGTGCTGCAGAAACGCCGCCGATCCTGTTGTGCCACAATGGGAACTCCTGGCTTCAATTTATTTTTAAAAGGAACTACTATAGGTTTCTCTTGGAATGTATCACTGCTTATTCCATGTAAATTATGACAAATAAGTTGTATCTAGTGGCTCCAGTTAATGGTGAAAAAACACAGGAATGAACATATTTACATCATTTCTGGTAAAAATTAATTTATATATATTTATATGTGTGTATATACATATTTATATATAATTATAGATATGTATATAAACACAAATATATACATATATTTGTATATATATATACTTATGTGTGTTTAATCTGATAAAAGATGGGCTCGTGTGTGTGTATATACGTATACGTGTGTGTGTGTGTATATATATATAAATAAAACACACACACGTGTATGTACAGTTGCTCTTAAATTCGGGAGTATATGTAAATTACTTGAGCTTGTCTAAAAAGTCAGTTTCCTACTCATCACAGCAGTGAGGTGGGAATGGAGAGGGGTACCAGGAATCTTCATTTTAACTAGCCCCTCCCCACTATGATTCTGATTCAGGCAAGCCCATATTATATCTGAGAAACACAAGTTATTTTCTTTACCCAGATTTGTCTAGACAAGGCCTGGTAAGTGTCCTCCTTGACCAGTTCTGTGACCCAACCTCTGGAGATTTATAATTGCAGAGCAAGCACCACAGAATAAATGTATTTGCCAAGCAACACACAAATTCTACTTTTCCCGTCTGTCCCTTTAGTTCGGGAAGTGCGCTTTGTGTGTCTGGCTCAATACCAGCCACCTTCACTGGTCTTGGCTGATCCTCATAATACTCTAAAGTAGGCATTACTGTCCTTGAGGTTTAGTGACCTGCCCAAAATGAAGCACATTGTTTAAGAGGAAGAATGACACCAAGGTCTGGTTTTTCTAATCTGTTAGTCGTTTCTTCATCTCTCTCTCTCTCTCTCTCTTTTTTTTTTAAATGGCTGCTCCCATAGCATATGGAAGTTCCTGGGCTAGGGACTGAATCTGAGCTGCAGCTGTAACGTACACGGCAGCTGTGGCAATACTGGATCCCTTAACCCACTGTGCCAGGGCGGGTCAAACCCACACCTCTGCAGCAACCTGAGCCCCTGCAGTTAGATTCTTTTTTTTTTTTTGTCTTTTTGCCTTTATATAGAGCTGCACCCGGCGGCATATGGAGGTTCCCAGGCTAGGGGTCTAACAGGAGCTGTAGCTGCCGGCCTACACCACAGCCATAGCAACACGGGGTCCGAGCCGCTTCTGCAACCTATACCGCAGCTCACGGCAATGCTGGATCCTTAACCCACTGAGCAAGGCCAGGGATCGAACCTGCAACCTCATGGTTCTTAGTCAGATTCATTAACCACTGAGCCATGAAGGGAACTCCTGCAGTTCGATTCTTAACCCACTGAGCCACAGCGGGAATTCCTGTTTGTCCGTCTTTAGACTAGAGATAATAAAGGTAATTACCTTATATGATTGTCATGTAGAATAGTTGAGATGGTGTTTGGCATCTGGTAGGTACTCAACCAATATTAATTATTGGAGAACAAGAATCATCCACCAATAAAATTACTCTCCCAAGCAATTCCAGCCAAACTGTGGAACCTGCAAGAGAAAGAGACTCCTCAGCATGAAAGACAGAGACATTTCCAGAAAAAGAGGCAGGAGGGAGAGCTGGAACTCTGCAGGAGGGAGAGCTGGAACTCTGTCAAGATTGTATCCATGCATCGGGAATTTAAAGGTCCACACTTGGCCTTTAACAAACCTATGCTTGTGCAGTAGCTCAGAGTAGACATGGAATTGTGAAAAGACATGCAGTTTTTAACTTTACACTCTCTATAATCTTCATTCCTTCTCTCTGAAACTTGAGTAATTGAGAAAATGCTAGGAAGCAGACCTCACATCTGAATTATTTTTTCCTTGATGAATAATGCTGAGTATCAAGGATTCTGCCTCTCTGGGTTATACACCGTCATTAACTACTTGTAGACAGCCTCCTCTCCTCTATGGTGTGTCGGTCAAGATTAAAGACATCATTTGAGCTACAAGAGCTTTGTAGCCTTAGGGGAGAGAAAGGAAACAATAGAGTAGTGGTACTTTGAGACGTCACCACAAATACCAAGAATAGCAAGAACCAAGAGAGTCACTGGAGTTTTATAGAGTTAGGCTGTGAAGTGGGCCAGTGGCTGTGCAAGGTGGTTGGGCCAGGAGAGGGCGGTCCAGTCAGAGTCCCTGTATGCAAAGTCTGGGCTGCAGGTGATGTGTTCTAATACAGCAAATTTGGCTGGAGAAGGAAGGATCGTGTTGGGATTGGGTTGGGAGTCAGTGTCATCTTTGAGAAGCTGCTTTCCACAGTTATTCAAACACTAGTGGAGGTGTTCCTGTGAAAGTATTTTGTTGATGTGTTCCAAGGCCATAATCAGTTGACTTAAAGTAAGCGAGATTATCCTAAATAATCTAGGTGGATCTGATCCAACTCATTGAAAGGCTTTAGGAACAGAAAGGAGCTTTTCCAGAAGAAGAAATTCTGCCTGTGGGCTGTGCCAGAGAGTTCCAACCTGCCCTTCCTTGACAGCCTGTCCTGTGGATGTGTATTCGCCTAGCCAGGCCCCACAACCACATAAGCCCATTCCTTGCAATACATCTGTTAATGTATGTTTTCTTCTGGTTCTGTTTCTCTGGTTGAAACCTGAAGGATACAGAAGGAATGGGAGGTAACTGAACTAGAGAGCAATCATGGCCTTGCATTGTGTTAAGTTGAGAGAACATTCTTTGGTAGATGTCTTTCTTCAAATTCGAGGAGAAGGGTAGGGCCATTTTTCAGACAACAGAATTGCTGATACAACAGGGAGATCTTTTGTTCTGTAGTTGTATACTCAAAATAGATTTAATAGTCCCCTCTAATGAGTCAGTACCTCTACCCCCAGGTTAATATAGTGAGTCAGTATAGCCAACAGGCTTGCTGCATAAATTGTGATGCTGGCAGAGCTGGGCTTGGGCATATCTGTACAATTTTACCCCCAAGCCCTGTTTCTGCCTCCTATAAGGATTCTGTTAACCTGGGCCAATTCCCAGTGTGCTGGGCAGGTCTAAGGTTGGTATGAGTAATGACAGGTTTTGCTGACTTGAAGAAGGCAAATATACATAATACCACCAAACCAACCAACAAGCAAGGTGATACTTGAGAGCAGGGATTTGAGTGGGTGTGACTCCTTAATGCCTTTCTCTTCCCCAGGAAGATGGACTTAAAATTCCTGCTCTCAGCGGGAGTAATCAGTGAGAAACTTGGAGGCTTGTTGGGCTCCCTGCCTTGTAAGTGGAGAGGTAGGACTCCCTCTACACATACGAGTTTCCTTGCACAGCTGCAAGCACACAACCTGGTTACTGCAAAAATTTCTTTCTTTTTTCCCTTTTTTTTTTTGCCTTTTTGTCATTTTAGGGCCGTACCCGTGGCATGTGGAGGTTCCCAGGCTAGGGATCTAATTGGAGCTATAGCTGCCGGCGTATACTAGCCACAGCAACGCAGGATCCAAGCCCTGTCTGCGACCTACACCACAGCTCACGGCAACGCAGGATCCTTAACCCACTGAGCAAGGCCAGGGATCGAACCCGCAACCTCATGGTTCCTAGTCGGATTCGTTAACCGCTGCACCACGACGGGAACTCACTGCTATAATTTACTTCTCACTGCACTATCAGCCTACTTCTGGCAGCAGGCCTGGGCCATACTACTGCTTTGGGGACTCTTTGAAACTTTTTGGGGAGAGAGAAATGCAAGGAAGTCAATTTATTTCCCAGAGGGAATAATTTCTTTCCTAACTGGCTTATAAAAATCACACATTGGAAAAACCACATTATGATACTATTCCCTCCACTTAGAATGTATTTTCATCCCTTTTGTCAATATAACCATTCTTCACAGCCCAGTTCAAGACTCATGGTGATTGCCCTTCTCTGAGATCCCCAAATTCATGATCTGAACTTTGGTTTTGGTGCTTAGTACTCTTGGCCTTAGGTTTTGATATGTGTTTGTTTTGCCTTTTGGTTTAGGTTCTGGACTGTATGTGTTCTCTGTGTCCTCTTCTATGGTGATGTGAGATTCCAGTGCTGTGTGGTCTAGTGCAGTAGACACTAGCCACATGTAGCTATCAGACACTTGAAATGTGGCTGGTTCAAGATGAAATGTGCTATAAGTATAACAAATACATACTGGATCTCAGAGATTTAGTACAAAATGAAGGCATGTACGATATCTCTTTAATATTGAAGTGTTGAAATGATACTGTTTCTGCTATATTTGGTTAGATAAAATGTATTATTGAAATTAATTTACCTCTTCTTATTTTTCTAATGTAGCTACTGGAAAGTTTAAAATTCCACGTGTGGCTCCTTACCTGTCTATTTTGCAGCAGTGCTGCTTGAGAGGATGCTTGGGTAAATAGTGAAAGAATGACAGTGGTCAGATATTTACTTTTTTGTTTGATTAATGCATACCTAAATTTACATCTTTAGCAAACTTTTAAATTTTAAGAAGTGTCTTCTTGCTCCATGCTGCTTTCAACAGCCAGCAAAAATTTAACTGTCTCTTCCCTCATTTCCCTGAAGAGCTAGAGGAAACAATTTCATTACTTATTTGTAGCTCATTCTGCCTTTCTTAGAACAGCTCATCCTTCTCATGTTCTAATGCACCCTTGATCATAGCTAAACCCCTTTTTTGGGTAGTTTTCAGTTTAGTTGCCCTCATTTTTATTCCCCTCATTGGCTGAGCATTACATTCATCAGTCTGATTTGCAGATGACTATTAACAAATTACTTTATATTTTTGTTTCATTTAGTATTTAAGAGGTTATAGGGCCAGTTCCCGTCGTGGTGCAGTGGAAATGAATCCGACTATTATCCATGAGGATGTGGGTTTGATCCCTGGCCCTGCTCAGTGGGTTAAGGATCCAGTGTTGTCATAAGCTGTGGTGTAACTCTCAGATGCAGCTCAGATCCCGCATTGCTGTGGCTGTGGTGTAGGATGGCAGCTATAGCTCCGATTTGAATCCTAGCCTGGGAACTTACATATGCCACAGGTGCGGCCCTAAAAGCAAATAAATGACTAAATGAATGAATGAATGAATGAATGAATAAATAAATAAATAAAGAGGTTGTAGGGCTCAAAAGCCCATCCTTATCCTCCTTTCTTCTTTCATACCCTCATTTTTGTTTATAGGATGCTTCCTAATAGAGAGATTCTTGCCTTTTTTGAGTGCCTGGGTCAGCGTTGTGCCAAAGATGTTTCCAGGCTGGTATGAAGGAGCATAGAAGATCTTTTAAAAGCTTGCACACCTCTCAGTGCCCCACACTGCCACCTGCCATCCTTAGCCCATTCTTCTGTGCTGACTGACAGCCCTGCTACTTAACATTTTAAGTTCATTGAATTAGTCAAGGTTAATCACCCAAACAGAAGGTAGTAATAGTAATAATGGCTCCTAAATACCAATACACATACAAGTAACTGTTAAGTTCAAGGAAACTTTTCTCTAAAGGCAAAAAGAATATAAAAGCAGTGCGTGCGAGTGCACGTGTGTGTGTGTGCAAGGTTCCTACTATTATCTTCTTTTTTTCTTTTCTTGTTTGTTTGTTTTTTGCTTTTTCAGGGCTGCACCTGGGGCTTATGGAAGTTCCCAGGCTAGGGTAGAATTGGAGCTGCAGCCACAGCCATGGCAACACCAGATCTAGCCGTGTCTGTGACCTACCCTGCGGCTCATGGCAATGCCAGATTCTTAGCTCACTGAGTGAGGCCAGGGATCAAACCTGCATCCTCATCGATGCTGGTTGTGTTCTTAACCTACTGAGCCACAGTGGGACACCCTCCCCCCACTATCTTCTTAGTGGCTTCCATTTTACTCTGAAATTATATCCTCACTATTTCCTTATTAAAATAGTCCTACTTCTGTAGTGTTTTGGCAGTGTTAATTTATGTTACATTTAAAAAAATGTTTTAATTGGAGTTCCAGCTGTGGTGCAGGGACTTAAGGATTCACCATTGTCTCTGAAGCAGCTCGGGTCACTGCTGAGGCTCAGGTTCGGTCCCTGGCCTGGCATAGTGGGTTAGAGGATCTGACATTGCTGCTGTTGTGGCATAGGTCACAGCTACAACTCAGATTTGATCCCTGGCTCAGGAAATTACATGAGACAGGTGTGGCCAAAAAAAAAAAAGAAGTCTTTACTTTTTAAAATAAAAATTGGTAAACCCGTGATGTCACTCCCCCTCCCCTTTTTCTAAAATGTTATAAATTCCAGGAAGCAAAGTCACTTGTTCATATTACAGGTTAACTAACTTTTGTTCCAAAAGTCCCTTCTGCAAAGTGAAACACCTGCAGACTCATTAGAAATCTCTGCCGAGGGTAGTCCTTTGATTTAATTAATCTCTTGAATCTAGTCCGGTTCTGGGGTGTAGTCTATGGTTTGCCATGTTGGAGAACTCGCCTATTATTAAAAAGAGCTAAACATGGAAGTGTATCAAATTTTGTGGTTGTGATTTAATGGTCACTTCCAGTTACACTTTGCCCTTATTGTTATTGATGAAACATGGTGTTCTTGTGGTTTAAAGCTGTGTAAATCAAGTCTGAAAATAATTCTGGTTCTGAGGATGAGAATAAAATAATTTTCTGTAAACTTTTAAACACCAAAATGAGCATAAATGTTTTCATCTTCTATAAGTTCATAAAACTGCTTAAGCTGTGAAATACTGACAAAAGGACATAAGGTTTTTTTTCTTTTTTTTTCTTTTTTTAGGGCTGCACCCGTGGCATATGGAGTTTCCCAGGTTAGGGGTCAAATCGGAGCTGTAGCTGCAGGCCTATGCCACAGACATAGCAAGGCAGGATCCGAGTCGTGACTGTGACATACACTGCAGCTCACAGCAACGCCAGATCCGTAACCCTCTGAGCAAGGCCAGGGATTGAACCTGCATCCTCATGGATGCTAGTCAGATTAGTTAACCACTGAGTTATGACAGGAACTCCCATAAGTTTTGTTTTTTTAACCTGTATTTTGATTTCTAGGGAAAAATCAAGGTGCCTATGGAAATACTTCTCAATTGGGAAGCATGCTGGGCTGACTTTGGTGGTCTTAACTCTGTCATTGATTAGCTATGGATTCTTGGTCAAATCACATGATCCTTCTGAACTAAAGTTTCATCATTTTTTTTGGACTTTTTTTTTCTTTTAAGGGCTGCACCTGCAGCATATGGAGTTTCCCAGGCTAAGGGTCAAATTGAAGCTGTAGCTGCCAGCCTACGCCACAACCACAGCGAGGTGGACTCTGAGCCGTGTCTGGTACTTACACTACAGCTCATGGCAATGCTGGATCCTTAACCCACTGAGTGAGGGCAGGGATTGAAACCATGTCCTTATGGCCGTTAGTCGGGTTTGTTCACCACTGAGCCATGAGGGGAACTCCAGTTTCATCGTTTTTAAATGAGGTCTTTGGACCCTTTCCAGGGTCTCTTTAAGCTCTAAAACTCTTTGTCTTTAACCGCTGACATCAAGATTTTTTCCCCTATGTGAGCAGCAGTTGCTGTGAAAGTAGAGAATTTTTTACTCCTAGTTTTATTGAGATATAATTGCCATACAGTGCTGTATAAGTTTAAAGTGTACAGAATAATGATTTGACTTACATATATCATGAAATTGTTATCACATTAAGTTTAGTGAACATCCATCATCTCCTTTAGATCAACGTTAAAGAGATAGAAAAAAATGTATCCTCATAATGAAAACTCTTAGGATTTACTCTCTGAGCAACTTTCATATATAACATACAACAGTATTGTTTATATTTATCATGTTGTACACTAAATCTCTAGTACTTATTTATCTTATAATTATGTTTGTACCATTTAACAACCTTCATCTAATTTCCCCTTCCCCACCCTATCTTTGGTAACCAAAAACTTGATCGCTTTTTCTGTGAGTCTGTTTGTTGGCTTGTTGGTTGGCTTTTGAAGTATGGCTGACTTACAACAGTATGTTAGTTCCACTACACAGTATAGTGATTTGATATTTCTGTGTATTTCAAAATGATCACCACAGTCAGTCTAATTACAATATGTTGCCATACTAAGATATTACATCATTATTGACCATGGTCCCCACACTGTACATTTCTGTACCTTTCATACCTGTGACTCATTTATTCTGTAACTGGAAGTTTGTACTGAGTCTCCCACATTCATTTCTCTCCTCCCTCCTACCCTTCTCCCCTCCATCAACTCCCTGTTCTCTATATCTATGACTCTGTTTTTGTTTAGATATGTTTGTTCGTTTGTTTTGGTTTTTAGATTACACATATAAGTGAAATTATATAGTATTTGTCTTTAAGTGTCTGACTCAATTTCACTTAGTGTAATGCTCTCTAGGTCAATCCATGCTGTTACAAATGACAAGATTTCTTTTTTTCAATGACTAATATTCCATCGTGTATATGTACCACATCTTCATCATCCATTCATTTATTTATGGATATATAGGTTGGTTTCATATCTTGGCTAGTCTGAATAGTACTGCTGTGAACATTGGGGTGCTTATATATTTTTTTTAATTAGTATTTTTGTTTTCTTTGGATAAATACCCAGGAGTGGAGTCATATGGTAGATCTGTTTTTAAGCTTTTTGTTTGTTTGTTTTGCTGCACCTGTGACATAAGGAAATTCCAGGGCCAGGGACTGAACCCATGCCACATGTGTGACCTGAGCCACAGCAGTGACATCTCTGTATCCTTAACCCACTTCACCGCCAGGAAACTCCCAATTTTAAGTTTTTGAGGAATATCCATTTTGTTTTCCATTGTGGCTGCACCAATTTACATTGCCACCAAAAGTGCTTGAGTGTTCCCATTTATCCACATCCTCATCAACATTTGTTATTTGTTATCCCTTTTTTTTTTTTCTTTTGGTTTTTTTAGGGCCGCATTTGCAGCATATGGAGGTTCCCGGGCTAGGGGTCGAACTGGAGCTACAGCTGCCAGCCTACACCCTAGGCATAGCCACGCCAGATGCGAGCTGCATCTATGACCTACACCACAGATCATGGCAATGCCAGATCCTTATCCCACTGAGCAAGGCCAGGGATCGAACCTTTGACCTCAGGACACTAGTCAGATTCGTTTCTGCTGAACCATGATGGGAACTCCTGTTATCTTTTTGATCATAGCCACCTGACATATGTGAGGTGACAATTTTTTTTTTTTTTTGGTCTTTTTGCCTTATTTGGGCTGCACTCGCGGCATATGGAGGTTCCCAGGCCTAGGGGTCTAACAGGAGCTGTAGCTGCCGGCCTTCACCATAGCCACAGCAATGTGGGATCTGAGCCATATCTGCAATCTACACCACAGCTCACAGCAACGCCGGATCCTTAACCCACTGAGCAAGGCCAGGGATCGAACCCGCAACCTCATGGTTTCTAGTCGGATTCGTTAACCACTGAGCCACGATGGGAACTCCGAGGTGACAATTTTTTAAAAAAGTTTTCAATGTGCTCTTTTAATCTGTCAAAGAATTTTTGCTCATTTCTTCCTTAAGCTTAATTTTTTCCAAAGAGTCATGTACTAGGCAAAAGTGATTTAAGGATTTATCACAAAATTGATAATAACATTATATACTTTATAAAATAGCGGTTTTGGTTGTACATGCTGTGAAAATTATTGCCCTTCATCCCACCCTCAGCTCCCCAAACCCTGGGATTCCTTGTGGAGTTAACATGTATTAAAAGAAGCAAAAAGTCCTACTTTGAGAAGGAAACTTGAAACTTTTCAAGTATGCCAGTAAAAATCTCTCTTCCAGTTCTATGTGCCTGTTCAATTTGTAAACACTAACACTCAATGTCAATACAATATTGTAAACAACAGAGAAAGGTCATGACTTTATGATGTCAGACATCCATTTATGAAATTTGACTCAAAAATCATTTCTATTTTTGAGATAGCTAATTATTTCTCATCAGATATATAGACAGCTCAACTATCGATGATAAGTTTGGTCTTTCAAATGGATTTTCCTCCTAAAATTGCTATAGAATGTTCCCCTCTGTTTGTCATGTAAATATGTGACGAATAAATATATATAAATATATGTCTGCTTTCCTGTACTGACTCACTCAAGAGGGCCTAAAATGACAGGGGCCAGATCCTGACTGGGTAGGAAAGTGGGAGGGCTGTAGGCATTGAGAGCTAATGGCATTTCAGTGGTTATAACCTGGTCTTAATTATGCACTGAAGGTACTCTAGGGAGTTCCTGCTGTGGCACAACAGAAGGGGATCAGCAGTGTCTCTGGAGTGCTAGGACACAGGTTTGATCCCTGGTCAGCAGTAGTGGGTCAAAGGATCCTGTGTTGCCACAGCTGTGGTGTAGATCACAACTGTGGCTCAGAGCTGACCCCTTCCTGGGAATTCTATATGCCATGGGGTGGCCCAAAAAGAAAAAAATAGAAGGTACTCTGGTGTTGGCTCAGTGGGTTAAGGACCTGGCATTGTCACTGCTGTGGTGTGAGTTCAATCTCTGGCCCAGACACTTCCACATGCCATGGTCATGGCCAAAAAAGAGACTCTGGTATCAGCAAGAATGTTGGACTTGGCGTCACCAGGTCTTGGCTGTACCACTTACTATATCAAAGAGACTTTGGGTGGACGATACCATCTCATCTGAGGTTTCTTATTTTCTTTTATCAGAGTGAAAGATAAGTACAGAAAAGTATAAATATCATGAAAGAGTAGCTCAATGAATTTTTTACAAGCCAGATGCTCCCACACAACAAGTACATACACTTCCAGAAAAAGGATGCTGGCAATACCTGGAATATGGACTACGTTCTTCTGGTTAATAGCTCCCTGCCCCTACCAAGGATAAGCAGTATCTTGACTTCTGACTGTAGATTAGAAGTTCCTGGGCCAGGGATTGAATCTGAGCTGTATCAATGACCTATGCCACTGCAGCAAACTTGAATCCTTAACCCACTGTGCTGGGCCAGGGGTTGAACCTTCATCTCACTGCTCCCCAGATGCCACCAATCCCTTTGCACCACAGTAGGAACTCCTGTACATTTTATGATTGGAACTACAGAGCGTGCTTTTCCGTGTTGTGTCTTTCACTCCACATACATTTGTGAGATATACCCACAGGGCTCTGTGTAGCTGTAAGTTCTTCATTTTCATGGCCAAAGATAGTCCATTGTATGAATATGCCAGAATCTACTTATGCCCTTTACTGCTGAAGAATATTTGCATTTTAAGTGCTGGCTACTGTGACTAGTTCTGCTGTGACCATTTCTGTATATCACTTATAATAATTTGTACCTCGAAAGGTTGTGGTCAACTCAATTAAGATATTTCTTTCTTTTTTTTTTTCTTTTCGTCTTAAAGCCACACCTATGGCATATGAAAGTTCCTGGGTTAGGGGTCGAATCAGGCCTGGATAGAACCCTCATTCTCACAGACACCGTGTCTGGTTCTTAACTGGCTGAGCCATAATGGGAACTCCTCTCTTTGCTTTCAGATGTTGGGCTCTGTTTTCTACCATGGCCTTGGACAACTTCTCTGAGCTTCAATTTCCTTCCATGAAAGAATTTCACTACCCCTTAAATCCCATGACATGAATAGTTGCCCACTTCTGGGTAGAACTGGTCCAGATAATGGTCTCTTTTGCCTGTAAGTCAACAGGGCACTTCCTCCCCACAGTTCCAGGTTACATGGGGGATGCAGGACAGTAATATTGACACTCAGGCCTGTGTGGGTGGGGTACAGGCATTGGCCCCACCTGCCAGAATATTTTCTAGAAAGGAAGCAACCACCTGTCCCTTCACTCATCCCTCTATAGGGTTACTATTGATTGCATGTAGTGCATTATCGTGTTTATGCTTATTATCATCCATTCTGTGACTGGCCTGGTAGTGGATCAGAGCTCCGAGTGGAAAGGATGCATGACACATATGGGAGACAGAAATCCTCAGAAAAGCGTGGTGGTTAAGAGGGCAGGCTCCAGAATCAGACTGCTGGGTTGTTACTTCTTCACTGCTGCTTGGAGAGGCTGCTGCTGTAACTCTCATTGCCAATTTGAATAAAGTCTAACTCCAGAACCCCAATTTCTTTTTGCCTTTTTTTTAGGGCCACATCCACGGCATATGCAAGTTCCCAGGCTAGGGGTCGAATTGGAGCTGTAGCTGCCGGCCTGCGCCACAGCCACAGCAACGCAGGGTCTGAGCTACATCTGTGACCTACACCACAGCTCAGGGCAACGGCGGATCCTTAACCCACTGAGCAAGGCCAGTGATCGAGGCTGCATCCTCATTGGATACTCATCAGGCAGAACCCCAATTTCTTAACCATGTGACCTTACTATCCTGAAACTTTAATTTCCTTATAAAAAAAAATGAGTTCCTGCTGTGGCTCAGTGGGTCTTAAGCAGCAGTTCAGGTGGCTGTGGAGGTGCAAGTTTGGTTCCTGGATGAACTCAGTGGGTTAAAGGATCCAGCGATGCCACAGCTGTGGCGTAGTTTGCAATTGCAGCTAGGATTCAGTTCCTGGCCCAAGAATTTCCATATGCTGTGAGTGCGGACATAAAAATTAAAAAAAAAAAAAAAAAGGATAACAGAAGCAGAAGCACTTGCCTCCAGGAATGTGATGAAATTACATTGAAATGAGATTATGTAAAGCATCTTGCAGGGTGTCCAAAGCATAATATATACACAGTAGTTTATTATTATTGTTGGGTTCTTTTTGCATGTGTGTGTGTTTTGTGTGTGTGTTTGTGTGTGTGTGTGTGTGTGTGTGTGTGTTTGTGTGTGTGTTTAGGGCCACACCTGCAGCATATGGAAGTTCTCAGGCTAGGGATTGAATCAGAGATGCAGCTGCAGGCCTACCCCACCACCACGGCAATTCAGGATCTGAGCCGTGTCTGTGACCGAGTGAGGCCAGGGATTAAACCCGCATCCTCATAGATATTGGTCGGGTTCTTAACCTGGCCGAGCTACAATGGGATCTCCCTATCGTTGTTATTTTATGATGGAAAGAATCACTTTAAACTTATGATGGAATAAATAATTGCATTGTGGAGAGGAGGTTACTGTTAAATAAAAGATGTTTTCATTTGCGATTTTAGGTCCTGTCTGCAGCCTGTGTGTCTCATCTTTTGGAGCAAGAGCCGTGACAATCTTCAGTGGCTTTATGGTGGCAGGAGGCCTCATGTTGAGCAGTTTTGCCCCCAATATCTACTTTCTGTTTTTTTCCTATGGCATTGTTGTAGGTAAGAAATCTGGTCACTAACTTTTCTAAGCTTCGAGAGTCAAACATCATTTTACTAGTGTGACATTTATTATTCACTTACTTTAAGGAGTGAAAATATTCAAGGATAATTCACTTCCAGCAACCGTTTCACCAAAAACTGTTGCTTTAGTAAAACATCTGCTCAGTGAATCAAAATATTTCAGAGGATAAATGTGTTGTATGATGTATATTATGTCTTCTTGCAAGGCCCAGCGAGGTTTTTTCATTTCATCACTTGTCTCTCTAGCACAGAAAAGGAAAAGGGGAGGGAGTATGAAACTTACATGTCACTTACACCTGTCACTTGTCACTGCTTTAGGAAGTGGTCCCTTTCCTATTGGGCTGTTGAGCAGGGCTCTGTTGAATTGTTGGTGCTCTAAACATCCTGCTTTCACAGCATCTGTCCTCAAGGCCCAAACACAAAGTCATAGCCGAGGTAGCAAGTAGATTTTAAAGCATATAATAATAACTGCTATTATTCAGCCATAAAAAAGAATAAAATAATACCATTTGCCACAACAAGGATGGACCTAGAAATTATTGTCCTAAATGAAGTAAGTTAGACAAAGTCTATACCATATGAGATCATTTATATATAGAATCTTACAAAAAAAAGATTCAAATGAACTTATTTACAAAACAGAAACAGACTCACACAGATCATAAAATCCAACTGTGGGTACCAAAGGGGAAATGTTGGGCCAGGGGGAGATAAATTAGGAGGTTGGGATTAACAGATACACACTAAAATAAAATAAACAACCATCGAGGGCCTACTGTATAGCATAGGGAGCCCTGTAAGTGAGAGAATCTGAAAAATGTATGTGTGTGTATATACGTACATATATGTGTGTGTGTGTATACATATATATACATTTATATACATATACATATACGTGTATATGCAGACACATACACACACACATGACATATATAACTGAATCACTTTGCTATACACCTGAAACTAGCACAACGTTGTAAATCAACTATACTCCAATAAACTTTAATTAAAAGAGTAATAATATTTATTATTATTTTTTGAAAGAAAAAAACATGAGCAAAGAAAACCGAGTGAGTGGTAGGGATGTTGAAGATGATCTTGATTATAAGAGAGAAAAAATAGAGGACTCAGGGCCTGAGAGCACTGACAGTTTGTTGGGTGGTGAATGCTTTTGTGAGGTATTGAACTCATTGTATTCAATGTTAATTATTCAGTGTACCATTATTATGAACTCAATATTCCTAAGGGCTGTTGGTAGGGAATATTTATTGTATTTATTTTTATTTTTATTTATTTATTTTTTATACTTAATGGATTTTATTTCAGTTATAGGTGTACATAAATCATCACAACTCAATTTGACAAATTTGTGTCTCAAACCCACAGTGTATCCCCCCACACCCCAGATTGTCTTATTTGAAAAACCAAGGATTTCCAAAGTCTGTGAGTCATTGTCTGTTCTGCAAAGAGGTTCACTGTGTCTTTTTAGTTTCCACACGAAAGCGGTAGCATTGGGTGTTGCTGTCTAATTGTCTGACTGGTTTCACTTCGCATGATAATTTCTGGGTCCATCCATGTTGCTATAAATGTTGGTAATTCGTTCCTTTTAATGGCTGAGTAATATTCCATTGTGTGTATGTACCATATCTACCCTACCCACTCCTCTGTCGATGGGAATTTAGGTTGTTTCTATGACCTGGCTATTGCATGGAGTGCTGCAATGAACACTGCAGTACATGTGTCTTTTCGAGTCATGGTTTCCTCTGGATAGATGCCCAGGAGTGGGATTGCTGGATCAAATGGTAAGTCTATTTTGAGTTTTCTGAGGAATCTCCATACCATTTTCCACAGTGGTCACACCAATTTGCATTCCCACGAACAGTGTAATACGAATCCTTTTTCTCTACACCCTCTCCAGCACTTATTGTTTGTAGACTTTTTGATGATGGCCATTCTGGCCGATGTAAGGTGGTACCTCAGAGTGGTTTTGATTTGCATCTCTCCAGTGAGGAGCGATGTTGAACATATTTTCATGTGTTCATTTGCCATCTGCATGTCTTCTTTGGAGAATTGCCTGCCTAGATCCTCTGCCCATTTTTTGATGGGGTTGTTTGTTTCTTTGGTATTGAGCTGTAGGAGGTGTTTGTAAATTTTGGAGGTTAATCCCTTGTCAGTCGATTCCTTTGCAAATATTTTCTCCCATTCTGTGGGTTGTCTTTTCGTTTTGTTTAGGGTTTCCTTAGCTGTGCAGAAACTTTGAAGTTTACTCAAGTCCCATTTGTTTATTTCTCTTTTTATTGTCCTTACTCTGACACATGGATCTGAGAAGATGTTGCTTTCATTTATGTCAGAGAGTGTTTGGCCTATGTTTTCCTCTAAGAGTTTGATAGTATCTTGTCTTATATCTAGATCTTTAATCCATTTTGAGTTTATTTTTGTGCATGGTGTTAGGAAGTGTTCTAGTTTCATTTTTTTACATGTAGCTGTCCAGTTTTGCCAGCACCACTTATTGAAGAGGCTGACTTTTGTCCAATGTATATTCTTGCCTCCTTGATCATAGATTAGTTGACTATAGATGCGTGGATTTAATTCTGGGCTTTCTATCCTGTTCCACTGATCTATATTTCTGTCTTTGTGCCAGTACCATACGGTTTTGATGACTGTAG
Source organism: Catagonus wagneri (assembly GCA_004024745.2). NCBI lineage: Eukaryota > Metazoa > Chordata > Mammalia > Artiodactyla > Tayassuidae > Catagonus > Catagonus wagneri. The sequence goes on from PVHT021183726.1 coordinate 25,576,559, forward strand.
CTTTGTAGTAGAGTCTGAAGTCAGGGAACCTGATTCCTCCAGCTCCGTTTTTCTTTTTCAGGATGTCTTTGGCTATTCTGGGTCTTTCCTGCTTCCAAACAAACTTTAAACTATTTTGTTCTAGTTCTTTGAAAAAGGTCCTTGGTAATTTGATAGGGATTGCATTGAATGTGTAGATTGCCTTGGGTAGTATAGTCATTTTGATAATATTGACACTTCCAGTCCAAGAGCATGGTATGTCTTTCCACCTGTTCATGTCATCCTTGATTTCTTTCATCAGCGCCTTATAATTTTCAGAGTACAGGTCTTTTGTCTCTTTAGGCAGGTTTATTCCTAAGTATTTGATTCTTTTTGATGCGATGGTAAACGGGATTGCTTCCCTAATTTCTCTTTCTGATCTTTCATTGTTATTATATAGAAATGCAGTTAATTTCTGTGTATTAATTTTGTATCCTGTGACTTTGCCAAGTTCATTGGTGAGCTCTAACAGTTTTCTGGTAGAGTCTTTAGGATTCTCTAGGTATAGTATCATGTCATCTGCAAAAAGTGATAGTTTTACCGCTTCCTTCCCAATTTGGATTCCTTTTCTTTCTTTTTCTTCTCTGATTGCTGTAGCTAGAACTTCCAGAACTATGTTGAATAGTAGTGGCGAGAGTGGACATCCCTGTCTTGTTCCTGGTCTCAGCGGGAATTCTTTCAACTTTTCACTATTGAGAATGATGTGAGCTCTGGGTTTGTTATAGATGGCCTTTATTATGTTGAGATAGATTCCCTCTATGCCCACTTTCTGAAGGGTTTTTATCAGAAATGGGTGTTAGATTTTGTCAAAGGCTTTTTCTGCATGTATGGAGAGGATCATATGGTTTTATTCTTCAGTTTGTTAATGTGGTGTATCACACTTATTGATTTGCGGATATTGAAGAATCCTTGCATCCCTGGGATAAATCCCACTTGATAGTGATGTACAATCCTTTTAATGTGTTGTTGGATTCGGTTGGCTAGTATTTTGTTGAGAATTTTTGCATCTATGTTCATCAGTGAGATTGGCCTGTAATTTTCTTTTTTTGTGTATCTTTGTCTGGTTTTTGTATCAGGGTGATGTTTGCTTCATAGAATGTGTTTGGGAGTGTCCCTTCCTCTGCACTTTTTTGGAAGAGTTTCAGAAGGATAGGCATTAGCTCTTCTCTAAATGTTCGATAGAATTCACCTGTGAAACCATCTGGTCGTAGACTTTGTTGGAAGTTTTTTAATCACAGTTTCAATTTCAGAACTTGTGATTGGTCTATTCATATTTTCTATCTAATCTTGGTTCAGTCTTGGGAGATTGTACTTTTCTAAGAATTTGTCCATTTCTTCTAGGTTTTCCATTTTATTGCCATATAGTTGCATATAGTAGTCTCTTATGATCCTTTGTATTTCTGTGATGTCTGTTGTTGCTTCTCCTTTTTCATTTCTAAATTTATTGATTTGTGTCCTCTCTCTTTTTTTTCTTGATATGTCTGGCTAAGGGTTTATCAATTTTGTTGATCTTTTCAAAGAACCAGCTTTTAGTTTCATTGATCTTCTCTATGGTTTTCTTCGTTTCTACTTCGTTGATTTCTGCTCTGATCTTGATGATTTCTTTTCTTCTACTAACTTTAGGTCTTGTCTGTTCTTCCCTGTCTAGCTGCTTTAGATGTAAAGTCAGGTTGTTTATTTGAGCTTTTTCTTGTTTCCTGAGGTAGGCTTGTATTGCTATAAACTTTCCTCTTAGAACTGCTTTTGCTGCATCCCAGAGGTTTTGGAGTGTCCTGTCTTTGTTGTCATTTGCTTCTAGGTATTTTTAATTTCCTCTTTGACTTCTTAGTGATCCATTGGTTATTTAGTAGCATGTTGTTTAGTCTCCACGTATTTGTATTTTTTGCCATTTTTTTCTTGTTGTTGATTTCCAGTTGTATAGCATTGTGGTCAGAGAAGATGCTTGAAATGATTTCAATTTTCTTAAAGTTACCGAGGCTTGATTTGTAGCCCAGGATGTGATCAATCTTAGAGAATGTTCCATGCGCACTTGAGAAGAATGTGTATTCTGTTGCTTTTGGATGGAATGTCGTATAAATATCTCAAGTCCATCTGATCTAATGCTTCATTCAGGGCCTTTGTTTCCTTATTGATTTTCTGCCTGGATGACCTGTCCATTGCTGTAAGTGGGATGTTAAAGCCTCCCACTATGATGGTGTTCTTGTTGATTTCTCCTTTTAAGGTTGTTAGCAGTTGCCTCATATATTGTGGTGATCCTATGTTAGGTGCATAGATATTTAAAATGGTTATATTTTCTCCTTGGATTGATCATTTGATCATTATGTAGTGCCCTTCCTTGTCTCTTAAAATGTTCTTCATTTTAAAGTCTATTTTGTCTGACAGGAGTATTGCTATTCCAGCTTTCTTTTGATTCCCATTTGTATGGAATATTTTCTTCCATCCTCTCACTTTCAATTTGTATGTGTCTCTAGAATTGAAGTGGGTCTCTTGAAGACAGCATATATATGGGTCTTGTTTTTGTATCCATTCATCTAGTCTATGTCTTTTGGTTGGGGTATTCAGTCCATTAACATTTAAGGTAATTATTGAGATATGTGTTCTTATTGCTATTGTATTAACTGTTTGGGGTTTTTGTTGCTCTTTTTTTCTTCTCTTATTCTCTTGTTGTCTCCTCTCACAAGATGACTATCTTTAATGTTGTATTTGAGTTGATTTTTCTTATTTGCTTGTGTATCAATTGTAGATGTTTGGTTTGCAGTTACCCTGAAGTTTCGATATAGGACTCTATATATAAATGAGATTGTATTAAGTTGTTGGTTTCTTAATTGCATGTGTGTCTCCAGTGTCCTGCATTTGTGCTCTCTTCTCATGATATCTGATTTTTGTAGCATAATTGTGCATGGATCATTTAATATCTTTACTGTATATATGGCTTTATTGGTGGGCCTTGTCATTTGTGGTGTTTTTGTTTCTGGTTGTGGCCTTTTCTTTTCTGCCTAGAGGAGCTCCTTTAGGATTTGTTGTAAAGGTGGTTTAGTGTTGCAGAAATCTCTTAGTTTTTGCTTATCTGTAAAGGTTTTGATCTCTCCTTCAAATATGAATGAGAGCCTTGCTGGATAAAGTAATCTTGGTTGGAAGTTTTTCCCTTTCATCACATTTAGTATATCATGCCACTCCCTTCTGGCCTCCCGAATTTCAGCTGAAAAATCTGCTGATAACCTTATAGGGGTTCCCTTGTATGTCATTTGTTTCTTTTCCCTAGCTGCTTTCAATATTTTCTCTTTGTCTTTAATTTTGGTCATTTTGATTAGTATGTGTGTCGGGGTGTTCCTCCTTGGGTTTATTTTATGTGGTACTCGTTGTGCTTCCTGGATTTGAGTGAGTGGTTCCTTGTTCATATTAGGGAAGTTTTTGGCTATTATCTCTTTGAATATTTTTTCTGTCCCCTTCTCTCTCTCTTCTCCCTCTGGCACCCCTATAATACGGATGTTCGTGCATTTAACATTATCCCAGAGTTCTCTGAGACTGCTCATTTCCTTTCAATCTTTTATCTCTTTTCTCTTCTGCATTAGTGATTTCCACTAATCTGTCCTCCACCTCACTGATTCGTTCTTCTGCCTCCTGTATTCTACTGTTGGCTGCTTCTAATGTATTTTTTATTTCAGTCATTGTATTTTGCATCTCTTCTTGTTTAATTTTTACATCTTGTATTTCTTTGCTCAGTGTTTCCTGTAAATTATCAGTCTTTGCCTCCAGTCTATTTCCAATGCCTTGCATCATCTTCAGCATCAGCAGTGTAAAGTCTCTTTCTGGGAGGCTGATAATCTCCTATCACCAAGCTGTTTTTCTGGGTTTTTCTCTTTCTCCCTTATCTGAGTTATAGTTTTGTCTTTTCATTTTTATAGGTTTTAGTGTGGTGACCTTTTTGTAGACAATATAGTTGTAGCCTCTCATAGTTCTGATGTTTGCCTCCCCTGTGGCTAAAGTTGGTATGGAGGGGGCTTGCTGTAGGCTTCCTGATGGGAGGCAGTGATGCCTGCTCACTGGTAGGTGGCGTTGATTCCTCTCCCTCTGATGGGTGGGGCTTTGTCTCTGGATGAGATTAGAGGCTGGCTGTGTGCCTGAGGGATCTTTAGGCATCCTGTTTACTGATGGGTGGGGTTGAGGTCCCACCAGGATTAACGTTTCACCTGCGGCTTCTCAGAGCTGATAGGAATGACCAGATTTTCCCAGAAATGGCCCCCTCCAGAGAAATACAGGCTGATGAATGTTCCCGAGAGCTTCACCTCCAATGCTGTTCCCCCACAACAAGCCACAGTCACCCCTGTTTTCCCAGGAGATCCTCCAGAAATTGCAGTCAGGTTCCACCCAGATTCCTATGGAGACTGCTTTGCCCTGGGACCCCGTGCACGTGAAAGTCTATATATGCTTTCAAGAATGGGGTCTCTGTTTCCCCCAGTCCTGTGGAGCTCCTGCACACAGGCCCCACTGGCCTTCAATGTCAGATGCTCTGGGGCTCTTTCTCCCTGTGCCAGATCCCCAGGCGTGGGGATTTGACGTGGGGCTGAGAACTCTCAGTCCTGTAGCTGAGTCTCTGTGATGCAGTTACTTTCCAGTCGGTGGGACTTCCCACCTGGGAGGTATGGGGTTACTTCTATCGTGTAATCGCCCCTCCTAGCTCTTTTTTTTTGTGTGTGTCTTTTTGCCTTTATGTAGAGCCGCACCTGTGGCATATGGAAGTTCCCAGGCTAGGGGTCTAACAGGAGCTGTAGCTGCCAGCCTTCACCACAGCCACAGCAATGTGGTATCCGAGCCGCATCTGCAACCTACACCACAGCTCACGGCAACGCCGGATCCTTAACCCACTGAGCAAGGCTAGGGATCGAATCCGCAACCTCTTGGTTCCTAGTCGGATTCATTAACCACTGGGCCATGAAGGGAACTCCCCCTCCTAGCTCTTGATGTGTTCTCCTCTTTGTCTTCTGGAGCAGAATATCTTTTTTGGAAGTTTACAGTCCATTTGGTTGAAGGTTCCTTGGCTTTTGGTTGTAGTTTTGCTGTTTTGGGGGAGAGAAGTTGAGCTCCAGTCCTTCTATTCCGCCATCTTAATCTCACGGATGGTAGGAAATTTTTAAAAGGTTCTGCCTTTCAAAATTTCTTCTTAATGTCTGAAAGAACTTAATTTTGTTGACTACCAATATTCTTGTTTTTCACAAGGGAAAATTCCCCAGCATTAAATAATCAAAATAACAGCTACTAATATTTAAGTATGTACTGTGTGCTAAATCTGCTTTTATATTTTTTTATTTTTTTGCTCTTTTCTTCCGTACATGTGGCATATGGAAGTTCTTCAGGGCAGGGAATAAATCCGAGTCACAACTGTGACCTACGCCACTGCTGCTGCAATGCAGAATTCTTAACCCACTGGTCTGGGCAGCGCCACAGAGACAAGCCTCATCATTAACCCGCTGCACCACAGAAGGGACTCTTAGGCTTGCTTTTTATGATCACAGTCAGTCTTCACATGAACCCATTTTACAGATAGGGAAAGGAAGACTCAGCAAAGTGATATTACCAACCAAAGCCATGTAGCTAGGATGCTTTGAGTTGAGTTCATTCAGTATTACACCAGATCCTGACCTCTTTTACATGGTTGTAATTATTCTTAGTGCTTTTAGAACTCTTGTTTATTTTGAATTTAACTACATACACTAATACTACTCAAATCATGATCTAAATAAGCAGGTTACTTGTGAGTTCTTTGAGAACAGGTCGTATGTTTGATGTTTTATATTACTCATTCCCTGTAGTGCTTAATACAGTTTAAACCTGTCCATGCAAATGTGTTCATCTCTGGTGTAAAATTTGAAAGTATTCAAGGAATAGTCATCTTGCATTCTTATCTAAAATCATGAAAATAAAAAGGTGCGTATTTGCGTCTGTGCACTAACATCAAATTATTCCTTTTAGGATAAACCCTTTTTATATAGCAAGTTGAATCACTATGTCAGTGGTATGATTTGGGCATTTTCTCCAGAGCTTTGGACTAAGCATTTAAAATTTCCTGGAGTTTTAGTCCCTCTTATGGTTACATATCCAAAGTTGTCACTGACTTAAAAATTGATGAGAAGTAAGTGATAGCATAGCACTTGCATTACCCATAGGTAAAAATGAATTTTTAAAAAGAAAAAAAATCAGTGACCCTTGTCTAAGATTTTATATACATCGTGTTGGAAGCATATCTAAGGGTATAGAGAAAGAAAAAGACAAAATTAATTATCTTCTGTAACTAAATTTCAAAATTTCTGTAGCAATGGAGAGACCGGCCTGTGAAACTGACTTTGATTTAGTTGATGTTGTTGGAACTTTTCAGTAGCTACTTCTGTCTTCCTTCCACCATGAATGATGATCTTCAGTTAATTAGATAGGATTTGATATTGGTCTTGAATTATTCTTCTGACTGCTGCTCGTGGTGTTGGGCTTATTGGGCTTCCACTGGGCTCTCCCCGCTGTGGTAACTTTTACTCTACTGACCAAAGAACAATGTAGAAAGAAGGTTATACAAACTGCCACATACATGTGCTCCAATTAAATATCAGGAACTGGGAAAATGACTGTGATATGAGTCCCTGGACTCCGTTGACCCGCTATGAGCCAGCCCTGGCCCATATTACCTGGCCCCCATATGACCCTACTCTAAGGGAAAGTCATGTAAATGTTTCAGGCCCCTAGTTAACAGTGCCAGTTCAGGAGTTCCTGTCATGGCTCCGTGGGTTAAGAACTGATGTAGCATCTGCGAGGATGCAGGTTTGATCCCTGGCCTTGCTCAACTGAGTTAAGGATCTGGTGTTACAACAGTTGTGGTGTAGGTTGCAACTGCAGCTCCGATTCAACCCCTAGCCCAGGAACTTCTATATGCTATAGGCATGGCCTTTAAAAAGAAAATGCCAGTTCATTTCCTGTGTCCTACAATTCTCAAAAGGCTGTCACTTTTTTAGGTATCACACACTGTCCCTGGTGACTGTGGTTCTCTTTGGGGAAAGATCCAGGGCATTATTATCTGTTATGTTTGTTGCAGCATTTGTTGCAAGGTCTTTCCTTCTGCAATCATGGCCTCTCCTTCACTTTGGGTCCAAAAAAACAAGGCTCACATCTGAAGATTGTAGGTGACTCTGATTTGGCAACAGGTTTTGAATCCCCGTGACTTTGGAGGGAATTGTCAGCTCATGGAGAGAGCATGGGCACTAGGGTTCCTTTGATCCTGAGCACTCCCTTGATCTACATGAATGACTGTCCTCTTTTCTGTAAAGGCAGACTGAAGAACCTGCCTCATTGAGGTCTTGTGAAGACTAAGTGAAGTCAAGCAAGATAAAAGTAAAATAAGGTTGCATTAGATTTTACTAATAAATAATCAGTTTAATTTTTGACTTCCATAATTATTTTTAAATTTACAGAAATTTTAAATAATTTTTTGAAAATTTAGTTTTGGAGTTCCTGTTGTGGCTCAGCAGGTTAAGAACCTTACACAGTGTCCATGAGGATGTGTGTTCTATCCCTCGACTCTCTCAGTGGGTTAAGGATCTGGTGTTGCTGCAAGCTGCAATGTAGGTCACAGATGCAGCTCAGATCCTGCATTGCTGTGGCTATGGAATAGGCCAGCAGCTGCAGCTCTGATTTGACCCCTAGCCCAGGAACTTCCATATGCCACCAGTATGGCCTTAAAAAGAAAAAAAATACATAAAAATTTAAGTTTTAATTTCAGTAATTAAAAATTGCTCACTGTGGTAATTATTGGGCCACAGTGAGCTACTCCCTGCTAGCAGATTATTAACACTTATTATCATGGCTGACTTCTTTGTGGTTTGTTTCGTCAATATGCTTAGAGTCTAGGGCTCATGGAATATTTGTGGGATAGATAAATAGTGAACAATGACACTCCCATTCTGTTACCATTTGAAGTAGGCTATCCAGTTGAAAAGGAGGTGACAGGAAATTATTACGCAGTCTAAACTCATTCTCCCTTCTGTATTATGAGCTCCTTAGGAAAAAAAATCAAGAAACGTTCAGTCTAATGATAATACATATTGAGCACCAATTCTGTGCAGAATTCTAAGGATTTTCATTTCTCTAAAATGAACGGGATGGTCTCTTGAGATAAACAGCATGGCATAAGGAACAAGCACAGGTAGGCTCTGGGGTTGGATCGTGTGGGTTAATTTTATTTTACCCACTTGCCAGCCAAGGACTGTAGCCAGGTTACTTACATACTGTTCTCTCTCTCTCTTTCTTTCTTTTTTATGGCTGCACTCATGGTATTTGGAAGTTCCCAGGCCAAATCAGAGCTGCAGCTGCCAGCCTACGCCAGTCACAGCAACACCAGATCCAAACCATGCCTGCTACCTACACCATGGCTCACAGCAATGTTGGATCCTTAACCCACTGAGTGAGGCCAGGGATCGACCCCATATCCTCATGATGCAAGTTGGATTCTTAAGCTGCTGAGCCATAATGGGAACTCCTGTTTTCTCATTTTTTAAACTGAGCATAATAATGGTATCCACCTTACAAACTTTTGTGGATTGATGAGTTACTGCAATAAATATTAGCTAGCATAACCATCATTATCAGTTTGTGACTTTGGAAAATTATTCCACCTTTCTGAGCTTCCATTTATATTTCTTAGGAAATGAGACTAATATGACTTCACAGAAATATTGTGACTATTCATGAGATAACGTCTGTAGAGAGGCACACAAGTGTTTAATGCATATTTGCTCCCTTCCCCTAAATTCCTTTCTGACCTCTTGGTTCAAGACCACAGCAGCAGTTTTTATGCAACTGCAGAAGCTCTATTGAATCAGAAATATTTGTGTAACAGGTTAAGTAACATAGAAAAATAAATGAAAACTATATAATATATTTATAATATAAAACATCAAAAAGAATACTTAAGTGTACTAATTGGCATAATTCTGTGTTACCATTTTTAAAAAAATATCATTTTGAAAATATGATGTTGTTTGATTTCCATAGCTAAAACAAAATGACAGCTTGCTGGCTTTAGAGTGATTGTCAGGCATTCTGCCAAACCTGGTCATTCAGGCTCCTACTTTCTCAATAACTTTACTAAATCAGGCAAAAGAAAAGTGTGGTGGCAGAGTGGGAGGTGTGGGGAGGGGGGTGCAGCAAATAGGCCCTTAATGAATTGCTCAAGCTACTTCCCAATTATTTCTTTTTGCTTTTCTGAAAACCACAACTCAAAATCAATTTCAGATCATATTGTTGTTTCGCTGATTACTGTTTTCTTTTCCTCTTTTTTTCTTTTTCACCCGCCCTCTGTGGCATATGGAAGTTCCAAGGCCAGGGATTGAATCTGAGCCCGAGAGGTGACCTATGTAGCAGCTGCAGCCATGCTGTATCCTTAACCCACTGTGCCAGGCTAAGGATCAAACGCATGCCTCTGCAGTGACCCAAGCCTCTGCAGTCAGATTCTTAACCCACTGAACCACAGTGGGAACTCCTGATTACTGTTTTCTTAATAGTCCTTTAATAGTCCCTCCTTGACTTGGGAAAAAGTCAATTTCCTTCCTTCATTTTCTTGGTAATAGCTGCATAATCCATTGAGCTTGACAAGGGCATAACCCACGTTCTTGGACAATCCAGTTCTCCTAATCTAGTTAAGCCAGTTAAGTAAAGGTCCTTTTCTGGACATTCTGGATATCCAGTTTAGCAGTTAAGAGTTTTATAAACCCTTTTTTTGTTTGTTGTTAATGGTAATGCCGTTAAAGGTCGTTTTTTGTCTCTCATGGATGTTCAGATGTAAGGAACTAGGATTTTCTAATTAGTCTGTCTCTAGCTACGTAATTCCTTAATACTCAGGTGAAAAGTGAAAAAATATCACTTCGGTGGCTATCTTTTTCTTTTCCTTTTTTGCTTTTTAGGGCCACACTCACCTTATATGGAGGTTCCCAGGCCAGGGATCCAATGGGAGTTACAGCTGCCGGCCTACACCACAGCCACAGCATCATCAGATCCGAGCCGTGTCTGCGACCTACATTACAGCTCATGGAAACTCCGGATCCTTAACCCACTGAGCGAGGCCAGGGATGGAACCTGCAACCTTGTGGTTCCTAGTCAGATTCTTTTCCGCTGTGCCATGACAGGAACTCTTTTTTTTTTTTTTTGCCAGTGGCTATTTTTTTATACTTTGTTATATTCTAAGCACAGATACTGAAGTCTTTTATACTTTTTATGTCTCTTAATCTTTACAATTATCTTGAGATAAGATAATCTTCAGGAAACTGAGTCACATTGCCAATAAGTAATAGCATTGGGATTTGAATCCATGCCTGCCCGATCCCAAGCCTGTGCTCTTGACTAGTCGGTGTCATATCCAGGGTGTACTCATGCTAAGTACATAAAATTAGTGCTTTTATAAAGCCATGTCAGTCAAAAAGCTAACCGGTTGCTTAAACTTTCAAACTTTTCCCCTGCAGATGTTTTAGCCTAGGAACATGAACAGTAACCTCATGTGTATACTCTAAACTTATTTATCTTTGCCATCATCCAAAGTTACATTCTCACAATTTCATTTCTAGCAGATTCTTTCTGGAGTGCTATATGCAATTGCCTATAACCTTTGGTCAAGGCGGTAAATCCTCCTGGCTCAGCTGTTCTCAGAGGTACTCAAATGCTTGTTTCAGAACAGAGAGAAGGAGAATTCTCCCAAATGACCAAGAGTCAGGTCCCCATACACAGCGGCTGATTATCCTGGTTTGTTCAGTACTAAGGGGTTTTCCAGGCTGTAAGACTTCTGATGACCAAACCAAGAAAGTCCTGGGTGTTAAAGTCGGGTTCTGTGACTTTACCCTCATCACTTTTTAAGACTACTGTATTAGAATGCGCTATTATGAAATAGTTCCTTTTCAGAAAGATAGTACTGCGGGGGACTTCCTGCTGTGGTGCAGGAACTAAGAATCTGACTGCAGTGAGTCGGGTCTCTACCAAGGTGCAGGTTCGATCCTCAGCCTGCTGCACTGGGTTAAGGTTACGGTATTGCCGCAGCTGTAGTGCAGGTTGCAGCTGTGGCTTGGATTCAATCCCTGGCCTGGGAACTTCCATATGCCATGGATGTGGCCATAAAATGAAAGAGTGATAATCATAATATGGCAGGGAGAAATTTTCATATATAAATGTAGGGGCTTGATAGGTGTCTGCTTAGTTACACGCAAGAATATATATATAGTGAAAGAATATTTTAAAATAATCACAGACAATTTTTAAAATATGTACATGATTTCCAGTGTTTTATTGCTTGTCCTCCTAAAATCAAAATTCCATTTCATGTGACTTTATCCACGTGTTGATTCCTTAGAGACACTTGCTTTCTATATTGTGAATTTGATGCTTTTTATAATATCATAGTCTTTTACATCAGTTATATTTTTTATACCTCTCTTATCAGCTTAATTGATTTGGATGTTTTTAGTTATAGATAAGGATTGAGAAAAATGAGGAAATGAGGCAGTTTAGTGTGATCTGCCCAGAGCATCATCCTGTCATTCTATACCACATACATGTTGTAAATTAGTTTTATCTTTTTTCAGAACAAACAATTTAATTCTTTCATTTTATTTCTTTCTTTTTCTTTCTTCCTTGCTTCTTTCATCTTTTTAGGGCTGTACCCTCTGCATATGGAGGTTCCCAGGCTAGGGGTTGAGTTGGAGTTTTGGCTGCCGGCCTACATCACAGCCACAGCATCACTGGATCTGAGCTGCATCTGTGACCTACACCACAGCTCATGGTAATGCTGGATCCTTAACCCACTGAGTGAGGCCAAGGATCAAACCTGTATCCTCATGGATGCTAGTCAGATTCGTTTCTACTGAGCCATGATGGGAACTCCTAATTCTGTATTTCTGGTGATGCTATCTGTTACATGAATTATTGTGAAGAAAAACTTCAATTTTTTTTAGCTAAGATTGAATTTCTGGCCTAAGTTGAAAAAAATGAGCACCATTTAATTGGAAAACAGACTTAAAGATATTATTTTTTAAAATATGTATATTTATACACATACAAGCATACACATTGTGTATGTGTTTTGTGAAAGAGAAAATGAGACACAGAGAGGAAGAGAAAAATGCAAGAGTAACAGCCAGATTAAGAATAGATAGCAATGGAGTTCCTGCTATGGCACAGCAGGTTAAGGATATGATGTTGCTGCAACTGGGGTGTAGGTTACAGCTCTGTCTTGGATTCAGTCCCTGGCCCTGGGAACTTCCATATGCTGTGGGTATGCCAAAAAAGAGAATAAACAAACAAAAAAGAATAGATAGCAATGGTTAAAATTAGCCATTGTGACTTAAAATTGGGCAACTTAAATGGGGTTTATGGGGAAAAGTAGAATTACTTTAACACTCTGTATCAGGCCCAGACCTTGAGCCAGGGTGCTCAGATGAGTAAGACACACAATGGCCTGTCCACAGGTAGCATGTTGTCTAGTTAGGGGAAGTGATGTGTAAATATATAGCTTGTAACACAGTAAAATAAGTGCAATCATAAAACTAAAGCAACGTTCAGTGCAGACATAGTATGTACGTGTTGGGAAGTGGGGTTGTGAAGGCTTCCTGCAGGAATTGGTGCTTGAGCTGATTCTTTTTTTTTTTTTTTTTGTCTTTTTGCCTTATCGAGAGCCGCATCCGTGGCATATGGAGGCTCCCAGGCTAGGGGTCTAACAGGAGCTGTAGCTGCCGGCCTTCGCCACAGTCACAGCAACGCGGGAGCTGAGCCGCGTCTGCAACCTACACCACAGCTCACGGCAACGCCAGATCCTTAACCAACTGAGCAAGGCCAGGGATCAAACCTGCAACCTCATGGATACTAGTCAGATTCATTTCTGCTGACCCACACCAGAAACTCCCAGAACAGATCTTTTTATGGCTTTGTTTAAAGAATGCACATGTCATGAGTAGACTTGCTAATTAATATATCAATGCTTGGTTTGCAGCAGAGGCCCAATGATAAAGGGTTTACATGGATGTTATTATAGGAGAGTGATATAATAACTGTGTGATAGTCAGGTGGAGGATAGATTGGTGGGAAAAGTACTGGAGACTGAGACAGTGATAAGGAGAAAAGATGAGGAGGTGAATTGAGGCAATGGCAGTTCAGGGGGGTTTGATCATTTTGGTGGTAGATGTGATAAAGAGTGTGATGTCTGGTCTGATGGGAGGAGATGAGAAAAAAGAGGTCTCTGTGTTTGTGGTCTCACCTAGAAGTATGTGAAATGAAACATAAGGTATAGGGAGAATGTTAGGACAGGTAAGTATGTTTAGTTTCACTTATTTAAGTATAGGAAAACAATTAAAAAAAATTTTTTTTATGGCTACGCCCAATGCATGGGAAGTTCCCTGGCCAGGGGCTGAATCCGAGCTGCAGCTGTAACCTACACCAAAGCTGTGGGAATTCCAGATCCTTTAATCCACTTTGACAGGCTTGGGATTGAACCCTCACCTCTGCAGTGAACTGAGCTGCTGCAGTCAGATTCTTAACCCACTGCACCACGGTGAGAACTCCAAGGAAAGCAATTATGTGTTACTAATGATTATGCTTTGAATTTTTAGTAGGATGAGTAGTTTAAAAATTATGCTTATGCAAGAGGTTGATGCTAAAATTTTTCTTCACCGGGAGGAGTCTGATCAAAAATGATAGAGACCACAGAAAGCTTTAAGACAGTAGTTTCCAAACTTTATATATATTCTTGGTATGCTCTTTTATTTAGGACCCCAAGGAACTTTCAAATATATGGATTATACGTATTTATATTTATTCTGTTAAAATTCACTGTGTTAGAAGCTAAGAAATTTGAAAACGTGTTTTGTAATTCTGTGAAAGATAATAACAAACCCAGTACATATTACCATACTTATGGAAAACAATTCTGTCTTTCAAAACAAAACAAAATTTAGTGAGAAGAATGGCAGTGTTTTATATTTTTGCAAGTCTCTTTAATTTCTGGCTTCATAGAATATATCTGGCTTCTCATGTCTGTTCAGTACTCAACCTGTTGCAATATGTATTTTTAGTTGATATGTATGAAGGAAATCTGGTCTCACACAAAGATGTGGTTGGAAAATCAAGAGTTTTTAATAGTCTTTTCAGGTAATTGAAGATTCTCTTCTTTGTACTATCCCAAAATTTGATATACGATAGTTTTCTAAGGGTTAATTGTAATCTGAAACCCGAAAATCACAATATACTTGCTGTGCTATGTAATATTAAATCAATTTGTTTACTCTGTACTTGGAATAGATGTGCATTCAGTTCTGATTTTGTCACATCATGAAGTGGTTATGTGAAAAATATTGGTTCTCTGAGCTATGCAAGAGCTTTAAAATGATGACACATTTTATTAAATGACAGTGGAAAAAATCACTTTTGTTAGTAGTGTCACCAGAAAATCTTTTTTGTGTTTGTTGGGAAGCTGTCAAGTCATGGTGTGGATACAAGTTTCCAAAAATTCTGAATTTTTGCTGAAAAGCTTGAATTTTATCATTGGGAACAGTTATTTTCAGTTATTTGCCTTTTTTTGTTTGTTTTCAAGAAAGTGTCTACCCAACACTCAAGCGTGGGTAACCATAGTTGGTCAGACATTCTTTCAAATACATGTTACATGGAAAAAGTAGCTATGTTAGCTGGCTGCTAAAACAACCACCCAAGTGCTTTTTCTTGCAACAATTGTAATTCAGATGAAGGTTTTTTTTTTTTTTTAATTGTTTTCACTCTTAGTGGTGCTGAAACATATAAGGTACAAAGTTGGATACCATTACCTTGATTTGTTCTAAGTCTTTGTAGATTTACTCACCATTTCTTTTGTACCAATAGCATAGATGTGAACACAGTGAAAAAAAATCAGAGAACATGTCAGTATAGTTATAAAAATAATTTTGACTTCATGGACTCCATGAAAGACCTGAGGACCGTGTCTTTAAAAACTGATGGTTCAAAGTCACCCTAATACAGATGTGGGAAAGTGTCGTTGTCACCTGCTTTTTGAAAAGTTTAGAGAAAAAGCCTTTAAAATTTCTGCTACATTAAAAAAAAGTGCAGTGTTCTTATTTGAAACCTGTGGCCTTGAAATAATTTTTAAAAACTTCTTTCTTTTTCATTCAAGATAAAAAGTTTAAAAGTTACTGTTTAAAACTTTTCTGGCATTGGCCTTTAGTAATCAGAAATGTCTTTTTTCCTCTTGTCTCTAATGCCTAACATTTGAAAGAGCCTTGACAGCCAAATTGCACAAAAGTGAATCCAGTCCCTGTCCAAAGGCTTTCTGAAATGTAGTTTTAGTTAAAGGTGTCATTTTTGGGCTTTATAAAATTGCTTGTTCAGGAACAGGTCTTATTTCGTTGAAGTATCCTATATGTAATAGTGATAAATGTGTGAATAAATCTAATTCATGGTTTAGTTAAAAAGATAGTGTCTCTTCCCTTCAGTCATATAAAAGGGTGGTACATTTTAAAAGATTTGTTTAAAGTGTAATTATTTTAATCTATATTGTTTCATTAAGGAGACTTTTTATGCAAACATAGATGATCATCTGAGAGTTGTTTTAAGCACCAATTTCCTAAATGTTTACGCAATGTGTTTGTTAAACCCATGTATTCCTTCTAATCATAGTCCGGGTAGCAATTGAAAGTAATGAAAATGATCTTAATAACTCACCTAATGGGCCATGGTTAAAATGAATTTTTAGACTATGGCATTTATGTTTGTAGAGTGATTCCCAAGAACAAATGATGTTGCAGGAAAAAGACAAAGTGTTATGAGTTAGAAGCCAGAGGAAAACGTTATGAAAAAAACTAAGGTTATTAGGTACTTATTAGGTAGAAAAGGATTAAGCTAACAAACAAAGGGCCTTAAATATTGCCCTGAGGTCTCAAGAAAGGGATATTTAGTTGTAAGTTATTTTTTTAATTGTAAAACAATTTCAGGGAGTCTCCATGTGGCACAGCAGATTAAGGATTTGGCATTGTCGTTGCAGTGGCTTGGGTTGCTGCTGTGGTGTGGGTTTGATCCCTGGCCCCCAGACTTCCACATGCCATGGGCATGGCCAAAAATTTTTCAAATTTACTGAAAAGCAGAGACTAGTATAGTAAGTAACCATATGGTAACCACTTAAATTTAACTATTTTTAATATTTTATTCTTTCTCTCCCTTTTTTTTTTTTTTGCAAAGAATCTTAAACTAAATACATGACATTATACTCCTAAAGAAGGTAGTTTGCATCTCTAAAAGATAAAAACTTACAAATATACATTTTATGATGATGGGGCTATCTGAGAGCCCCAGAGGACCTGCCTGAGGGCCTTTGTTTTGCTGACTGGCATGTGTAAGCTAGTAAAACAGCTTGGGATAAGGAAGGGAATTTTATCAAATTGTTTAGAGGACTTAGAAGCAGCAGAACAGCTGAGGATAAGGATGTGAAAGCGAGAGATATTTTAATGGGCAGGTTTGATTCAGTTTTACTATTTGGTATATCATTTAACCCTTTTTTTCCCTATCTCCCAATAATACCTTAATTTAAATTTGCATTATCCATTCATGTTCTAGAAATGGGGTTATTTATTTGACTTGACCCTGACCTTAGGATGGATATGGAGAGAAAACTGAGGCTGCCCAAATATGTCCATTGTACTGTACAACTAACATCAAAGGGACCTAGGAATCCATCTTGGAAGAGTTTTAGCCATCCAGTAACAGAATATCCTATTAGAGTTATTTAATTACTCCTTTTTTTTTTTTTTTTGCATTGAAGAAATAGAGTCTGTTTTAATTTATGCATTGTCTTCTTATGTTTAGGTCTCGGTTGTGGTTTATTATACACTGCAACAGTGACCATTACGTGCCAGTATTTCGACAGCCGCCGTGGCCTTGCACTTGGCCTGATTTCAACAGGTACATTTTCAATATCAGTATAGCATTGCCACTATTCATCCTTCTAATCAAAGTTAAAAGTTACCAAGCACAGATATGTTTAACTAGCCACTCCCCAGCTACCACTCAGGAACTTAATTTTTTCTTTTTTTCTAATCCTAGAAGGAAATTTTATTTTCCACTCTAACTATAGGCAGAGCTTAAATAAAAATCCCTAAAGAGTTCCTGCTGTGGCTTAGCAGGTAAAGAACCTGACTAGGATCCACGAGGATGCGGGTTTGATCCTAATCAGTGGATTAAGGATCCAGTGTTGCTGTGAGCTATGGTGTAGGTCGTAGACACAGCTCGGATCCCAAGTTGCTGTGGCTGTGGTGTAGCCCGGCAGCTGCAACTCTGATTCAGTCTCTGGCCTGGGAACTTCCATATGCTGTGGTTGCAGCCCAAAAGAGAAAAATTAAATCCCTTAGTTTCATAAATGAAAAATAAGGAAGATTAGCTGTCCAGTCTAATATAGGAAAAGACAGCTTATGGGTCCAGGAAATGAGTCACATGGTGATGAGAACATGCTGGTGCTAAAAAAAGCAGAGAACACTTAAGAAAAGCACCTGAGGGAGTTCCTGCCATGGCACGGTGGGTTAAGAATCTGACTACAGTGGCTCGGGGTCACTGCAGAGACGTGGGTATGATCTCTGGCCTGGTGCAATGGGTTAAAGGATCTGGTCAAAGCACAGGTTGCAGCTGTGACTTGGATTCAGTCCCTGGACTGGGAACTTCGTATGCCATGGGTGCAGTCATTTAAAAAATAATGATAATAAAATAAAGAAAAGTACCTGATCCCTGAGAGAGATAGGAGAAATGGAAGGAAAATGAGGCCACTGTCAGGGAGACTGAAACTGGTACCTCTCCAGCTCCATTTATTATGAAATTTACAGGTTTTCTAAAGTGCTGATTTGTGAGTACATCTCACTGGCCTATGTGCATATCCAAATGCACACTGGCTAGGTTAGACTGTTTACTCTTTATATTACTTTAATAATCGAGATGATCACTTGGAGAGGGGCAGTGTAAGTATAAAAGCCTTCTGGACTTCCTCTGATATTTGAAAGTGGTGTTTCACTTTTCAGGTGGATTTTTTTCTAAGCTCTGTAGGAAACATCAGAATTTCTGCGGCCAATGTTTTATGAGTTTGCTTAGGAGATAAGGCTGCCAAGCTAACTAAAAGTTGGAAGTTGACATTGCTACTTGTTAATGCGTGGATATTCCGGGGAGGTCAGATTTTCATATGTTGAATTACTTCTGTAGTCTCTTTGGCCATGGGATCCAAATTAATGTTTTGTCCTTGAGGCCAACGCAGGGCAACAAAGTGGTTCTAGATCAAATTAAATCAAGCTGGATATTTACCCAAGGTGTGGTTTAAGGAAGCATTGCTAGGTGAGAAATATGTCTAGGAGGCAACACGGCCTGAATCTGAGGACATGGCTAAGGAAGAACTGGGAGAAAGAAATAGAAAAACAAAAGGTGGAGACTGAAGAGCAGTTGGAGAGCAGTTTAAAGAGCCTGACAGTTTCTCGCTCAAGTGAGAGAGGGAGTGTGAGAGCAGACCTGGCAGCTTAAAAAATAATAGATTTTGTCTATACTATGTATAGATAATATAGTTTATATATAGTATATTATATATAGTATGTATATATATATAGCATATATATTATATGTAGTATATATAGTTATGTATAATAATATATAGTGTATATAGTATAGTATTATAGTGTATATACAGTATGCATATATACTACTACATATATATATATATATACTATATGCCATATATATAGTGTGTATAGTATAGTGTATATATATAGTGTGTATATATATGCTATATTATATATAGTATATGTATATTTTATGGCTACATGCATGGCATATGGAAGTTCTTGGGCTAGGGACTGAATCCGAGCCACAGCTGTGACCTATGCCACAGCTTCAGCAATGCTGGATCCTTTAACCCACTCTGCTGGCCTGGGGATCAAACCAACACCTCCACAACCACCTGTGCTGCTGCAGTTGGGTTCTTAACCCACTGCATCCCAGTGGGAACTCTCCTATACTATCTATTTTGTGGAGGCACTATAGCATAGTGACAAGCATAGCCCCTGGAGCCAGACCCCCTGGTTTTAGATCTCATCTATGTCTGAATCCCTAGCTGTCTGGTGATGGACAAGTTACTGAACTGTTCCATAAAATTAACTGTTAAGTTAAAGCCTCAGTCTTCTGACTGTAATATGGGGATAATAATGGTACCCATCCCACTGGGTTTTTGGAAATATTAAAGGGCCGTATGGATAAACGGCACATAGTGAGGGCCCTAAAAGTAATAAACATTATAATCAGGACCTAGGTCTCCCTTAACGCCCATATTCATTTGTGAGGAAGATGTGAGAGAGCTGTTGTGGCTTTCACTCTGTCTAAAGAGGAGAGCATAGGGGTCTGGGTCATGGTCCATTGAACAAAAACAGTTTGACTGAGACAGTCAAGATCTGGTGGAATTAGGGAGTTTTTAGGAGGAAGCATGAATCCACTCTCTTATATTATTCAAGCTGCTATAAAGTACCATAGACTGAATGGTTTCTAAACAATAGAAGTTTATTTCTCACAGTTCTGGACGTCCGAGGTCAGGATGTCAAGGTCATCATGGCTGGGTTCAGGTGAGAGCCCTCTTCTAGGTTACAGACTGCCATCTTCTCCCTTTGTCCTCACAGGGCAGAAAGGGAGGAAGCTCTCTGGGGTCTCTTTTCTAAGGGCACCAGTCCCTTTCAGGACGGCTCTTTCCTATGATGTTAAGCACCCCAAAGGCCATGCCCCCTAATGCCATCTCACTGGGAGTTAAGTTTTTCTTTGTTTTGCTTTTAGGGCCACACCTGCTGGCATATGAAGGTTCCTAGGCTAGGGGTTGAATAGGAGCTGCATCTGCTGGCCTATACCACAGCCATAGCAACTCCTCAGGATCTGAGCCACGTCTGCAACCTGCTCCACAGCTCATGGCAATGCCAGATCCTTGACCCACTAAGCGAGGCCAGGGATTGAACCTGCGTCCTCATTTGTTATTTTGTAAGAATTTTTGCTGGGTTTTTACCCATAAGCTTGGCATCCTGTTGGGGTTTTGAGGCCATTTGGTGTGGACCATTTAAAAAGTATGACTGACCTATTTAGACTAATTTTTTTTTTTAATCTCTTTAGGGCTGTACCTGAGGCATATGGAGGTTACCAGGCTAGGGGTCGATTAGGTGCTACAGCCATCAGCCTATGCCACAGCCACAGCAACACCAGATCCAAGCCGTGTCTGTGACGTACACCACAGCTCACGGCAATGTCGGATCCTTAACCCACTGAGCAAGGCCAGGGATCAAACCCGCATCCTCATGGATACTAGTCGGGCTCATTAGCACTGAACCACAACAAGAACTCCACTGTTGTGATTTTAATATGAAGGCACACATGAATATCAGTGTAAAAAGGAAATCAAATTGTAAGACTATAATGCTTGTCCCAAGAGCCCCAAATTATAAGAGATTAAACAGTTCCCATTTCCTTTCTAGGTTCAAGTGTTGGGCTTTTTATATATGCTGCTCTGCAGAGACTGCTGATTGATTTATATGGACTGGATGGATGCCTGCTGATTGTGGGTGCTTTAGCTTTAAACATACTAGCCTGTGGCAGTCTGATGAGACCCCTCCAGTCCTCTGATTGCCCTTTGCCTGAAAAAACAGTTCTGGAAAATGTACCGGATCGATACTCAATTTACAATGAAAAAGAAAAGAACCTGGAAGAAAACATAAACATGCTTGAAAAGAGCACCAGTGGTGAGGAAACATGTAAGAGCACTTTAAACAATGGTGACTGGAAATCAGAGAGTCTCCTTCATCAGAACCCAACGACAGTGGCACACACAAAAGAAACTGAAACGTACAAAAAGAAAGTAGCAGAACGGACATATTTTTGCAAACAGCTTGCCAAGAGGAAATGGCAGTTATATAAAAACTACTGTGGAGAAACTGTGGCTCTTTTCAAAAACAAAGTATTTTCAGCACTCTTCATCGCCATCTTTCTTTTTGACATTGGAGGGTTTCCACCTTCATTACTCATGGAAGATGTAGCAAGAAGTTCAAATGTGAAGGAAGAAGAGTTTATTATGCCTCTTATTTCCATCATCGGCATCATGACAGCAGTTGGTAAACTCCTTTTAGGAATACTGGCTGACTTCAAGTGGATTAATACCTTATATCTTTACGTAGCTACCTTAATAATCATGAGCCTGGCCTTGTGTGCAATTCCATTTGCCAAAAGTTATGTCACATTGGCATTACTTTCTGGGATCCTAGGGTTTCTTACTGGTAATTGGTCCATCTTTCCATATGTGACCAC
The DNA here is from genome assembly GCA_004024745.2 of Catagonus wagneri. NCBI lineage: Eukaryota > Metazoa > Chordata > Mammalia > Artiodactyla > Tayassuidae > Catagonus > Catagonus wagneri. Next base: position 25,597,931 of record PVHT021183726.1, read on the forward strand.
GAAGACTGTGGGAATTGAAAAATTGGCTCATGCCTATGGGATATTAATGTTCTTTGCTGGACTTGGAAATAGCCTTGGACCACCAATTGTTGGTAAGATGTTTAAAGTCAACCCGTTTTGCTATTCTACTTTTTAACATCTCTGGGTATAGGAATTCAGACTGTAATGACAGCTCAGATTCATACAAAGTAAGTCAGCAAGGGGTGTCTCATGGTCATGATTTATTCAAAATCCCTTTGATGGAGTTGGAAAAGCCAGTATATTTGCTCAGGAGTTTGTGTTCACTACTCACTGGGGAGAAACCCAAAATGTCTGCTTATTCTGGTCCAACATGGGGCCAGAATGTCTGGTTGGAGACATTCTCCTCTTCTGACTCCCAGTGGGCCACTCTGGGAGCAGACTGGGTGACATATATCCTAATCCGAACTGCACATAAATTGATGAAATTAGGGTATTTACACTCCTACTATGTCAATCAAACTCATTGTTTTCTTCCTCTTTTTTCAGGTTGGTTTTATGACTGGACCCAGACCTATGACATTGCATTTTATTTTAGTGGCTTCTGCGTCCTGCTGGGAGGTCTTATTTTGCTGCTGGCAGCCTTGCCTTCCTGCGATACACGCAAGAAGCAACTCCCCAAGCCGGCTCCCACAACCTTTTTGTACAAAGTTGCCTCTAATTCCTCTAATGTTTAGAGGAATATTGGAAGGCACTCAAGACTGTTTTGTCATAGCAAAATTTCACTGTGGCTGATTTGAATGAATTTTTCTTTTTACATATCCTATTCTCTACGTACTGTATAAGTAGCCTTTATCTCCTGTATTATTTTTTTCTCTTTTTCCAAAAAGTGGGACTATTGTGTTTTGCTACTATTCATGAGTTCTTGACATTGTGAAAATTTTGGCCAGCCTCAGAAGTCTTTCTCTGTGTAATTTATCTGCAAACTCCATTTAGTTCCATTTAGGGTAGCTAAAGGAGACTCTTTTTATTTTAATCTTTTTAATATTATGGCTGCACCCACAGCAGATAGAAGTCCCTGGGCCAGGGACTGAATCTGAGCTGCAGGTGCGGCAATGCTGGACCCTTAACCCACTGCACTGGGTCGGGGATTAAACCCATGCCTCAAAGCTACCCGAGCCACTGCAGTCAGATTCTTAATCCACTGTGCCACAGTGGCAACTCCAAGACTTTTCCCTTTTAAAACTATATGAAGGCTGCTGGGGACTAAATCACCCTTTTCTCTCTGTTAGACTAGCTAGTAAATAGAAGACTTTGAGCCAGTCAGGAAATGAAAGTGGTTGCTAAAATAGCATTAAGCATTGCCATGGAACCAACTGATTTTCTTTTTCTTTCCTTCCTTTTTTTTTTGGCAACGCCTGTGGCACATGGGAGTTCCCCAGACCAGGGATAAAACCTGCGCCATAGCGGTGACCCAAGCTGCTGCAGCTACAGCTCTGGATTCTTAACTCTCTATGCCCCAAGGGAACTTGACAAACTGATAATTTTTTAAAAACTATTTTAATGACAGTTACCAGTTTTCCTGATTCTGCTTTGCTTGATGAAGCACCCACATGTTTGGTGCCCACTACGCATACATCCTTTCAATTCCCAAGGTGTTGCCTGAGATGCAGGCAGTGTCCAAAGAGAGGAGTAGTCCCTGTAGCTTTTTTTCATGGTTGGCTGCTGTAACCTCGCTCACTTTTGTTTCCCAACATCCATTCAGCTGATGTTTCCCAAGAAGTGCTAATTTTACCTGTTTCCAAATTGGAAATGCATGTTTAAACCATTCCGTTCTGGCAAATGGGAAACAGCCATTTGCTTCGGGCACAGTGGGGATGAATTGCACGTCCTTGCATGTCTTCTCAGTGAAGCGTTTCTTTCCTACTATCAGATTTTACCACCATCAAATTTTAATTCAGGGGCAGAACTAAAAAGTATGTGTGTATGTGTATGTTATGCTCTAAGTCCATGGGTAACATGGAAAGGAAAAAAGGCAATAAATTGATACCCTCATCCAACTTAATCAGTCTTAAGAAAAATGTTCTAGGAAGAAAATCAACATTTAATGAATTGACATTTTTCTAAAGAAATGTTTTTTAAGCTTTGGTATGCATGAGAATCTTCTACAGAGCCTTTTAAAAATGTAGTTGCCTGAGTACCACTAGTAGAGATTTTTAATTATGTCCAGGCTGTGGACTAAGCATATATGTATGTGTGTGTGTGTATAGGCTGCCATGTGCAGTGGCTTGATGTGAAGCATATGTGTGTGTGTGTGTGTGCGTGTGTGTGTGTGTGTGTGTGTATAGGCTGCCATGTGCAGTGGCTTGATGTGGAATCTCAATTCCCAGACCAGGGACTGAACCCAGGCCACAGCGGTGAAAGCACCAAAGTGCCAAGTCCTAATTACTAGACCAACAGGGAACTCCCTAAGCATATGTATGTAAACACATATATATGTATATATGCATATATATGTATATATACATGTGTGTGTGTGTGTGTGTGTGTGTGTGTATATTTTTTTTTTTTTTTGGTTGTACCTGTGGCATATGAAAGTTCCTGGGCCAGCGACTGACCTACACCACAGCTACGGCAACGCCTGATCTTTAGCCCACTGTGCCAGGCCAGGGATCAAACCTGCGCCTCAGCAGTGGCTTGAGCCACCTCAGAGACGATGCTGGATCCTTTACCCGAAGCACCTATATTTTTAATGAACTCTTCAAGTCTGATAGCACAGCCTGCATTGAGAATGACTCATAATATTGGCTATAGAGAAACATTTTTTCAAAATGAAAAAACAAGATAAACCTTGGAGATGAGGGTTTTGTTTTTGTTTTTTATTAATAGCCAAGTTTGGCTCTTTAAATAGGAGGCGCTTTTCCCATTGTGCCAAAATTGTCTTTTCATTTCTTACGAAATACGTAAGGTCATTTTATACTTCTATGTTGCCTTTCTTCAAAGGCGCCTGAAGCACTTTATAAGCATGAATCCCCACAACACCTCAGTGAGGTAGATAAATACTGCTTTTCCACACAGTAACCCTAGAGTATGGGGAACTTCGTAGCTGAGTGAATCCTACTCAATCATGCAATAATGGGGCTCCAAAGTGCCTTGAACTTCTGCTCCATACTCAGATTTCTGAAAAGTTTTCTGTACCTCATTCTTTAGTCACCGTCAAGGTTAGTAAGTAAAACAAGTAACATTCAAAAGAAATTCAACTAGATGTTTTTATGTTAAAGTTTCCCTTTTTGCCAATATCATGTTCTAGAAATCCAGTGTTCTTTTATTAACTCTTAGGACATCCCCCCATCCATCAATGTTGACAATTGTCCAGGGGCGTCTTCACCATGTTTACTAATGTCATCCAATGTGTGCATTATCCGTTGTCTAGGAATGAATTTTAAGTTACAATAAAATATTTTTTCTTTGTTTTGCATCGGTTTGGGTTGCCTTTTCTCTTCTTAGCTCCCCAAATTGCAGTATATGAAGTACACTCAAGTGAACTTGAGTGTAAAAATACAAACAATCTGATTTCACTTCTGATCCGGAATCTGGAGGTTAGACATTTGCATAGTGAAAAGTCCACTTGCTAAAACCCTTTTGACCATCACCTTCCAAAAAGTTAAAATGTCAGTCCTCCAGAATCCTTTGGAGGAAAGGGAGACAGACTCCCCTTTGAGATTCTAAATATTGATCTTACTAATCACCGATGGAATTCTTGGTATGTTCTAAGCACATTATACTATTCATCCCTCATGAAGGCCCTGTGAGATGGGGATTTTATACCATACAATGATTTTCGTTGTATCGTACGAAATATAATTGCCATGATAGAGACAACGTATACTTGTAATTTCCAAAAGCAAAATGAGAAAGGTTTCCAGCAAACCCTTTGACTTTTTTTTTTTAAATGGCTGCACCTTTGGCATATGGAAGTTCCCAGGCTAGGGGTCGAATCAGACTGCAGCTCCCGGCCTGCTCCATTGCTTGCAGCAACGCCTGATCCTTAACCCACTGAGCCAGGCCAGGGATGGAACCCGTACCCTCAGGGAGACTGTCAGGTCCTTAACCTACTGAGCCACAGCGGGAACTCCCAAACCCTTTGATTTCTTACATGGCTAGGAAATGGGGCCTAGTTGGGAGGGTGGCTTTAAAGCCAGTCCTTGAGTGAACAGAAGAGTAATGTTTAGGTAAGTATTCATGCCTGCCTTCTTCCTAAGCATTTATCCCATTTAATAATGAAATTTTATTGGTGGGAATTTGATCTTTCTTTTGTGACTCAGGAGATATTTTTTGATATTCCAAGTGCCTAGGGCTGATTGGGTGACATGCATGATGTAAGAAAATTATTGAGGACCCTCTTCCCTGACTTTAACACCTCCTCAATTCTCCTTTCCTCCTCCTGCCCCTCCCTCTCCCTCTTTCTCTCTCATTCTCCGATGAGCCTCCTGGGATCCAGTCAGTGATCTCATTTTCTCTGGAGTGACTATGTCTCCAGGGGAAGAGGCTTCAGCCATCAGCTTCTAAAGTCCCCAAGAGGAACAATTCCCAAGAATCAGGAGTTTCTACATGGGGAGGTCATGACTGAGCTATATGTCAGTCGTCCTGTGCTGCTAGAAAGCCCCGTGACCTCAGATAACCTCAACTTCTAGCAATCACTGTAGGATTATTTCACCTTAGGACATTACAGGAAATGAAGAGCTCTGCTTTGAATAAAAGGCTGTCTCCTTTTTCTTTTACTTGGAAGGAGTATAATATCGACACATAAAATAGACCCTTTGCATGAGCGGCACCTTACAATTTCTCCTTCATTAATCATGATCTTGGGACCTTTTGCTCTACAATCAGTGTGTCTGAAGAATGCATTTGTAAGATGCCTCTTTGAGTAATGAGTTTAACCACAACTAGTTAAAATGATCAGAGACCTAGGGGTACATGAATCATATTTGCAGAGAGAGTGTACATACTTATTAAAGTAGTGAATTCTGGGTTAAGATGCTAGCCCAGTTCTTGTGGCTGGGTGATTGTCAACAAATTATTCAGTCTCTCAAAGCCTCTTTCCTCATTTGTCATACACATCCTAGGGCTATTGTGGGAACTGACTAAGATAACCCATACATATAGACCTGGCACATCTCAGTAAATAAATATTAGCTATTGTTACTATTATTTTAGAAATTGACACAGGTTGTATACGAATATTTTTTTTTTAATTGTACAGCTGCACCCACTGCATATGGAAGTTCCTGGGCCAGGAATTGAATCTCAGCCGCAGCTGCAACTTATACCACAGCTGCAGCAATGTCAGACCTTTAACCCACTCTGCCAGGCCAGGGTTCAAACCCAAGATTCCACAGCAACCTGAGCCGCTGCAGTTAGATTTTAACCCACTGTGCTACAGTGGAACTCCTATTATTTTTGTTGTGGCCATTATTCTTTAGTGTGTGGCTTCTCAGTACCCAGGGAAAGTACCAAGTATTTGGGTACAGGTGTGGGGTAAATGTTTGCACTGAAGGGCCTCATTTAGAAGAAAAATAATGAGCCCTGTGTTATCCCTAACTTCTACAACTACCACAGACCTTGCCCTCCCCCAAGCTTGTTCTTGTCAAAATCTTTTCTCCTTAGGGATTCATGACTCAGCACATTTTTCTGAAATTGCCATTCAAAAGCTCTGACACAAAGCAAAACAAAACACAGGCTGTTCCTCCACAAATCGAAGAGAATCCACTTGGTAAATTGAATTACTACGGGAATTTGAACTTCTATTTTTTCTCCTTAGGAGCTCATCACCCGAGCTGCTTGGAAGGCAGGACTAAAGTTGGGCAGAAAGCAAAACGCTCCCGTTTGTTTATTGAGCACTAATTGGCTTCAGCCCAGGGCCCTTACCTCCTGCTTTCTCAGTTCTCCTTGGAGATTTACCCTTGAGGGAATGGAATTCCCTGCCAGGTCTTCTGGGATTTAATTCCTAGTAGGTTTCAGTCACAGTAGTTGCTTTTTCCTACATGCATTCCTTGTTCTAAAGTGTCATTTACTTTTATTTTCTCTCCCTTCAAAAGTAAAAAGACATATATTTTTAAAAATTTCATTAGTTTTCTCTGGCAGCTGAAAACCTTTGCTAAACAGCATGTTTTCCAAAAAGAATTAGCTGTGATCAAAGCGCTGAACTGCTAGAGGTCAGCTTAAAACTGCATAGCCACAGAGATATGCCTGTTTTTTTTTTCCTTCCTGACAGTGTTCCTCATGTGATAAAGCAGGTTGTTATTCCTCTAGCTTAGATCTGAAAATTCCCGAACATCTACTGTTTTAATAGAGCATTTACAAGACTAGCCCAGATGACTCTAGCACCATAATAACAAAGGAGGGTCAGGTGGAACTGGTTTGATCAACCATGGACCAGGATCAGCAGATCATTTGCATATGGCCGCTAAGGCTGCTGGGAGGATGCCATTTTGAAAAATTCTGGGCAGGACCTCCTCCCGTGGGACGTGCATCTCCCTGAAGGTCAAGCGTGAACAAGGCCCGGGTGGGGGAATCATTTGAGGCCAGTGACAGTGCCATGTTCCACACAGCGTTGGGATGAGCTCAGGTCCTCGGACAGAACTGTAAAGTATAAATTAGTTCAATGACGTCAGATTTTCCTCTGTCCAAGACTGAAAACAACTAATTCCCAGGGGATGTTTTAGCAGTCACAAGCTGAGAGGCACACGGGCTCTGTCTGTGCCTTGTTCTCAAAGCCCCAGGAAGTGGTATAAACAAAGGAAAGATGACAACAGAAGAATTGAGGAGCCCCAGGGGTCAGCTCTTGTTAGGACCAGCAATAGATGTCCCAAAGAAACCTGAGAGAAAGTGTGGATGGGGGGAGATGTGTCTTCATTATCTCTATCTACTGAAGCAACAACTGTGTGTTAGGAAGACCTTGTCCCAGGCCCTGGGGCATCCCAACCTTTCTAGAAAGACCTGAAGATTGAAAACTGCTGGGTTGTTTTTAGGCAAGAGGCAGCCTCTTTTCAGCTGGGCTTCCTTAGAGAGTTGGAGGCAGGCTTCCTCTGTGGGTAATTGGCTTTGCCTTAGAGGGATCTGGCTAACCCCACCCCCCTCAGGGGAACTTCTGGAAGGGCGTGGGCTCCTGGTAATAGAGGAAACACAGTTCAGCGCTGGCCGCAGAGGTAGCCCGAGCAGTTCTGTGAGTAGAACCGTACCCCTAGGAAATCTGGAGGAACGCCCAGGCTGTCATAACCACCTGGGGCCTGGTAAGCTGGGCAGGACGTCAAAGATACTTGGGAACAAGAAAGCCTGACTTGGAAGAGGAAGCCTGGGCTCTCGAGTCCAACAGAGCAGGCTTTGGGTTCTTGGCTCCTCCAGTTACTATCTCATTAGATGGGTAATCTTTGTTAAACTCCCTGAGCTCAGTTTTTGTTGTTGGTGAACTGTGTTGTTGACAGGTTTAGAAATAATAGATGCAAAATGTCCAGTGTGTAGTAGTTTCTAAAAAAAAATTAAAAAAAAATTTTTTTGACTCCTGCTCCCGTAAGTTTGTTAAATTCTCTGAACTCAGTTTTTATTATTGGTGAACTTTATTGCTGGCAGGTTTAGAAATAATAGATGCAAAATGTCCAGTGCGTAGTAGTTTCTAAAAAAAAAAAAAAATGTTATTTTTTTGACCCCAGCTCCCACAAGTGGCATCTTAGAAAGTGAACCCAATATCATAAAAGTAGGAAGTATACGGTAAATTTGTAGGTACACAACGTATGTGGTAGATTGGATTCTTGCCTCGCAGAACATATTATCAAGTGATTGTTCTGCCAACAATTTTGTGTGTGTGTTGGTTGCGGTGGTGGCGGTGGTGGTGGTGGTGGTAGGGGTAGTGTATTACTCTTAGGGCCTGTCCTAGATACTGGAAGTACAGCAATAATTGAGAAAGCCTCAGAATTTCCCCTGTGGCGCAGCAGGTTAAGGATCCAGTAATGTTGTAGCCGTGGTGCAGGTCATAACTGCAGTGCAGGTTTGATCCCTGGCCTAGGGAACTTCCACATGTCCTGGGTGTGACCACCCCCCAAAAGAGAAAAAGAAAGCTTCTTGCCCTGAGGAGTTCATGGTTTAATAGGAGAAACTTATTTCAGTTAAGTATAAATGCAGAAAACACTTTTAAAAACTTACTCGTTAATTAATGTATCCACTCAGCAAGCTGATGCAGTGCACCCCCTGTGCTGAGGACATAGGCACTGAGGTGATGGGGCCGAACAGGGTGGATGTAGTCCTTGTGTTCACAGTGAATTTTTTTTGCTTTTCAGGGCTGCACTCGAGGCAAATGGAGGTCCCCAGGTTAGGGGTCGAATCAGAGCTGTAGCCGCTGGCCTACACCGCAGACACAGCAACACAGGATCCGAGCTGCGTCTGTGACCACAGTCACGGCGGATCCTTAACCCACTGAGCCAGGCCAGGGATCGAACCCGTGTCCTCATGGATGCTAATTGGGTTCATTAACCGCTGAGCCACCACGGGAACTCCCCACAGTGATTTTTTAAAAGCAAAAATTAGATCCTATGGTACTCTAACTAGCGTTTGTGCTTTACGATTTCAATTCTCTCTGTGAAATTATTCTGCGGGGAGAAAAAGTTACCCATGTTTTCTCTACCCACGTGGTGGGTGCTGTGTTGTACCTCTCCAGTGTCCTTCAGGGGCCAGGATTGGCTGCTAAGGGCTCACAGCTGAGCTGTGCTCCAGGCACTGCCTTCAGCTAAAGGGATTACACTCCCTCAGGGGAAGCCAGACTCCAATCACCCTGGCCTCAAAGAGTGAAGAATGGCCTCCTTGACTCAACTGGGACGACTCAGAAGTGCTCTCCTAGCTCCAGAGCTTCTGGTCAGAACAGAGGCCTCTGCTGCAATTGCATCACAGCTCAAGTTTTCCTACTGCCCAGCCTTGCGCCCCCTGCTCCCTTAAAGGTGCTTTTCTGGAAAGCCCTCTCCCATCAACTTCCTGCATGCAAAGTTGGTTGCATAGTCTGCTTTTCACCAGGAAACCTGATTGAGGACACCTGTGATCCCAATATTGTCACAGTGTCATCACAGCAGAGGGGAAAGGAAAACATCTTTCTTGAGGGCCTACATGTGCCCAATATTGTTCCAGATACTTCACAACCGTATCTTGACCTATTTAAGTTCCAAAGATTTTGGCAAAAATTGAGTGTCACCAGGCAAGTGTGGCTGCTTAACTATCAAGATGTCACAGAAGTGTCTTTTGTCTTTATAGGTGTAGGGGCTGACTTTCTTGAGGCAGGTCCATATTCTCACCTTTTATTCACCCAACACATATTAACTGAACATCTAGTATGTGGCAGGCACTCCTCTAGGCACATTGGATATAACTGTGAGTGAGACAGACAAGGTTCCTGATCTCTTTGAGCTTGCCTCAGAGCTAGTTGCAGCAAAAGCCTCAGATCTTATGGGGAGCTCTGGATGGGATGGCCCTTTAGCACTGGCCCAATGTAGTTATTTCAAACTCATACTAAGATTCCTGCAGTAATGGCTATAGGGGCCAAAATGCCACTTTATTCATGTGCATGAGAACTTTCCAGGTCATTTGCTTGTCTCCCTTTTCCAATGAGAAGTCAAGTTTTCATCAGAAGGTACTGAGGTTCCTGGGATCAGGGGCATGGTGGCTTGTCAAGTGACATGTTTAACAGCATGATGAGAAGATAGCCTGGTTCAGCTTTCACCACTCTAAGGCACTGATTCTGGACCCTGCATTGTTGGGCATCAATAATATTTGCCTCCATGGCAATCAGCATCATGGCTGACCAAACTCCTATCCTCTCCCCTGCTAACTTAATACCTCTAATCAGGGTCCAGCCAAGTGCTCTTGGTCGGAACCACGTTGTAAATGTCTCCTCAGAGGCATGAGGTTTGATTCATAGTATATTGCTCAGGAGGTGATCTCCTTAGACAATAGGTAATTTTTGCTGAGGGAGCCACCGTCACCATGGGAGAGAGAGGGAAACCAAGGAATCAAGTGAATCAAGCCATGTGCTCCAGGTCACCCTGCCAGGATGTCAGACCCAGGCCCATCTCCTGTCTATTCATGGAGGTGGGGAGGTGAGTGCACATGCAGAAATGGTCTGACCTCTCCGAAGAAAACACCGTGGGCCAGAAAGAGACAGAACAGAAAGTGCCTGCCTCGCTCTTGACATCACTGCCTCTCCTTGCAAACAAACAGGTATTTGTGTATGTGTGTGTATGGGGGGGGGGTGTTTAAATTTATTTTTATTGAAGTATAGTTAACTTGCTGTACTGTGTTAGTTTCTGGTGTATAGCTTCATTAAGTATAAGTGCTTCAGTTATACATGTACATATATCCATTTTTTCAGATTCTTGTAGAGGTTATTATAGAATATTGAGTAGAATTCTCTGTGCTATACAGTAGGTCCTTGTTGATTATTTTGTATATGTGTGTATATGTTAATCCCAAACTCCTAATTTATACCTGCCTACCCACTCACCCCCACCACCTTTCCTCTTTGGTCATCATAAGTTTGTTTTTGAAGTCTATGAGTCTGTTCCTGTTTTGTAAATAAGCTCATTGGTATCATGTTTTTAGATTCCACAGATAAGTGATATCATATGATGTTTGTCTTTCTCTGTATGACTTACTTCACTTAGTTGGTAATTTCTAGGTTCATTTATGTTGCTGCAAATGACATTATTTTGTTCTTTTTATGGCTGGGTAATATGCCATTGTGTATATGTACCCTATCTTTATCCATTCCTCTATTGATGGCAATTTAGGTTACTTCCATGTTTTGGCTATTGTGGATAGTGCTGCAATGAACATTGAGGTGCACCTGCATTTTTTGTTGTTGTTGTTGTTGAATTATGGTTTTCTCCAGATAAATCCCCAGGAGTGGGATTTTTTGATCATATAGGGTAGTTCTATTTTCAGTTTTTAAAGGAAGCTCCATACTCTTCTTCATAATGGTTACACCAATTTACATTCCTACCATCAGTGTAGGAGGGTTCCCTTTTCCCTGCACCCTCTCCAGCATTTGCTGTATGTGAACTTTTTGATGATGGCCATTCTGACCGGTGTGAGGTGATTACCTCATTGTAGTTTTGATTTCCATTTCTCTAATACTTAGTAACATTGAGCATCTTTTCATGTGCTTTTTGGCGATCTCTGTGTCTTCTTTGGAGAGATGTCTACTTAGATTTTCTGCCCATTTTTTGAGTGGGTTGTATGTGTTTTTGATATCAAGCTGCCTGAGCTGTTTTCATATTTTGGAGATTAATCCCTGTTGGTTGCTTCGTTTGTAAACATATTCTCCCAAACAGGCATTTAATACGTACCCAGAACTTTATTAGCAGTAAGAGCCTTCAGTGTTGTCCATTGTGGTAGAAGCAGGTAGCTACTGAGCACTTGAAATAAGACATGTGAATTGAGATGTGTTGTAAGTATGAAATACGAACTGAATTTCAAAGACAGTACACACAAGAAAAGTAAAATATCTACGAATCTTTAAAAATATTAAGTACATGTTTAATGATTATTTTAAAATTAGATAATATTTTGGTAATGTTATGTTAAATACATTATTGAAATTAACTTCATCTGCTTTTTATTTTTTTAATGTGGCTATGAGAAAATTTAAGATTACCCGTTTGGCAGTTCTCTGGTAACCTAGCCATTAAGGAACAGTGTTGTCACTGCGATGGCTCAGATTTGATCCTTGGCCTGGGAACTTCCACATGCTATGGGCATGTCCAAAAAAAAAGATTACACATGTGGCTCATAGTATGTATTTACTGGGCAGTACTCTGGTAGGTATTGTCATCCAAAAGCAGATTTAAAAATTCTTACAGCATATGATATTTGGTTGATAGGAATCTTGCCTTTTTTCTTTTTTATTAAAGTATAGTCATATGAATCTTAAGTCTCTTTTCATTTAAGTTTTCTTTGATATATTTGTTAAAGAAGTCAGATTATTTGGCTTGTAGAGATCCCCACATTCTGAATTTTGTTGATTGCACCCTCCTGGTGTCATTTCATATGTTCCTTCATACCTTATATTATCTGGAAACTGAGGGTCATATCTAGAGGCTTGGTCACATCCAAGTTTGTTTATTTTGGTAAGAAGAATTCACTGGCATACTTCCAACAAGGTGCACTAAATATCTGGCTGTCTCTTTTTCGGTGTTAAGATTGAGCACTGGGTTCAGCATGATCCACTATCCATTTCCCCATAGAGTTTTCTTCATGTATGACTTTTATTTTTTATTGTATGTGATCATTGCTTATGCTCATTATTTTGTTAGAGGTCACAAATAGTGATATTCTATCATTCCTTCTCTTATTAGCTGACATACCTCTATAAGATATGATTTCCCTTGTCAACTTCGATTTCCCCAAGGAATAGAGGATACAAGCAAAGTAAAACATGTATTTTGAATCTTTTTACATATCATTTTCAGAAATATAAATTGGTTTTCTGGCATGGTCCAAATGTCACCAGTGAGTTGCTCTGCATTGACGTGGGGTAAGACCTCATGATGAACACATGGATTGAAAATTTTGGGGGGGATGGTAAGTTTCCAGAAATTGCAGGTTTCTTTTTTTTTTTTTTTTCTTTTCTGATGCTCAGATCTTCCCATCAAGTTGACTCCTGTGTCCTAATGTCACAAACTCAGTAGTCTTTGGTAGTTGTTTTACTTTTTGAGGTGATCTGTTATTTTAGGCTCATCTTGTACATTTTCTGCCCCAGATCTTGAATTGGCCATTTCTTCAAGGATGCCTGTGGGATAGTTGTTAGAACACAATCTAGGCACTAGGGGTGTTCATCACTAGCGGGTTGAAGATTGTTTCTATGAAACAGATATATTTGTTTTTCAGCAGACAATACATCATGAGTTAATATGAATAATTCTAATTTAAATTGAAGATCACATATTTTAACCTAACTTCATTGATTTTTAATCTAAAATCCTTTCTTTGATGTTGAAAATTCTGATTTTCTAATGATAGTATTTGTTCTATCCTACCATGTATATAGCATTTTCAAAACAATAACATTGCTATTGTGATCATTAACATGATTACTGAAAACATTTTAAGATTGCTTTGCAGCCCTTTCTGTCCTTAGGGTCAACTATTCAAGATGTGAAATCAGATAGTTATGTTTTAATCCCTTGAAATAATTCCTTTTTACGTAATTAAGTCACAGCTTGATACTCAGATTTAGTTGTGCAGTACTAATTTGCATTTCTCCTATTGAGTGAGGTTGAGCATTTTTTCATATGTGTAAGAGACATCTGAATTTTTTTCTTTGTGAACTTTGTTCTTCTATAGGGTTATTGGCCTTTTTATTCTCTCTCCTTTTTTTTTTTTTTTTTTTTAATAGGGCCAAACCCATGGCATATGGTAGTTCCCAGGCTAGGGGTAGAATTAGTACTGTAGCTGCCAGTCTATGCCACAGCCATAGCAACGCAGGATCTGAGCCACATCTGTGACCTACACCACAGCTCACAGCAATGCCTGATCCTTAACCCTCTGAGCGGGACTAGGGATTGAACCCGCATCCTCATGGCTACTAGTCGGGTTCATTTCTGCTGAGCCACAATGTAAACTTCCTTATTCTCATTTTTTAAAATATATATGAGGGATCTTTGCCCTTTGTACTGTAAGTTGAAAGTGATTTGTTTTTTTACTTTGTTCAAGATATTTTTTGCCAGCATCTCCTCGTGACTTCGTGGATTAAGGATCCAGTGTTATCACTACTGTAGTGCAGGTTCGATTCGTGGCTCAGGAACTCCCACACGGCAAGGGGCAAACAAAAAAAAGCTTAAAAAAAGATATCTTTTGCCATGTTGAAGCTTTAAATTTTTTTTTTTCTTTTGGCTGTGCCCACAGAATGAGGGGGTTCCCAGGCCAGGGACTGAACCTGTGGCGGAGCAGTGACAACTCTGGATCCTTAACTGCAGGCCACTAGGAAACTTCTTAAATATTTATATTTGACTCATTTTTTATTGGGTGTTTTCAACTGGATTTTAAGTAAGAAATTTATGTATTTCCTATATTTGCTATGTGCAGGTTTTCAAAGTTTTACTTATTTTTGTAATTATAATATAAAGTTTATGTGTTACGGAGTGAACTTTGTTAACTCTTCCACTAAACGCCTTCTGAGTTTCATGTCAGGCTTAAAAAGGCCTTCTCAACTTCAAGATGATTAAAAAAATATACTATCACAATATTTTTGGCTGAAAGCTATATAATATCAAATTAAAAGTTGTGAGTATGTTAAGAATATTCATTATTTTGCAGAGTCAAACATCTGGAGCACAGCAAAGCCCAACATTGGTCAGCTTTGTAATCCAACAGTGTCGTTAGGGACTCAATCTCTTTTCATTTTTTAGTTTTGTACTAATAGGCATGATGGTTTATCCTTTCAGGATTAATCTTCTCCTGGCCTGTGAGAACCAACTCTGTTCCAGGTATCACATGCAAACAACTACAGATGTAGAAAATGAAGGTACTGCCTCAGATTTCTGATTTTAAGAACATGGAATATTGTTCTCAAGCTCTGTGGCAAGTCTTAAGTCTGAATCGTGCCCTCTGCTCATTTCCCACGTCAGCACTGGTGTTGGAGATAAACTTGGCAAGAATGACTAGTGAAGACTTAACCCTGGGCCTTGAGAAAGGGCTGAAGCAGATGACCATCACGTATCTGAGCATGGTCTGGATTTTTTTTTTTTTTTATGGCTGCACCCATGGCATATGAAATTTCCTGGGCCGGAGATCAAATCCAAGCCTGAGCTGTGACCTATGCCACAGCTGCAGCAACACCAGGTCCTTAACCTACTGCACCATAGCGGGAACCCATGATCTGGATTTTTTTGAGCAAGGAAGAAGGAAGGAATCACTATTGCATAGTTTTGCAGATTTATTTCTTACATACCAATCTTTGATGCCACTAAAATATTTGTTGATGTAAGCAGTGAGCTAGGGATCAAGCTTATTATTTTTTTCCTCAAACAGCTAGTTAAATGTCCTACTTATTAAAGAATTATCTTTTTAATCAGCTATCTTATGCCAGTTTCTAAGAGGAAACATTGAGGAAAATCTGCTGATACCATGGGAATTTGGAGTCAAGTTTGTTCTTTCTTTTTTTTTTTTAGTTCACTATCTCATGTAGAACTCCATGAGACGGCACTTTCAAATCACATTCTTACACATACCAAGTCCACAGTCTCAGAACCCGATCAATGGTGTTCTCTGTACACCTAAACTCTAGACAGATAGTGTGAAATATGCCTTAAAAATTATGAATCCTGTGCTGAAAAGTCACATGAGGTGTTAGCTTTTTAAAAATTAAATGCTTAAATATACCCGTATCTTATTTACTGTAAAAATAACTAAATGCCCACTATGTGCCAACTGTATGGTGTCCTTAAAAAGCTTAGATTTTACATGAGGAAGACAGATGAGCAAACGTACTCTGTGTGTGTGTGTGTGTGTGTGTGTGTGTGTATGCATGTACACATGTACATTGTATACATATGATGGAAGAAAAGCAGAATAAGAGGGATGAGAGGGCCAAGGTATAAGGAGAGTATTTAAATATGATTGTTAGGGAAGTTCCACTAGGAGATGACATTTGAATAGAGGCGTGAGCAGAACCAGCTACATGGCTGTCTAGGGAGAAATCAGTCTGGGTAGAGGAACCAGGTGCCAAGGCCCACAGGCAGGAGTGTTCTTGGGACTAGTAGGTAATAGAGTGAATTGAAGAGACAAGACCAGAGAAGCGAAAGAGCTTCTAGGCTTTTATCCAGGGTCTTCTAGGTTGTTGTGAGGACTTTGGCTTTTCCTAAATGAGGTGTAGACCTCTCTAGTGATGAGGGAGGGAGGGAGGGAGGGAGGAAGGAAGGAAGGCAGCGAGAGAGAAGAGAAAAGGAAGGGACTGATCTGAATAATGCTTTAAGAGGATCGTTCTGGTTTTTGTGTTGAGAGTGGCCTATAGGAAGACAAGGGTGGGAAGCCGAAACATGAGGTCAGAAGCTGTTGTAATGATTCAGTTGTGAAATGACTGGGAACAGACTAGAGGTGGTGAGAAGGGACCAGATTCTGGTTATACTTTGAAGGTAGAGCCAAGATGATCTGTTGATGGGCTTGGTGTGGGATATGAAAGAGATGAACAGAGAGACAAGGAGGATTCCCAGGCTTTTGGTATCAGCAGTGGAAGGGATGGGGTTGCCATCTGCAAAGAAGTTTTGCAGGTTGTAAAACAAGAGTTCTGCTACAGGTGTATCAAGCTTGAGAGATCTGCTCTGCATTCACCTGGAGATTCTGAGCAGTTGGATGCACAGGGCACAGTGTTTAGGGCCACTGACTGCATTTGAAGTAAAGCCAGGAGTCAGAGTGAGAGCTCTGGGGAGTAAGTGTAGATGGAAAAGAGAAGAAGGGTAGGTCTGGGAATTCTATCATTTAGAAATTTGGAAGGTAAGATGAAATCAACAAAAAAGGCTGAAAATGAGCAAATCTGTATGATGGGAGGGTAAAATAAGAACAGTGTTTTTGAACCCAAGGAAAGGAAGTGATTCATGGAGGAGAGAGTGATCAACTGTGTTAAATGGTGCTGATGGGCCAGGTGAGGTGAGCACCGCAGATGTCTTGAGCAGCGTGGAGATTCTTTGGTGGTTTTTTTTTTTTCAGTCTTTTAAAAAATATTTTATTGATATATAGTTGATTACAATGTTGTGTTAGCTTCTGCTACACAGCAAAGTGATTCAGTCATACATATGTATATATTCTTTTTCATATTTATCACAGGATATTGAATATAGTTCCCTATGCTCTACAATAGGACCTTGTTGTTTATCCATCCTATCTATCAGAGTTTTCATCTGCTAATTCCATCCTATATACCACAGTTTTCATCTGCTAATTCCAAACTCCCACTCCTTCCCTCTCCCACCTCCCCCTCCCACTTAGCAACCACAAGTCTGTTCTCTATGTCTGTGAGTCTGTTTTTGTTTTATGCAGAAGTTCATTTGTGTCATATTTTAGATTCCACATATAATGATATCCTATGGCATTTATCTTTCTCTTTCTGACTTATTTCACTTGGTATGAGAGACTCTCTCTTTATTTAGTATTGCCATCCATGTTGCTGCAGATGGTATTATTTTATTCTTTTTTATGGCTGAGTAGTAGTCCATGGTATATATACCATATCTTCTTGATCTGTTCATCTGTCCATGGACATTTAGGTTGCTTCCATGTCTTGGCTACTGTAAATGGTGCCGCTTTGAACACATCGGTACATGTATCTTTTCAAATTATAGTTTTGTGCAGATAAATGCCAAGGAAAAGGATTGCGGGATCATGTGGTAGTTTTATTTTTAGGTTTTTTTTTTTTGTGTGTGTGTGTCTTTTTAGGGCTGTACCTGAGGCATATGGAGGTTCCCAAGTTGGGGGCTGAAATCCAAGCTGCATCTGTGACCTACACCACAGCTCACAGCAACGCCAGATTCTTAACCCACTGAGCGAGGCCACAGATTGAACCTGCATCATCATGGATACTAGTCAGATTCGTTTCCACTGAGCCATGATGGGAATGCCTATTTTTAGTTTTTTGAAGAACCTCCATACTGTTTTGATATTGACTGCACCTTTTTTACATTCCTAAGACTTTGGTGGTTTTGATAAGTCATTTGAAGAAAAAGTCAGCACCCAAGGGTCTTATGAGAGTAGGTTCAAAAGAGAATGGGTGAAAGTGATAGGAGACCACAAATATAGAAAACTCTTAAGGAAGTTTAATCTTATGTATGATGAAAATATCCTTAACTCTGTAGACTGAATTAGGTCTGGTGCTAATTAGCCCAAAATGACTGTTTCTGTCCCTCTGTGAGCTTTAAAGACAGGGCCAATTAGTTTTGCTTTGCTTCATGGCCAGACCGAATTCCTGACTTTGATCATACCTGACAGTCACCTCTGGGGGTGACCTGAGAGAACATGGACAAACAATTACAAACTCAGCCGTAGCCCTGGAAAAACAATTTGCAATGTCTGTCTGACTGGCGGGTGGCTCCTGGCCGCCTCTGCTATGTAAGTAATCTCTACTGTGTACAGTAGACTGGGACAAGACAGTCCGGTTGGGCCTGTCAGATGGTAGGTCACCGGGTCAGGGTGGAAAATAATAAGCCCCTCTGATTGCATAGAACTGTCTAGTTTACAGAGTTCTTCCTCATCTAGCATTTGATCCTCATAATAACCACGTGATGTAGGTCATACCTATGATGCTATATGGCCATTTGACAGGGGAGGAAACTGAAGACTCCAGTGACTGAGGCATTGCTTCAGGGCACAGAGCTGGTTTGAGCACCTAGGACTTCTAACCATCTCTAATTCACTCAGGTTCCACTGGCTCAGTCAGCTATATTGCACTTAGTTCGGGTGATCAGCAACCTAGATCTGCTTCCCTGTGTCATGTGTTCCTGGTAACAGGAAGGCAAAGAAGGACAGCATTGAGCCCTTACCGTAGTACTTGAATAGCCTGAGGCTGCCCCGTCCTGCATCAGTGTCTAGAAGTCATCCTAGAAACTCTGTTCTCTTCTCATGGACCGACCCTTCCAGCTTGTTTTTCATGGGTTGTGTCTCAAAATTTGATGGGCTGTGACAAGCCTATGGGATTGTGCTGGATGACGTCCACTTCTATTTAGTCAAGCGTAGCTCCTTTTAAAACCAAGGGATTAAAGCATTAGATGAAATGACGTATTAGATGAAATAAAAGGTGTACCTTTATTTTGTGTGCCTAAGATTATCTAACTTCTCTTCCATTTCTAAGAGCATTCCAAAACTAATTTTAGAGAGTATAATTCACCCATCAGTGTTCCTAGTCAAACGAATGAACTACATCTATATGTGAAGCTTGGGTAGGCGGGCTTTCAAGGAGAAATTAGGAACTCAGGTGGTGGAATGGGTGAAACTGATTTTTTTTTTTCTGAAATGGATCATTCCTCCTTTAAGAGGTTATTTAAAAAGGCATCCAGGAGTTCCCACTGTGGCTCAGTGATAATGAATCTGACTAGTATCCATGAGGATGTGTGTTTGATCTCTAGCCCCACTCAGTGGGTTAAGGATCTGGCATTGCCATAAGCTGTGGTGTAGATCACAGGTGTGGCACAAATCTGGTGGGCCTGTGGCAGTGGTGTAGGCTGGCAGCTGCAGCTCCGGCCCTAAAAAGAAAATAAGTAAGTAAGTAAATAAATAAATAAATAGGCATCCAGGTGATATCAGTACCATCCTATATAGCCAAACCCATATAGAGCATCAGCATCTGCAGAATTCCACAGTAAAGGGCATTCACACTGGCCAGGTTTCATTATTCCAGGTTAACATCCAGTCTTCTGGCTCTAGACACTCAATGGAATTACTAAGGGCATCCTGAACTCACAGAGGAGAGGGAACAGGTGGAAATTCCTCCATGAATCACACTTGTCACTGTAGCCCTGAGGGTCAAGCATCCTAGGTCAGTCTACATGAAAGGAGGGCAAAAAGAAAGTGGGAAAATGGGTAGTGAAGTGATACTTGTCCAACAGTCATCTCCCTCCAGCCCAGCAATAAGCTTGTGTCCAAAAAGCATGAAGGGTGGGAGTGGAAGAGATGGAGAAGAGGATGCATGGCTTTGGGAGAGCTCCAATCCAATGGGCTGCCTTAAAAGTAGTGAGAGCACATTTGCTGAGTCAGTGCAGATATAGCCATTGTCATATACTCATGATAGCAGATAACGAAGTAAACTATTCACGTGCAATTTGGTGATATCTATCAAGATTAAGGTGAATATACTCTTATATACAGCAATTTTACTATGGAGAATTTATCCTTTTCTTGGAGA
Organism: Catagonus wagneri; assembly: GCA_004024745.2. NCBI lineage: Eukaryota > Metazoa > Chordata > Mammalia > Artiodactyla > Tayassuidae > Catagonus > Catagonus wagneri. The sequence goes on from PVHT021183726.1 coordinate 25,617,813, forward strand.
TGTGTGCAAAGATGTACCTGAAGTGCTGATAGTAGCGTTGTCAGCAAGAGCAAAACTAGAAATAACTTCAATGTCTAAGAAGGGAATTAGATAATTGCATTATATTGTGTTGATACAGTGATGACAGTGGAGACCTTTGGTAATAATGGACTGAGGTGGGATGTGTTTCAAGACACGGTAAGTCTAAGTGTATGTGTGTGGAAGGGGCGGGGTATGCGTGTATTGTGTGTATTAGTCAGGACCCCATCAGGAAACAATTTGCCACCAGATGGTTAAATGTTGAGACTTTAATGAAAGGACAATGTACAGAGATATGGGCAGAAGCACTTCAGTACCAGCACCAGGGGGAAGAAACTACCATCTCCCTAGAATGGAAACTGAGATTCTCCACCCAGGTCTCCTTTCCAGGGCTGATGGACCCACTCCCAGGGATGGGAAATATCAAATGCTGTTGGCTCACAGTTGGCCCTTCCCTGGTTGCCCTCAGCTATTACAGGGGACAGCTTCATTCAGATTACACTCCCTGCTGGGGTTGGCATGGCCAATGACTATCTGATGCAGGAAAACAAAAGCCCAACACCCTTTTCTCAATTTGGGACATTTCTGAAGGGCCACCTTAGCTCCAGAGCATATCTGAGGGCTCACTGAACTGTATTTCATGTTAGCTTCCCCTTCTGGGCAATACTGCTTTCTTCCTTTCCTTACGGGTGTGTCTCCCAAGATTATTCCTCAGTTAGCCATATGCAAGCCCGTCTCCATTTCAATCTGTTTCCAGGAAACCTAGATTAAGGTACATCTTTGGAGCTGAAGAGGCTAAAGTGCTGGGGCCTGGAGGAGGGGCTGCATGCAGGAACTTTAGATGTGGAGGTGTATAGCCACCACCAGGGACGGGAGGCCAGAGCAGAGGAAGAAGAGCACCCAAAATTCTCTCCCTTCTCGCCCTCCAACCCTCTTCCAGGTCTCTCACACGATAGACCTAATTGGAAACCAGCCAGCAAGGGAGTCTGGGTGATGAAGTATACAGGGGCCACCTCTTGAGAGCAAACAGGACAAAATGAATTGAGAATGAGACTAGCAAATGGAGAATAAGTAGCACAGTATCTTCCACTTACATAAACAGGAGGACTATGTAGATATATACATATATGTCATAATATATGTATATTCATAATAGATATATAAATAATTCATATATATACATAAAATATGCTTGTTTATGCATACAACATTTCTGAAATGACCTAGAATAAAATGTAGTGGTTGTTTCTGGAAGTTAGGGCAACTATGCAACTAGGGTAGGAAGGGGATTTACCCTTCATTCACGCTTTTCTGACCATTTGAAAAATTTTTTTAATGTATGTACGTATATGTTCAATACTTGTGGATACTGGGTGCCTTGTATTGAGTTGCACTGCCAGGTGACTTGCACTCTGTGGTTTTATGGGAATGGGGTTAGTTTCCAGTTTGTCTCTAGCTAATTGTCTTGCCGGTGCCCATAGTTGATCTGACTCGGGATCCTTCCTGGTGGCATGGAAGGAAGGTCCATCCTTAGTCAAGAAGGATTCCAGTGTGAGGGCCTCGGGGAAGTCGGAAGGTCATATTAAGGGCTGGGATCCCCTTGCCCCTTTTAGCCTCAACCTGAATTCTTCTGGCTGGTGGTAGCTTGTCTGTTCTATGTTCCTTATTGGAACCTCCTGTTGGGAGATAACTCCTGTAAGCGATATGTGTCATGCCTGGCCAGGGTGGGTGGTTTTGGTCGATGGTTCTCTAACAGTGGGATGGCGCTGTAAATAGAGGTGGACTGCAAGGTGCAATGGACCAGAGAAGAAAGTGGGTCTAAGTCTCTCTTAGCAAGTCCTCATCTTAAAGGAGATAGAGCCGAATCTGAGCTGAAACACTGAGTAAGATTTTCATCATTCTTGGCCGGTAGATCTCATTAAGGATAATGGATAAGTAATGGCAAGAGAAGGAAGGAACTTGTATGCTACCATCAAGAGTTCAGGTATTGAAAATCCATGGGAGGTATTTTTTTTTTTGAGATAAAATTATGTGTACAATGTGTTTTGCTAAATGTATATACCTATCTAATATCCATCCCAGTCTACATTTCTATTACCCTGGAAATTTTCCTCAGGTTCCCTTCTATTTAATCTTCATTATCCCGTGGCAACTAGGGTTCTGATTTCTATCACCAAATATTAATTTTGCCTGCTCATGAACTTTATACAAAATGAATCGTTTAGTGTCTATGTTTTTGTGTCTGGCTTCATTTTCTTAACATAATAGTTTTGAGATTAAGCCATGTTAAGCTTGTGAAATAAAGTATAGGATGCCCAGCTTATTTTGAATTTCAGATAATATGTTCCATGCAATAGTTGTACTTTGATAAATCTGGTAAACTTAATTCATATTGTCTTGTTTTTAGTAGTTCATTAAAAAAAATTGCCGAGTTGTACTCTAGTATGAATGTACTGCATTTAGGTCATTTTTTTTTTCTCCTAAGTTGATTTTGGTTGATATGATTTAAGATGCTGTGCATTTCTTTTGGAAGAAACACCAAGACGTAGAATTGCTGAGCTGTGAAGTAGAAATGCATATGTGGTTGTAACAACCTCCCAGTTTTTCATTTTATACTCCATGGAAAAAATCTGAGCATCAGAGTGCTGTGGTAAAATTTGCATTTTAGAAATCTCCCTCTGGTAGAAATATCAGCAGGCAGTAGAAGGCAGGGGGAGCACTGGAGGCAGGGAGGCTTTTGGAGGCCATTTCAAAAATCTAGATGAATGTGATGGATACTTGAACTGTGGTGGAGAGGATGAGAAGAGAGATGTTTTAGGAGGCTTTCTTTCCTATTTTTATCCCCAAATCCTAATCCCCCCTACCCCACCCCACCTCTATCCCCTTTCATAACCATAGGTATTTTTTTTTTCTGATGTCTGTGAGTCTATATGTTTCATAAGTAAGTTCATTTATATCTTTTTTTTCCCTCTTTTTTAGGGCCATACATGTGGCATATGGAAATCCCCAGGCTAGGGGTCAAATTGGAGCTGCAGCTGCCAGCCTACACCATAGCCACAGCAATGCCAGATACGAGCCATATCTGTGACCTATACAGCAGCTTGTGGCAGCACTGGATCCTTAACCCACTGAGCAAGGCCAGGGATTGAACTTGCATCCTCATGGATACCAGTCGGGTTCTTAACCTGCTGAGCCACAGTTGGAACTCCATGTGTATCATTTTTAAAGATTCTACATACATGTAATATCATATGGTATTTTTATTTCTCTGACTTACTTTGCTTAGTCTGAGAATCTCTAGTTGCATCCATGTTGCTGCAAATGGCATTACTTCATTCTTTTTTTACAGCTGAGTAATATTTCCCTAGGTTCCTTGATGAGTTGTCTGTGAAAGGCTAGGGGTAAAGGAGGCATCTTGGTGTCTGGCTTTCCTGACAGATCATCACTGAGAATTGTCAGGGGTGATGTGTCTACTTTATTCATTAAACTCTCTTAAGTTCTGTGTCTAAACAAGAAGGCTACAAATAACACTTTGTTTGACTCTTATGACCCATGCCTCTAAGGAGAAAGTTCCAGATCCCTTAGATGATTGTATTTCCATCAGTATTTTTAATTAGTGTAAATATAATAAATCCTATTGCAAAGAGCTATCATGCAGAGGAAAGGGAATATGACATTTCATTAATGAGGATTGCCTTTCGCCAGACACTGTAATTGCAGTTTTTTTTTTAGCATCTGAATTCCTCCTAAAGTCATAGGATCATAAGGCTTGAGTAAAGTATCTGGGAGAAGCCTTCTGTTACTTTGGAGATTGAGTCCTGAGTTAAATCCTTGCTTTGCTTCTTACTCTGTGACAATTACAAGTCCCTTAACCTCTCTGAGCCTCTGGTCTATATTGTGAAGGTTAGACTGAAGTGAGGTACATATGTACCTCAGTAAGCTTTCCCTTCCTCTCTTCTGTCCTTTTCAACAGGAGATGATCACCGCTGTGTTTTTCTCACTCACAGCTGACTGACAGTTATCATGCTCATCAAACAGCCCCCAAATCAGCCATTAGAATTCCAAGAAGAGTCATCAGATGTTAGATATGACCATAGACATACAACATGGTACCATCTCCCCCCTTCAGTGCTGAGTCTTATCCATCCACTCCACGCTGCTTGTACAAAGGGGGGCTGCTAAGACGTATCTTGCTGCCAGGCTAATGTTCTGCATAGTCCCTTCTTGACTAATCACAATCTTCTGTGTATGAGGAATAGCATTTTGTAGTGATTAAGAGCATGAACTTTGAGGAGTTCCCTTGTGGCTCAGCTAATTAAGGACTCAACATTGTCTCTGTGAGGATTCAGGTTCAATCCCTGGCCTCACTCAGTGGGTTAGGGATCCAGCATTGCCACAAACTGCTGTATAAGTCACAGATGCAGGTTGAATCTGGCGTTGCAGTGGCTGTGGCGTAGGCCCCAGCTGTGGCTCCAATTTAACCCCTGGCCTGGGAACTTCTATATGCTGTGGGTGTGGTCATAAGAAGAAGAAAGAGAAAAGCTTGGAGTTTAAATAGACCACAGAAACCCTATTTGCTGTGTGATATTAAGCAAGTTGTTTAACCTCTCTGAATGTCAGTTTCCCCATTTGTAAAGCAGGGATCAGTAACAGTACTGATCTCTTTGGAATGATGATTAAGATAACATTTAGCACAAAGCTCGGGTCCTCCTGAGCACTCAATAAACTATAATGGCATGGCTGGCCATGGTTGGGGGCTCTACTCTTGGAAGGTGTGATGTTCCTTTTCAGTCAAGGCTATGCTACTTTTGACACTCTGGGCCCATATCTGCTGTTTCTGCCTCCTCATCTAGTAGAAACTGGAATTCTGGGGAATCACCCCAGGCACTGTGCATTTAGATGGGCAAGACATTTCCTCCACACCTTCTGTTAGTTCCACAGAAGTTGTGACTAGAGAAGAAAGCCCTGGAGCAGAGTTGTTCTGCACAATGAAAACCTGGCTGTGCTTGCCAGGTGTGGAGCCAGGTCTGATTCCTTTAGATGTGCAGATGGGTTTCGATTTCCTCCAGGGTGTACAGTCATTCCCTGCCTTGTCCTTTCAAGCTGACAAGGGATTCACTGCTGGTGAGCCAGGGCAGAAATACCAGCTCTTCCTCCAAAGATCTAGGTAAGAAGGGCTTCATTTCCAAGGCCTATGGTGGCAAATATTATGTAAGAGCTACTATCTGAGAAATGAAAACTATCCTGCATCCTGAAATTTTTGAGTCCAGTGAGGGCTTTGGATAAGTTACCAAACTGGACTTGGTCCATTCACCTGATATGCAGCCAAGCTACTCTGGTGCCACCAGGTTGTGGTGAAGGAAAGTACAGTGTTTATTGCAGGGGTACCAAGCAGGGGAGTGGGCGACAAGCCTCAGATCCCCTCCAACTTGGTCTGTGAGTGAGGGGTTTTGAAAAGGGGAAGAACAAATAGGCTGGGATTAATTATTGTCTTGTGACCTCTCTTTCTTCCTTCCTTCCTTTTTTCCTTCCTTCCTTCCTTTTTGGCCACTTTGCAGCATATGGAGTTTGTAGTCAGGGATCAGATCCGAGCTGCAGTTCCAAACTACACCACAGCTGGGGCAATGCCAAATCCTTAACCCACTCAGCTAGGCTGGGGATTGAACCTGTGTCCCAGAGCTCCAGAGATGCAACCAGTCCCATTGCGCCACAGCAGGAACTCCTCTGTGACATTTCTTAATCATAGCTTTGGGAGTCAGGATGTCTCTGGTTTATGATTCTCAGGCCAGGTGGTCCATGGCCCAGAGGTCTGTTAGCTCATCTTGCTCTGGATAAACAATCTGAGTTTGTCCAATGATACCTGTAATAGAAATTTTAGTGCATTAGTGATGTTATCAACAACAGTAATCTCAGTTATCTGACTCTGATTGATTGATGATTGTGTTCAGTTAGCACAGGATTGAGGTCAGAAGGGACAAGAAAGGGAATCAAGTTTTGGTTAAAGAGGTGAATCATAAACTCAGGGAGCTTGGTTTTAGGGGGACTTAGTTTCGGGGAGACAAAGACATCTATAAACAAGAAACAGAATTAATAGGGATTTGAAAACTCAAATTAGATTGAGACCTGAAGCACAGACTGAAAGCGACTTGGTCGTTTCACACCATGGGGATTTTTGACAAAGTAATTCAACTTGATTCTAGCTTTCTTCACCATGTAAACCCTTCAGACTTCCTGCTCCTTGTTTTGCCCAAGGAGCTTAACCCTGAGGGGGATGTGGAGGCTGGTCCAAGGGGCCACTGTGTGGCCTCTTGACACTGCTCAGAGGTCTTTCCATTTCTTACCTTCAACCAACATATATACAAAGGACATAAGTGTAATATACATCTATGCATTTACTCACAGTACCTCAAGCAGGGAATGAAAGTCTAGTTAGGATTTGCCTTGCACCCATGAGCTCATGTTCTATCCACTTGGGGAGACCAGCCTACAAAGAGAACACAACTCGATAAATGTCTGATAGAGATAAGTGTAGGCTTTACAGGTGTGGGTGAGGGGCAAAATATTTGACAAACAGAGTCACTGCAAAGGCTGCGTTTGTCACCAACAACTGTGGCATGGCCCAGGGGAGGCACGGGGCATTTGTCTACAGAGGGACAGCACCACCCCCAAGAGTGCCATGGATCCTGGCACATTCTGGGGGTGGTGGGTTGGACCACCACCCAAATAATGAGGGGCTTACCGTGAGCTGGCTGGGTGGCGGGCACTGCAAGGCTGAGGAACTTGAGTGGCCAGGGGGCTCACAAGGAGTGGTGGGGGGACCAGGGCAGTGTTAGGATCCTGTTCCTATGGAAGTATTTCCATATTTTGCCAGGGATACGGTTGTACCGGTGTCTTGCTCCTAGAGCAGAAATGTTCAGTAGAAATACAATGTTAGCCACATACGTCATTTAATAGTTTAAGGACCAAATAAAAAAAGGAATGGGAAATTCATTTTTTTTTTTTTTTGGTTGCACCCACGGCATGTAGAAGTTCCCTGGGGGTTAGGGATCAAACCCTTGCCACAGTAGCTTCCTCAGCTGCTCAGTGACAATGCTGGATCCTTAACCCACTGTGCCCAAAGACAACTCTGGAAACAAAGTTTAATATTTGATTTCACTCAGTAGATCCAAAATGTTATTTCAATCTTTAAATCAATACACAATGTGATTAATGAGATGGTTTATGAGGTTTTTGTTGTTGTTGTTGTTTGTTTGTTTTGGTTTTTGGGAGTTTTTTTTTTTGGCCCCCCATAGCATATGGAGTCCCAGGGCTAGGGATCAGATGTGAGTGTAATTGCAGCCTATGCTGGATACTTTATCCTTCTGTGCCAGCTGGGGGTTGAGCCTGTGTCCTAGCCCCCTACAGATGCTGCTGATCCTGTTGCACCACAGTGGGAACTCCCATTTTTTTTTTTTTTTAATCTAATGTATAGTTAAAAATTACAGCCCATTTCAATTCACAAAGTACCCAATGGACACATGAGGGATACTGGCGGTCTAGAAAGATTGTGGGGAAGGCTGTCCTCTTTCTCCCTGCTCCCAGGGCATTGAGGGAGGAGATCTCCTTGTTGTCTACAATTTCCTGCAGGATCTTTCTGGCGTTTCCTTCACTGTTGAGCCCACCTATAAAGCACACCTACAGCCCTTAACAGGAATAGAATTTACAGCAGACACCTGGTGGCTTTTTCAGCTCTGAGCTCTGTTACATTAATTACATGCCCCATTGCTTGGTGCTGGCTTCATTAACAACCAAAGCATGACTTAATTGCTTTTCAAGATCCTTTAAATGTTCAGACCTATTTTACCTGCAACCTCAAGCTCCTGAAACTCAGGCACCTGTGGATTTACAAGGATAACTGGGAATTTACTGCGTGTGGAGAAGTCCTTCCTTGCTAGGCCATTCCTAGGCCTGCATCTTCCTTTTTAATTCAGCTACTTGAGACCAGGGATCTTTGCTTTCCTTTTTTCCCTCCTCCTGGCAGGTGACACTGAAAGCTTTAGAAGCATTTCCTGTGCTTTAGCGCCACCTTGTGGTATAGGGGGAAAATCCAGAAGTAGGCCGCATCCGTCTTGGGATCCTGGAGCATAATTAACAGCTTTGAAGGGCCATCTGGCTTTTGTTGTCTCCTTCAGTCTGAGAGGAAATGAGATTTGTTACTGGATATGGAACGTCTCCTACAGGCTAACTGCCTGCTGAGAAATCAGGCGGTGTAGTGGGTCCAATTTGAATAAGCAGAGAGTCAGGCAGAATCATAAATCTAGGCTGCTACTGTTCTATTATTTAAATTGAATTGTGTCCACATTTCACAGATGACTTGGCTCAGCCAGAGAACTTGGCATCTCCAGCTGCTGTTACTGTAAAATGTTGAGCTCATGTTTTGAGCTGCTCCAAGTTAGGAATTAGCTTCTGGACGTCAATGATACGCCCTCGAAATTGCATTCACTCAAGGATCTGCAACCCAACCTGCAACTGAATTTCACTAAGACACGTTGATTTGGCTGGCACTGGTTGAAAATAAATGGCAGAATTCTGGTGGTGGCTCAGTGGAAACTAGCATCCATGAAGACGCAAGTTCAATCCCTGGCCTCACTCTGTGGGTTAAGGATCTGGCCTTGCCGTGAGCTGTGGTGTAGGTCGCAGATGCAGTTTGGATCCTCCATTGCTGTGGCTGTGGTGTAGGCTAGCAGTTACAGCTCTGATTCGAACCCTAGCCTGGGAACCTCCATAGGGCCACAGATGTGGCCCTAAAAAGACAAAAAAAGAAAAAAGAAAATAAATGGCATTAGAAAACTGATAGACAGCTTTGCCTATCCCTAATCCCCTCACCTACTTTGCTATTATCTGGCTGCCTACCCTTTTATCCCTTTATCATTTGCTTCAGGCAGAAAGGTGCCTGAGTTTGCAGTTTCCTCACTGGTCCAGAGGGGACAATGGAGTGCCCTATGGTCACACCATTAGTTACTGGCCCAACCTTATCGACTAACTTCACACTCTTAACGATTGACTGCTTCATCCCACATATTTCCTATTGAAAATAAGTCATCAGGTTTTTGTTGTTGTTGCAGAGATATGCTTGTACTCGGAGTGAGGGACGGAGTCAATATCCAGAAGTCTCTGTCTCCAAACATCAGAACCTTAGTGGACGTGCTTAGCTGTTGTCACCTGTTCAAATCTAAGCTCTAGCCTTCCTTACCTGTGTAACTTGGGCAGAAGGGCTATGGGTGAGATTTCTTTGCCTCAGTTTCCTTGTCTCATTCGATGAATTAAGAACATAGAAAGGCTTCACAACAGGCCCTGGGACCTGCTAGGAATTCACTGATGTTGAGAATCAGGGCTAAGACTGAAATGAGACAAGTGAGTTTGTACATGATCCTGAACGTGAGGCTCTCCCTCTAGGCCTGGTCCCGACGATAATGACGGTGAAGCTAGGACATGCCATTTGCCTCGGTCCGTTTGGGATGTTGTATTAAAAGACCTCAGGCTTATCAATGACAAAAATATATTTCTCACGGTTCTGGAGGCTTGGAAGTCTGAGGTCAGGGTGGCAGCACAACTGGTTTCTGGTGAGGACTGTCTGGTGTGTGGAGGGCTGTTTTCTCATTGTATTCTCTCCTGGAAGCGAGCAGAGAGGGCAGCTGTCTTTTTTCGTCTTAGAAGGACACTAATCACAGCCTGGGGCTCCACCCTGGTGACCTTATCACCTCCCAGAGGCCCCACCCGCTAATACTGTCTCATTTGGAGGTTAGGATCTCAGTGCATGAACTTTAAAGGAGCATTCATGTTTGGTCCATAACAACACTATTCGGAGTGTTCATACTGCGCCCAAGGTGAGCCAGGGAGAGACATTCCGAGTGAGCTGGGCAACCTCGGTCACGTCGTTTCTTTCTCTCCTTCTGAGATGTCACCATGAGGGCTTCAATCCTAGGTAAGGCATGAGAAGACCTCAGGAGAGCCACATGTTAGGCTCTTGTTCCTGCCCTTAATATTTCCCCAAGATCGAGCTCAGAGGAAGTTTTAATGGGAACTCGTTGGGGCTGGAGGGGGAAGAAGAGCAGGGTGCAAGAGACTTGGTACCTATTGTAGAGGAAAGAATGCAGGAAAAAAACAAAAAGAGACGCAGTTTCTACTCCTGCACTCCTTTCTCAGAAGCCCCTTGAAGACTCCTCGAACCCCTGGCCTGGATGGGTCACCTGCTCATGCTCCAAGATGTGATGTTTCTAGCCTCTAGCATGGGAAGTGGACTCTGCCAGCAGGGAAGAGGTGGGTGTCGCATGATCAGAGGGGCACCTAAGGGTCTGAAACACAGGGCGAGCACCTTAATTCCTCTATCCTCGGTTTCTTCATCCACAAATCAGTGTTTCAGAATTATGTTCTGCTGTAGATTGACTATTTGTATCTCCATCAAACATATATGTGGAAATCTTTTTTCTAATTAAAAACAATTTTTTTTTTATGGCTGCACTTGCAGTATATAGAAATTCCCAGGCCAGGGACTGAATCCGAGCCATAGCTGCGGCAATGCTGTATACTTTAACCCACTGTGCCAGGCTCGGAATTAAGCCCACACCTCCCCAGCAACCTGAGCTACTACAGTGGGATTCTTAACTCACTGCACTCTGGGAGGAACTCCTATATGTTGACATCTTAATATCCAGTGTAATATTAGGAGGTGAGGCCTTCGGAAGGTGATTAGGTCTAATGGCAGAGCTCTCATGAATGGGATTAGTGCCCTGATAAAAGATGCTCTAGGAGTTCCCGTTGTGGCTCAGTGGTTAATGAACCCAGCTAGCATCCATGAGGATGTGGGTTCGATCCCTGGCCTCACTCAGTGTGTTAAGGATCCGATGTTGCCATGAGCTGTGGTGTAGGTTGCCGATGTGGCTCATATCCTGAGCTGCTGTGGCTGTGGCTTAGGCCTGTGGTTATAGCTCTGATTCAGCCTCTAGCCTGGGAATCTCCACATGCCAAGGGTGCAACCCTATAAAGACAAAAACAACAACAACAAAAACTCTGGAGAGCTTCCTTGCCCTTTCCATCACACGAGGACACAATGAGAAAACAGATGTCTACAAACCAGAAAAATGGTCCTCACTAGGCACCAGGCTGCTGGTGTCTTGCTCCCAGACTTCCCAGCCCCCTGAACCATGAGAAATACATTTATGGGAGTTCCCTTCGTGGCTCAGTGGTTAACGAATTCGACTAAGAACCATGAGGTTGCGGGTTCGATCCCTGGCCTTGCTCAGTGGGTTAAGGATCCGGCGTTGCCGTGAGCTGTGGTGTAGGTTGCAGACAAGGCTCAGATCCCGCGTTGCTGTGGCTGTGGCGAAGGCCGGCAGCTACAGCTCCTGTTAGACCCCTAGCCTGGGAACCTCCGTATGCCGCAGGTGCGGCTCTAGATAAGGCAAAAAGACAAAAAAAAAAAAGAAGAGAGAGAGAGAAATACATTTGTGTTGCTTATAGGTCAGTCTATGGTTTTCTGTGAGAACAGCCAGAGCTTAGACGTGCTCCTAGCAGAATACTGACACAAGATGAGCTCATTAAAATGTGCATTATTTCACTCCAAGCCTCCACAACTCAAGAATTTCAGAGCTGTGTTGTCCCAATGGTCACCTGTTCTTAGGATTGTGTGGGCCAGACAGGACGGATGACCGAAGCAAGTGAATTTGATTTAGAGTTTGTGCCTTTCTGCTAGACCTACAGAAGAACAAGATGGTGCTGTGATGAGTCGGGGAAGAAGGTAAATTCTACCAGGGGAAAAAAAAGTTTTGAATACTTCCTATTAACACATATAGAGCACTTCAGAATGTGCCTTTTCCAAGACCTGTTTCATAATCACACTTGGAAAGTTGACAGCCCTTTCCTGGGTGCCCTGCATGGCGGTCACTTCTTCTTCTTTTGAGGGGGAGTGTGCCTGTGGCATGTGGAAGTTCCTGGGCCGGGGATCAAACTGGCACCACAGCTGTAACCGGAGTCACAGTACTGAAAATGCCAGATCCTTAACCCCCTGAGTCACCAGGGAAGTCTCATGGGTTTCATTTCAAATAGTGTGGTGGTAAAACAGAAAGGTCTTGGGCATCATTTCCCAAGGCCGTGACCAGGCTGACACAAAAGGCAAACGTGGATACTTGTACTTTCACATGCGGCCATGACGGCAGGACGGTTCAAGGGACCATTGCCGTGACTGAAATCCACAAGCGGCTATAGGACAGCTGTGATGCTCAAGGGGACAGGGACGTGAAATCTGCAAAGGAAAGAAATAGGAAAATATCATTTGGGCAGCAATAATGAACGTATTGATCCAGGCAGACGTGATCAATATGTATAAAGTCACTAGGTGAATGGTTGAAGAACATACCTGTAGTGCCAGGGGAGTGCCACGCAGATAGGCACGCAGATGCCAGGCACAGACTCCTCAGTCCAGTGGGACACCAGGCCGCCGCAGGGTAATCCAGCATCCCAGTTTAGCGCCACCAGTTGGTGCACTGAGATATTGCCTGTCTTTTGAAGTGATGTACCGTGAATCCATTCAGACCTTTAGGTTGAACTTCCGTTGTACAGGAACAGCTAAACAAGACTCGAAGATAGCAGCAAAGACCGATCCAATCCTGAAAAGGGGGCATTTTCCAAGATATTTGGGCCACCTGTTTCATGTCAGAAGTAAGTTAAAAGAGACAGAGGGGAAAAAGAAAAAGATGCAATGTCGTCATCGTCCTGGATTAGATATTGGTTTGAACAAACCAGCTAAAGGATGTTTTAGGGTCAGTTGGGAGTATTTGAATATTATCTGGATATTAGCTGATATAATATTGTAGAGATTGTTCATTGAAAAAAACAGATAAAAGACTGTGTGAGCTCATATCAGTTAGACATACGTACACATATATGTAGAAAATGACCCAGAAAGACATGAACTAAGGTGTTAACAGAGGTGACCTCTGTGGTAAAAAGGTGATAGTTTTATTTTTTAAGTTTCACTTGTTTGTATTTTATGATTTTCCACAGTGCATAGGTCCTGTTTCTGTAAATAACAAGTCATTTTATAAGGTTGTTTTAAAAATTATTAAACCAAACACACAGAGGGGGGAGAATGGAAAAGCCCTGACTATTTAACTCTCAATTTTGATGAAATCTGGCTCCATCGAGAAAAATAGCTATGAAAACTAGCTGTGTTATTTATTCTCACTCCCCCCTTCCCTTCAGGAGCAATTGCTGAAGCTGCTGGAATTGGCTGCCTTAAATATTATCTGCGACTCTCACGCAATTGTAATCAATCTAGCTACTTCCACCCAAAAGGCATTTTCTTGGTAGGGTTCTTGGAACATATTTTAAAGCTAAAGAATGTCCTGTACAAGGTATATCGAAAGTATTTGCTTTTTACTTTTAAATTTAATTTAATTTTTATTTTATTTTTTTTAGGGCTGCACCTGTAGCATATGGAAGTTCCCAGGGTAGGGGTCAAATTGGGATTGCAGCTGCTGGGCTACACCACAGCCATAGCAACCCCAGATCCAAGCCGTGTCTGTGACCTACACTGCAGCTTGTGGCAATGCCAGATCATTAACCCACTGAGCGAGGCCAGGGATCAAACCCACATCCTCATGGATACAAGTTGGGTTCTTAACCTGCTGAGCCACAGTGGGAACTCCTTGCTTTTAATTTTTTTTTTAAATAAAAAATTATGGCATATGGAACTTCTTGGGCAGGGATTTAATCCAAGCAGCACCACTGGATCCTTTAACCCACTGTGCTGGTCTGGGATTGAACCCTCACCTCAGCAGCAACTGGAGCTGCTGCAGTTGGATTCTTAAGCCACTATGCCACAGCGGGGATTCTTTCTTGCTTTTGCTTTTTAATGGAAAGAAGAGATTCTCCTTATCCCTACCTGAGAAAAATTGAGACCCAGAATTAGGAAGTGATTACTAGAGACTACTCTGGGACAGAAAGCTAGTTCGAGGACAGTACCACAGGTCACCTGATGTGTGATCATTGGTTTCTTTCTTCCAGTTCATTCATCTATATCTATTCATTCATCTATATCTATCTTCTTTTCTTTGTGGGTGTGAGGGGATACAGCGAAGCAGCTGCTGTTCCAACAGTCCTGACCCCCTATTAGAGAAGAGCTTTGTTCTTGAGGGGGTGCTCTGACCTGGCTTGTCTTCTGGGTAAGGCGCAAAAAATCCAAACATGTTACATGAATTTTCATGTGCCGGATGTTAAATTCTTAGTTCACTATCAAGATTTAATTAGGGGGCCTGCATGTGCCTTGCCCAGTTTGCTGGAAAAGTCAACAATCCAATGGTTATATGAGGGGCAGGGAGAGAAAGAGTTCTGTGCAAAATCAGGGTTTCTGTCTGAACCATGGCAGGTTTGGGGGAAAATGTTCTTCACTGCATTCTCTGATACTCAGTGCTCTTCAGAGATTTACTGGACTCAGGCGTCTGCTGACTGATCATTTTGCAAGCGTTTCTTAGATGAGCGTTACAGGCAGAAACCATACAGCAGGTGTGGCTGGAATGACTTTTAATCCATTCTATTTTCTATTACAGAAGAAGTGTCCCCAGAGGGATGGAACTGGACATGGAAACAGGTTGTTCCAATAAAGAGCATCGATTGTTTCAGCAGCAAAGGCAGGGCCTGAACTCCCCCTCCTGTTTTCCTTGGGAAGAATGCATTTTACTGTTCTGTTAAAGTGTGTACTCCTAGAGCCCAAGTGTAAGGTCATATACCGATATATGATTGAATACATTAAAATATGGGGGAGAAGATCAAATCTCCTAGGCAGAAGGATTCCAGATAATTTATGCAGATACTACCCCTCAATGAGGTGAAGTTTAGCACCCCACTCCTTGACTGTGAGCTGCACTTGGCGACTTCCTTTCAAAGAGGAGAGAGTGTGGAAAGGGAGAGGGCAAGAAAAGAGTATCTGTACAGCGGTGTCACCTGACAAATGACCTTTATCAAGGTCAACATCAATAGTTACATGTCATGTTAAAATATATATATATATATATATATATATATATATATATATATATATATCTCCTTGGATTTCCCATCATAGTGCAGTGGAAATGAATCCAACTAGGAACCACGAGGTTGTGGGTTCGATGCCTGGCCTCACTCAGCAGGTTAAGGATCTGGCATTGCTGTGAGCTGTGGGGTAGGTCACAGATGCGGCTCAGATCTGATGTTGCTGTGGCTGTGGTGTAGGCCAGCAGTTGTAGCTCCGATTAGATCCCTAGCTTGGGAACCTCCATATGCCTCGGGTGTGGCCCTAAAAAAGCAATATATGTACGTATATATCCTTGGGGTGGGAGGGATGTACTGGTGGTTTGGGATTGGCATATGCACACTGAAGTCTATGGAATGATTAGCCCACAGGAACAAGCTGTATAGCACAGGAAATTCTACCCAATATTCTGTGATAATCTATGTGGAAAAAGAATCTGAAAGAGAATGGATGGATGTATATGTATGACTAAATCACTTTTTTGCATGGCAGAAATTATTACAACCTTATGTATCAACTATACAAGGTCAATACAGCTTTAAAAAAATACTATATATGCTTGATGTGATGTAATGAAAATGGTACTTTTCCTCTGTGGTCTTGCTCCCCACAAATCCCAGAACCATAGTCAAATCATTAAAAGAATATTATACAAATTCCAGTAGTGGCACACCCTACAATATGCGTGACCATTGCTTCTCCAAATTAAGGTAATGAAAAACAAGGGAATTCTAAAAACTATTACAGCCCAGAGGAGCCTAAGGAGATATAATGTAATATGGTATCCTGGATGGGATCCTAGAACAGAAAAAGGACATAGGTAAAGAACTAAGGAAGTCTGAATATACTGTTGACTTTAGTTAAATATAGACCACTACTGGTTTACTAATTAAAGCAAACAAAACTGTCGTATTGTAAAATGTTGATAGAGGAAACTGGGTCTGGAATGGGTATGTGCGTAGTCTTCTCAATTTTTTTTTTTGGTAAATGTAAAACTATTCTTCTAAAAAAATTTAAAGTGCAGTTGATTTACAATGTTCTGTCAATTTCTACTGAAGAGCAAATTGACCCAGTTTTCTATATATATATATATATATAAATAATTTTTCTCATTATCTTCTAACATGTTCTATCACAAATGCTTGGATATAGTTTCCTGTGCTATACAGCAGGACCTCATTGCTTATCTTTTCTAAATGGAGTAGTTTGCATCTACTAATCGCAAACTCCCATCCATGCCATTCCCTTCCCTTTGGCAACCGTGAGTCTGTTCTCCATGGTCCATGAGTTTGTTTCTTTTCTGTAGATAGGTTCATTTGTGCCATGTATTAAAATCAAGATGTAAGTGATATCATATATTTTTCTTGCTCTTTCTGACTTAATATGAGAGTCTCTAGTTCCATCCATGTTGCTTCAAGTGGCATAATTTTATTCTTTTTAATGGCTGAATTGTATTCCATTTTGTATATATACCACATCTTCTTCTTCTTTTTTTATTTTTTATTTTTGTCTTTGGTCTTTTTAGGGCCACACCTGAGGCATATGGAGCTTCCCAGGCTAGGGGTCGAATTGGAGCTGTAGCTGCCAGCCTACGCTACAGCCACAGCAATGTGGGATCCAAGCCGCATCTGTGACCTACAATGCAGCTCATGGCAATGCCGTGATCCTTAACCCACTCAGAGAGGCCAGGGACCGAACCTGCATCCTCATGGATCCTAGCTGGGTACGCTAACCACTGAGCCATGACAGGAACTCCTATACCACATCTTCTTAATCCATTTATCTGTCAATGGACATTTAGGTTGTTTCTGTGTCTTGCCTATTGTGAATAGTGTTGCTATGAACATAGGGGTGCATGTATCTTTTTCAGTGAAAGTTTTTTCCAGATATATACCCAGGAGTGGGATAGCTGGGTCATATGGTAGTTCTATATTTAGTTTTCTGAGGTGCCTCCATACTGTTTTCCATAGTGGTTGTACCAATTTACATTCCCACCAGCAGTGTAGGAGGGTTCCCTTTTCTCCACACTCTCTCCAGCATTTGTTATTTCTAGACGTGTTAATGATGGCCATTCTAACCAATGTGAGGTGGTACCTTGTTGTAGTTTTGATTTGCATTTCTCTAATAATTAGTGATATTGAACATTTTTTCATGTGCATGCTGGATATCCATGTGTCTTCTTTGGAGAAATGTCTGTTTAGGTCTTCTACCCATTTTTTTCAGTTGGGTTTTTTTTGCTGTTAAATTATACGAGTTTTTTGTATATTTTGGAGATTTAGCCCTTGCTGTCTGCATTGTTTGCAACTATTTTCTCCCATTCTGTGGGTTGTATTTTTGTTTTTTTATGGTTTCCATTGCTGTGCAAAAGCTTATGTTTGATTAAATCCCATTGGTTTATTTTTGTTTTTATTTCTGTACCTTGGGAGACTGACCTAAGAAAACATTTGTATGATTGAGGTCAGAGAATGTTTGTTCTCTTTCAGGAGTTTTATGGTGTCTTGTCCGATGTTTAAGTCTTTAAGCCATTTAGCCATTTCGAGTTTGTTTTTGTGCATGGTGTGAGGGTGTGTTCTAGTTTCAATGATTTACATGCAGCTGTCCAGTTTTCCTAACACTACTGGCTGAAAAGACTATCTTTTTCCTATTTTATATTTGTGCCTCCTTTGTCAAAGATTAACTGACCATAGTTGTCTGGATTTATTTCTGGGCTTTCTATTCTGCTCCATTGGTCTGTATGTCTGTTTTTTTTTTTTTTTTTTTTTTTTTTTTTTTTTTTTTTTTTTTTTTTTTTTTTTTTTTTTTTTTTTTTTTTTTTTTTTTTTTTTTTTTTTTTTTTTTTTTTTTTTGTGCCAGTACCACACTATCTCAGTTACTGTAGTTTTGTGATATTGTCTGAAGTCTGGGAGAGTTATGCTTTCTGCCTGTTTTTTTAAATTTTTATTCATTTTTTATTTTCCCCTCAGGATTGCTTTGGCAATTCTGGGTCTTTTATGTTTCCATATAAATTTTTGGATAGTTTGCTCTAGTTCTGTGAAAAATGTCCTGGGTAATTTAATTAGGATTGTGTTAAATCTTTAGATTGCTTTGAGTAATATGGCCATTTTAAAGATATTAATTCTTCTAATCCAGGAACATGGGATATCTTTCCATATCTTTGTGTCTTCTTTAATTTCCTTTATTAATATTTTATAGTTCTCAGCATATAAGTCTTTCACCTCCTTGGTCAGGTTTATTCCTAGTTTTTTTTTTTTTTTTTTTTGCTGTAGTATTAAAGGGTATTTTTTTAACATTCCTTTTTTGATATTTCATTGTTAGTGTAAAGAAATGAAACAGATTTCTGTGTGTAATCTTGTATCCTGATAGTTTTCTTTAATCCATTAATCAGTTCTAGTAGTTTTTTATGGAGTCTTTAGGGTTTGCTATATGTAGCACCATATCATCAGCACATATCTCATCCCTTCCAATTTGGATGCTTTTATTTTTCTTGTCCGATTGTTGTAGCTAGGACTTCCAATACTATGTTGAATAGAAGCATTGAGAATGAGCAACCTTGTCTTGCTCCAGATTTTAGCAGGAAGGTTTTCAGCTTTTCACCATTAGGTGTTATGTTGGTTGTGGGCTTGTCATAAATAGCTTTTATGATGTTGACATATGTTCCCTCTATACCCACTTTGATAAGAGTTTTTATGCTTTTTCTGCATCGATTGAGATGATCATATGGTTTTTGACTTTTCTTTTGTTAATGTGGTGTATTACATTGATTGATTTGTGTATGTTGAACCATCCTTGTGAACTTCGGATGAATCCCACTTGGTCATGGTCATATAAATTTAAAACTATTTTAAAAAATAAACTCTCTATCAAGGAGGTTTGGAGAGCTCTGTATTAGACCTTATAGTGAACAGTTGTTCTGGGGTAGACATTAAATACTTAGATGGTCATTGACCAGTGCATATGACAACAGTCACTGCTTTTTTTTTTTTTTTTTGGTCTGCGCCTAAGGCATATGGAGGTTCCCAGGCTAGGGGATGAATCAGCTGCAGCTGCTGGCTTACACCACTGCCACAGCAACACGAGATCCAAGCTGTGTCTGCGACTTACACCACAACTCACAGCAATGCCAGATCCTTAACCCATTGAGCGAGGCCAGGGATCCATTCTCATTGATGCTAGTCAGATTTGTTTCCACTGAGCCACGACAGGAACTCCCAACCGTCACTTTTAATGGCTCTCTCTTTAGAAGATTAGCTTTTGATGACATATGTGTAATCTAAATAGTGCATATGAAAACAGTGTGTTTTTGTATAATTTATTTTTTTCTGATGCCAAAGGAAATACATATTTATCTTAGAAAATTTGAAAAATATCAAAAAGCTAAAAGAAGAAATATTTAAAACCATCTCAGAAAAAGAAGTCTCAATGCACAAGGCACTGAAGATATTGGATAACTTCAAAAGGTGTAGCTCCTTCTGTGAGGTATTCCGAGCTGAGGAAGCTGCCACATGTGTCTTTTCTCAAAGGCCGGCCCTATAGAGATGTCCCAGGTCCCTCTGTCTTCTCACTCTTATTGTCACATCCTTAGATCTGGGGCAGGAGGGGGATTTGCTAGTTAAATTACCTACTTTCAATTTTATTTCAGACCCAAGCCGGTCAGGAATTAACAGCATGATTGGACTCTGCCCTTTATAGCAAGTAGAATGTGTGAAAATTATAGTAAGCAGATTATTATCACACATTGTACTAGAGCTCTGTGCTTATCCGGATGGTTTTTTAAAAGATAGTTTTTTGTTTTCTTCATTCAGGGTTCTTGTGGGAAAACCAGAGAGTATATTGAGAGATTCAGAGAGGGTTACGGGCTCAGCGTGTTAAGACTCCGATATAGTGTACATGAGGATGCCATTCAGTGGTTTAAGGAACCGTCGTTGCCACAAGTGTGTAGGTTGCAGTTGTGACTCAGATATGGCATTGCTGTGAGCTGTGGTGTAGGTTGCAGACATAGCTCAGATCACATGTTGCTGTGGCTGTGGTATAAAGTTGCAGCTCTGATTCAACCCCTAGCCTGGGAACTTCCATATGCCACAGGTGCAGCCCTATATAGAAAAAAAAATAGGGTTATATATATATGAAAGGAGCTTTAAAAACTTAGGTACAAAGTATCCATTTCTTTTCATTATCTTATTTTTACTATCTACACCAGGGATCAGCAAAATGTTTCTATAAAAATCAGATAGTAAATATTTTAGGCTTTGAGGATCATGTGCTCTTTGTTACAACTACTCAACTCTGTGGCATGAGATCTGTCATAGACCATACAAATGGACATGGCCGGTTTACAATAAAACTTTACTTATACAAACAGCTGGTGTGCCATATTTGGCCAGAGGGTTACAGTTTTCCTGGTCCTGGTGGGCACCTTGAAGGTCCATTCTATATTCAGCTTTGCATGCTGTTCTGGGCAAATTGGCTTTAAGGCACAGTTTGAAGCCTGAGGCAGTAAATGAGCTTGAAGTGGTCTGAGAGGTGGGGGAAGGGAGATGGGGAATGTCATTACTACCAGTGACTAAGGAAATAAACCCGGAGCCTCCAAGACTGCCTTGTAAGAGGCACAGCCCTGAAAAAGACAAAAAAATAAAAATAAAAAATAAAGACTAAAATGTACCCAAGCCAGAACCCGTCAAGTGTCCTAGCAGATTTCATCTCTTACACACACTGCTGATATCCTAGCAAAGCAGATTTTTCCCAGTAGCCAAAATAAAACTTGCCTTCATTCCATATGACTGTGTCATTAGAGGAACATTTGCTAGCTGTGTGTGCTGATCTAGCTCACCTTTCCACAAGAGCACAGCATGATTGATAAAGCCAAGGAGAAACATGCTGACATGGCATCAGGGTTTTTCTTCATCTTTATTTTATACCTGGACAAAAAGCTTTAAAAATGCCAAACTCTGATTGTATCTTGTGATTAATGTTGCTAGTACATATCTGTTCTAATGCATCTCTGACTGATACTATTTATTTTCTCTTGAATATTGAGTCACAATGTTGAAATATTGGGGAGGCTGCATCATAATGTGGGGACCCCCCGACACACCCTCAAACATCTTGTTTATGACTAAATCAGGTAGGTTTTAAAGGAACTTTGGAAACAGGGATGGCCATCCCCAATAAATAAAGCTCATGGAAAGAGAAGCTCATAGAAATTCCTTCAGATTATTGTTGCAAGAGAAGGTTTTGATTAAAATAATTCATAGCAAATACTTTTTAAGGGAAGAAAAGCTTTGAATTTGGGGTA
Source organism: Catagonus wagneri (assembly GCA_004024745.2). Classification (NCBI taxonomy): domain Eukaryota; kingdom Metazoa; phylum Chordata; class Mammalia; order Artiodactyla; family Tayassuidae; genus Catagonus; species Catagonus wagneri. The sequence goes on from PVHT021183726.1 coordinate 25,639,172, forward strand.
ATATACTTGAAACTTATAAGAGGTGGTAAATACAAAATGACCTTTAAAATAAATTCTGGGAGTTCCCATCGTGGCTCAGTGGAAATGAATCTGACTGGTATCCATGAGGGCGCAGGTTTGATCTCTGGCCTGGGTCAGTGGGTTAAGGATCTGGTGTTTCCATGAGCTGTGGTGTAGGTTGCAGACACAGCTTGGGTCTGGTGTTGCTGTGGCCCAAGAATAATGGCTGGAACCAATGGTAGGGGCAAGCTTATTTTTAAAGATACCTCCATCCTCTTTTCCAGAGCGTCTGTGCTGTTTTACATTCCCACCACCAAAACATGCATGATCCAGTTTTTCCACATTCTTGTCAGCATTTGGGGTTATCACAATTGTGTTTTTCATTTTTTTAAATTTTATTGAAGTACAGTTGATTTACACTGTTGTGATAATTTCTGCTGTACCACAAAGTGATTCAGTTATACATGTACACCTATCCATTCTTTTTTACACTCTTTCCCACAGGTTATCACAGAGTATTGAGTAGAGTTCCCTGTATTATACAGCGGATCCCTGTTGACCATCCTTTTCACATACAATACTGTGCATATGCCAGTCCCAAATTCCCAGTCTATCCCTCCCTCCAGCTTTTCCCCTTTGGTAACCATAAGTTTATTTCTGAAGTCTGTGAGTCTGTTTCTGTTTTGTAAATTAGTTCATTTGTATCATATTGTTAGATTTCACATATAAGTGATATCATATATGTGAAAAAGTTTGGTCACATACTTTTTGGTCCAAGTTTGTCTTTGTCTGGCTTACTTCACTTAGTATGCTAATCTCTAGGTCCGTCCATGTTGCAGAAAATTACATTATTTCATTCTCTTTTATGGCTGAGTAATATTTCATTGTATGTATGTACCACATTATCTTTCTCTGTTGATGGACATTTAGGGTGCTTCCAAGTCTTATCTGCTGTAAATACCGCTGCAATGAACATTGGGGTGCATATATCCTTTGAAATTATGATTTTCTTCAGATATATGCCCAGGAGTAGAATTGCTAGATCACATGAAGTTCTATTTTTAGTTTTTTCAGAAACTTCCATACTGTTCTCCATAGAGGTTGCACCAGTTTACATTCCCACCAACAGTGTAGGATGGTTCCCTTTTCTGTGCACCCTCTCCAGCTTTTACTGTTTGTAGACTTTTTGATGATGGCCATTCTGACTGGTGTGAGGTGATACCTTGTAGTTTTTACTTGCATTTCTCTAATACTTAGTGATGTTAAGCATCTTTTCATGTACTTTTTGGCCACCTGTATGTCTTCTTTGAAGAAATATCTGTATCTTCTCATTTTTTGATTGGCTTGGGTTTTTAATATTGATCTAGTTGTTTATATATTTTAGAGATTAATTCCTTGCTAGTTGCTTTGTTTGCAAAGATTTTCTCCCATTCTGTTGGTTGTCTTTTCATTTTGTTTGATCTCCTTTGCTGTGCAAAATCTTTTAAGTTTAATTAGGTCCCATATGTTTATTTTTGTTTTTATTTTCATTACTCTATGAGGTGGATCCAAAGAGATATTGCTGCAGTTTATGTCGAACAAGTGTTCTGCCTATGTTTTCAATAGAGCAGGATTTAAAGCCCAGAAATAAACCCATGCACCTATGGTCAATTAATCTATGACAAAGGAATTAAGATTATACAATGGAGAAAAGACAGTCTTTTCAATAAGCGGTGCTGGGAAAACTGGACAGCTACATGTAAAAGAATGAAATTAGAACATTCTCTTAACACCATACCTAAAAATAAACTCATAATGGATTAAAGACCAAAATGTAAGACAGAATGCTATAGAACTCTTAGAAGGTTAACAGTATTTTACATTTTAGCCCTTTTGATATGTGTATATAGATAGTGCTTGTGTTTCCCTAGTGGCTAATGAATAATAAGCATTGTATCATGTGCTTATTTGCCATCTGTTTATCCTCTTAAGTGAAATGTTTGTTCGTGTCTCTTGCCCATTTCCTCAATGTTTATTTCTAACTTTTTTTTCCCAAACTGTTGAATTTGGAATGTTTTGTGTATATTCTAGATACAAGTCCTTTATTGAAGATGTGGTTTGCAAATATTTTCTTTTGCTCTGTAGTTTCTCTTTTCATCCTTTTCACAGGATACTTCACAGAGAAAAAGGCTTTTTGTTTTGTTTGTTTTTTTGGGGGGGACTTTGGCTTTTGATGAAGTCTGTTTTTCATTTATTATTATTTTTTCTTTTTATGGCCACACCTGTGGCATATAGTTGTTACCAGCCCAGGGGTCAAATTGGAGCTGCAGCTGGGGCCTAGGCTACAGCCACAGCAACACTGGATCCAAGCTGCACCTGTGACCTATGCTATAGCTTGTGGCTATGCTGGATCCTTAACCCATTGAGCGAGGGCAGGGATCAAACCCACATCCTCACAGAGACAATGCTGTGTCCTTAACCCGCTGAACCACAATGAGAATTCTTTCAATTTTTTAATGTCAATTTTTCCTTTGCTTCTGGTATCACACTTCATTTTATCCCTGTGTATTATCTTGAGATATGCATTTTTGCAGCTAAAAGGAACACTTTGAGTAGGGTACTATTTGTGAGTTCCGTATGTTTTCATACTTTCAGCAGTTTACTCATATTAGATGAACCTCAATTTTTTGCTTTAGAGCCAGGTGATAACTAGAGTCCTGGTAAATACAACGTGCATTTATTAAGACATTTTCCTCCTGATTCTCACAACTGATATTCTTCCTCAGGCTTTTTAATGATTCTGGTTTGGGGAACTATGCTTAGTTGGTCTGTGTGCCAAGCTGCAAATCTAGGCCATGTACAAAGGCAATGTTTGATTTTATCGCACAGACTCTTGGTAGATAGTGGAAAGGGCATGCGTGGAATTCCAAGGCAGCCAAGCTGTATGAACTATGTTTCCACATTCTCAGTGGTAAAGTGGGGATAACAATCCTAACTAGTTCATAAAGTTGCTGTGAGAATAAAAGGAAAGAGTAATACACGCAAAACACTTTACAGAGAATCAGGTATACAGAGGTGCTGAATAAATTACACATTCTGATCCTAACCTTTCTTTTCTGTGTATATTCAAGTTCAGATGATTTCCATCTAAAGTGAAGTATTTCAGAGTTCCCCAGTGGTTTCCACCCCCTTATCAAGATCTTTAAGGAAAACGTGGAGGACTAAAGGAAAAAGTACTAGCTATATTTGGTCCCCTGGGTGGGGGTGCTGCATACAGTGGGTTTATACCAGGGAGAGGTTCTTTGCTTATTTACAGAAGAGATGTTATCCAGTAAATACCTCTTCCCTTGCAATTGTATAACAGTCGCAACATCCCTGACAAGACGTGTCCCTTCAAAAACGAACCTGAATTAAGAATTGAAGTTTGTTTGGAATATGATCAAAGAAAACACTGTAGAGGAGTAGGCGAATGAAACAAGGAAGGAAAGGCAGCCAAAAAAGGATGTGTCATCCATAAGGTAGCCTCGTAGGTGGTAGGAATTTTATTCCTCTAAGTCTGTGAGATGGTGTCAAAGATGTGACTCAGGATTTTTCTCACTGGAGGAATGAGGGATCTGGGTTTTTTCTACCCATTTCCCTTGGTGTTGGAGGATTGGTGCTCTAGGGTGGGTGTGAATTAATTCCCTGGTTCATTTCATGGCTCCTGGACAGAGAGAGCCCTCAGGCAAGCAGTTAAGGGTGCTGGCAATGGGAAACTGAGTGAAGAAAATAAGTGTCAAGAGGATGCAGCCATGGCTTTAATGGTTTCTGCTACAGTCTGTTCCTTGCCTCTCATATTCCCTTGTGTCCCGTTTTAACTTCATCTCATACTCTTTTTTTTTTTTTTTTTTTTGACTCCCCCACAGCATATGGAATTCCTGGGACAGGGATCAGATCCAAGCCACAGTTGTGACCTATGCTGCAGCTGTGGCAATGCCGGATCCTTAACCCACTGTGCTGGCCAGGGGATTGAACCTGTGTCTCAGGGCTCCCAAGATGCCATCAATCCTACACCACGGTGGGAACTCCTATCTCATACTCTTTTCCAAATTTGAGGCCAGTCACAAGGTGTTAGTGGTCAAGCCACAGTCCCCACTGTTGCAGTTGGTTTCAAGGACATGACCGATATTTATCATCTCCTTCCTCCGCCATCCACCCTGGAGCCCCCTCCCACAGAGCCGGCACTTCAGCACCTGGAGGTCGCTTACACAGTCAGGGTCTCACTCATGCCTTCATCTCCTGGGGCCTGGGCCCCCAGTTAGAGTCTTAGTGATTCTGTAGTTAAATTGCTTATTGACAGCTCCTGGAGGACCTGGCAGCATCAAAAGGGGCTTGGATGAATTCTCTGGTTCCAGACCTCCTCCTCCATGCCTGTTATGTAGCACCAGCCTTTATTAGTTTATCACGATCTGAGACAGCTCTGGCAGTGTAGACACTCCTTTCTTGACCTGCCCATGATGAGAAATTTGGTGAAACCCTTACTGTTTTCTCTGGCAGAAGCGTTCTCCTCACCATCTACTCATCCACACTCTTATTCCCCAGACCTGAACCAAGGTGGGAGTTTTATCCAGCATAAGGATATCATTTCACTTCTGCATCTAGGAATGAAGAAAAAGCCATCCGCTGGGAGACGCATTTGGGCCAATTCTCCATTTATTGTGTCATCTCCACTCCCTCCATTCCACCAGGCTATGATGACTTGCTCAGACCCTGTACCAAACATTCCTCAAGTGATCTGGTCATTCCCTTCTCCTCAGTGTACGATTCCGTGGGTAAATGACCATAGGATCTTGGGGGAATGGATGAGGGAAGTTCTTCTTGGTACTTGCTCTGGTTATCATAGGTGACATGACTTCGGTGGCTTCAGCTGGTTGGCTGTGGATCTTAGAGCTGATTGTTCCAGAAAGTAGGCAAGAGTTGGAGTGTCCGTTCATCATCTCCTGTCAGTCATAGGTTGAAGGCCGTCCTGGGGAGCATTAATTCCCTGGCATTCCTGGTCTGCCCAGCGGGAACTGAGTGGGTTCCTGTGATGAGAAAATGCCTTTAGGCAAAGAGCTGAGCAATTGGCAGTGGGAATTGGAGACAACCTGCACCGAAATAAGCACCCAGGGACCACCTGGCCTGGGGCATCAACCACATTGTCAACAAACTAGTTCCTTCAAGTATGGAATAATTTGGAATAATATTACCCAGTGGTATCAGAGAATTCATTGCACTTGTACATCAGCTAGCTACAGGATTTATTTTTTCCTCCATTCCCAGTTTATAAACTGCCTGTGGCTAGGACCTATTTTTTCCCCTCTAAATAACAATAAGAACCTCATTCGTGAAAATCATTATAGAAGCCACACGTATGATCATTGAGAAAGTATCGTAACACAGGCATGGAGAAGGAGCCATAGGAACACTGAAAAGAAAGTTATTATTCTGATGAGCAAGTTGAGGGAAGGAAAGAGGCAGAGACCTTGGGCATCTCTGTTGATTCCCTGGTCTCCAGCCTCATCTCTGCCAGCATCAAAACATCCCCAGGAGAGAGAGAAGATTTGGCATGTCATTCTAACTGTAGCAAAAAGAAAGATGAATAATACAGAAATTAACATGCTCAAGGTTACATCATGAGTTTTAGGAACACGGCGGTGCCCCTTGATTCCCAGTTTAGTATTCTGATACTCGCTAAATTATTCTTTATGTCACTTCAATTGCTATCTCAAATTATATTGGTAAGCTCAGATGCCACAATCTGTTTTCTCCGGGGAAGGGGGAATGACAGTTGATCTGTCATCTGTCTTTGCTTTAGAACGAAATGTGACTTTTATGCAACTACGGTAATATATGTATGCTATAAAAATGCCTTTCAGTCTGAAAATGCTACAAATAAATTGGGAAATGAAGACTAATGTGCTACTGAAAGGTTATAATTTTCAACCCTCTTCGCATGAGTCAGACTTCACGTGCCAACACTTTCATGAAATGGAGTTGACAGCTCTTCAGCATCAAGCAGAAACATGATAGAATTCACCTCACACATTATAAATGCCTTGTATCCACCACCTCAAATGACATAGGGAACTTGGGGCCTCCTGTTGCAGGAGTGAACCCAAAAGCCATGGAGCCTGACAGCAGCATCGTCCTGTGAATTTTGTTCAGGCACAATTTCTTGTTACTGAAATTTCCCTTTCAGGAATATTTTACATCAAATGGCCTATAGTGTACTTTCAGTTATATTCCATGTAGGATGCAGGGACATTTGTGGACTGCAAGTGTCAGAACTTTATTCTCAATATTTAAAGTAGTTTTAGCAAAAGCTGCCATCTATATGGCATATATGGTCTAAGCACATATGTATAAACAAAAGTGTATATACACATATGCATGCACACAATATCCACATATGTATAGATGTACATATATGTAGGGATGTTTTGTGTGCATACGTATATACATATGTGTATATACATGTATATACACACGTGTATATACATATACATAGTATATATATATAACTATATACATGTTATATGTGTAAGTATAGATACACATATACATATGTATATATACACACATGGCATACACATATGAATGGCATATGTATATACATATACATATTATGTATATATAAGCATATATATAGCAGGAAGAAATATATGAATATAAATTTAATTTTTAAGTGCTTCATCTACTCTGTACATTACTTATAGATGAGAATTGGGACTGGATGCTTGTAATCACTCAGTGCTCAAAGAGTTCCAGCTGTTCAACTGTGGCCATTTTGTGGATCTTTGCTCCAAATCCTTTTTGTTCAAACGTGGAGTGAATAGCCAGTTCCCTCCCTCTCTACCCTCATGAAGCGCAAAGGTGAAGCTAATTGGAGGAAGGAAGGGGTTTGATTTCTTCTGTCACCTCCCAGCCATCCACACATTCATAGCATCATCAGTACATTGCATTAAAGCTTTCAATTTCTCTTTGGATATTTAAATCACTGAGAGCTTGTAGAATCCCCTGTCTCTTATTTTGTGAGAATAGGGATTATAATTACATTTTTCTTCTCCCCGGTTCCTCAGAGATTCCTTAGCAATGCTCTGTGATTCCTGCGCTCTTCTTTGTTCAGCTTGAAACTTGTTTAGAACACTTAGGTCCTCATTTACAACCTCTGTATCCATCTGTGGCTTCAATTCTCTCTTAACAATATTGGTTTCACCTTTCCCAGTGTGACAACAATGCTTTTAGACAGAGCAGATGGAAATAAAATAGAAGCTGAAAGAACACATTAATTCTTGTGGTCTGTGAGTGTTAAATATTTGTCCTTAAAGCAGGTTTAACACAGCTTATATCATAAACTAAAAGCAAAAAACAAAAACAAAAAAATAAAAATGCTATTATCCACATTATCTCCCCTCCACCCCATAAATAAAAAAAAGTCACCATTAAAAAATAGTCATCATTAGCTGATTTAAATATTCACTTCATGTTGCATGACCTTTCTTTTTTTCTTTTTAGGGCTACACCTGCGGCATATGGAAGTTCCTAGTTTGGGGGTCAAATTGGAGCTGCACTTGCCAGCCTACGCCACAGTCATAGCAATGCCAGATCTGAGCCGTGTCTGCAACCTACACCATGACTCACCAGAATGCCAGATCCTTAACCCACCGAACAAGGTCAGGGATCAAACCCCCGTCCTCATGAATACTAGTCGGGTTCATTAACCACTGACCCACAATGGGAACTCCCATTTTGGTGACCCTTAACAAGCAGAGCAACATCCTTGTTATTTAGGTTTTCAGTTTTTTGTTCTTTGTTTTAGCAGAAGAATGTTTATTGTAGGGCTCATGCTCAAAAACCCTGAACTTAGAGCAACATCTTTGAACTTTCCTCCTTTGTAAATGAGCTGTTAGGATTAAATGAAATAGCATATGTGAAAGTTCTGCCCAGTGTACCTGACATATGACAGGATATCTGTGAAGTTTCACCTTGCCCCTCCTTTGAAGAAACTGTGATGAATCTGGTGCATTATAGAAAGTTACTTTTTTATACATCTTTATTGTAAATTTAAAGTAATGAAAATAAGGCAAATTCATGAATCAGCATTCTGAATTTTTTTTAAAAAGTATTAGGACTTAAGATCTCAAGATGTATTTTCCAATCTTAGCATGATTCATTCTTCAAAGTTTGTAATTTTTTTTTTCTTTTTATGGCTGCACTTGCAGCATAGGAAGTTCCCAGGCTATGTCTCAAATCGAAGCTGCAGCTGCAGGCCTACACCTGATGGTAGCAGCATTTGTGACCTATGTTGCAGGTTGCAGCAACACCAGATCCTTAAGCCATGGAGCAAGGCAAGGGATCAAACCTGTATCCTCACAGAGACAATGTTGGGTTCTTAACCTGCTGAGCCACAATGGGAACTCCAAAGTTTGTAATTTATGACTGATATGAATACTGTAGAATTTGTCAGGGAGCCTTTTAATGAACATGCACTCTTCCTCAAATCAATTCATACATCAAAGACTTGGATAATTAAGGAAATAATTTTAATTGCCAGCGCTACATAAACTAACATACTTCACTCTAAGAAATTTTCTCAGAGGATGCAGGGTGGAGGTTGGTTGTGATCTCCTATTATTGTTATAAATCAAGCTTGAGGGAAAATTCCTTCCATTGTCTATTATTTTACTTCCACTCTTGAACAAGAGATATCTATGCATTTATCACAAAATGAGACTTCTTTTGAAAAAGAGAACTGAGTGAAAAACTAAATTTAAAAATACTTGAATCAATATTTTTAGTTTAAAAAATTGTTCGCTGGAGTTCCCATCATGGTGCAGTGGAAATGAGTTTGACTAATATCAATCAGGATACAGGTTTGATTACTGGCCTTGCTCAGTGGGTTGGGGATGTGGCATGCCATGAGCTGTGGTATAGGTTGCAGACATGGCTTGGATCCCGAGTTGCTGTGGCATAGGCTGTCAGCTATAGGTCTGACTCGACTCCTAGCCTGGAAACTTCTGTATGCCGCACCTAGGGCCCTAAAATCGAAAACAAAACAAAACAAAACAAAAAACCAACAAACCAAAAATTTGCTGATAAAATCCAATTAAAAACTGGGTTAAGTAAGAGGAATTTACTGGAAGGATACTGGGATGCTCATGGAAAAAGCAAGCCACATGGATTTTAGAGGTGCCATTGAGCCTTAAAGTAGCAGCTGGAAACAGAGACACAATAAAGACTCCACTTCTTTCTTCTGTCTCTGATTCTCTCTGAGTTCTCATCCTTTTATCTTACCACAGACTTGCTTTCTCCACAAGGCATAAACCATGAGCTGGTGGCTCTTGAGTTTTTACCTTACTGCTCTAGAGGAAGAACAACACTACCTTTGTCACCTTGAAGACCAACGATCCCAGGGAAGGAAGTCATTAGTGCAGGTTAGGCCAGGGGCTACTCCTGGACCAATCAGCTGTAGAGAGGGAGTGGGGTCTGGTGAACACATGGCAACCCCTGTAAAAATCATTTAGGTAGAATGAGAGGCAGGTTGGTGGTTGCTGGTTAGAAGATAGCAGTAGGTGGCTTTTTGATGGGGCTCTGCTGTTTTTCCAGAGCCATCTCCCGTGTTCTTCTTATGCTTCCACTGCTGAGAACACTACACCTACATCTTTCATCCCTGGGCTTTTGCCAACATTGATCTTTTTTTATTTTCTTTTTATGGCTGCACCTGCAGCATGTGGAAGTTCCCAGACTAGGGGTAGAATCAGAGCTGAAGCTGCCAGTCTACACCACAGCCACAGCAACACTGGATCCAAGGTGCATCTGTGACCTCCGCCACAGCTTCCGACAATGCCAGATCCTTAACCTACTGTCCGAGGCCAGGGATCGAACCTGTGTCCTCAGGGAGACAATATTGGGTCCTTAACCTGCAGAGCCACAATTGGAGCTCTGCTTATATTGATCTTTTTGCCTGAAATACTATTCTTTTCTACTTCTCCTAGAGACTTCTACTTCTCCTTTTATTCGCCATTTAAATATAGTGATCACAGGCAAGCCTTCCACGACTCCTCACATCCAGATTTTAATCAGACTTGTGCTAGGGGACCCAGTTATAGCCTAAACTTCTCACACCAAGGCAAATATCATATTATATCGACTCCAACCCAAAGTAGGCTATTAAAACCCTAAGGGTGGAAAACCCATTCATCATGTTTATAGCTAGATCTTTAGCACTTGGCCCAACATCTGGCACCGAATAATTGCTCAGTAAACATCTGTTAAGTGAAGGCATAAACCAAGGAAGAGGGAATAAGCATAATTTAAGAGCTGTGGTAGACTGGAAAAGGCTGCAGTAATGGTAAACTACATAGAGTTTGAGGGTTTTTGGACAATCCTTTAGCTAATTTAGAACTCTGCTTGGCACTGTGCCCCAAACCTAACACATTATTTTACTTAATCTCTATGAATTGATTTTAGAATTCCTATTTTACATCTGAGGGAGCTCAAGTAATATGCCAGTGGTTTCCCTCCAAGTACACAGAGTAGCTGGGTTTAAAACTCAAAATCTGACTCCAGCGCCGAGGATCTTAACCATCACCTTCCTTGATTCCTTTCTTAGCAGTTCCCATATGAGAGAATGGAATCCTGATTCTTCTAGCCCTTGAAGTCCATGTGACACCTGTTTTTCAAGAAGAAAGGAAATCTTCCCAATTAATACATTAATACATTGGCCTGTAGGTTCTTTGGCCATTGAACAAGTTGTTAAATTCTTGTTCTTCCTGGAGGTGAATGAAAATGTGAAAAATAAAAAATTAGCAATCATGGTTTGACAACCAGGGAGAGGAAGAAAAATGATTAACCGATTAGTGATTTGCTGAAGTTTGTGAAGATTCCATAGGTATAATTGATGTAGAGTGAAAAAAATCAGTTTGGTAGTTATTTTAATTCTCTGGTTTTCTTGTGAGCATAAGTAAAACTTTCCAGAATATCAGTACTGAGTGATTCTTAATTTAACAATGGCATAATTACCTAAGTTTTAAAATTTCTGTATTCTCAGAGTTCATGTTGGCATACAACAGGTTTGCAGTGCCAAGAAATTCTTCAGTTCTATCCTTGGTTTATTCTGAGGGCAAATTTCTCTCAGACAGCTCCCCTAGAAGGCAAGTTTCTTATAATTCCTTCTGTTCTGTCTAGATTACAGAATTTAAAACACATGTGTGACAGGTAAAACTGTAGCCCATCATTCGGATGGCATTTTCATTTTGGTGCCGGGTAAATTCAGCTGTAGAATAAAGCAGACAGATGGATCTGTCCTTCAGAGTGACATGCCATTACAGAACCATAAAGGATAAAGATGGGCATGTGCATCAACTTCCCTCTATGCATTAATATTTTTAACTCTGATCATTTCCAGATCCTATAATTATAAATCACCAAGATGGATTTTTGAGTGTAATTTACTAGAGCCATAATTCTTGATGAGATTGCAACAAGCACATCAGACTCTTTTGATTAATCACAGCACGTGTTCCTGTCAATGATCAAACCTACGAAGTCCCATTTATATATATTTTTGTGCCCTTTCTCACCTGTAAGTTCATCAACTTCCAGAGAAAAATATTCCCCCTTCCATATCTTTTACTCCTCTTTTTATGTATTTATTTATTTATTTATTTATTTTTATCTAGGGCCGCACCTGCGGCACATGGAGGTTCCCAGGCTAGGGGTCTAACAGGAGCTGTAGCTGCCGGCCTTCGCCACAGCCACAGCAACGCGGGATCTGAGCTGCGTCTGCAACCTACACCACAGCTCAGGGCAAGGCTGGATCCTTAACCCACTGAGCAAGACCAGGTATTGAACCCGCAACCTCATGGTTCCTAGTCAGATTCGTTAACCACTGAGTCACGACGGGAACTCCTCTTTTACTCCTTTTTATAGTACCTCTCCCTTCACCACGGCAGTGCTTTTAGCACCCAATGAACACCTGGTTAACAGTGAGTGACGACACTTCTCTCTTTGGGGTGCAGCTGTCTTTGGAGAAGTAATGCCAGAATTTCAGTGGTGTGCTCTAACTGTTACACTAATCCAAAAGCTGTCAGTGGCTTAGGGTAGTTTCCATATGACTTGGCAGCAATTTCCTTTATTTCATTTTTTTTTCTTCACCTGCCACAACCATTAGCAAGTCTAGGTTGCAACTCTACCTTTAACGTATATCTCAACTCTTTGCACTTCTCTCTGTCTCTATTATTAACCCAGACCAAGTCATCCTTTTAGGTTCCTTACTAGCCTTTTGGACTGCATTCCATGCTGCTTCTCTTGTTTCCCTCCATCTGACCCCAGCTCTCCAACCCCTTTTATTTTTTTGCACAGCAGAAAGAGACTGTAAATCAGATCCTCTTAAGCTCATGGAGCATCAGACACTTCACGTTTATTCCACCTTGTAAAATTTGGAAACTTCTTCCCCTTCTATGGCTGGTTCATACTGTCTTTCACATCTAGCCCAAAAGTCATTTCCCTTTCATTCTTTCTTTCTTTTTCTTTTTTCTTTTTTTGTCTTTTGTGGGCCACATCTGCAGCATATGGTGATTCCCAGGCTAGGGATCAAATCAGAGCTGTAGCCACTGGCCTAACCCACAGCCACAGCAATGTCAGATCCAAGCTGCACCTGCGACCTACACCACAGCTCACGGCAATGCCGGATCCTTAACCCACTGAGTGAGGCCAGGGATTGAACCTGCGTCCTCATGGATTCCAGTCAGATTTGTTTCTGCTGAGCCACCATGGGAACTCTTCAAAAATCATTTCTTAGAGAGGTCTTGAAATCTTTTTTTTCTTGCAACCCTTCTTTTTGCCTATTCATAAATATACATGGCATTCATTAAATAGTCATATTTCAAACAGAAAATAGTGACTTCCCAGAGGCACTTATGTTTCAGTACTTTAGAACACAAAAGTAACTTGAAAAGTGTTTTTTCTAGTTGTAAATTTAGTCCACGCTTATTAAGGAAATATAAAAAACAGAAAAGTAAAGGAAGATAACTAAAATCACCCATAACTCCAACCTCCAGAGGTAACTATTATTAATATTCTGCTAGTTTCTCTCTACTTTTGTGTACAAGCATGTGTATGATACACTATTCTTTCTCTTTAAAATGCCTGGCTTATGATAATCTTCCCTGACAATCTAGACAGCTTTATCTCACTATAACTCATTATAGTGTTTTTTGTTTGTTAGTTTGCCTTTCAATGGCTGCACCCATGGCATATGGGAGTTCCTGGGCCAGAGATTGAATCAAAGCTTTAACTGTGACCTATGCCACAGCTGCAGCAATGCTGGATCCTTAACCCCCTGGACTGGGCTGGGGATTGAACCTGCACCTATGCATCGACCAGAGCCACTGCAGTCAGATTGTTAACCCACTGAACCACAGTAGGAACTCCAGAGCTTTGCTTTAAATCCAACTAGTCCTAGAGTTCCCGTCGTGGTTCAGCAGAAACGAATCTGACTAGCATCCATGAGAACGCAGGTTCGAATCCTGGTCTCACTCAGTGGGTTAAGGATCTGGCATTCCCATGAGGTGTGGTGTAGGTCGCAGATGCGGCTCAGATCTCACGTTGCTGTGGCTGTGGCTTAGGCCGTCAGCTGTAGCTCCAATTCAACTCCTAGCCTAGGAACCTCCATATGCCATGGGTGTGACCCTAAAAAGACAATAATAATAATAATAAAAAACTAAATAAATCCAACAGTTCTAACTGTGTATTAAGGTCAATTTGCCACCACATTCTAGACATGGTCTTTCCCACCTGCTCCCTGAAGCATGCAGTCCCATCGTATTACTTTTACTTAGGCTAAGACCCTCCCAGCTAATCTTTATCCTCTTTTCCATCAGCCTAAATCAAAGATTCGCTCCTTATTAGTTTATTTTGGTAAACATTTATTTAACACCTACAGTGTACTAGGCAGGCACTGTTCTTGGGTTGGGAATACAACAGTGGATATAACGAAGTCCCAGCTCTCATGAATTTATGTTCTGTGGAAATCTTAGAGCTAGATGGGTGCCTAAGAGTCACTGCAGTGAGCAGGGTGTTATTTTAAATAGTGTTGTTGGGGAGATTTAAGTAAAGACCTGAAAGAGGTGAAAGAATAAACTCGGGGGCTATCTGGAGGAATCTCTCTCCAAGTTCAGAGACCCTGAGCCTGGACTGTGCTTGGAGGATCAAGGGAATTTCAGTCCAGCATGGTACAAGCTTGTCCAGTATAAGGAACGGGAGACAGGTCGGTGAGATCAGGAGGCATCGTAGTGAGGACTTGGGATATCTCCTGTTCTGAGAGAGATGAGACTCCAGTGGGGGCTTCTGAACAGAGGAGTTCCAAGATGCCATGGATGTTGAATGAGCTTTCCTGGTTGCTGTGTGAAGGGGCTGGAGGGAGCCAAGGGTGGGAACAGGAGGCTGGTAGGAAGTTATAGAAGAAATTCTGGCAGATTATTGTGTTCATGAGAAATGATCAGTTTATGGCTATGATAATCAACAAGACCTGGTTCTGGAAGTGGCGATGGAGAGAAGGAGAGGAGTCAAGGGTGATTCTCGTGTTTTTGGCCTCAGCAACTTGGAAAGTGTATTTACCAAAATGGGGAAGATTGATTAGGGTCAGGTTGGCAGTGGTGCGGGTACTGGGGTATATTTAGAGTTCAATATTTAAAACAAATTTTAAATGTTATTTATTTATTTATTTGATTTTTAGGGCCGTACTTGTGGCATATGGAGATTCCTAGGATAGGGGTCAAATAGGAGCTGTAGCTGCCAGCCTATGCCACAGCCACAGCAATGTGGGATCCAAGCCACATCTGCTACCTACACCACAGCTCACAGCAACACCGGATCCTTAACATGCTGAGCAAGGCCAGGGATCAAGCCTGAATTCTCATGGATACTAGTCAGGTCCATTTCTGCTGAGCCACAATGGGAATGCCAAGAGTTCAATTTTGAATGAACTCACATGAAAATGACATGCACATAGCTGGAGAGATGAATCTGGATTTCTGGAGATAGCCAAGGTCTGAAAACACGAATGTGGAATTGCTGTGCTATAGATGGTATCTGAAGTCATAGAACTGGATGAGGTTACCAAGGAGTGGTTGTAGAGAGAGGAGAGAAGAGAAAAGGAGGAATTAGAAGGGGAGGGGCAGGGACAGAAGGGGTTCATGGGCTTAAATCTTTAGAAACTCAGAATAAGTCTCACTTTATTTTCAAAATTTCTCTTATTATCTAGGCTATACCTATCTTTGTCTCACTCTTCCTATGCCATTTGTAATAACGTGATGGAATTTAACATTCAAATACATGCTGTGGAATTTTGTATGTTATAGGTGTATTCACTGGAGTACAGGAGTAGTCACTGTTTATGTGCCAGGTGCAGTGCTAGGCACCGGTGGCAAAATAATGGTCAAACAGACAGGAAGTTTTCATCGCAGTGGAATAACTATGTAGTGATATAGAATACAGTCTGTACATAGAGTATAGAGTGACATAGTATATAGTCTATACCTAGACTATATAGTGACACAGTCTTTAGTCCGTATGTGGAGTATAGAGTGACATAGTCTGTAGTCCATACGTGGAGTATAGAGTGACATAGAATGTAGTCTCTACATAGAGTGACACAGTCTTTAGTCCGTATGTGGAGTATAGAGTGACATGGTCTGTAGTCTGTCCATGGAGTATAGAGTAACATAATATGTAGTCAGTGCATGGAGTATAGAGTAACAAAGTATGTAGTCTGTACATAGAGTGTAGTGGGATATAGTATGAAGTCTGTACACGGAGTATAGAGTGACACGGTCTGTAGTCTGTACATGGAGCAAGAGTGACAAAGTATGTAGTCTGTACATGGAGTGTAGTGGGATATAGTATGAAGTCCATACATGAATGTAGTCCATATATACAGTATATGCTCTTTGCATATAGCATGTAGTGATATAGTATTAGTGACTACTAAATATTAAGTCCATATTCCCTCCTTCCTCTTTCTTGACATTTCCTCAGTGGTGTTAACTCTAAAGAATGGGAAAGAGTTAAACGTGGATAAATACACCATTCCTTTGATTACTCAAAGAAATATTCTTAGTACATACAAATAAACATTTTAAAATTTGATCTGAACGTTGCATATTTAATCTGTACATGGCATGTGTTTTGTTGTAATGACAAGTAGCATCTGTTACAAATGATTCTCCACAATGCTGTTCCAGCTTGGCTAATTTTTTCCTTTTTTTTTGGCTGCACCTGTGGCATGTGGAGGTTCCCAGGCTCAGGACTGAATCTGAGCTGCAGTTGCATCTTACACGATAGCTGCAGCAACATTGGATCCTTAACCGGTGGGAACTCCAGCTTGGCTAATTCTTAATGGTTTCCTCCATATTTTTCTCTCCAAATAGTGCTGCCCTTCACTGGGGAGAGCCAACCTGATTGTTCCATCCTCAATCTCAAAAGAGCCCAACCTTGATTTCTCATCCCTCAGCTCTCCCACTCTGTTCTTCTGCTGAGTAGGTGTGTTCTCAGGTTGACCCTCCCTGTCCCCATTCCCTACCCAAAGCTTGGCTCTCTGCCTCAGGTGAGTAGCCAGGCAGAGGTGTCGATGCCAGCTACAGAAGTGAGGGTAACAAAGACCATCTCAAATTTAGTGAATGCTAATTTCTTAGGGTGGGGCCTAGGAATCTGAAATTAACAAGGAGCTCCAGGGGATTCTGATACAAACTATGGTTTGAGGACCACTGAAATTTGGCAAGACAGATATACTGGATGGCCAGGGCTGGCCAAGCCCTGTAGTATGAAGAGTATGTTAGGTGAGATTAGACAGGCTGTGTGGGCTGGCCTACTGAGTTTTTTTGCAGCCTCTTTAGTTTTGTGCCTCAGGGGAGTCCTTCACTTACCTCACCCTAGTCCTGGCGCTGCTTGGAATCTGTGTACAACCAGAGAAGGCAGAATCAAACACTGGCTAAGAGTATGGGATTGGAGTTCCAGCTGTGGTGCAACAGGGTCAGCAGAATCTCTGGAACACTGGGACACAGGTTTGATCTCTGGTCTGGCAGAGTGGATTAAAGATCCAGTGTTGCCACAGCTGTGGTATAGGTTGCAACTGTGGCTTGGATCAGATCCCTGGCCCAGGAACTCCATTGCCATGGGGCAGCCAAAAAAGAAAAAAAAAAGAAGAAAAAGGAGTATGGGATCATTGGCACTGCCACTTAGCACGTTAATTGCATACTCCATAGCCCAGTTTTTCCCTTAGGAAAACAAGAATAATAATCACACCAAATTTACAAAATTTGCTGTGAGGAATAAATAGAACAATCCACACAAACAGCCCAGTAGAGTGCCCATCAACAGAGCAAGGGGCAGAGGCACCACTGGCTAACATACTGCTTATCTTGTGGACCATTTTTGTTTTCCTTTATGGATGGGCTGGGCCTGACTTTCAAATAACAAATTCACATGTTTCCAGAACAATCCATTATCATAACTTGGGGATGTCCAACCTAAATGGGTTTGACTCTGCCATTGTTTGGAGGAGTTAATCAGCCCTCAGAGGCCAGGGTTATTCCAATGCTAATTAAAAGAATAAAGCCCCAGGCAGCAAACCAACACCAGCTGCCTGTGGCTGCTTTTACATTAGCCAGCATCGATCTTTAGAGGAGCCCCCAAAACTCCATTGTACTGCAACTTAATAAGCAACATGCACAAAGGCTCTTTGAGGAAGATTGGTTATTAAAAAGGGGATGGCTTGAAACAATGCCTCTTTTCAAAAAGCGTACAAGGTAAAAAACAAAAAAATACACTAAAGAAGGCAAGCCAAATCAAAGAAAATTTAAGAGTATAAGAATCAGAGAAAAAAGTGTTTCAACCTAGTTTCTCTGTTATTTGATCATCATGGGTAGAAAGATCAGTAAGAAATGGCAGAGTTTTAGAGACACAGGGTGGGGAAAGTGTGGGTTTCTTATTTCTTTTTGTTGGGAGTTATAGTGGTGCTTTATGTATTTGTTTGTTTTGGCGACGCCCAAGGCATGCAGAAGTTCTTGGGCCAGGGAACCAACCCTCACCGCAGCAGTGATAACACCAGATCTTTAACCACTAGGCCACCAGGGAACTCTGATACAGTGGTCCTTTATTATATATTCCCACAGGCCACCCATAGAGTCTGTATCTGCCTTACATATGTTGGGGAAAAGTGACCTCGGCTCGGATCGTCAGTGTTTATAAGTGAGACACACAAACACCGGAAGGTCTTGACACGTCTCTTTACTTCTGCAGAAGAGCTTGAATGCTCAAAAATCACTCTCAAAGAAGGAAGACGCCCCCCCCATCCCTAACGCAGGTGGTATATCTGTCCCCTTCTCATCGGTCAGCGCAGGGCGCCCATTCTTCTCGGTTGGCTACTTTGAAACAAATTGTTACTGGGAGAAGAGGGAAAGAGGGGGCAGAGGAGGGTGTGTCAGATGAAGCAGGAACTAAATGGAGCAACCAAGGTTTCCTTTGATAGAAAAGACATATGTTAATTCTCACACATAACCAGGGACAATTTCATCATACTTATCTCCCTGTAACCAAGCAGGACCCTTTTTTGCATCCCCCATTTCTTGTGTTGAGGGAATGGGACTCCTTCAGCTTCCACAGTCTAAGGGGCAGGTTCAGATGGTTGCTGATCGGGGAAGGGAGGGGATGCAGAGACCAGGGAGAAACAGTCAAAAGACAATAGTACAGCCTTGTGCAGAGTCCTGGTTCCCTCTCAAGGGATACACATAATGCTGGAGGCATCTTCTACACCTAAGAGAAAAGTGATATTCTTTATGCTTCTTTTAGAAATGAATACTTTTAAGTCAAACAGCTTGGAGCCCTTCTTTGTGCTTCTCCCTGGATTAACTGCACTGTAAACACAATCACCTGTAAGCTAATGGTCAGGCACCCTGAGCACAATTGCCTGTGGATTAAAGATTATTAGCACATGGTGCTTTCCAGGAACTTTCCTAGTTCTAATCTCTGATCGATATGCCCCTTTCGCAAGTACTGTTATTCTAGGCACTAACCCGGAAGACCATGATCATGCTGAGATCGCCTGTTGTCAGCTTGGATGACTAAATTTCCCCCAAAGAAAGAAGAATGCATGTTTGCCCCAGTCCTGATTCCTATCTGAAAACTTGCTTTTCTCCCTTTGACCTTAAAACCCACTGCAGTTCTTACCACTGGAGAGCACAGTCTTTAAGGTATTAGCTTGCTGTGGCCTCCTTTGCCTGGCAAAGCAATAAAAGCCCTCTTTCTCTCCTTCACCCAAAGCTCTGCCTCCAAATTTCTATTCAGCACCTGTGGATAGAGGCTGAGTTTGTCAACATCCCTGTCTCCTAGTGCACAACCCCCTGGAGAATTTCCTGATGGACTCAGTTTCAATCCCACTCCTTCTCCAGAATCTTCCCTTGGGGCAGCTTCTCTGATTTCTGACCCGTGCCTTGGCCTGTGCTGCTGCTTCTTTCTGGCTTTTCTGCACTGTCCCAGCCGATCTCTCGTCACAGCTTTGATCTTGAATGAATTCTAATATACGGTGTTATTGTTCTCTCTGTTGAAGTCCCAGAGCAGGAAGAGGGCCTCAGGCTTCTTTGTATTCCTAGCACCTTGGGTCCTAGATGCTCAATAACGTTTGTTGTTGATGATGATAATGGTGTTGAGCAAAAACTGCATTGATTCTCCAGGCTCTTCTTGTGATTAAATTCTGAATTAATTCCAGGTCTATCACAGCAATGAATAAAACCTAAATTGCTCCCTCCTTGGAAAAGCAGGGCCGTGATCGGGAAGAGTCATTCCCAAAGAAGGTCTACGTTTCTCCCTTCGCCCTGATGCTAATTTGCACCAGGATTTTGAGAAAAGGCATGAATAGTACCTGGAAGGTTTTCACTGTTTACTGCCACGTGCTTCCAGCAGATGATGAAACATTAGATATCTTTTTAAAGTTCTCCCAAGAATTCCAAATTCTTTTCTTTTCCTCTGTTGCGGTAGGACACCAGGTTTAATTTGCTGCTCTTCCTTGTGGGCTCCCTGATACACAAGGATAATGGTCAGGGTGCCTGACCATTAATGTATTTCCCCAGCCAGGTAGCAATAAATTGAATGAAGATGGCTCAGAGTACTTATATAATGAGAAACCAGCTAATGTGGAACTAGAGATCCTTTTGTTTTTCTCGGGTGGGGGGAAGGACAGGAACTGGGCAGTGTTCAATGTTGGTTTACAAAGCTTCTACAGTAGCATAAGAGTCCAAGAGATGAGGGAACATTGCTTTGATAGTCAAATTCCCTAATTCAGTCTTTCTGGCTTACAGTCTCACTGCTGTTCCTGAGTTTGAGGCCAGCTCGGTCACGTCAGAGCTGATATTTCTGGGCACCTATGGAAGTTTGCAGTGAGGGGAGTGAAAAGTACCGGTTCCTGTTGTATCCTGTGGCATCAGGGTGAAGGGTGCAGGCTTCCAGCCAGGGTTTGAATCTCAGCCCTCTCATTTACTGACTCTGGGAAGCTGTTCAGTCATTAGGTCTCACTTTCCTCTTTTTTGGAGCTGATAATAGTACCCCATCAGAGTCGTCAAGATGAAATAAATGCATAGTGTATCTGAGGAAGTGTTTATGTGCCCTCGGTACAGAAAACCAAACAGACAGCAGGTGTTTGCAGCAAAGCATGGATTTATTTGCAGTGTGCCCAGCAATGGTGGGGGAGGCAAGCCTCAGATCTGCTCTGACTTGGTCTTTTTTTTTTTTTTTGGTCTTTTGTCTTTTTGCCTTTTCTAGGGCCGCACTCACGGCATTTGAGTGAGCGATTTAGAAAAGGGGAAGGACAAAGAAGCTGGGCTAAATCATCGTCTTGTGACATTTCTACAACAGTTCTTTGTGTGTGTGTGTTATCACAGTATTTGTTTCATTGTAATGGTCTGGAGTTGAACTTGCAGTATCTCCCAGGCCTACCACACCTGTGTATCATAATTTATAGTCAATGAGCTTTTTTTTTTTAAACATACC
This sequence comes from Catagonus wagneri, assembly GCA_004024745.2. NCBI lineage: Eukaryota > Metazoa > Chordata > Mammalia > Artiodactyla > Tayassuidae > Catagonus > Catagonus wagneri. The sequence goes on from PVHT021183726.1 coordinate 25,660,214, forward strand.
TTTAGGCAGTTTTCAAGTTTTGTGTTAGTAGAAGCAACAATTCTGCATTGTTTCTTAATTGTAGTTTTGGGAGTCAGGATGTCTCTGTTTTAGGATTCTAGGTTACGTGGTCCATGGCTTGCCCTGGAGAAACAACTCGAGTTTGAATGTTATCCACAATAGCAACTTCAGTCAAATGACTCTGATTGATTAGTGTGCAGTTAGCATAGGATTGAGGACAGAAGGGACAAGAAAGGGAATAAAGTTTTGGATAGAGAGGTAATCATAAACTCAGTAAGGGAACTTGGTTTTAGGGGGACTTATTTATTTATTTTTTAATGGCCACACCCATGGCATATGGAAAAATCCGAGTCGCAACTGCAACAACACTGGATCTTTAATCCACTGCATGCACTGGACCAGGAATCAAACCTGTACCTCCACCGTAACCCAAGCTGCTGCAGTTGAGTTCTTAACCCGCTGTTTCTGGGTGGGAACTCCCTGGGGGCCTTGGTTTTAATAATTAGAGAATGCATAAGAGTGCCTAATACATAGTATATTCACAAAATGGTAGCTCTTTTTACTATTACCACTGGAGAATTTTAATCAACCGCACACCTGAATTGGTAAAAACTGATTAAAGGTTCTTTCTGTATTTTCTCCTTTTTTTCCCCCATCTCTGTTTCTCCCTCTTCTACCTCATCTCCTCTTTAAGCCTTTATCATTTTACTAGACTTCCTAGAGAAATAGGGCATATTGCAGGGTTTTTTTTTGTGGTTATTGTTGAATGTAATAATAAGGATGATAATGTTGCAGAGTATAACAGGATGGGCTAAAATTCCATTTCAAGAGACTTAGGACAAGCATCACACAGATCTGACCACGAGAAAAAGGGCGATGGACTTTCCCTTTCTGGACCTTGCAAAGCTCCCTGTGAAATGAAAGGCTGAGCTAGATAACGTGCATGAACAGAGAAGAACGTCACCCAGTTGTACAGGGTTAAGTCACAACCCACTGCACTTGCCCACAGCCATGTGCCTGAGAGGAATTCAGGATGAAAACCAGGATGAGGCACTCTGTGCTTTGGAGATGTAGGGCCCTAGATAGTTAGCTGCCTATGTCAGGAAGACTTCAGTGACCTCAGGTTCTTGCATCCTCCCTTATATAGAAAAAGCACAAAAATCATTAACTTGAGATATCTGTTCTTGGTGACTAGCAGTAATCTTTTATCAAGATGTATGTTTGACTACATGTATTTCCTAGCTCTAAAATTCACATATATCCCGGTTCCTCCCTACCTCTTTTTTTTTTTTTTTTTCTCTTTTTAGACTGCACCCACAGCTTATGGAGGTTCCCAACTAGGAGTCAAATCGGAGCTGTAGCTGGTGGCCTATGCCATAGCCATAGCAATGTGGGATCTAAATTGCATCTGCAACCTACACCACAGCTCATGGCAACACCAGGTCCTTAACCCACTGAACGAGGCCAGGAATCAAATTTGCGTTCTCATGGGTGCTGGTCAGATTCACTTCTGCTGAGTCACGGCGTGAACTCCTTCCCATACCTCTTCAGAGAAGTTCCTCAGAGCTATCTCAGAGTCCACTTTCCAGGCTATAGTCTTCAGTAAGTGTCCTGAAACTCGTAACTCTTATGCTGTGTTTTTCTTTAACAAATGTCAGTGTTTTCCCCTCACTAGGAATGGGTCAGATGTAGTGAAAAATTGTACTGAGCTGACTCTGACCATCTCTCTTGCTAAGAAACTACTTTAGGAGCATCCTGGGATCTAAAAAGGACAGGGATGGAGTTCCCATTGTGACTCAACAGGTTTAGAACCCATCATCGTCTCTGTGAGGATGAGGGTTCAATCCCTGGCCCTGCTCAGTGGGTTAAGGATCTGGCATTGCCACAAGCTATGGCATAGGTCGCAGATGTGGCTTGGATCCCATGTTGTTGTGGCTTGAGGTATAGGCTGCAGCTGTAGCTCTGATTTGACCCCTGGCCCAGGAACTTCTATATGCCATAGGTGTGGCCATAAAAAGGAAAAAAAAGATGGGGGTGGTGCTGGGAAAGGCAGGACCTTTCCCAGGAGTTTTCAAGTGAGCCTGGCTTTTGACCTGCAGAACAACAGGTGTGCCTGGTAATCTGGGGAAGCTGGTTGTGGTGAAGAATTCTGGGAGTGGGAGGCCGGTCAGCTACTCAGTTTACTGCTGACCTGAGGTCTGAAGGGCCTGGGGCCTCACAGGGGTGGACAACTGGAGGGTCTGAGGCAGCCCCCTCTGAGGCTCTGAGGGGCTGAGAATGAGAACAAGGCATTCTTTGGAGCCGACTGGAGGGGGTTGAGTGAGAGAATGCTGCTGGTTAACGTGTCCATAGAGGAAGCACCGGGGTCAAGCCAGTTGCTGACCAAGAGCTGAAAGATCCCTGAAATCATCTGAGAGGCAACATGGTAAGAAGAGTAAGGATTATCTCTTAGTTCAGCAGGGAATTACTGAATCCTGACTTGACTTCTTACCAAGCAAATGGGGAAACTGTTTTACTGCGTTGGCCTTGGTTTCTTGAGTGTTACATTGGGCATGTGAAAACCAGCCTTTCAGAGCTGTTGTAGGTGAGATGGGAGTCGTGCCCGGCAATGTGCTCACAACGTGGAAGTGGTTATTAGCAACTCCCTCATTGTTTCAGATAAGAAAACCAAAACTAAGGAAGGGACATGACTGAGCTATTACTTTGTGAAATGTCAGTGCATTTCCAACTGCAGAGTGCACAGAAATTGCCTGGAGAGCTTATTTAAAAACACAGGTTCTGGGAGTTCCTACTGTGGTGCGGTGGGTTAAGGGTCCAGTGTAGTTTCTGCAGCTGCTCAGGTCATGGCGGTGGCTGGGATCTGATCCCTGGCCTGGGAACTTCCATATGCCACGGGTTGGGCTAAAAGAGGAAAACAAAAACACGTTCATTTGTGTCAATTTTAGGACTTATTTGCAGAATAGAAACAGACTCACAGCCTTTGAAAAGCTTATGGTTACCAAAGTGGACAGGTGGGGGAGGGATGGATTGGGGGTTTAATATTGGCGTATGCACACTGTGGTATATGGAATGACTGGTCAACAGGGACCTGCCATATAGCACAGGGAGCTCTACCCAATATTCTGTGATAATATATGTGGAAAAAGAGTTGGAAACAGAATGATGTGTGAACATGTATGACTGAATCACTTCGTGGTGCAGCAGAAATTATCACAACCTTATAAATTAACTACACTTCGATAAAACTTAAAAAGAAAAAAAAAATCGCAGGATCTGGCTTAGTAGGTGTGGGTGTGGCCCAGGACAAGCATCTCCCAGGTGAGGCCCATGCTGCTTGTTCTTGGACCAAATTTTGTGTAGCAGTGACCTACAAAACACCACCTGCTAAGGTTGTGGTGAGATTAAAGCGTAGTGTAGATAAAGGGCTTAGCTGCTAGCCTTCACAGGAAGGCCCCCGATAAATGTGTTTGCAGAATTGAGTCCCTTTAAATCCGAGTAGGGCCTGGTGGAAGGTTCTGCAGAGTAGAAGGAAATTGGTGGAGACCCTCCCAGGCAGGGTTGCCAGGTTGTTTCTAGCTTTAGTTATCTGAGGGGAAGGGTTATTTAATGCTTTTGTCTTTAGCATCTCCAGCTGCTCTGGGCCAAGCCAGGTGTTTGCTGTCAGTGCTGTTGGAGTATCTTTCCCGAAGGTGGCCTCTGAGAGGCCAAGGCAGAGGAGGGGGTCAACCAAAGGAAAGACTGATTCTTTTTTTTGGTTTTGTTTTGGCTGCACCTGTGGCATACAAAAGTCCTTGGCCAGGGATTGAACCCACACTGCAGCAGTGACAGTGCAGGATCCTTAACTGCTAGGCCACCAGGGAACTCCCAGGTGGCACTCTACCTAGGCAAGTTTATAGCCCAGAAAAGTGCAGACTGTTCTCTGAGGGCCCAGCAAGCACAGACTTTCCAGTCTTATGAGGACATTCCAGCACTTACAATGATATTGAAATTTAATTGCCTGTGCTTTGTTCAGCAAACAGTATTCTTTCAGAGACAGGACTATGTAGCAGCCCATGCTTCGCAGGTGTCTGCTTGTCTGACACCCTGGTTAAGCCCTTCTTGCAAGGAGCTTTCACTGTCCACTTAGGCCAGACATTCATATGATATATCTGTCATGTGACTTTTTGAGGCCTTTACTCTCTGCAGGTGTGTCAGAGCACTAGGAAGTTCCTTTCAAGGGCCAGCTTAATGGCATAATAACCTGTCATCCATCTTCTACCCCAGTGTCTTAATGTAATTTTTCCTATGCTGTTGTGGCTTCTTAGATCACAGCAGGATTCAGGAAAGATTCTGTAGGTACTTCACATTAATAAGATCAGTTACCAAGGACATCTGTGACATAAATAGGAGAGACTCATTGCTTTTCAAGGCAAATGAGAGGCTTTCAGGCAAAGGCACTGATGATCCAAAAAAAAAAAAATGTTAATCCCTGACCCAAATCCAAGGCAAAATTAGGAAGTCAGTGAAACTCAGTTTCTGTGTTTTGTGCTCCTATCTGCAATGAAACCAACCTTAAGAATTAAATTCTTATGTATACAATTAGAGATTATCATAAGTCAGAAATAGGAAGACAAATACCATATATTATTTACATGTGCAACCTAAAATAGGGCACGAATGAACCTATCTACGGAACAGAAACAGACTCACAGACATAGAGAACAGACCTGTGGTGGCCAGAGGGAAGAAGAGGGGAGGGGGGTGGGATGGATGGGCAGTCTGGGGTTAGTAGATGCAAACTCTTACATACAGAAAGGGTAAGCAATGAGGTCCTACTGTACAGCATAAGGAACTCTTGGGATAGACCATGATGAAAAAGAATAATTGAAAAGAATGTTTGATTGGATCACTTTGCTACACAGCAGAAATTGGCACAACATCGTAAATCAACTCTACTTTAACAAAAATATGTGTGGTATGAAAAAAAACGAATTAAATTCTTTCACATTTATCAGAAGATCCTAGATCTCTGTCCTCAAAGGGTGATATGAGGATCCTCCGGGTCAGGACCATCTGGGTAGTTTATAAATGATGGACATCACCTGGCACCACCCCAACCATCTGAATGAGAAGTCATGGGAGTGGGGTCCTCCAGGTCTGCACTTTCAACAAACCCCTAGGGTTTGAGAACCACTGACTTCTTTAAGGGCAGCAGCTAGGCTGGTTAAGAGGAGACTGGGTAAGCGAGCTTCTAGCTGTAATTTATCTCTTGGTGTCTCCATAAAATTTTATTTGCATAAAATGTCTCCATGACTAAAAGAAGAATTAGAAAATTTTTGGTGTAGTGTAAAGAGAATGTGTTTTCTTGGATTCATTTCCTGACTGCCAGTTTTTGTCATGTGATCTTAGGCCAGGGGTCGGCAAAAGTTTGCTCATTGCCAAGGGCCAGCCAGGCTGTTGTGGTAAATAAAGTTTTAATGAAACACAACCCTGCCCATTTATTTACCATCATCTGTGGCTATTTTCAACTCTAATGGCTGAGTTGAGTAGTTGTGACAGTGTTTACTGCTGGCCCTTTAAGACAAAGTTAAGCAGCCCTTGACTTAGGTGAATGAACGTCTTTCTCTTAGCTTCAGATTTTCTCATCCATAATGAGGTTAATAGCACATATCTTGTATGATTGTCGAAATAATTAATGACATAAGGGAATTTCCTAGTCTGGCTTCTACTAATAATATTGGCTGAAAGTTATTGATTGCTTGCTGTGTGCTAGGCACTGATTTAAACACTTCATGTGGGTTTTCTCATTTATACTTTATTACCATTCTCTGAAGTCTTATTATGATTCCCATTTTTCAGATGAGAAAATGGAGGCGGAGAGACGGTGAATCAGCTGTCCAAGGTGACACGAACCACAGTCGGCTGAGTTGGGGTTTGATCCCAGAGCCTGTGTTCTCTTTCACTGTGCTGAATTTCTTCAAATAAGGTTAGTTTTCTACCTTTCCTCCCCCTCCTGAAGTTGGTCCTGCTGTACCTCTGCTCACAAATCTTAAACTAAGCCCTCTGAGTTCCCACTGTGCCACAATGAGTTAGGTATCTGACTGCATCGGCTGGGGTTGCTACAGAGGCAAGGGTTCAATCCCTGGCCCTGCACAGTGGGTTAAAGGATCCAGTGTTGCTGCAGCTGTGGCATAGGTTGAAGCTGCAGCTATAGGATTCAATCCCAGGGTCAGGAACTTCCACATTCTGTGTGTGGCCATTAAAAAAAAAAGCCCCTTGAACATGAGAGGATTCTGAAATGGGAAAGGGACTGCAGAGTTTACTCAATAAAACTCAACATTTTAAAGTTGAAGAAACAAAGAGCTTGCATCCCAATCCCCATAGTCAGATGTGCAAAGCCAGGACTCATACCCAGGGAAGCCTGCACTCACCTATTAGCTGACAGCACTGAGCGATGGACCGGTTCCCCTCTGCACAGGAAAACATGCGCGGTTCTTTGTGGAGTTGAATAAGAAGTAAACACTTAAGTGCTTACTGCCCTCATGGTTCGTAACCCTTTCAAATATACACGGAGGTATTGGACAGGCTGAGTTTTAAATGCCCGTTAAACCCAGACCACCTTCAAAGGAGACCGTATTGTGTATATTACGTCTCTTTCTCTCCTTACCCCCAGGGAATCGGCATTTTCAGCAGTGTATACCAGTACAGCCCTACTGGTTACTAAGATATCGAAATATTTCTGTATCCACTGGGGATCATGGCTTTCCTGAACTTGTTTGTGTCTTTCCACTGACTTGACTGTCTTTACTTTCTCTCCCCTCAGTCTCCCACAGTGCAGCAACTAAAGAGTTAAGCCCTGGGCAGGCTCAGGGGTTGAAGGGGCCCTGCTCCATGCCTTTCTGATCTTTCAGTGCAAGTGCAGAGCTAAAGGCTAAATTCGTTCTTTTTTGCCTTTTTTTTTATGTAGAGCCGCACCCGCGGCATATGGAGGTTCCCAGGCTAGGGGTCTAACAGGAGCTATAGCTGCCGGCCTTCACCACAGCCACAGCAACACGGGATCCGAGCCGCGTCTGCAACCTACACCACAGCTCACGGCAACGCCAGATCCTTAACCCACTGAGCAAGGCCAGGGATCGAACCCGCAACCTCATGGTTCTTAGTCGGATTCGCTAACCACTGAGCTATGAAGGGAACTCCCAAAATTCGGTCTTTTAAATGTCTCCTGTAGCTGATGTTGGCACCTTTGGTCAACAGGTTGAGCTGAGCCAATCATATTCTCTCTTTCAAGAATTTGTACCTAGAAGACAGGGCAGTGGGATCTTTAAATAGGAATTAGAGTATCAAGAGGGTTGTAAAGAAGGTAGTGGCCAGGATGGGCTCTGGGCAGAACTGAAATGTGAGGAAGCTGACCTCAGTGAGCTGGAGAGAGTGGAGACAGAGCTGAGAGAGGGGGGTGAGCCAGGGGGAAGAGCACGAGAGAGCAGATGGCCTGGGAGAGGGACAGAGGGAACAGTCGGTTCCAGGATCCACTTCAATCACTGAATACGTTCTAGTTCTATTAAGACTCCCTATAGGTCCCTAAACCAAATCCCTGGTTCCTGAATGAATCTGTTCTTGAAATAAAAGAGCCAGACAAATCAGTATAGTTTCAAGCCAATAGTCATTCATTCCGTTAAATGAAACCAAAACAAGGGACCCATTGAAATCATAAAATCTATGGCAAGCAGCACCACGCCAGAAATATCTTTGAGAGCATCTGCAAGACCGGCCTGGGCTCTGAAGAGAGAGACCCTCACTGTGCCGAGGTTAGAAGAGGTCAGCAGCTGAAGCCTGAAAAATGCTCTCCTCTCTCAAATTGGCCTTGATTCAGGGCTGCTGCCCATGAGCATGAAGGATCACTTTTAATAACTCAATGGACATTGAAATGGTAATGAGAATATTATGGTTTTCCAAATGAAAAGCCTCAATCTAATGCATTTTCCTCTGAGAACGCTAATTTGAAAAGAAAATCATAGTTAATTTAAGCTGAGTTAATTATAAGGAACAATGGAAAATAACTAGCCAATGCATTTATACCACCGCTTTCATATGGCCACACATGTACCTTCAGTGTCTATAATTTTTTACTTCCTGGGAAACTGAGGACAGTTGATGAGAGTTCTGTCACAACAGAATGTTTTCATGTAAGAATAAAATGTACTGGGAGTACCAAAGTCTGAGAGGGAAGAGAAGATTTTAAGTAGTAATATGGATCATAGCCAAAATTATTCCAAGGGCTAGAGCAGAAATGGAGGCTCAAGGTCATGCAACACTTAGGAGAGAGAAAAAAAGAAATCCCTTAGCTAGTCTTTTTTTTTTTTGGGTATATTATTTACCCTAACTTCCGTGATTAACAGACCTCATTGCTTAGACTTTTTGCTGCTAACAAATAAGGATTTTTAAAAATTTTAATTAATTGCATTCACTATCACTTGAATAATTGACAGTCTCTCCTTCAATTTCATCTAGTTGTTTTAAAATATTTTAGGGTAAATTAATCTTCATTTAGCAGATTGACAAGGGGAAGATACATATCTATATATATATCTATCTCTCTCTCTCTATATATAATATATGTTTTTATTTCCACAAAACTTTCTTGTCAGAATTAGAGTAAGAAATCTGGCAACTTATTTCAAATATATGCCAACTGCAAAGCCCAAGTTCTTCACCGTCTCTGCCCTCTTTCCTTCACACACTCTGGGCCCGCATCTCCTGGACAGCCCTGAGATTCCTCTGTCTCCTCATCTCTGTTTGTCCCGTCCCTTCTGTTCAGAAAGCTGCAATCTCTGATGGAAATTGTTTGAATCCCTCAAACCCACACCATCACACTTTCCCAGTCTCTATTCTAATTTTTATTGCATTTTGCATAGCATCTGTTCCCATGACATTGAAAACATATTACCTTGTTTTCTAATGTGTGAGGCCCATGCTCTGCTTTTACTCTAAGCCACCTTGAGCTTTTGCACATTTTTTTGCCCTGTACACCCAAAATAATTATGTTTTCCCTCCACCCCACTATTTCTATCTAGCTCTTACCCATCCTCAGGTGACTGAGAGACACTTTTTTTTTTTTTTTTTTTAAGGGCTGCGCCTGTAGCATATGAAAGTTCCCAGGCTAGGGGTCAAATTGGAGCTGCAGATGCCAGCCCGTGCCACAGCCACAGCAACATTAGATCTGAGCCGAGTCTACAACCTATACCACAGCTCATGGCAGCGCTGAATCCTTAACCCGCTGAGCGAGGCCAGGGATCAAACCCGTGTCCTCATGGATACTAGTCGGGTTTGTAACTGTTGAGCCACAATGGGAACTCCTGAGAGACACTTCCGGGGAGCCTTCCTGGACTCCTCAGACTAAGTCAGGTGCCCACACGTCTTCTTTTTCTCTTTTCGTTGTGTTGTTGGATATTTATATAATTATCTAGTAAATGCCTGTGTCCCTCTCTAGAACAGCCTGGGCAGTGTGAGACCTACAGCGTCCCAGGCCTTGGAGATTCTGGTTCCGTGTGTCTGGGATAGGCTTGGGGTGGGAGAGGGGCTCGAAATTTCCGTATCTGGCAAGGATGCTGGTGATTCTTCTAAAAACAATGATACAAATGAGATTATTCACAAAACAGAAACCCACTCACCAACATAGAAAACAAAGATATGGTTACCACAGGGGAAAGGTAGGTATAAATTAGGAGTCTGGGATTAACATATACATACTGCTATATATAAAATAATCAACAAGGACTTATTGTATATCACAGGAAACCATCCCCAATATTCTATAATAACCTATATGGGAAAAGAATCTGAGAAGGAGTAGATATATGTGTATGCAGAACTGTTTCACTTTGCCATACACCTGAAACTAACACATTGTTAGGCAACTACATGCCAATATAAAATGAAAATTAAATTTTAAAAAAGGATACAGGTAATTCTTATTATCAAGAAGACTTGGCAGTGAGTTCCCATTGTGGCTCAGCGGTAATGAACCCAACTAATATCCATGAGGATATGGATTCGATCCCTGGTCTTGCTCAGTGGGTTAAGTATCTGGTGTTGCTGTGAGCTGTGGTGTAGGTTGCAGACATGGCTTGGATCCTGCATTGCTGTGGTTGTTGTGTAGGCTCCAGCTGCAGCTCCGATTTGACCCCTAGCCTGGGAACTTCCATATTCAGCCCTAAAAAAGCATAAGAAAAAAAAAAAGGAAAAGAAAAGGAAACTTGGCAGATGCTGTTCAAGGCCCTCAGAGGCTCATATTCGATCTGGAGGAAGGTCAGGCCAAGTGACAAGAAACAATATTTTCCATGTCCAGTTTCTGTTTTAATTTCATGCTGTTGTATGGGAAGCCTTGCCCTTTTCTTCATAATGTGTTGCTTTTCTGATGCAGACTGATGAGACCGTCTAGCTCCTGGGTGAGAAGGAGACTCTTAGCTGTGACCTCTTCTTAACGAAGGGCCCGGATCACACCTGTTCTGCCCAGAAGTCCCTTCCTGTCCCTGCAAATATGCTGCTGGGCATCCTCTTCATTTGTAGAGCCCAGTTATGGCTGAATTCACCCCTATCCACTCTCCATATTGTGCAGTCAAGGAGCCCTGGGGTAATAGTTCGGGGCTTTTGGTCAAAAGAATTTGGGGTGTGCTTTTTGGCCATTGAGGATTTCCCAAGAAATGAGCACCAAGCAATAGGCTGGGCTAAATCTGATGCAGAGAGACAGATTTCAGAGTGATTTTAAAAGCTGATGCACTTGCTTTCCAAATCTCCTACCATTCCCGTCCCCCTCTTAACACACTCAGGTAAGTGAACACATATCTGTGACCAGAGAAGGAGCTGGAGAAGCGGAGGCAGGCTGGCAGCTCCAATATTGCCTTAGGAGGGCCTGATTCCATCTTCCCCTTTATTTTTTTAAATTTTATTAAAATTTTTTTTTTTTTCCTTTTTCAGTTTCCCCTGCAACATATGGAAGTTTCTGGGCCAGGGACTGAATCCCTAGCTGGATGCCACAACTGCAGCAATGCCGGATCCTTAACACATTGTGTTACAGCGGGAACTCCCCATCTTCTGCCTTCAGAGTACTTAATTTTCTGTCCTTCAGCAACTACTCATAAACACTGAACCCGGAAATGAATTTCAAATTTTTGAGAAACCAAATTACAAAAGCCTCTTTGAAGTATCTTGGGGAAAACATTTTTGTTTTGAGCACATTTCCATTTTGAGCACATTATTGAAAGTCCTTAGAATTTGCTTTTGTTTTTCAGGAAAAAAAAACCTCAGCATATAACCTAAACTGAAAGTTTTTAACTTTAACCATATAGACTGTTGGTTGGAAATCTATGTGCGTGATGGCCTTATGAGACATTTAACCGGAAAGCAAATGTTCTCTCATGAATCAAAACTTATTATATATAGGAGTTCCCGTCGTGGCGCAGTGGTTAACGAATCCGACCAGGAACCATGAGGTTGCGGGTTCGATCCCTGCCCTTGCTCAGTGGGTTAACGATCCGGCGTTGCCCTGAGCTGTGGTGTAGGTTGCAGACGCGGCTCGGATCCTGCGTTGCTGTGGCTGCGGCGCAGGCCAGTGGCCACAGCTCCGATTAGACCCCTAGCCTGGGAACCTCCACATGCCGCGGGTGCAGCCATAAACCCGCGGCCATAAAATGACAAAAGGCAAAAAAAAAAAAAAACTTATTATATATAAATAACTCAACGTATCTGTTTCTTCCAAGCATCTTTAAAGCGGAGTAGGCTTGTCTTGAATGTAGCATTTCTTTTCCATCAGAACCAGTGGTTTTCATCTCTGCAGGGACATTAAGTGCCACTTAAGTTTCATTCCACTGGGGGTCAGTATTGTGCTCCTGATCTTTGCAGTGTTCTTGTTTTTCTAACTTAAAAACATTAATTTGGGAATTTCAGCAGAAATATCCTCACAGTAACCAAACTGGAAGATGCCAGGGCACTCTGGTCCTGGCTGCCTCCACCCCTTAGATTGTGAGCTGAAAACTCACTTTGTAACAAAATCAGTGGCCAGCTCATTGTAACTCCCTCATCTTGACATCTTATTTTAGCATTCGTACCTTCTGAACATTTTGATCCCTATGAATGCTTTAGAAACCAGCCCTGCTGTGACAGTTTATCATCCCGCAATAATGACAAGGGCATAGCAACAAAGGGGCTGAGAAGGCAATGTTTTACCTCCAGCTGTTCTTCCTTGCTGCTACTAGCAAAACCCATTGGATTTTTTCTTCAAAGAGAGATTACTGTTACATGTTTGAGGTAGAATGAGACCTAAGAACAGTGCTTCCCATCCTTGGCAGCGTGTTGTGATTACCTGGGGAGATGAAGCAAAACCCTGATATCCAGGTCATAACCTAGAACCTAAATCTCTGTTCTGGGGGATGGTGGGAGGGAGATTAGTGTGATTAACCCACTTAAGCCTCTGTCATCTCTTTAGGATCCCAAAAGAAAACAAAGAGGGGAATGAGTTCCACTTTAGTTTCTTACTATTGATAGCATTGAAATTGAGCTTTAGAAAAACTTGAAAGGGTTCTGCGCTTGAGGAGAAAGGAAAAAGCCTGTCACAAGGCCTTATATCCTCCCCCTTCCCATTACACCAAATTCACTGTTACGTTGTCTTCTCAGAAACCCATAGCACCTGGGAGTGAAAAACTTCCTTCCTGCCATTCTGGGGCAAATGGGGGAGGTCACCGAGAAGCACTAAGAGCTGCTGCTGTACCGGGACAGATTGTTACCTGGATACCTCTTATTCTAAATTTCCTGTCCCACCAGATTCTGGCGTCCCCTGGAAATGGGGTGGGAGGGCTGCTTCCTAGCAAGTGTTCAGTTGCAGACTATAAAATGCTTTTCAAAGGAAAACAGAATTGTTCTTAGTCTTGTTAAACCTCATGGTGATTCCCAAGACCACTGTTCTATTGGCCAAAATTTTCTGGCCCATCACCTATCCTCTGAAAGACTGGTGGACCTTCCAGAGAAGAAGCTGGGGGTTGGGTCTGTTCATACTGATAATATTCCCCTCCCAGACTCTACTCGAAAATTTAAGTATAGTGCGTTGATTGCTGACTTTGTTTATTCATATTGATGTTATTTTGGGCAAAAGCCTATTTAATCTGCTACCAGGAGCAGATAGGATTTAGAAAGGGAAAGAGTAAGCAATGCAATTGAGGCTCTGGGGTCTGTTTTTCCTGTTCTCTTTTATTTGCTTATGCAAGGGTGAATGGTTAAGGCGATTCTTCTTTGTTCACAACAGAAGGCTTTGCTGAGCCAGTGTCAGCAGTAGCTTTGGATTCCCAGTTCAATCCCAATTCAAAGTCTTTCCCTTACACCATCAGCTGGATTTTCAAAAAACCCATATGCTAGAAGACCTTTCTGGAGGGATTTTAAACCACAGCTGTAACTTCGAAGATGAGGTAGTAATGAATTAGGAAATGTTCCACTCTGGACTTAATGGGAGATCCGAGGTAACAACTACGAGGCGTGAGGAGGTTGTGGGTTAAGCTGATCACACAGGAGATGAGGGCATGGATGATGAGCCACGTGAAAGAAATCTGCCACTCAGTGATCAACTGTTTCAGGGAAAAAAAAATCTCTGACCTTTGTAGCAGTTTGGAGGTATGTTCTATACATGTGAACACGTATGTCAAGGACATGTCTTCTTCCCCCCCCTTTTTTTTTGTCCACACCCACAGCATATGGTTCCCAGGCCAGGGATCAAACCTGTGCCACAGCAGCAACCTGAACCACTGTGGTGACAATTATGGACCCTTAACCCACTGAGCCACACAGGAACTCCAGACATGTCTCATTTTACAGGATGCAACAGGAATCCCTAGAAAGTGTGGCTGAGATTTCCAGAGTCCCCATCTTCCATCCCATCCCCAATTAATCCACAGGAAAGGGCTGCCACAGCTGTCCAGTCCACTACACCTGTCCACTCCACCCCCCACCCAGGAAATTGTTTTTTGTCAGGAAATATGACATCAACCGACAAATGGCTTTATCCTGAGTGCTTTTCCAACTGAGTGTAATCTGGAGGTTGAGTTGTCTGCCTTGGCAAATACAAATTCTCAAGAAAAAGATCATGTGACATTTCATTGTTAGTATATAGAAATGCAGTTGAATTCTGTGTATTAATTTTGTGTCCTGTAACTTTGCCAAATTCATTGATGAGCTCTAACAGTTTTCTGGTAGCGTCTTTAGGATTCTCTAGGTAGTATCATGTCATCTGCAAATAGCGATAGTTTAACTTCTTCCTTTCCAATCTGGATTCCTTTTATTTCTTTTACTTCTCTGATTGCTGTGTTTAGGACTTCCAAAACTATGTTGAGTAGTAGTGGCGAGAGTGGACATCCCTGTCTTGTTCCTGATCTCAATGGGAATTATTTCAGCTTTTCACCATTGAGAATGATGTGAGCTCTGGGTTTGTCATAAGAAAGAGAAATTAGGGAAGCAATCCCGTTTACCATCACATCAAAAAGAATCAAATACTTAGGAATAAACCTACCTAAAGAGGCAAAAGACCTGTACTCTGAAAATTGTAAGACGCTGATGAAAGAAATCAAGGATGACATGAACAGGTGGAAAGACATACCATGCTCTTGGATTGGAAGAGTCAATATTATCAAAATGACTATACTACCCAAGGCAATCTATACATTCAATGCAATCCCTATCAAATTACCAAGGACCTTTTTCAAAGAACTAGAACAAAATAAAGTTTGTTTGGAAGCACGAAAGACCCAGAATAACCAAAGACATCCTGAAAAAGAAAAACGGAGCTGGAAGAACCAGGCTCCCTGACTTCAGACTCTACAACAAAGCTACAGTCATCAAAACCGTATGATACTGGCACAAAGACAGAAATATAGATCAGTGGAACAGGATAGAAAGCCCAGAATTAAACCCACACACCTGTAGTCAACTAATCTATGACAAAAGAGGTAGGAATATACATTGGACAAAAGACAGCCTCTTCAATAAGTGGTGCTAGGAAAACTGGACAGCTACATGTAAAAAAATGAAAGTAGAACACTTCCTAACACAAAAATAAACTCACAATGTATTAAAGATCTAGATATAAGACCAGATACTATGAAACTCTTAGAGGAAAACATAGGTCAAACACTCTCTGACATAAATGAGAGCAACATCTTCTCAGATCCGTCTGTCAGAGTAAGGACAATAAAAAGAAAAATAAACAAATGGGACTTAAGTAAACTTCAAAGTTTCTGCACAGCAAAGGAAACCCTAAACAAAACGAAAAGACAACCTACAGAATGGGAGAAAATATTTGCAAGTGAATCGACTGACAAAGGGTTAATCTCCAAAATTTACAAACACCTCCTACAGCTCAACACCAAAAAAACAAACAACCCCATCAAAAAAATGGGCAGAGGATCTAGGCAGACAATTCTCCAAAGAAGACATGCAGATGGCAAATAAACACATGAAAAGATGTTCAACATTGCTCCTCATTAGAGAAATGCAAATCAAAACCACTCTGAGGTACCACCTTACACTGGCCAGAATGGCCATCATCAAAAAGTCTACAAACAATAAGTGCTAGAGAGGGTGTGGAGAAAAGGATCCCTATTACACTGTTTGTGGGAATGCAAATTGGTGTAACCACTGTGGAAAACAGTATGGAGATTCCTCAGAAAACTCAAAATAGACTTACCATTTGATCCAGCAATCCCATTCCTGGGCATCTATCCAGCAGAAACCATGACTCGAAAAGACACATGTACTCCAGTGTTCATTGCAGCACTCTATGCAATAGCCAGGTCATGGAAACAAGCTAAATGCCCATCGACAGAGGAGTAATAGGGAAGATATGGTATATACACACAATGGAATGTTACTCAGCCATTAAAAGGAATGAAATAACAACATTTATAGCAACACGATGGACCTAGAAATTATCATGCAAAGTGAAACCAGTCAGACAATTAGACTGCAACATCCAATGCTACTGCTTACATGTGGAAACTAAAAAGACACAATGAACTTCTTTGCAGAACAGACAGTGACTCACAGACTTTAGAAAACCTTTGGTTTCCAAGTAGGACAATCTGGGGGGGTGGGGAGATTTACTGAGGGTTTGGGACGCAAATACTATCAAATTGAGTTGTGATGATTTCTGTACATCTATGATTGTAATAAAATTATTAAGCAATGAAAAAAAAAAGAAAAAGATCATGTGTACTCAGGTTGAGTTTCTTGGCTAATATGAAAAGATGTGTTAAGTCATGCATTTATTGTCCATGGCTATAAAAGACATAAGTAAGATCCAGAGACTGGAAGGAAACATATGAGTCACATTGTCCATTCTTCTGCCTTCTGTCAGGACCTTGTGTCTCATTCTTGCAAATTATTTGTTCTCCTGAGCATTCATCCCAGCACACACACAAAAAACAACCCTCATTTTAAGGCATTTTTAAAATGAGGCATATATGCACCTGCAGCATATAGAAGGTCCCAGGCTAGGGGTCAAACTGAGCTGCAGCTGAGGCCTACACCACAACCACAGCAATGCTGAATCCAAGTCACATCTGACTGACACCGCAGCTTGTGCAAATGCTGGTTCCTTAACCCACTGACTGAGGCCAGGTATCAAACCTTAATCTTCATGGACACCACGTTGGGTTCTTAACCTGCTGAGCCACAGTGGGAACTTCCAGTTTTTTTCTTTTTACTTCCTCTTGTGAAAACTAGTCTCTTTTCCTTTGAGAGGATAGAGGACAGATGAAAAGATCATCATTTCACTCTAACTAAATAATGCTCCATATACAACATTCTCAGCAAAAAATGCTGAGATTCTGCTGCAGTCTAAATAATCCCCTTCTCCTCTTTGTCCTTATTTTAATTATCTTTGTTCCTATTTGATTTCCTTTAAGGTCAAGAAAGCAGACTGAACATAGAAATGGAATGAGAGGAGAAATGTGCAGAAAAGAAAAATAACCTTGTGGATTTTGCCTTCTATATTTCCAGGTACGAGGAATGTCCTGACTCAGTTCTTAGCAGTACTATATGGAACTTTCCTAATTTCCCTACACAGAGTCAGTATGACTTAGTGGTAGAGTCTTAACTAATCTTTTTTTTAAAAATAGCTTTGTTGCAGTATAACTGACATATAATGAATGACATATTTAAAGTATAAAGTTTGATGAGTGTTAACAAATGTCATACCTGTGAAACTGTCACAACCTCAAGATACAGGCATTATCTACAAAAGTTTCCTTTTGCCCCTCAGTACTTCCTCTTTTTCACTCCCACCTTCCTCCCTCACCCCCCCGCCCCACCTCATCCCTGCCACAACTGGCCTATTTCCTACAATCCCTATAGTTTGGTATCCTTCATAATTTATTTAAGGTGCTTTTATTTCAGCAACATTTGTACTTTTTAGGAGTAGATCCTGAACATCCTTTGTCAGGTTTATTCCTAAGTATTGCATATTTTTCATGCTATTGTAAATGGATATCAAAAATGTTAATTTTAGATTGTTGCTGGTATATAGAAGTACAATTGATATTTCTACATTGCCTTGAATCTTGGAATCTTGCTAAATTCACTCATTGGTACCAGTATGAGCATTCTATTCCTAGTTTGTCAAAAGTTTTAATGAAGAATGGAGGTTGGGTTTTATTAAATGTTTTTGTGCTTCTGTTGAAGTGATCTTATGGTTTTTCTCTCTTTAGACTTCAGGTTGTGATTTTCAAAATTTATACTGACTAACTCCATTTACTTATGATGTATTATCCTTTTACTTTGTAGTTGGATTGGATTTGCTAACTTTTTAGAAGAATTTTCGTAATCCATGTCATGAGAGATATTGCTCTGTGGTTTCCCTTCTTGTAATGTCTTTGTCTGGTTTGAGTATCAGAGTAATAGTGCTCTTATCGAATGAGTTGAGAAGTGTCCTCTCTGCACTTTCCTGGAAGAGTTTGCATAAACTCTTCCCTTGGGAGAGTTTTCCACTCAAGCCCTCTGGGCCTATGGTTTTCTTCATAGAATGATTTATAATTGCAAATTCAATTTATGAACTGATATAGGATGATTTAGTTAATCTAATTCTTAAAACATTTTTATTCCAGTTTTATTGAGATATAATGGGCATAGAACCCTGTATAATCTAATTCTTCTTGAGTCATCTTTGGTAACTTGTGTCTTTCAAGGAACTTGTTGGTTTCATTTAAGCTATTAGATTTACTGGCTCTTCATATTATTTCCTTATTATTCCTTTAATGTCTATTAGAATCTGAGGAGGTATCACCTCTCCCATTTCTGATATGGGTAATTTGTATCTTCTCTACTTTTTTCCTGATCACTTTGGCTAGACATTTATTCATCTTCTAGACTCTTGATCTTCTCGGTTACCAACTTTTTGGTTTCATTAAGTTTATTGTGATTGTTTTCTGTTTTGTTGATTTCTGTTCTCATCTTTATTATTTTATTTCTCCTGTTTAATGTGAGTTCTATTAGCTCTTCTATTACTGTTTTTTTAAGGTGGAAGCTGAGGTTTTTGATTTGAAAGCTCCCTTCCTCTTTCTTCCTTCCTTCCTTCCTTCCTTCCTTCCTTCCTTCCTTCCTTCCTTCCTTCCTTCCTTTCTTCCTTTCTCTCTCTCTCTCTCTCTCTCTCTCTCTCTCTCTCTCTTTTTCTCTTTCATCTTCCACTGCACATGTGACATATGGAAGTTCCTGAGTGCTAGGGGTTGAATCAGAGCTGCAGCTGCAGCTGCAGGTCTATGCTACAGCCACAGCAATTCAAGGTCCAAGCCACATCTATGACCTACACTGCAGCTTGTAGAAATTCTGAATCCTTAGCCCACTGAGTGAGGCCAGGGATTAAACCCACATCCTCATGGACACTATATCGGGTTCTTAACCCACTGAGCCACAACATGAACACCTTCTTTCCTAATATTGGCGTTTAGTGCTATACATTTTCTAAGTACAGTTTTATCTGCATTTCACAAATATTGATATATTGTGTTTTCATTTTAATTCTGTTCGATATAGCTCATGCTTGCTATTTTATTTAATTTATTTTTTGTCCCATGGATTATTTAGAAGTATGCTTTTAAATACTCAATATTTATAGTTTTAAGTAATTTGCTCATGGTGTGTCTTGGTATAGTTTCATGTTTCTTATGCTTGGACTTCACTGAGTGTCTTCAATCTGTGGGTTTATAGTTTTCATCAAATTGCAAAATTTCAGCCCATTATTTATTCAAATATTATTTTTCTGTTCTCTTTCCTCCTTGTGGACTTCAATTACACGTGTATTACATGGGTTGAAACCCTCCCACAATTCCCTAATCCTCTATTATTAATTTTTGTCTTTTTTTGTTTTGTGCTTCATTTTGGGTAGTTTATATTGCTGTCTGTAATTTTTCTAACCTTTTTTCATTACAATGTCTAGTTTGTCCTTAATCCTATACAATGTGTTTTACATCTCAGACATCATAGTTTTCATCACTAGAATTTCAATTTGGATCTTTGTTTTGTTTTTCATGTCTTTACTTGTTCAATGTTTCCTCAAGCTTCTTAAGTTTGTAGATGGAGTTCCAATAACAGTTTTAATGTCTCTAGCTGCTAATTCTATCATCAGTGTCATTTCTGAGTCCATTTTGATTAGCTGATTTTTCTTTTCATTCTGGATCATATTTTCCTTCTTTTTTATGTGTCCGGTAATGTTTTTATTGGCTGCAGATATTGTGAATTTTACATTTGCTAGAATTTAGTGAGTTGAAGATGGTTTGATCCTTTTGGGTCTTGCTTTTAAAGACATTTGTCTGGAACCAAAGCAGCATTTATTCTAGGGTTAATTTTTTTTTTCCTAACTGAAATAACCTGTATTTTTTTAGTACAATCCCCACTGCTCCATGGATTGTGATGCTTTCTACTCTGGCTGTTAGAACAGCCTCTATATGAATGCCAGAGATTATTCCCTCACACCCATTTGGGTGGTGTTTTTCCTCTGGCTTCAGATAATTTTCCACATTCATGCACTGATCAGTACTCAGTGAATAATTAAGGGCAAGCCTTTACAAGTATTCAGAATTCTGTCTTTGTACATCTCTCTGTCTTCTACCATGACTTACAAACTGTAGCTGCTGTGGTCCCACTTCAGTTTTTCCAGCTCATAGATATTGCTGGGGTCAGTCTGAGTTTCTTCACCCTGCTCTGTGGCTTGAAAACTTTCCCTAGGTCATAAACTGGGACAGCTGGGATCCCTGTCTTTTGTTGCCTAATACTGAATGTGTTGGGAACCATTGTTTCTTATCTTGTGTACTTTTTTTCAGTTGTTTCATATGAGAGCTTGAATGCTATCTTTGTTTCACCATAAATTCACAAAATGCTGACCCCTTTCAAAAGTGACAAGCATATGTCTTAGTGCATTTGCACTGCTATCACAAAATACCCTAGGCTATGTGGCTTATGGACAACAGAAATTTATTTCTTGTGGGTCTGGTGGCTGGGAGATCCAAGATCAAGGCACTGGTGAATTTCAGGTCTGATAAGAATCCTGTTTCTGGTTCATAAATGGCACCTTTTAGTTGTAACTTCACATCGCAGAAGGGGTGAGGAATTCCCTTGAGACATCTTTTATAAGGACACTAATCCCATGCATGAGGGCTCTACCCTCATCACCTAATCACTTCCCAAAGGCTCCACCCCAAATACCATCACACTGGGGGTTAGGATTTCAGCACGTGCATTTTGGAGGGACATAAGCATCCATAGCAATATGCAATTAAAGTGAACATTTAGTACACTACAAAACTATTCTTTATTGAAGAAGATCAGTTCATCATTAATACATAAATTGTTCAGCTGCAATTACCATGACCTAAAACAGAGTAAAGAAAAGCCAAACAAACCAGAGGAATCACAACCTCATGCTGCTCAATCAGGTGAGATCAAGTTCTGCATTCACTGGGTCTGATTCTTAGTTCTAGGCCTTCACACAAACCAGGATAAGATCACCTACTGATCTGGTAGGTGTGCTCTTTGAGTAGCTGAGACATTCCACGAACATATGCATGACCTTAAGGTGGGTAGGAAGTTGAGAAATGACACAGGGTCTCTTCTCTGATAGAGTATTTCCTAGTGTGTGTTCCACAAAATCCAGTGTTTTGCAAGGTATTAATAAGTATTCAGGAAAAATATCAACTGCAGATTACAATTTCATGTTCAAATAAGATCTGGGAGTTTATGCATAATATGGTCCTCATTGAAGATTCACAGTGCACTTGAACTCTGAGAATTTCAGCTGTTAACTTTACATCAAAGAACTAGACTTTCAGATAATTTCTCATTTTTGCCTGAAATAGTTATAGATTTATTTTTCACTTGTAAACAAGATACTTGACTAATCAGAACTGAATTCATATATGTACTAAAGTCATGGAAATCAAATTTGTATTTACCCACAAAGTCATTGAACTGATAGTTTTTGGTTCAAGTCCTCAATGAGAAAATTGTAACCTGAAATAAAATAGAAATATTATTATTTGAATTCTCAAAAATACCATATGTAAAAAATGAAGATTTCAAATTCGGCAAGGATCATGAATACATTACTCATCATGATATCTATTGCAGCTTGGGTGAATACTAAGCATTCAATAAATACATATTTATAGTTCATTCACTCAATAAATATTTATTGAACACCTATCATGTGTCAGGTCATATACTAAGCACTAGCTATACCAAATCTTATTTTTAAAAAGTCATCTCTGAGTCATAGGAGTTTGCAATCCATGGGAAATGACATTAAATAAGTCATCATTGCTCAATAATCCAGAAGGAATTTTCAGTTCATTCATGCACAGATATTATTTAAGAAGTTACCATGTACTGTTCTACGATTTGGAGGATGCAAAGACATACATGTAAGATGACATCTCTGTCCTAAGGAGCCCATGATTTGATGGTGAAGACAATTTAGAAAGTGATTGCATACTTCAGTAGCGGAGGAGGTAATGAAAACCTAATGATTAAGTAGAGATTAGCCAGCAGAAAGAAGGCACGTGCCACCGCTGGATGCGGGCCTGTGCAGAAAGACTTGTGCAGGTAAATCCTGAAGGTGGGAAGGAACAAGGCTGTTCACTCAACAAAGGATGACTGGTGTGGCTAGAGCAAACAAAAAGCAAGTGATAAGGGGCAGAGCCTGGAGAAAGAGGTAGGTTAAGTCATGTCTAACTTGCAGGCCAAGTTAGGGATTTTGGTCTTTACCTTAAGAGTGGAAGAGCTGAAGAGAGTGTCAAGAGCAGATCTGCCTTTTCAAAGGTCACTATGTAGTTGTGCTGAGGTTACGCAAAAGAACGTCTCTGTCTTAGGAAACACACACTAAAGACTTTAGAAGTAATGGGGCATGACATATGCAATTTAATTTTAATGGTTTGACAACAATGTACAAATGTATGTGCATGTATGAGAGAGAAAGAGTGAGGCAATGGATGTGAGCAAATGGACAACATGCAAACAATGAGTGCAGCTGATAAAGGCTGTGTGCAAGTTCTTTGTACTATTCTTGCAACTTTGAGTTTGATATTATATCAAAATGAAACTACACAAAAAATTTCTCTGGTTGTGGCATGGAGACTAGATCACCAGGGTCTTAGGACTGCCAATGGGGAGATGATTTAGGAGACTATTTCAGTCAGTAAATGACAAGAGAAGCCCGTGGTCTAGGGTGGGGGTTCTGCTGTGGAGATGACTGCAATGATAAGTGCTGGATGTGAGGAGGAGGGTGAGGTGGATCTGTGGAGCTGAAAAAAGTGAGTTTTGCTTCAAAGAACAGGACCAGGAAGGCAGGCAGGGTGGGTAAGTGAGTTGCATTTAAGGAGATTCTTTTAAAAAAAAAAAACGCATATTTTAGCTCTTCATTTTTTATTTTTTATTAATTTTTTGGCCACCCCAAGGCATATGGAGTTCCTAGGCCAGGGATCAGATCCAAGCCACAGTTGCAATCTATGCTACAGCTGCAACAACGTCAGATCCTTAACCCGCTGGGCCAACCTGGGATGGAACCCATGTCCACTGCTGCAGAGATTCTGCTGATTCCATTGCACCACAGCAGGAACTCCTAAGGGGAGTTGTCTCTTTAAATTTGCTGTTGACTTTTTGTCCCTAGAAGTGCATGATCAGAGCTGACACAAGGCCCAGGTGACCAGACAACAAGCAATAGCCTTACATTTTGGTCTGTGTTTCTGAAAGAGCTTCTTTTTCTCTCTGTGAGAAGAGGTGATGCTCAAGAGCTTTTCATCACTAACTGTGGGTTCAGGTTGCTCTCTCATACCTCCTGTTCCCTCCCGTTAACATCACTCATTTCAGTGGGTGCAGGAAATGGTGGGCTTTCTCCCCAGTGTTCTGAGAACTTTGACCCTGCATTGAGAGCTTGTTACTTCCAATGATCACCCCTCAGTGTCCTTGGTATTTCTGGGGTGATCTATACTCGACAAGCCACTGTGAGGAATAATGACTGTCTGTGATGGGTGAGAGACGGGGTCTTATTCAGTGGTTAGATGGGACGCCAACCTATGAACTCTTAGCCACATGGAGTCCCAGTTCTTTATTTTTGCATAACCGCTTATAAAAATGAGCTCTGTCCACTTTCACTATTCTCTCTATGAAGTTATGGAAAATGAGGTTTAAAAATGCCATTTTAGGAGTTCCCTGGTGGTTCAGCAGATTAAGGATCTGACATCATCACTGCTGTGGCACAGGTTCGATGCACAGCCAAGAAGACAAACAAACAACCCCTACTCCCACCACCATTTTAGTTTTAATGGGGAAGTGAATATGCCTGGGCAAGGTGGACACGGGAGGGCAAATGTTGAGATCAAGTTCATCAGAAACTGAAGGTGCTCTCAAAACTCTGTATGGCTCAGTGGGGGGCTTTCACAGAGCCAAAGGAGGGGTCAGAGCCAAGGGCTCCCTCTTTCCTCTCTCTTTCCCTGTGCCCTCTAACCCTTGTACCATAGTGGAGAGAAGCTGCTGAGAGTCCCCCTTCCAGCTTACAGAACCGGTGGGATCACTCTGATTGGTTCTCTTCACCCTGGACACAGCCCCTCATGACCCACAGGCCTCAAACCAATCTGGCTTTGTTTTGCCACCTCAGATCATTCTCAGATCTTTAGTTCAGGAGACATTTAGCTACATGCTTAAAAGACTTTGCTAAAGTCTTTCATCTAAAAAGACTTTGCTGTTCATTATTGATTCCCAAGAAAGACATGGCCAGAGGTCTTGGCTGTCCCCCAAGTCTGGGTACACCACAGAAACTCACAGGCATCAACCCAACAGAGACCTTCAGAATCCATTCAGCAATATTCACTGTGATTATATTACCTTCCCAAAGGGAGACTCAAGTTCTCCATTTTTCATTCAGGAACATAATTCTATTCCAGAGTCACAAATAGGGATGTTTGCAAGTCAGAAACAAGGAGAAATTTGGCCTGCAGGCTGGTGATGCTAAGCTTTTCTCATCAGGGTAATGTAGTCCAAAGGTAGGTGAATGTTTTAGCTGCCGTGACCTTTAGGCTGTTCTTGCTGTGGTCAACAGCACACAGCCTTTCATAATGCCATATAACATAACACCACAGCATTTCATAAGATATTCATGTGATGCTTTCTTCAGCGATCTAATGGCTCCAGAGACTAGAGGATGGAGGGAGTATTCACATCAATCTGTGGGCTTGGCAAGGAGATGACCTTGGGAAGATGAAACTTCTGACCGGTGTGGTCCCTGACCTGCTCTCTGTGAGGAGAGAGCTCCAGGATTTCCCAATAGCTAAGATAAGGCAGCTCCAGCAGTTATTTGGCTTTAGTTTGTCTTTCAGCAGTTTTGTGGCCATCTGCCCAGCTCTGTGCTATGGTTTTATTCAGTATTTATTTCCTCCTCCTTCTATTAGGACCTGTCACTGCGATCATCTGTCCAGTGCCACTGGGGCACTCAGCTGATGGCAGTGAGCAGTAACAGCCTTTAGCACAGAGACTAAACCTGTCACATGCTTGTTGAGGGCACCCTTGGACTCTAGGCATCAGGACCAAAGTCACTGGCTCCCAGCAGCTCCAAATCACTGGTTACGCATCTGTGTCCCAAGGATTGATGACTTCTTCCTCCTCTTTTGTCTCCTCCTTTCCCCCTCAATTTGGGTCAGAGTCCACTTCATTGCTGTCACATCCCTGGCTTTTTATGTTCCTGAACAAGTTAGGGACCAGCTAAGTTGTAGATTAGGAGTTTCTTCTCCCTGGCCCTCCCAAAGTTGCTGATTTTTCAAATGCATGAATCATTCTGTCTTCTGCAATCCATGAGTATCTGTCACTCTCTCTCCTCTATGCCATAGGAATTCCAAGTGGAACCTCCACCTCTCGGCTTCTCATCTCATATGGGCCTGATCAGGGGGTCAGGCTGACACTGATATGGGCCAGTGCTGCCCCACCCATTGCTTTTTTGAGTGGGGATGCAAAAAATTACAGCTGATATTTCCTATGGCATCCTCCTAGATTGAGGAAAACTGGAGAGCAGAGGCCATGTCCTGCCCTGCCCTTTGTTCTCTCAGTTTTTTTTTCTAATAATCTTCCTTAGAAAGTTGTCAATAAACATTTATTGCATTGAATAGTTATGATTCATATGTCCTATGTGATCCTAAAATCTTTTGTGAATCTTATCATGTAGAATTATAGAGCTAGAAGGAATGTCAGAGACTTTAAAAATTCCCCACGATTTGGAAAATGACAAAATTGAGACCCAGAACATTTAAATATCTTACCCTAGGTCACATGGCTAGTGGGTTGCCAAAGCTGGTACTGGGAGCCTCATCTCCAGGCTCTTGGTTTGGCACTTCTCACAAAGACTGAGCATTGTAGTTAATGGAGATTTTGCATTCTGTCAAATGTCAGCATCCGACATAAACAGACCATTGTCAGGCATCCCTAATACAAAGTTAACAAATGCAATGCAATTAGCCAATATTTGTATGCTTTCTGGTCAGTTATTGCATAGCTTTGCAAAGTCCATTAAAGTTTTTTGGGAGACTTGAAGGTATTATTGAATGTTACTCCTCAAAGGAATTTGGACATACCTTGGGCATTTTGTAGTTTATCCATCATGAGTGTTATCATGATGCTGTTATAACTCAGAGTTTGGAGGATCATTCTTACAATTCTTTCAGTAAGAGAAGCTTGGAACAATGAATGTTAAATAGTTAGCAGTATGAATCACACACACAGTCATTTGGAAAGTGTCCTGAAATACTCAGAAAACATGAGACCCAATCGCTGGAAAACCTGTGATTGCAAAGCAGAGTGATGGCGTCTCTAGGTATGTTGTGTGAGTGAGCTAGAGAGGCAGGAAAATGGAAGTGGCCATGGCAGAGAGTCGCCATCCTGTGAGTAATGAAGGGGAAAAAATAAAAGTAGAGGAAAAATCCAGGAAGTATCAGTGTATCAGCAGAGTCTAAGTGGGAGATTCAAATCAGAAAATCAGAAAGTTCACCGTCGTTATCTCCTTTTCTCTCAAACTGAAAATAAGGTACGATAGAAGCAGCCCTGCTCAGAGCTAAGAAGTGAAAACTGTGGAAGACAGATGACTGGATTTGTTCACTGTCTTTTATCTGAGTGTAAACTTAAGTCAATCCCTGAAGATAACCTGAGACGCTGTCTCTAGGTGTGAAAGTTCAGCCTGGGAAGTGGCATCACAGATGTTCTGTAAGTCTTGATATGTCTCGGAAGCAGCATGCTTCTCTTGAATTACCAGTGTGTTCATGCAGATGAGGCATTCATGGTTATTTCAGCAAGTCCTGTTCCAAAATGTCGCTTTTTGGGATCGTGATCAAACTTTGTTTTTTTTTTTTATTCTTTTTTTAATTCTATTTTTTTTTCCATTTTTCAACATTTACTATTTTTTCCATTGCTTAATGAATTTTATTACAATTATAGATGTACAAAAATCATCACAACTCAGTTTGATAGCATTTGCATCCCAAACCCTCAATGCATCCCCCTCACTCCCCAGATTGTCTTATTTGGAAACCAAAGGTTTTCCAAAGTCTATGAGTCGTTGTCTGTTCTGCAAAGAAGTTCATTGTTTCTTTTTAGTTTCCACATGTAAGTGGTAGCATTGGGTGTTGCTGTCTAATTGTCTGACTGGTTTCACTTCACATGATAATTTCTATATCCATCCACGTTGCTAAAAATGTTATTTCATTCCTTTTAATGGCTGAGTAACATTCCATTGTGTGTATGTACCATATCTTCCCTATCCACTCTTCTGTCGATGGGCATTTAGGTTGTTTCCATGACCTGGCTATTGCATAGAGTGCTGCAATGAACACTGGAGTACATGTGTCTTTTCGAGTCATGGTTTCTGCTGGATAGATGCCCAGGAGTGGGATTGCTGGA
>PVHT021183726.1:25688648-25733472 GCA_004024745.2 Catagonus wagneri
TCTTTGGAGAACTGTCTGCCTAGATCCTCTGCCCATTTTTTTGATGGGGTTGTTTGTTTCTTTGGTGTTGAGCTGTAGGAGGTGTTTGTAAATTTTGGAGGTTAATCCCTTGTCAGTCGATTCACTTGCAAATATTTTCTCCCATTCTATGGGTTGTCTTTTCGTTTTGTTTAGGGTTTCCTTAGCTGTGCAGAAACTTTGAAGTTTACTTAAGTCCCATTTGTTTATTTTTCTTTTTATTGTCCTTACTCTGACAGACGGATCTGAGAAGATGTTGCTCTCATTTATGTCAGAGAGTGTTTGGCCTATGTTTTCCTCTAAGAGTTTGATAGTATCTGGTCTTATATCTAGGTCTTTAATCCATTTTGAGTTTATTTTTGTGCACGGTGTTAGGAAGTGTTCTAGTTTAATTTTTTTACATGTGGCTGTCCAGTTTTCTCAGCACCACTTATTGAAGAGGCTGTCTTTTGTCCAATGTATATTCTTGCCTCCTTTGTCATAGATTAGTTGACTACAGATGCTTGGATTTAATTCTGAGCTTTCTATCCTGTTCCACTGATCTATATTTCTGTCTTTGTGCCAGTACCATACGGTTTTGATGACTGTAGCTTTGTGGTAGAGTCTGAAGTCAGGGAGCCCGATTCCTCCAGCTCCGTTTTTCTTTTTCAGGATGTCTTTGGCTATTCTGGGTCTTTTGTGTTTCCAGACAAGCTTTAAACTATTTTGTTCTAGTTCTGTGAAAAAGGTCCTTGGTAATTTGATAGGGATTGCATTGAATGTGTAGATTGCCTTGGGTAGTATAGTCATTTTGAAAATATTAACTCTTCCAATCCAAGAACATGGTATGTCTTTCCACCTGTTTAAGTCATCCTTGATTTCTTTCATCAGCGTCTTACAATTTTCAGAGTACAGGTCTTTTGTCTCTTTAGGTAGGTTGATTCCTAAGTATTTGATTCTTTTTGATGAGATGGTAAACGGGAATGCTTCTCGAATTTCGCTTTCTGATGTTTCATTGTTAGTATATAGAAATGCAGTTGATTTCTGTGTATTAATTTTGTTTCCAGATTCATTGATGAACTCTAACAGTTTCCTGGTAGAGTCTTTAGGATTCTCTAGGTATAGCATCATGTCATCTGCAAATAGTGATAGTTGTACTTCTTCCTTTCCAAATTGGATTCCTTTTATTTCTTTTTCTTCTCTGATTGCTGTGTTTAGGACTTCCAAAACTATGTTGAATAGTAGTGGTGATAGTGGACATCTCTGTCTTGTTCCTGATCTCAGCGGGAATTCTTTCAGCTTTTCACTATTGAGAATGATGTGAGCTCTGGGTTTGTCATAGATGGCCTTGATTATGTTCAGATAGGTTCCCCCTATGCCCACTTTCTGAAGGGTTTTTATCAGAAATGGGTGTTAGATTTTGTCAAAGGCTTTTTCTGCATGTATGGAGACGATCATATGGTTTTTATTCTTCAGTTTGTTAACGTGTTGTATAGCTCTGATTGATTTGCAGATATTGAAGAATCCTTGCATCCCTGGGGTAAATCCCACTTGATCGTGGTGTTCAATCCTTTTAATGTATTGTTGGATTCGGTTAGCTAGTATTTTGTTGAGGATTTTTGCATCTATGTTCATCATAGATGTAATTTTCTTTTTTAGTGGTATCTTTGTCTGGTTTTGGTATCAGGGTGATGGTTGCCTCATAGAATGAGTTTGGGAGTGTCCCTTCCTCTGCCCTTTTTTGGAAGAGTTTCAGAAGGATAGGTGTTAGCTCTTCTCTAAATGTTTGATAGAATTCACCTGTGAAACCATCTGGTCCTGGACTTTTCTTTGTTGGAAGTTTTTTAATCACAGTTTCAATTTCAGAACTTGTGATTGGCCTATTCATATTTTCTATTTCATCTTGGTTTAGTCTTGGAAACTTGTACTTTTCTAAGAATTTGTCCATTTCTTCTACGTTTTCCATTTTATTGCCATATAGTTACATATAGTAGTCTCTTATGATCCTTTGTATTTCTGTGATGTCTGTTGTTACTTCTCCTTTTTCATCTAATTTTGTTGATTTGTGCTCTTCTCTTTTTTTCTTGATAAGTCTGGCTAAGGGTTTATCAATTTTGTTGATCTTTTCGAAGAACCAGCTTTTAGTTTCATTGATCTTTTCTATGGTTTTCTTTGTTTCTATTTCGTTGATTTCTGCTCTGATCTTGATGATTTCTTTTCTTCTACTAACTTTAGGTCATGTCAGTTCTTCCCTGTCTAGCTGCTTTAGATGTAAAGTTAGATTGTTTATTTGAGCTTTTTCTTGTTTCCTGAGGTAGGCTTGTATTGCTATATATTTTCCTCTTAGAACTGCTTTTGCTGTATCCCATAAGTTTTGGTGTGTCATGTCTTTGTTGTCATTTGCTTCTAGGTATTTTTTAATTTCCTCTTTGATTTCTTCTGTGATCCTTTGGTTATTTAGTAGCATGTTGTTTAGTCTCCACGTATTTGTATTTTTGGCCATTTTTTTCTTGTTGTTGATTTCCAGTTGTATAGCATTGTGGTCGGAGAAGATGCTTGAAATGATTTCAATTTTCTTAAAGTTACTGAGGCTTGATTTGCAACCCAGGATGTGATCAATCTTAGAGAATGTTCCGTGCGCACTTGAGAAGAATGTGTCTTCTGTTGCTTTTGGATGGAATGTCCTATAAATATCTAGTAAGAAAATACTTCATTCAGGGCCTGTGTTTCCTTATTGATTTTCTGCCTGGATGACCTGTCCATTGCTGTAAGTGGGGTGTTAAAGTCCCCCACTATGATGGTGTTATTGTTGATTTCTCTTTTTAAGGTTGTTAGCAGTTGCCTTATATATTGTGGTGATCCTATGTTGGGTGCATAGATATTTACAATTGTTATATCTTCTCCTTGGATTGAACCTTTGCTCATTATGTAGTGCCCTTCCTTGTCTCTTAAAATGTTCTTCATCTTAAATTCTATTTTGTCTGATACGAGTATTGCTATTCCACCTTTCTTTTGATTCCCATTTGCATGGAATATTTTCTTCCATCCTCTCACTTTCAATTTGTATGTGTCTCTAGAAATGAAGTGGGTCTCTTGAAGACAGCATATATATGGGTCTTGTTTTTGTATCCATTCGGCTAGTCTATGTCTTTTGGTTGGGGCATTCAGTCCATTAACATTTAAAGTAGTTATTGATATATATATCCTCATTGCCATTGTATTAACTGTTTGGGGTTTTTGTTGCTCTTTTTTTCTTCCCTTCTTCTCTTGTTGTCTCCTCTCACAAGACGGCTATCTTTAATGTTGTATTTGAGTTGATTTTTCTTATTTGCTTGTGTATCAATTGTAGATTTTTGGTTTGCAGTTACCCTGAAGTTTTGATATAGGAGTCTATATATAACTGAGATTGTATTAAGTTGTTGGTTTCTTAATTGCATGTGCTTCTCCAGTGACCTGCATTTGTGCTCTCTTCTCATGATTTCTGATTTTTGTAGCATAATTGTGCATGTATGATTTAGTATCTTTACTGTATATAT
Organism: Catagonus wagneri; assembly: GCA_004024745.2. Lineage (NCBI taxonomy): Eukaryota > Metazoa > Chordata > Mammalia > Artiodactyla > Tayassuidae > Catagonus > Catagonus wagneri. The sequence goes on from PVHT021183726.1 coordinate 25,692,182, forward strand.
GCCTTTATTGGTGGGCCTTGTCATTTGTGGTTTTTCATTCCTGGTTGTGGCCTTTTCTGTCTAGAGAAGTTCCTTTAGGATTTGTTTTAAAGGTGGTTTAGTGTTGCAGAAATCTCTTAGCTTTTGCTTATCTGTAAAGGTTTTGATCTCTCCTTCAAATCTGAATGAGAGCCTTGCTGGGTAAAGTAATCTTGGTTGGAAGTTTTTTCCTTTCATCACATTTCATATATCATGCCACTCTCTTCTGGCCTGTAGGGTTTCAGCTGAAAAATCTGCTGATAACCTTATTGGGGTTCCCTTGTATGTCATCTGTTTCTCTTCCCTAGCTGCTTTCAGTATTTTCTCTTTGCCTTTAATTTTGGTCATTTTGATTAATATGTGTCTCGGGGTGTTCCTCCTTGGGTTTATTTTATATGGTACTCATTGTGCTTCCTGGATTTGAGTGAGTGGTTCCTTTCCCATATTAGGAGAGTTTTTGGGTATAATCTCCTTGAATATTTTTTCCGTCTCCTTCTCTCCCTCTTTTCCCTCTGGCACCCCTATAATATGGATGTTGGTACATTTAACATCATGCCAGAGTTCTCTGAGACTCTGCTCATTTCCTTTCAATCTTTTCTCTCTTTTCTCTTCTGCATTAGTGGTTTCCACTAATCTGTCGTCCAACTCTCTGATTCATTCTTCTGCCTCCTGTATTCTACTGTTGGCTGCTTCTAATGTATTTTTTATTTCAGTCATTGTATTTTGCATCTCTTCTTGTTTAATTTTTACATCTGGTATTTCTTTGCTCAGTGTTTCCTGTAAATGATCAATCTTTGCCTCCAGTCTATTTCCAATGCCTTGCATCATCTTCAGCATCAACAATCTAAGGTCTCTTTCTGGGAGGCTGATAATCTCCTCATCACTGAGCTGTTTTTTTAGGCTTTTTTCTTTCTCCCTTATCTGAGTTATAGTTTTCTGTCTTTTCATTTTTGTAGGTTTTTGGTGTGGTGACCTTTGTGTTGACCATAGAATTGTAGCCTCTCATAGTTCTGGTGTTTGCCTCCCCTGTGGCTAAAGTTGGTATGGAGGGGGATTGCTGTAGGCTTCCTGATGGGAGGCAGTGATGTCTGCTCACTGGTAGGTGGGGTTGATTGCTCTCCTTCTGATGAGTGGGGCTTTGTCTCTGGATGAGATTAGAGGCTGGCTGTTTGCCTGAGGGGACTTTAGGCAGCCTGTTTACTAATGGGTGCGGCTGAGATCCCACCTGAATTGTTGTTTGGCCTTGGGCTTCTCAGTGCTGATGGGAGGGACCAGATTTTCCCAGAAATGGCCCCCTCCAGAGAAATACAGGCTGATGAATGTCCCGGAGAGCTTCACCTCCAATGTCCTCCCCCCACAACAAGCCACAGTCACCCTTGTTTTCCCAGGAGATCCTCCCGGAATTGCAGTCAGGTTCCACCCGGATTCCTATGGAGAGTGCTTTGCCCTGAGACCCAGTGCACGTGAAAGTCTGTGTGTGCCTTTCAAGAGTGGGGTCTCTGTTTCCCCCAGTCCTGTGGAGCTCCTGCACACAAGCCCCGCTGGCCTTCAATGCCAGATGCTCCGGGGGCTCTTTCTCCCTGTGACTGATCCCCAGGTTGGGGATTTGATGTGGGGCTCAGAACTCTCAGTCCTGTGGCTGAGTCTCTGTGATGCAGTTACTTTCCAGTCTGTGGGGTTTCCCACCCGGGAGGTATGGGGTTGCTTCTATCGCATAATCGCCCCTCCTACCTCTTGACGTGGTCTCTGCTTTGTCTTCTATAGCAGAGTATCTTTTTTTGGAAGTTTACAGTCCATTTGGTTGAAGGTGCTTGGCATTTGGTTGTAGTTTTGCTGCTTTTTGGGAGAGAAGTTGAGCTCCAGTCCTTCTATTCCACCGTCTTTGGTGGCACCTGTCCTCGGCGCGTGGGCTGCCGGAGCATGGGGCAGTATCTCCTCCAGCCGTGAAGCTGTTGCTCGCGCTCGGGTGGTGGCAGTGGTCCCTCCAGGCCTGCACTGGGGCTCCGCACAGATACTCTCCTGCGGTCTGCTGCAGTCCAGGAGGTGGTGGTGCGGAGGCAGCGACAGCTCGGCCTGAGGCTGCCCCAGAACTGTCCGACTTCCCATGATAGAAATTTTTAATGCACTCTTGGAGTGGGGTGAGCTCAGCACCCTCCCACACAACCTTTTGATCTCTTCTCCCCAGTTTTTCCAGATTTAAGGAAATATTTTTCTCTTTTATCTTAAGCTATCTATGACTTCCAATAATTTTGTAAAGTATAATTCTGTAAACAGAATTGAAATATTTACCTTTTCTCCCTACCCAGTACCTCTAGAATTCTGAAGCGTATTGAGTATTCTTATTTTCATGGTACTATAGTTAGCCTTCATAAGTTCATTAAGAATCTGTTCTTATAACAGGAGACAATTGGAAACACTGGTTAAATTACTAAGGCTTTGAATGGAATGTCATGTTTGAAAATATGCATAAAGTCAGATATGACTAGAGAGTTTAGAGAGAATTATGGTTGACTTTATGTAGCTAATAAAGTCTTGGAAAAACTGGCCTAATGCCTTGCTTAGAAGTTTCCTGGAAGCCTTACTAGGTGAGTAAGGAAAATCATTTCCTGATAAGCCCAGGAAGTTCAGAATATCCTGGGGACAACCAAAAGAGAGGAATTTGCACAAATCTAGATATTCCAGGTGGAATCTGATGGTGGTTTTTGGTGTGGCCTCTTACCCTAGGGAGGCTTTTAAAAGTCCAATCTATGATTCCTTATGAAAAGTTCCAGTAAAGCAGATTTTTAAAGTTTATATTGCCAATCAATAATCTTGCTATACTTAAGTGGATAATCAGGCCACATAGTAAGGCCACTTAGTAAGCCTAGATTTATTTTGTAAGAAAATTAGTCTCATTGTGATTATCCTTGATGGAGATGAGGTGATTGCAGAAAAAAAATATGTTTCAGTAGAATATTGTAACACAACCTTGGGTATAACATACTCTAGCCTTGTTCCTTATCTTTGAGGTTTTATTTTATATCTGTAAATGTATCTAGATACTGAATTCTTATAGTTTCCTCAAATATTTGGCTACAATTCTCCAGACTTACATTTCCAAAAATTTTCCACCCTTCTGATTTGGAATCACTAAAAAAAAGAGTGCCCCAGAATCTTTTTGGAAGTAACCATAGCAGATCCTCCTCACTGCCTGGAGGGCAGCTAAACAGCAAGGATTTGAACTTTGGGTCCACATCCCTCAGTTAAAAAGTTGCCCTCTGGGTTCTTCGAAATGCACATCAACTGGAGATCTAAAGTGTAAATGCCTAGAAAGATTCCTCCTCAGAAACATACAGCATTTTGTGGTAGACAGTTCTCCCAATATCATGGATCAAAATCCTTATCTCCAATATAAAAACTTTATTCCTTTTGCCTTTTTGCTACTTGCTTTTTCTCTCTTTTAATGCACAGGGAGACAGTTGGCAACTGTTAATGAATTTACTAAGGTCATAGCTGCACAACAAAAGTCCCTACGTTTTCTTGTTAAAGTGATTTTAGACAGTAGAATTGCCTTATATTATTTATTGACTGAACAAGAAGGAGTCTGTGCCACAGGAAATACTACCTGCTGGATCAGCACCTCTGGTATTGTAGCAAATATAAGAAATTAACCAACAGACCACTTGCCTAAAACATGTTGATGCCCCTTTGTATAAATTCTTTGATTTGTCTGATACCAACTGGTTTGGTTCATGGGGGCCCTGGCTATGGAATATACTTCAGTTTCTTGGTGTTATCCTTCTAGTATCTAACATTTTTTTAAAAAAATCATTTTTTGCCTCCCCTCAGCATGTGGAGTTCCCCATCCTGGGCCAGGGATCAAATCCGAGCTGCAGTTGAAAACTATGCCACAGTGGCAGCAATGCTGGATAACCTACTGTCCTGGCTGGGGTTGAACCTGCACCCCAGTGCTCCAGAGAGGCTGCTGATCCTGTTGAACCACAGCAGGAACTCCTAATACCCTTCTAATATCATAATCTCCATGGTGCACTGTGTTCCCTCAGAAGTCTTAAATGCCTATTGATAGCCATCAGCAGCAAATCAGGTTTCACTTGCTTAGAGAAACCAAGATGGACAGTGAGATAAACAGCAAAAACAATTCTTCCACAGGTGTATGATATCATGACCCACAAGTCTCACGATGAGACAAGAGAAAATTAACTCTGATAGTGACTGAGAGTGGCGCTAATAGCACATTTTTGATCAGTCTCTCACATATGAGCGGATGACCAAAAGGGGAGAATTTTAAAATTAATTAAACAAGGAAGCCATTAGATTGAGGTGACTCTGGTGCCTTGGCAGCCTCCCTAAGCAACCCAAACCCAAAGGCCTGTAACTGCCTTAAGGTTCTGAAATGAAAAAACCAAGGACAACCAATCACAAATAACCAGCTGGTTTTAAGCTATCGCCAATGAATAATTGCCTTTCTTTGCTTCTGCCTTTTCTCTATGAAAGTTTCTCTCCAAGCTCCTGTTGGTAGAACCCTCCTCACCACTTCTGGTTTTTTCCTGCTTGATATTAATCCATTTTTCTCAAATAAATACTTAAAAAAGGTAGAATTTATGTTGAAAGACTGTAGTTATTAACTAATTAATTGATTAATTTTATAACAATGGACCAAAGTGGCAATTGAGGAACTGCAGAGAACTATTTGGTAAATCTTTTTTCCAGCAAGCTTTGGGGCGACCTGGGGGTCTCTACTATACTGTTTTGCTCTCAGTGGGAAACAGCTACTGTCCTCTCCTTTCTGTTTGGTTTCTGATGCCTCTTCTCTCATACTTTCTGCTTCTTGACCTACCTCAGTCTTTTTTTTTTTTTTTGTCTGTTTAGGGCCACACTTGAAGCATATGGAGATTCCCAGGCTAGGAGTCCAATCGGAACTGTAGCTGCTGGCCTATGCCACAGCCACAGCAACGTGGGATCCGAGCTGTGTCTGTGACCTACACCACAGCTCACGGCAACACCAGATCATTAACCCACTGAGTGAGTCCAGGGATCAAACCTGCATCCTCATGGATGCTAGTCAGATTAGTTTCTGCTGAGGCATGGCAGGAACTCCCCTCAATCCTTTGGAACCTTTTAGCTGTAGTTCCCATTACTCATGCATTATTTTAAACATGTGTCTTGGTTCAAATGTCTGGGTAAGTTAGTCTGATTGATATAGCCTATTGTTTTGAGCAAAGCCACACAGGTGTTTGTTCAGGCATTGGAATGGTGGTCCTTTGCATCGCCTGAATGTGTATGTGAAAGTCAGTAGGGTTACATGAAAAACTAGCAGAGGCCGTGGGTGGGGAAGCGTCCCTTAGAAGAACACAGACACAGAATAGTGGCTGTTATACTCAGGGTGGGTTTCACAATAAATCAGAGTTTCCAAGTACAATCTCGTTTCAGCCACGTAATAACACTGTAAGCTATGCTTGGCTAGGATTATCTCCATTTTATGAATGAGAAGAGAAGTTCAGAGGGAATGTGTTTTGTAGTAATAAGTAGAGCCAACATCTTATTTATACTTTTGATTTCCTTTCTCAGTCTTGAAATATTAGAGGTGGAGAATTAGATTCTGATCTAGCCACCTGTCACCTCACTTGCACCAAGCACCGTTTTTACATGTATGCTGAGAACCAGAGATTACCGTGATTTGTCCACCATGGAATCTATTGTATTTATTTGAAATAAAACAAGAAATTTCAGATTTCATTTAATGCAAACCTTGAGAGAGCAGCAGAAAATCACTCTTTTAACAATGTTTTCTGAATTATAACCCCACTCTATTTTTTTCTGTATCCTATTTTCTCTTCTTTCTGCAAAGGAATCCCTTGAGATTACAGAACGAAAATTTGAGACTATGCAATAGGATTTTCCTCAATTTCTTAACAGCCTTTAGCTGTTCTGTGTTCCTGACCTTCAATTTAACTAGTGCAAGGCTTGGTTCTTCCCCACCAAGTTTCCATAGCAATCTCAAATGTTCTTTGATATTAATGCTAATGAGAAGCCCCCTGCTTCTGCAGAGAGTAGAAACTTCTCAAGTCAGTCCAGCACAGCCAGGCAGATCAACCACTATACAGCGGGGAGAGAGCCCTGAGAGGGAACCAGTCGAGTGGGCCTGGAATTCTCACTCTGACCACTGTCTAAATAGTTCTTTGTTTCTGCAACTCATCTTCCTTTACTATATCAATCTTTAGGTTCTCACAGCACCACAACAAATGCAGCCTAAACACACTTTTAAAGGCATGGGGCAGATTTCCACTTGTAAAATTTCTGCTTTGAGACTTGGATTTGTATTAGCCATGGAATTTTTTTTTTTTTCAGGCCTTGGCTCTGATATGAATTTCTATGGCTCTTCTTTCTTTCAGGTCCCTCTTAACACAGACTACGTGGGATACATACAGGAGCTGCCAATAAACATGGAGCTGGTGGACTGGAAGATAAAACAGGTGAGTAATTGCAGAACTTTCATACAGCAGGTTTTTTGTTTTTGCTTTTTAGGGCCACACCCGTGACATATGGAGGTTCCCAGGCTAGGGGTTGAATCAGAGCTACAGCTGCCGGCCTACACCACAGCTATAGCCACATCAGATCTGGGCTGCATCTGTGACCTACACCACAGTTCACGGCAATGCCGGATCTTTAACCCACTGACGAGGCCAGGGATCGAAACTACAACCTCATTGTTCCTAGCTGGATTCGTTTCCACTGCGCCATGACAGGAACTCCCATAAGGAAGTTTTAATGGCAAATCTGAAGTTGCTAGTTAAATGTGAACCAAATTAAGAGCTTAGGTGGATTGTACCAAAATAATATTCATCTGTTTTTACAAAACAAATCAGACCATCTGCAATAATTTAGAGATTAGGGAACTCAACAGTTGGAAACTACTTGGTTAAGGACATTCCTAAATTTTGCAAATAGGAAAGGAGAGAAGGAGAAGAAAGTGGTATGTAGACAACAGAATGAGTTACAATCAGGGATCTCAGATTCTAGCCATGGGTCTGCTGGTATCTAGTTCCCTAGACCAAATTAGGGAGCTAAGTTGATTTCTTAAGGTAAGTGTTTTTGGTGATAAAATTAAGATTTTTTTCTAGGTGATCATTAAAGTCTTTAATTCAATGATGTTGTGAAATTTGCCATTGGAAAACCAGTTCTTCACATTTTCTCCCTTAGTCCTGAATGTACTTTCTGAGATCATAACTAAGCTCTAATTAGCTGTTGCTGAGAAGGTTATTCACAGTATATTCTGATCATCCTGGACATCTTATTCTGTTATTTTAATCCCCTCTCCTACTTTTTCCTCCCCACAAAGAATCTGAGACATACATGACACACTTCTATATCCAGAAAAGTGATACATGTTTAAAAACTGGAATCACCTTTAAACATTTTGCAAAAATGTATTTAATTCTAGAAAGTGAAAAAATCAGTCTCATTTACACTTTCCTTTGTGTAATCATTTAATTGCAGCAAAGACTGCTTATTGGAATTCAAAAGAAAAGGTGGACAAGAGCCATATTTATGTGCTTCTTGCTTTTAAATTAACTCCCCTCCCCCTACTTTTTGCCTGAGCCCTTTGGTTGCCATAGAAACTGGCATGGCCTCCAACTGAGATTCCTGGGAGACTTAATTACGTTCCCAATTTCATAAACTCTCTATTAACCTTTCCCTGACAGATAATGTATATGACATAAAATGACTTATAGTAATAGTTTAAAGTGATGCATATACTTTTAGCTTTCATGTGCCCAATGCTATTTTTCAGTCAATTAAACACACATAATAACTGTGATCATGTTACTGTCTCTTCCTTTTTGGAAAATGCCAGATTTAATATATACATATCTAAAAGATAAGAATATTTCTAAGGGATGATTAATGGAAGTTAATGTGTCTGTATATATTTGACTATATTTAGATTATACTATGTCTATTTCTCTATATCTCTATAGTATGTATGCTTGTCTGTGTTGAGTTCTGTACTTAGTATTTAATACGTGTTATCTCATTTGGTTCTCTTAACAATTCTTTGTAGCTAGTTCAAGGATGTCCATCATTTTACAGTTGAGGGAACTGAGACTTAAGGAGTTAAGAGATACCAAAGCTAGTAAGAGGGAGAGCTGGGATTAGAACCCAAACCACTTTAACCCCAGAGCTCTTAAGCCTTCTGTATGTATCCATTTGTTTGCTTCTAGAACCTGATCTGGGGTTATGTGCAGGGTTCCAGTCTCCATTTCTAGGTGAATCCTTCATTCATAGAAGTGGGGTAAATGGATAAACAAGACATAGTCCTTGCTCTCAAGGAGAGTCTGGAGATAGGGGTGGGTGAGAGGAGAAAACAGACATAAAAGTATTATTACAAATTGTTAAGACTTATGAGACAGATGTCACTAGCCTAAAGCTTTAGCCTCTCTGTACAGTCATGTTCAAAGACAAAATTAGCTTGCAATTTAAGCTCAGTAGAAGTTTCTCTAAGGATGCCAAAGGCAATCCCATTTATACAGGCTAAGAACATATCTGTTTCTTCCCCTTTTCACATATCTCACACCTGCAATAGCTACCATGACACCGAGGCACCATTTTTGTATACAGATATTTAATGATTCCAGCACTGTTGAATGCGCTCCACTCTTTCACTGCAAGCTTCCCCAAACTCTCTTACAAACTTGACCCATGCTGTCTGTCTTGTTTCTCCCCAACCTCCTCTCAAACTCATCTCTTTATTATATCCATTGACTTAACCACTCTACTTTCACTTTTCTTGTTCCTCCATCGCTCAAATTTTGTAGGATGAAGACTTGCTTAGGAACTGGCTAGAAGCTGTTTTTTGTTTGTTTGTTTTTTTCCCTTAAAGGAGAGAAGGGTTAGGGAGAAGACAACTCAATATCATTAAAAAAAAAACATGCCATGGAGGAATAAATTCTGTGCAGTGGAAGTCAGAGAAGTGCAGGTAGTCATTTTCACCTGGAGAGTAAGAGAGGAGTCACAGAAGCTGATCTTTGGAAGGATGATGGAGTTTTTCCCAGGTGGTGAGTGGGAGAGAGGCATTCTAAGCTGAGGAGGCAATGTATGCCAAAGTCATTGGCATGCACATGTATGGTGTATTTGAAGAATAGATAAATTATGCTTTTTGAGATAAATCCCAAATATTTAGAAGCAAGAGGAAAATATAAATTGGTTATTTTGAAAAAGACAGTTTGGCTAAGAGGATCAGAGAGAATTTAACCCAATCTTTTTTTTTTTTTTTTTTGTTCTACTTTTTAGGGTCACACCCATGGCATATGGAGTTTCCCAGGCTAGGGGTCAAATCAGAGCTACAGCTGCTGGCCTATACAGCAGCCACAGCAACGTGGGATCCAAGTCACATCTGCGACCTACATCACAGCTCATGGCAACACCAGAGCCTTAACCCTCTGAGAGAGGCCAGGGATCAAATCCACAACCTCATGGTTCCCAGTCGGATTTGTTTCTGCTGTGCCATGATGGGAACTCTTAAGTCCAACATTTTCATTTTACTGTCTAGGGGATGGAGGCCGAATAAATACATTGTTTTTATTCATTAAAAAAATTTAGTTTTCAAATTCTTTTTTAATTGAGGTATATTTAGTGTACAGTATTATATGTTTCAGTTGTACAGCATAGTGATTCACAGTCTTAAAGGTAATAATCCATTTATAGTTATTATAAAATATTGGCTATATTCCCTCTGTTGTATTATATATTCTTGTAGCTTATTTAGTTTATACATAGTAGTTTGTACCTCTTAATCTTCTAACCCCATCTTGCCCCTCCTCCTTCCTTCTTCCAAGTGGTAACAACTAGTTTGTTCTTTATATCTTTGAGTCTGTTTCTTTTTTGTTATATTCACTAGTTTGTTGTATTTTTTAGACTTCACATAAAAGTGATATCATATAGTGTTTGTCTTTCTCTGACTTATTTCACTTAGTCCATCCAAGTCCATCGGTGTTGTTGCAAATGGCAAAATTTTATTCTTTTTTATGGCTAATATTCCATCATCTGTACATACCACACCTTCTCTTTTAAAAAAAGTTTTATGAAAGTATAGTTGATTTACAAAGTTGTGATAATTTCTGCTGTACAACAGAGTAATTCAGTTCTACATATACACATACCCATTCTTTTTCAAATTCTTTTCCCATATAGATTAACAGAGAATATTGAGTAAAATTCCCTGTGCATACAGTAGGTCCTTGTTGACCATCCATTCGTATGCATATGCCAATCCCACACCCCCAGTTCATCCCTCTCTACCACCTTTCCCCTTTGGTAAGTATGTCTCTTTTCAAGTCTGTGAGTCTGTTTCTGTTTCATAAATAAGTTCATTTGTATCATTTTTTTAGATTTCACATATAAGTGATAACATAGGAGTTCCCATCATGGCTCACTGGTAATGAACATCACCAGTATCAATTAGGACACAGGTTTGATTCTTAGTCTTGCTCAATGGACTGAGGATCTGACGTTGCCATGAGCTGTGGTGTAGGTAGCAGATATGGTTCGGATCCTGTGTTGCTGCAGCTGTGGTGTAGGCTGGCAGCTACAGCTCTGATGTGACCCCTAGCCAGGGAACTTCTTTTAGGGTTCAGCCCTAAGAAGACCAAAAAAAAAGTGATAACATTCAGTGTTTGTCTTTGTCTGTCTGACTTCACTTAGATTGATGATCTCTACGTCCATCTATGTTGCTGCATGTGGCATTATCTCATTCTTTTTTATGGCTAGTATTCCATTGTATATTTGTACCACATTTTCTTTATCCATTCACCTGTTGATAGACATTTCTTGGCAATTGTAAATAATGCTGCTATGAACATTAGGCTGCATGTATCTTTTCAAATTAGTGTTTTCATTTTTTTTTTAGAATAAATATCCAGGATTGGAATTGCTGGATCATATGTAGCTCTCTTTTTAGTTTTTTGAGGAACATCTATACTGTTTTCCACAGTGGCTGTACCAATTTACATTTCCACCAAAAGTGTACAAGGGTTATGTTTTTCCCACATGCTCATGAACACTGGTTATTTGTTTTTTTTTTTTTTTTTTTGTGATGATAGCCATTCTGACAGGTGTGAGATGATACCTCATGATTTTGATTTGCATTTCTCTGATGGCTAACAATGTTGAGTGTCTTTTCACGTGCTTGTTGGCCATCTGCATGTCATCCTTGGAAAAATGTTTTCTGCCCCTTTTAAAATCAGTGTTTTTTTTTTTTTTTGCTGTTGAGTTGTATGAGCTGTTTATATATTTTGTATATTTACCCCTTATCAGTTATATCATTTACAAATATTTTCTCCCATTCAGTAGGTTGTCTTTCCATTTTTTCTTTGTTTTCCTTTGCTGTACAAAAGCGTTTAAATTTAATTAGGGTCCTATTTGTTTTACTTTTTTCCTTTATTTACTTTGCTTTAGGAGATATATCAAAAGATATTGCTACATCTTATATCAAAGAGTGTTCTGCCCAAGTGCATTTTAAATCTTGCTTCAAGAGCTTACAATGCTTCAGCCCAGGTCAAGAGGTCCTGGGTGGTGGGATCTGCTAGAATATTTCTGATCTTCTACCATTAAATAGGAAGGTCTTTCCAACAGGTTTTAACCAGATAAATTTACTCTTTCTATTCAGTCAACTAATTTAATAGATGTCTTTAAACCATACATATCTGGTTTACTGACCTATCTCAATTAGTGGGGTACAATATTGAATTGCTGTTTTTCTTTAGTCACATCCTTCATGACCTATGTTAAATCTCCCTTCCCTCCTGCATAACAGATCCCAGATAATAGCGTCTTAGAAAAAAATAATTTCCTTCTCCCTGGTTTTAGACTGATTCATTTGAAATTTCATATGTGATTCAAAAATTTCACTTTTTATAAGGACTGTAGTGTCTGTGTGTGTGGGGGGGGAGGTGACTATGACACGCTACTTTATTCTGTATGCCCCTCTCTCATACCAGAGGACAGAATGAGCTCATTTAGTCTTCTCCTCTCCTTCTGGGCTCTAACCCTTTATTATGTTGAAACAGGAGAAGTAAGAAAGAGAACAAGAGACTCTTATTGAACTGACTGGTTGTGTTGTTCTCTCTGGTGGTTGATGACAATTTCCTAGCCAACACTCACTATGAGGCTACTGAAGCTCATTGTGTGGCAAATGTCTAAATGCTGGGTCTTGTGGGTTAAGTTGCCTTAAGGGGGAAGCCTCCCCAGTGTTGACTCCTTGTTGTGAGAGATCTCGCTTTGATTCAGATCCCTGCTCCCAGTTTCTGCTCCCAGCCATTCACCATCACCTCACATCCTGTTACTACTGTGATTCCTTCCTGCAGTTGCGAGTCTGGGGTGGCTCCTCTCCAGAGTTTACACCTTGCTACCTTGAGTGAAGTCTATATGACCCACAAAACCTAACCCATTTTTATCAGTTCAAACAGTGAAAGCAAATCTGCCTGGAAAGTAAAAAAATGAAAAGAAAATACATTGGAAAGGAAGAAGTAAAGTTATTATATACTTACAGATGACAATATTGTCTATATAGAAAAGCCTATTAATCTACAGAAAGCTTCTAAAATAAATGAGTTTATCAGTGTTGCAGGAAATAAGGTCAATGTACAAAAGCTAAATCATATATTCATCTACTAGCCATGAACAACTGAAAGTCAAAATATCATTTGTAGTAATACCAAAAAACAAATAATACTTAGGAATAAATTTGACAAAAGATGTGCATGCAATGCACATTAAAAACTACAAAACATTGCTGAGAAAAATTAAAGAGGACCTAATTAAATGGGGGAAGTACATCATGTTCATATAGTAAAAGACTCAATATAAGCTGTTATTTCTTTCCAAAATTTTCTAGAGATCCAACATACTTGGTAGAAATCCCAGGAAGCTTTTTTGTGGATACCAATAGGTTGATTTTAAAATTTTTATGAAGATGCAAAGGACACCAAACAGTCAAAAAATTTGAAAAATAAAAAATTTGAATGACTAATGCTACATGATTTCAAAACTTACTGTATAGCTTCCATAATTAAGACAGTGTGATGTTTGATATTAAGATAAACAGATCAATGGAACAAAGCAGACTACAGAAATAATTAATACATAGAAATTGATTTTTGACAATAGTGCCATGACCATCAAATTGGGAAAGGATGATTTAAGAAATAGTGCTGAAAGAATTAGATATTCATGTGTAAAAAAACCACCTTCAACCTGTATATAAAAATCTTGGATCTTAGAATGGATTATAGACCCCAAATGTCAAACTTAAGACTGCAAAATATTTAGAAGAAAACATAGAGGAAACTCTTAGCTGGAGTTGCTAATATTTTGGAAAATATTCTCCCAGTTCTTTTTTCCAGTTTTTTCATTTAATTAATTTTACATATTTAAACTCCCAGTTCTTCATGAATGCATACTTTTGTGTGGTATAATTTTTTTTTTGAAAATAGGATCATAGAATACATAATATATTTCCTTCTTTTAAAAAAATTTTCTCCAGCTTTACCGGGATGTAATTGATGTGATAAACCGTACGTATTTTTAGTATACAATTTGATGAATTTTGACATATTTATAGATGAGTGAAACTATAACCACAATCAATAGAATGAATATGTATGTCACCCCAAAGCACTTCCTTGTATTTTTTATAGTCCTTCTTTAGAGGACCTTAATACCTCTCCTTTTCCCTATCTCTCTGCCCTGTTCTGAGGCAACTGCTAATCTCTTTCCTATTACTATTGGTTCATTTTTATTTCCCAAATTTTACATAAATGGAAATGTATACTACTTCCAGAGTGGGAAACACACTGGAAAACACAGACTAGCCTAGTGGTCTTCATCTCTGTATGTTCACAGCAGTTTTAGTTATTTTTTTAAAATGAAGTATAGTTGATTTACAGTGTTGTGTTAGTTTCAGGTGTACAGCAAAGTGATTCAGTTATGCATACATACATTCATACATATGTGTATTTGTGTGGGTATGTATTCTTTTTTTAAGTTTTTTTCCATTATAGGTTATTATAAGGTATTTTTTAAATTACTGAATGAATTTTATTATAATTATAGGTGTACAAAAATCATCACAGCCAAATTTTATAGCATTTCCATCCCAAACCCTCAGTGCTTACCCCCACCCCACTTTCTCATTTGGAAACCATAAGCTTTCCTAACTCTGTGAGTCAGTATCTGTTCTGCAAAGAAGCTCTTTCTGTCTTTTTTTAGATTCTACATGTAAGTAATAGTATTTGATTTTGGTGTCTCATTGTCTGACTCACTTCACTTCACACAATAATTTCTAAGGCCATCCATGTTGCTATAAATGCTGTTATTTCTTTCCTTTTAATGGCTGAGTAGTATTCCATTGTGTGTATGTACCACATCTTCCTCTGTCGATGGACATTTAAGTTGTTTCCATAACTTGGCTATTGTATAGAGTGCTGCAATGAACACTGGAGTACATGTGTCTTTTCGAGTCATGGTTTTCTCTGGATAGATGCCCAGGAGTGGGATTGCTGGATCAAATGGTATTTCTAGTTTTAGTTTTCTAAGGAATCGCCGTACTGTTTTCCACAGTGGTTGCACCAATTTACATTCCCACGCACAGTGTAATAGGATTCCTTTTTCTTCACACCCTCTCTAGCCCTTATTGTTTGTAGACTTTTTGATGATGGCCTTTCTGGCTGGTGTAAGGTGGTACCTCATAGTGGTTTTGATTTGCATTTTTCTAATAATTAGTGGTGTTGAACATCTTTTCATGTGTTTTTTGGCCATCTGTATGTCTTAATTGGAGAATTGTCTGTTTTAGACCCTCTGGCCACTTTTTTATAGGTTTTTTTTTTTTTTTTTGGTGTTGAGTTGTAGGAGGTGTTTGTAAATTTTGGAGATTAATCCCTTGACAGTTTATTCATTTGCAGATATTTTCTCCCATTCTGTGGGTTGTCTTTTCATTTTGTTTAGGGTTTCCTTTGCGGTGCAGAAACTTTGAAGTTTAATGAAGTCCCATTGGGTTATTTTTCTTTTTATTGTCCTTACTCTGACAGGTGGATCTGAGAAGATGTTGCTCTCATTTATGTCAGAGAGTGTTTGGCCTATGTTTTCCTCTAAGAGTTTTATAGTAGCTGGTCTTATATCTAGGTATTTAATCCATTTTGAATTTAGTTTTGTGTATGGTGTTAGGAAGTGTTCTCATTTCATTTTTTGACATGTAGCTGTCCAGTTTTCCCAGTACCACTTATTGAAGGGGCTGTCTTTTCTCCATTGTACATTCTTGCCTCCTTTGTCATAGATTAGTTGACTGTAGGTGTGTGGGTTTCATTCTGGGCTTTCTATCCTGTTCCACTGATCTATATTTCTGTCTTTGTGCCAGTACCATATGGTTTTGATGACTGTAGCTTTGTAGTAGAGTCTGAAGTCATGGAGCCTGATTCCTTCAGCTCTATTTTTCTTTTTCAGTATGTTTTTGGCTATTCTGGGTTTTTTGTGCTTCCAAGCAAACTTTAAAATATTTTCTTCTAGTTATGTGAAAAATTTTATTGCTAATTTGATAGGGATTACATTGAATCTATAGATTGCCTGGGGTAGTATAGTCATTTTGATAATATTGACTCTTCCAATCCAAGAGCATGGTATGTCTTTCCACCTGTTCATGTCGTCCTTGATTTCTTTCATCAGTGTCTTATAGTTTTCAGAGTACAGGTCTTTTGTCTCTTTAGGTAGGTTTATTCCTAAGAATTTTATTCTTTTTGATGCAATGGTAAACTGGATTGCTTCCCTAATATCTCTTTCTGATCTTTCATTGTTAGTATATAAAAATGCAATTAATTTCTGTGTATTAATTTTGTATCCTGAAACTTTTCCAAATTCATTGATGAGCTCTAACAGTTTTCTGGCAGAGTCTTTAGGATTCTCTAGGTATAGAATCATGTCATCTAAAATAGTGATAGTTTTACTTCCTCCTTTCCAATTAGGATTCCTTTTATTTCTTTTTCTTCTCTGATTGATGTGGCTAAGACTTCCAGAACTATGTTGAATAGTAGTGGTGAGAGTGGATATCCCTGTCTTGTTCCTGATCTCAGCGGGAATTCTTTCAACTTTTCACCATTGGGAATGATGTTAGCTTTGGGTTTGTCATAGATGGCCTTTATTATGTTGAGGTAGGTTCTGCCATACCCACTTTCCGAAGTGTTTTTATCAGAAACGGGTGTTGGATTTTGTCAAAGGCTTTTTCTGCACCTGTTGAGAGGATCATATGGTTTTTATTCTTCAGTTTGTTAATATGGTGTATAACACTGATTGATTTGCAGATACTGAAGAATCCTTGCATCCCTGGGATAAATCCCACTTGATCGTGGTGTACAATCCTTTTAATGTATTGTTGGATTCGGTTGGCTAGTATTTTGTTGAGGATTTTTGCATCTATGTTCATCAGTGAGATTGGCCTGTAATTTTCTTTTTTTGTGGTATCTTTGTCTGGTTTTGGTATCAGGGTGATGGTTGCCTCATAGAATGAGTTGGAGTGTGTCTCTTCCTCTTCCATTTTTTGGAAGAGTTTCAGAAGGATAGGTGTTAGCTCTTCTCTAAATGTTTGATAGAATTCACCTGTGAAACCATCTGGTCCTGGACTTTTCTTTGTTGGAAGTTTTTTAATCACAGTTTCAATTTCAGAACTTGAGATTGGTCCATTTGTTTTTTTCTATTTCCTTTTCGTTTAGTCTTGGAAGATTGTTCATTTCTAAGAATTTGTCCACTTCTTCTAGGGTTTTGGTTTTATTGCCATATAGTTGCATATAGTAGTCTCTTATGATCCTTTGTATTCCTGTGATGTCTGTTACTTCTCCTTTTTCATTTCTAATTTTATTGATTTGTGTCCTCTCTCTTTTTTTTTTCTTGATAAGTCTGGCTAAGGGTTTATCAATTTTGTTGATCTTTTCAAAGAACCAGCTTTTAGTTTCATTGATCTTTTCTATTGTTTTCTTCATTTCTATTTCATTGATTTCTGCTCTGATCTTTTTTTTCCATTATACCCAGCTGCCCAGCATGGTGACCTGGTTACACATAATATGGATTCATCACAAGTGATTAGACATAATTCCCAGTGCTATACAGCAGGATCTCCTTGCTTTTCCTTCCCAGAGGCAGCAGTCTATAACTATTAACCCCAGACCCCCTTACCATCCCACTCCCTCCCCCACCCTCTTGGCAACCACAAGTCTGTTCTCCAAGTCCTCGATTTTCTTTTCTATAGAAAGGTTCATTTGTGCAGTATATTAGATTCCAGATATCAGTGGTATCATATGGTATTTGTCTTTCTCCTTCTGGCTTACTTCACTCAGTATGAGGGACTCTAATTCTATCCATGTTGTTGCAAATGACATTATTTTATTGTTTTTTATGGCTGAATAGTATTCCATTGTGTATCTATACCACATCTTCCTAATCCAATCATCTGTCAATGGACATTTGGGTTGTTTCCATGTCTTGGCTATTGTGAATAGTGCTGCAATGAACATGCGTGTGCAGGTGTCTTTTTCAAGGAGATTTTTGTCCGGATATATGCCCAAGAGTGGGATTGCTGGATCAAATGGTAGTTCTATGTATAGTTTTCTAACGTACCTCCATACTATTTTCCATAGTGGCTGCACCAGCTTACATTCCCACCAACAGTGCAGGAGGGTTTCTTTTCTCCACACCCCCTCCAGCATTTTTTGTTTGTGGACTTGTTAATGATGGCCATTCTGACTGGTGTGAGGTGGTATCTCGTGGTAGTTTTGATTTGCATTTCTCTAATCATCAGTGATGTTGAGCATTTTTTCATGTGTTTGTTGGCCATCTGCATCTCTTCTTTGGAGAAATGTCTATTCAGTTCCTTTGCCCATTTTTCAATGGGGTTGTTGGTTTTTTGCTGTTGATCTACATAAATTGTTTGTATATTTTTGAGATTAAGCCCTTGTCTGTTGCATCATTTGACACTATTTTCTCCCATTCTGTAAGTTGCCTTTTTGGTTTCTTTTTGCTTTCCTTTGCTGTGCAAAAGGTTGTTAGTTTGATTAGGTCCCATTGGTTTATCTTTGCTTTTATTTCTGTTGCTTTGGGAGACTGACCTGAGAAAACATTTGTAAAGTTGGTGTCAGAGAATGTTTTGACAGTGTTTTCTTCCAGGAGTTTAATGGTGTCTTGACTTATATTTAAGTCTTTAAGCCATTTTGAGTTTATTTTTGTGCATGGTGTCAGTGTGTTTTCTAGTTTCATTGATTTGCATGCAGCTGTCCAGGTTTCCCAGCAATACTTTCTGAACAGACTGTCTTTTTCCCATTTTATGTTCTTGCCTCCTTTGTCAAAAATCAATTGACCGTAGACATCTGGGTTTATTTCTGGGTTCTCTGTTCTGTTCCATTGGTCCATATGTCTGTTTTGGTACCAGTACCACACTGTCTTGATTACTGTGGCCCTGTAATATTGCCTGAAGTCTGGGAGAGTTATGCCTCCTGCTTGGTTTTTGTTGTTTAGAATTGCTTTGGTGATTCCTGGTCTTTTGTGGTTCCATATAAATTTTTGGATTGTTTGTTCTAATTCTGTGAAGAATGTCATGGGTGATTTGATAGGAATTGCATTGACTTTGTAGATTGCTTTGGGTAGTATGACCATTTTTACATTATTACTTCCTCCAACCCATGAGCATGGAATATCTTTCCATTTCTTTGTATTTTCTTTGATCTCCTTGATTTAATATTTTGTAGTTTTCTGCATATAAGTCTTTCACCTCCTTGGTCAGATTTATTCCCAGGTGTTTGATCTTTTGGGGTGCTATTTTAAAAGGTAAAGTATTTTGGCATTCTTTTTCTAATATTTCAATGTTAGTATATGGAAATGCGATTGACTTCTGCAGGTTAACCTTATATCCTGCTATTTTGCTGAATTTGTTCAAGTAATTTTAGGGTTGAGTCCTTAGGGTTTTCTATATGTAGTATCATGTCATCTGCATAGAGTGACATTTTTACCTCTTCTTTTCCTATTTGGATGCCTTTTATTTCTTTTGTTTGTCTGATTGCTGTAGCTAGGACTTCCAATACTATGTTGAATAATAGCAGTGAAAGTGGGCATCCCTGTCTTGTTCCGGATTTTAGTGGGAAGGCTTTCAGCTGTTCTCCATTGAATATTATGTTTGTTGTGGGTTTGTCATAAATGGCTTTTATTATGTTAAGGAATGTTCCCTGTATTCCCACTTTGGTAAGAGTTTTGGTCAAGAATGGATGCTGGACTTTGTCAAATGCTTTTTCTGCATCTATTAAGATGATCATGTGGTTTTTGACTTTTCTTTTGTTAATGTGGTGTATGATGTTGATTGATTTGTGTATGTTGAACCATCCTTGTGCACCTGGGATGAATCCCACCTGGTCATGGTGTATGATCTTTTTGATATGTTGTTGGATTTGGTTGTCTAAAATTTGTTGAGAATTTTTGCATCTATATTCATCAAAGATATTGGCCTAAAGTTCTTTTTTTTCGTGGTGTCTTTGTCTAGTTTTGGAAAGGATATTACAATCGTCAACATATATGCCCCTAATATAGAAGCACCAAAGTACCTACAACAAGTACTATCAGAAATAAAAGGAGAAATAGATGAGAATACAGTAATAGTAGGAGACTTTAACACTCCACTCACATCAATGGACAGATCCTCTAGGCAGAAAATCAGTAAGGCAACAGAGATCCTAAATGACACCTTAGAAAAATTAGACCTAACTGACATTTTCAGGTCATTACATCCAAAAAAATCAGAATATACATTCTTCTCTAGTGCACATGGAACATTCTCAAGGATAGATCACATACTGGGGCACAAAGCTAACCTCAACAAATTTAAGAGTATAGAAATTATTCCAAGTATCTTCTCTGACCACAAAGGCATGAAACTAGAAATCAACCACAGGAAAGGAAATGAGAAAAAAAGATACTACATGGACACTAAACATGCTAGTAAAAAATGAATGGGTCAGTGAGCATATCAAAAAGGAAATTAAAAAATACCTTGAGACAAATGAGAATGAAGACACAACCACTCCAAATCTATGGGATGCCGCAAAAGCAGTGCTCAGAGGGAAGTTCATAGCATTACAGGACTTTCTCAAAAAAGAAGAAAAATCTCAAATTGACAACCTAACCCACCACCTAAATGAATTAGAAAAAGAAGAACAAAAACACCCTAAAATCAGCAGAAGGAAGGAAATCATAAAGATCAGAGAGGAAATCAATAAAATAGAGACTCAAAAAAAAAAATAGAAAAATCAGTAAAACCAAGAGCTGGTTCTTTGAAAAGGTAAACAAAATTGACAAACCTCTGGCTAGACTTACCAAGAAGAGGAGAGAAAAATGCAAATAAAATAAGAAATGAAAAAGGAGAAGTCACAACAGATATTATGGAAATACAAAAAACCATGAGAGAATACTATGAACAATTGGATGCCATCAAATTTGACAACCTAGAAGAAATGGACAACTTTTTAGCGACTTACAACCTGCCAAAACTGACTCAAGAAGAAATAGATCAACTGAACAGACTGATCACCAGAAATGAAGTTGAGTATGTCATCAAAAGACTCCCTACAAATAAAAGTCCAGGACCATATGGCTTCACAGGTGAATTCTACCAAACATACAAAGAACTGATACCCATCCTCCTTAAACTTTTCCAAATGGTTGAAGAAGAAGGAACACTCCCAGAGACGTGCTATGATGCCAACATCACCTTAATCCCCAAGCCAGACAAAGACACCACAAAAAAAGAGATCTGCTCTGATCTTTATGATTTCTTTCCTTCTGCTAACTTTAGGTCTTGTCTGTTCTTCTCTCTCTGGCTGCTTTAGATATAAAGTTAGATTGTTTATTTGAGCTTTTTCTTGTTTCCTGAGGAAGGCTTGTATTGCTATAAACTTTCCTCCTAGAACTGCTTTTGCTGCATCCTGTAGGTTTTGGAGTGTTGTTATTTATTTATTTATTTATTTATTATTTATTTATCTTTTGCCTTATCCTAGGGCCGCACTTGTGGCATATGGAGGTTCCCAGGCTAGGGGTCTATTAGGAGCTGTAGCCACTGGCCTACACCAGAGCCACAGAAATGCAGGATCTGAGCTGTGTCTGCAACCTACAGTACAGCTCATTGCAATGCCAGATCCTTAACCCACTGAGCAAGACCAGGGATTGAACCCACAACCTCATGGTTCCTAGTCACATTCATTAACCACTGAGCCACAATGGGAACTCGAGTGTCGTATCATTGTTGTCATTTGCTTCTAGGTATTTTTAATTTCCTCTGTGACATCTTCAGTGATCCATTGGTTGTTTATAGATGTTGTTTAGTCTCCACGTGTTTGTGTTTTTTGCAGGTTTTTTTCCTTGCTGTTGATTTCCAGTCATATAGCATTGTGGTCAGAAAAGATTCTTGATATGATTTCAATTTTCTTAAAGTTACCAAGGCTTGATTTGTAGCCCAGGATGTGATCAATCTTAGAGAATGTTCCTTGTGCACTTGAGAAGAATGTGTATTCTGTTGCTTTTGGATGGAATGTCCTATAAATATCTATTAAGTCCATCTGGTCTAATGTTTCATTCAGGGCCCGTGTTTCCTTATTGATTTTCTGTCTGGATGATCTGTGCATTGCTGTAAGTGGGGTGTTAAAGTCCCCCACTATGATGGTGTTATTGTTGATTTCTCCTTTTAAGGTTGTTAGCAGTTGCCTTATATATTGTGGTGATCCTATGTTGGGTGCATAGATATTTAAAATGGTTATATCTTCTTCTTGGATTGATCCTTTGATCATTATGTAGTGCCCTTCCTTGTGTCTTAAAATCTTCATTTTAAGGTCTATTTTGTCTGATAGGAGTATTGCTACTCCAGCTTTCTTTTGATTCCTGTTTTCATGGAATAATTTCATCCATCCTCTCACTTTCAATTTGTATGTATCCCTAGAAGTGAAGTGGGTCTCTTGAAGACAGCATATATATGGGTCTTGTTTTTGTATACATTTGGCTAGTCTATGTCTTTTGGTTGGGGCATTCAGTCCATTAACATTTAAGGTAATTATTGATATGTATGTTCTTACTGCCATTATATTCACTGTTTTAGATTTGTTTTTGTTGCTCTTTTTTCTTCCCTTATCCTCTTGTTCTCTCCCTTTGTGGTTTGATGACTGTCTTTAATGTTGTATTTGAGTTGATTTTTCTTACTTGTTTGTGTATCAATTGTAGATGTTTGGTTTGCAGTTACCCTGAAGTTTTGATATAGGAATATATATATATATATATATATATATATATATATATATATATATATATATGGTTGTTTTAAGTTGTTGCTCTTCTAATTGCAAGTGCGTCTCCAGTATCCCACATTTGTACCCTCCTCTTGTTATGATTTCTGATTTTTGAAGCATAATTTTGCATGTGTGATTTCTTATCTTCTCTGTATGTATGCCTTTAGTGGTGAGCCTTGTCATTTGTGGTGTTGTTGTTTCTGGTTGTGGACTTTTCTTTTCTGCCTAGAGAAATTCCTTTAGGATTTGTTGTAAAGCTG
Organism: Catagonus wagneri; assembly: GCA_004024745.2. NCBI lineage: Eukaryota > Metazoa > Chordata > Mammalia > Artiodactyla > Tayassuidae > Catagonus > Catagonus wagneri. Next base: position 25,714,812 of record PVHT021183726.1, read on the forward strand.
GTTTAGTGTTGCTGAATTCTCTTAGCTTTTTCTCATCTGTAAAGCTGTTGATTTCTCCTTCAAATCTGAATAAGAGCCTTGCTGGGTAAAGTAATCTTGGTTGGAGGTTTTTTTCTTTCATCAAGTTAAGCATATCATGCCACTCCCTTCTGGCCTGCAGAGTTTCAGCTGAAAAATCTGCTGATAACCTTATCAGGGTTCTCTTGTATGTCATTTGTTTCTTATCCCTACCTGCTTTCAATATTTTCTCTTTGTCTTTAATTTTGGTCATTTTGATTAATATGTGTCTAGGGGTGTTCCTCCTGTGTTTCTTTTATATGGCACATGTTCTGCTTTCTGGATTTGAGTGAGTGGTTCCTTTCCGATGTTAGCGAAGTTTTCAGCTGTTATCTCTTTGAATATTTTTTCTGTCCCTTTCTCTCTCTCTTCTCCCTCTGTCACCCCTATAATACGGATGTTGGTGCATTTAACATTGTCCCAGAGTTCTCTGAGACTCTCTTTATTTATTTTCCATCTTTTTTCTCTTTTCTGTTCTACATCAGTGATTACCACTAATCTGTCCTCCACCTTGCTTAATCGTTCTTCTGTCTCCCATATTCTGCTGTTAGTTGCTTCTAATGAATTTTTTATTTCAGTTATTGTATTTTGCACCTCCTCTTGCTTAAGTTTTAAATATTGTATTTCTTTGCTCAGTGTTTAATTAAATTATCTATCTTTGCCTCCAGTTTATTTCCAAAGTCTGGCATCATCTTCAGCATCAATAGTCTAAAGTCTTTTTCCTGGAGGCTAATAATCTCCTGATCACTTAGATGTCTTTCTGTTTTTTTTTCCTTTCTCCCTTACCTCAGTTATAGTTCTCTGCCTTTTCATTTTTATAGGTTTTTGGTATGGTGTCCTTTTTGCAGACAATAGAGTAGTTGGCTCTCTTACTTCTGGTGTCTTCCCTCTTTGTGGCTGAAGCTGGTAAAGGTGTTTGCTATAGACTTCCTGATGAGAGGGACTGGTGCCTGTCCACTGGCAGGTGGGGCTGATTCCCATCCCTCTGGTGGGTGGGGCTTTTTCTCTGGGTGAGATTATAAGTGGCTGTGTGCTTGGGGGTCTTTAGGCAGCCTGTTTCTTGATGGGTGGGGCTGTGATCCCACCAGGATTGTTGTTTAGCCTGGGGCTTCTCTGTGCTGATGGGTGGGGCCAGATTTTCCCCAAATGGCCACCTCCAGAGAAATGCAGATTGATGAACATTCTCAAGAGCTTTGCCTCCAATGTCCTTCCCCCTCAATGAGCCATAGTCACCCCTTTTTTTCCCAGGAGATCCTCAAAGAACTGCAGTCTGGTCCAACCCAGATTCCTATGGAGTCTTTGCTTTGCCCTGGGAACCAGTGCACGTGAAATTCTGTGTGCACCTCTCAAGGATAGGGACTCTGTTTCCCCCAGTCCTCTGGAGCTCTTGCTCATAGGCCCCACTGGCCTTCAATGCCAGATTCTCCCAGGGCTCTTTCTCCCAGTGTCAGCTCCCCAGGTGTGGGGATTTGATGTGGGGTTCAGAACTCTCACTCGGTAGGTGAGTCTCTGTGGTATAGTTACTTTCCAGTCTGTGGGCTTCCCCCCTGGGAGGTATGGGTTTGCTTATAACATGTAATTGCCCCTCCTACCTCCTGATGTGGCCTCTTCTTTGTCTTGTCACCTTCAATGTCTTCTAACTTATTTATTTATTTTTTTTTGGCTGTACTCGGCATGTGGAAGTTTTGGGGCCAGGGATCAAACCTGCACTGCTGCAGTGACCATGCTGTGTCCTTAACCTGCTGCACTACAGGGATCTCTCCTTAATTTTATTTTTAATCAATTTCCCTATGTGGAAGAATGTGGATCTCTAATTATTAGAGAAATGGAGGCTAAACATCCATGTTTTATCCTGTGCTTGGATCTTTTGTTTTGTACCTCCCCTCAGAATACAGATTAAATTCATCATCATTATCAGTTTCTGCTTTATCAGATATTTATTGACCGCTAAGTGTGTGCAAGTGATGCAGAGCAATAGTTTATAAGACACCACCTTTTAAATAAAAGGTTTTATAATTTAGCTGGATTTGTGCTTGGTTGGATAGTCTTCCTCCCACCCCCAAATTCAGGTCTTTTCTGAAGCCTCTGAATGAGATTTATTTAGAAATAGGCTTGTTGCATAGATAATTAGTTCAGAAGAGGTTGTATGGGATCCAATATGACTTGGGTGCTTATAAGAAAAGGAAAAGAGGCAAAGAGACACAGGGAAGGATGATATGTGAAGACAGAGGCAGAAATTGGAGTGATGAGTTTACAAGCCAAAGAACTCCAAGGTTTGGGGGTCACAACTGAAGCTCTGAGAAAGGCACAGCACAAATCCTGTTCTAGAGCTTTTCAAAAAGTGCTAGAATTGCCCTCTGGATACCTTGATCTCATACCTTATCCTCCAGAACTGTGAGAGAATATTGTTCCTCTGTTTTGAGCCACCAAGTTTATGGCACTTTGTGACAGCAGCCTTAAGAAATGAATACAACAGGCAAAAAATAAAGCTCCTTCTATTAAGCACCAGCTATGTTCCATGTCCCCTGCCTTAGAACTTCTTTCTGACCTAAGGAGTTATCTCTGTCACCCCTTGGAGGAGCAAACTGAGAATCAGAGAAGTCTAACTACTTGCAAACTATCACTCAGCAAGTAACTCTAACCTTTGTCAGCTGGACTCCAGTGACCATGCATCTAATCACGGGAGGAAACCCATATGGGCAGGCAGGAGGCAAAATGACAGACAAGAGGGCAGACCCTAAAGCTGGCACTAGCCCAGGTGTCTAGGAAGAGTGATGTGGAGAGACCAACGGAGGTCCATCCATAGGACAAGCCACTGCAGTAACCCAAAGGAACATGCTGTGACAACAGGCAGATGTGTGGACCAACCTCTAATACATTTGTGCTGAGTGAAAGAAGCCACACACAAGAGAATACATACTAGGTGATTCCATTCATACAAAATTATAGAATAGGAAAAACCAATCTATAGTGGAAAAAGATAAAAGTAATTGTTGCCAACTCTGTATTAGATACTATTTTGGAATAGGACACTGAGTTCCTTGACCTTCAGTGGTTCAGGGTGGTGGTGACAGATCTAAGACCTGTTCCTAGCACACTTGGTACCCATCTGTGTGTATATAGTTGGGAGTGGAAGCCTGTAAATACCACAAGGACAGGGACCAAGCCAGTTTTAGTGCCATCACTTTCCAGTGACTGCCTCTCTGTACCTGGCTCATAAAACTGTGTTCCTTGTAATAAATCTTGGTGGAATAAGAGAGTCCCCTGACAAATAGGGTATTGCCTACAAAGTTTGTGTTCATTATCCCTGCAATCAATCCCCCAATTTGTCTCACATAACTTAGTACTTTATTATACACCATATGGCAGTCTTCTCTAATGTATGTCATTCCATCAACCTAATCATCTCTACTAACATGGAGAGTGAACAAGAGGGAGACAGAAAGCCTATACCAATTAAAAGAATCTGTAGTGATCCCAGAGATTATGTAGCAAATTTACAGGATGACCTGGCAGACTCTGTGCCAGTGCGTCTAGGACTGCTGGAAATTTGTGATCATTACAGCAAAGTAGATAAATGTATCTAGCATTGTGCTGGGCACTGGGAGAGTTTGTGAGAAGCAGACTACACAGTCATTCAGCCAAAGGACTTCACTTCCCACATGGAAAGGAAGGTCAGGTTGATTGTAAGTGTTAGTAATTACGAGTTTCTGTGCCTGATGCACAGTGAGGCAAAACAAAACAGAAGCATGAGAGTTTGGAACAGAGAAAGGTTAATTAGCAGGGTCATGCAGGGAGATGAGTGGTCTATGCTCCCCAAACCCCAAATTCCATGAAGGGTTTCAGCAAAGCATTTTTTTTAATTTAATTTTTTTTTCTTTTTGTGGCCACACCTGTGGCATATGGAAGTTCCCCAGGCTAGGGGTTGAATTGGAGCTGCAGCTGTGGGCCTATACCACAGCCATAGTAACACTGGATCCAAGCCACATCTGCTTCCTACACCACAGCTTGTGGCAATGCTGGATCCTTAACCAAGAGTGAGGCCAGGGATTAAACGTGCATCCTTATGGAGCCTACACTGGGTCATTAACCTGCTGAGCTACAATGAGAACTCCAGCAAAGCATTTTTAAAGGCCACATGTGTGTGGGGGTGATAGCAGGGTATGTGATTATGTACAGTTCTCTGATTGGTTGATATTGAGGTAACAGTGTGGTTAATTTCATTAATCTTTAGGCACGAGTAGGTCTGGGGGCTACATATTCATCATCCTCAAGTAGTTAATTTCTTCCATTTGGTGGTGGATTTTTGCATCTGAAAAATTGAGGAAATATGCATGAGATGCTATTTGGCTGCTTCAGAGAGGAGCTACAGCAGAGGATATGGGGGAAAAGCCTACCCCAGGAAAGCTCCATAGGTTCCTGTTGGTTACATAAGCAGTACGCTGCCGTCCAAGAACATAGTTTGACTCTCACTGCTGTCAGTGGACTCTCACTGCTCTTGGCTCCTGGGCTCAGGGCAGCAGTCGGTGCTCAGCCAGGGTGTTCTTTCCTGCTGAGTCTGAGACTGGCCCAGGATGTTTTTCCACTTGGTCCCCTGGAGAGCCATACCAGGATCATTAGGTGGTGAAATGAACACCTCATGTCTCAGAATTTGCAGGAAGGCAGTCACGAGGAGATGGATGTGGGCTTTGGAGGCTGGGGAGGGCTTTGTGGAGGAGGTGCATTGATCTGCACATAAAGCACAGTTCATACCCGGTGGGGGGCGAGGTCCATACCTTGATCAATCTTCCTGCCTCATACTGTTGCAGAAACTCGGTCTCTGCCCACTGGTGCCGAATAGAAACACGGAGACAGAGTTTGGGTGAGGGAGAAAAACATAGCTTCATTGCTTTGCCCGGCAAAGGAGACCACAGCAGACTAATACCCTAAAGACTGCTCTACCTGGGAAGAGATTAAGAGGTGGTTTTGTAATCTGGGAGTAGAAAATAGGGCCACGGATAAGGATCAGGGTAGATGCAAGCTTTCATTCTTCTTCAAAGTTGGTATTTAGTAGCCCCAGCACTGGTTCTGGTGGTCCTCCTCTCTGGTTTTTGTTTGTTGAGGGGTTTAGTTTTGCAGAAGAACTCAAAGATATTGTTACGTATATTCCTGGAGAAGAAACCAGGGCCCTGCCCAAGGCTGCACTGTAGTTTCTTGATTGTTCCTCCCTTTTCTCTGCATCCCCTCCCTTCCCTGGTCAGCAACTGCTGGAACAGGCACTTTGGAGCTCAGGGAAGGTCATGGAGACTGAAGCTTATTCCCTAAAAACAAGAAATGGGGGAGTTCCCATTGTGACTCCTGACTAGTATATATGAGGATATGGATTTGCTCCCTGGCCTCGCTCAGTTGGTTAAAAAGCAGTGTTGCTGCAAATTGCAGCATAGGTCCCAGATGTGGCTCAGATATGGTGTTCCTGTGACTGTGGTGTAGGCCAGCAGCTGCAACTCTGATTCGACCCCTAGCCAGGGAACTTCCAAATGCTGCATGTGAGACCCTAAAAAGAAAGAAAAAAATGAAGGGCACAGAAAGGCTTGTGTCCAGAGCCCCACTGGGTCCTGCTGGGTTTCATTACAGGAAGGTTGGAGCCTCTGCAGGAACTTCAGCCTCAGGTCTGTTTGGGAGGGGCTGTGCTGCTGCTGACCGGCTCCATTCTTACCTTTACCTTTCCTCTCTGATGCGGACATCTCCTCCCAAACAGGGCTGCCCCTTGGTGACCCTGCAGGGGAGGGGGAAATGGGCAGCCACTGACCCTGTAAGGAATGGGTCTGGGTTACAATGGTTGGTTATTGCACAGCTAAGGTTTTTTGTCAGTGACTTCTCCCCAGTGAAGCATCTCTGAAAGGCTAAGCCAGCATGGGACTGCCACTCCTCACACCTCAGAATCCCAGGGCAAATGGACTTTCTCTGTGCCTAGAACCAGTATCTACAGTTGTGTGAGTCACACAATATCTGTCCTTGAAGCACTGAGCCTCCCCTATTCCACTTGCAGGTTTTCAAAGGCCTAATCTGGGCACATGTTTCCTCCACTTAAATAGAGCTGCCATGTTAGCTTATTGAGAGGCACCTGCTGGGAAAGATGAGGAAAAAATTCTCTTTGAAGGCTGGGCTTTCACAGAGCTGCAGAGCCCTGTCTAATAAGGAAGGGTGAAAACATTTCCTTCCAACTTGAAAAAAGAACAGCAATCTTTCGGCTTCAGCCAGCACCAAACTGTAGTCAATAGTTCTGTTTTATGCTTTGCTTACTTCCCAGAAATATAGACTATGGCTTGAAATAAAAAACAAATGTCAAGATGATTGAGCAATGTGGGAAGATTTGTCTCAGGAATTATTTTCTTTCCTGCTCTTTGGTGTCTTGGGGGAATTTTCCAGATGTCCAATTCCAAAATGTCAGCCCTGCCTGTGGCACTGCCCTGAGCGCCCCACCTGCTCCTATTCTCCTCTGACATCCTCACAGAAAATTTAAATTTGAGAAAAATAAGATGCTCCCTGATCACAAAGAGATATTTCCTATGGTTGTCCAGGGTTAGTGAGAGTCAGAGAGAGGAGATTTTACCGAGAGAGTCCTCGCTAGACCAGTGCATCCCAAGCCCACAACTTATTCTGTTGGTTAAGACCATCTTGACATTGGATTTTGAAACTGCTACATTCACACTTTTCCAGCAGGGTCAGTATTTGCATTGAAAAAAAAATCACTCTCTGCAGTAAAAACTCCTCCAACTTCTTTTTTATTAACTTAACGGCTTTTTCTAGAACAGATGATAGATGAAGCCAGAGGACGCAGTCTGGCCATAAAAGACATCTTGATTCAATCAGGTTTGCCAGAACACAACTGCAGGGTAAAATCCAAAAAGTGACTGGAGAAATCAAGATGCTGCTGAGGCAATTTCTTGGCCAGGAATCTTTTGGCTGCTTCTTGTTTTTAAATTCTTTCATTTTACATTTCGGGAAACGATTCTCAAATTAAAGCCAAAATCCTAAGTGCAGAAAGATAAATCATGTGTTGTTTGCTACGAATTCTGATTATTTCCCTCGAAGGAGTAGCCAAGAGCTAATTTCTCATATAAAAATACTTTTGCCTGTTAATGATTAGCAGAATTAATTGGGTCCTATAGAGGCCAATTTTAGCTAAGTAAAAGACAAATAATTTAGAGTCAGAAAGGACCTTAGAGAACACTTCATGTAGTCTCTTCTCCTTACTGGACCAGAGATGATGAAAGCCTTGTCTGAGAGCACACAGCGGATTGGGTACACAGAGAGGACAGAGAGGTGTCTCACCCAGCACTCATTCTGGCATGTCAGTTCTCTAGGCTATCTGACTATTACCAATGAGGCTCTCTGCCATTGTTTACATAAGAGTGTCTCTAGGATGAGATTTTATTCCTTAGAACTAAGAGATGAAAATAGAGAAATCACATGTGTAGCATCAGCACCCAGAGGACGCCTTTTTAAAATCGAATGTGAGAGCCAGCCTGCTATTTGACCAAATCCACCTGATGGCCTCGGTGGCCTTGTTTCTGAAAAGAACTTTTTGTGATCTCTGCATGGTGTGGAAGTCTAAATCAACAGACACAGAACACTGAACCCAGAGGAAGGCCCTGTCAGAATGAAATGTGGAAATGATGTTTAGATCCTATCAAGGAAACTGAAAAGTAAACATTACCAGGGCTGGCTGCAATAGGATAGCACACATGGGGATGGGACAGAATGTTCCTTAGCCTGGCATGGCAGGGCAGGGGACAGGTCAGCCCCCAGAGCCTGCTAGAAAGCTCAGCCATGCCAGGCACTGACAGAGCCATAGTGCCTTCCTGCCCCTGTCACTGGCCAATTGTATGCGGTCAGGATACAAACCATGGCCAGCCTTCTGGCAATGAATTATCAGCATAATGATTCAACTAATGGATTAATTTCAGACTGCTGCCAGTGATCAGACTCATGTTTTCATTTGCATTTTTGTAAAAGAGACCAGTTGGCTCCAAATACTTTTCTCCAATAGTAATACTGCAGTATCCAATAAGGACTCTGGGGTTGTTTTACTTTAAGGCTTATATTGAAAGAAGTCTGACATGATTGCTCTTCTCATCTATTATTCAATGAGTGTATTCCAGCTGGACGGAAAGATGGATCTATCTGTTCAGACAGATCTGTCTGTTTTCTGTCTGACTCATTGTTGCTAACAGTTGTTAGGGAAGCAGAAAGCTTCTCAGTCAATTGATGTGTTCCAGCTGTGCAACTTTGGAAATTATTATTTCCACTGAAAAAAGTGTGGGTGACTTTTTCTAATGTCCCTTCCATTAAAAAAAATAAAGAGTTGTTATGGGATGCCACTTTTCAATTTTTCAGAAAGATTTAAAATTGATGGATTAATTTTTTGCAAACACAAATGAGTTGTACTGAAGGGAGCTTCAGATCCTCTGATAATTTGCCGGGCTCCATGCAGAAGCTTTCATGGTGGCTCCAAATATCCAACCTTCAAACCCAATACTGATGTTTCATGCACTGAAAGTAGCAACAGTTGCTGCTGTTTCCTCTTCCTCTTTCTTTCCCCCTTTTTCCTCTTCCTTCCCTTCTTCCTTTCAAAAAAGCTTTATTGAGGTATAATTCACATAGCATTAAATTTACTCATTTAAAGTGTACAATTCAATGATCTTTTTAAGTATATTTGCAAGGGCTATGCAGCCGTTAACTACCATCAATTTTAGAACATTTTCATCACCCCAAAAAAGGAAGCCCTGCTCCCCTTAGTTACTAACAGCATTCAATCCCTGCACCTCACACTAGCCCTAGGCAAGTGTAGACAAGTGTCTTTATAGATTTGCCCAGTCCAGGTATTTCCTATCAGTGGAATCATACAATATGTTGTCTGTTGTGACTAACTTCTTTCACTGAACATGATGTTTTAAATGTTCATTCGTGCCCTAGCTCCTATGGGTATTCTATTTGTTTTAATAGCCATATAATATTCTATTGCATGGATGTACCACAATTGTTTATGCATTCATCTATGGATGGAGATTTGAGTTATCCATTTTTGATTATTATGCACAATGCTCCATGTTTCCATTTCTCTTGGGTGCATACCTAGGAGTGGAATTGCTGCATAATATGGCAACTGTGCTTACTTAGCCTTTTGAGAAACTGCAAGACTGTTTTCCAAAGTGGCTGCACCGTTTTACACTCCCCCAGCAGTGTGTGAATGTTCCATTTTTTCCACATTCTCTCCAACACTTGTTATTATTTGTCTTCATTTTTATGAGAGCCATCCTACTGGGAGTATAGTGATAAAGGCTCCTTAAAATCTTTTTGAAGGTATTTTGGTGATGTCTTTCAGCCCAGATGGATTCTTTGTGAGTGAGAAAGGAAAGCAGATAGCACCAGCCCCACATGTTTCCAGATGTGAGCTGCAGTAGGAGAGCAGCTTTGTTCATGCTCTGTCCTCTGTTTGGAAAAAGGCTGAGCACATAGTAAGCACAGAAACATTTGTAGAATGAATGCCTAAATGAGTTCATGAAGAGCCTACTGTATGCTAGCATTGGTGTGGATGCAGAGGTACACAAGACATGGACCTCCTTCCAAGGAGCTTAATTTTTTGAAGAAAATAGAATGGAATTATTCCTGAAAGGAAGTCACTGATGGAGAAGGGTACATGTTAGAAGAAAGTGTACTCATTTCTAAGCCACTGAAGTATAGGTGATGGAAACTTGAGCTCCTTTGATCTTAGCCTGATTTGTACAGTCTGGCTTCCAGGAAATGGTAGGGAACAAAATACTAGTCACTAAAATTTCAGTGAAAGATGTAGCCTTCCACATAATAGCTGAAACCTCCACAGACAGTATCTATCTATCTATATCTATCCATCTATCTAATCTATTATAATCTTTCATCTTCACCACCTGTCCAGGAACAAACTCATCTCATTATCTCTAAGATATATTTTATGTAGCTTTTTACAATAATGGTAATAATAACCATTCTAAGCAAATATTCCACCATTTACTAATTTTATTTCTATTATGGTTTATTTCCATTTTTGTTATAAATAATGCTTCAAAGGAACCTATTTGTCAGTTTTCTTTGCCAAATTTCACTTTAAAAAAAAATAATGGTACAAATGAGTTTCTGATCTTTCAGTGTTCCCCTCATGGTGATTCAGGAACTCAGGCCCCTTCCATCTGTGGCTGCCTATCCCCTATGACCCCTGGGTCTGCTTCTAACTGACAGAGGGCAAGAGCATGGAAGGTATCTGTTTCTTACCCATGTGGCTAAGAGGTGGCACCCATCCTTTCAGTTTCCATGTCATTGATGACAGCTTGACACGTGGCCTCACCTTAATGCAGGAGGTTCTGGCAATGTAGCCCTGACTGGGCAGACATTTTCCAGAAACAGCTATGTATTCTCAAAGGAGGACCATGAATTTTGGGTGGGCACTTAGTCTTCTCTGCCATTATAGATTTTTGGTGGTATGACCACTATTCATTTTGATGACTTGGTACATTTTGCTCAGTAGTCCCCACTTCCGTCCCTACTGAAATATTTCCATGTATTTATTTCTGATTATGAAAGACATACATTTGGTCTTAGTCAATTCCAATAATTTATTCATGAGACTTGTTTATTATATGTAGAGACTAATTTTATTTTTATTGGGCTAGCTCTACTTGGCACTTTTTTGTTTTAATGCTTATACCACTCTGGTTAATTATTTTGACTCCTGTTACTATATAGAGAAATTGGTTAAGACTTTATCGATGATGACGTGAAATAGCAGGGAGAGATTAGTTCAATCTATTTCAAAAAGATTAAAATGGGCCCTAACCAAAGAAATTTGTTTTTTCCAAGGAAACTACACAACTGCAAAAAATATCTCAGCTTAACTATAGGGTCTTATTCAAAATAAAAAAAATAACCTAGTGTTACCTAGAAATATTTTTATTTATCATCTTTCCTTTTCCCTGAGCTAGTTATTTTGTATAAATCTGTTGCTTTCTAAAATGATTATAATTAAGGTGTCACTCTTTTTTAGATGAATTCTTTGGGGGCTTCTATTTTGAGGTCTTCTAAGACTTAAGCTTTAATTTAAAATACTTGCCTCCACCTCTTACACCCATGCCCATAACTCCCAAATCTGAAAAAAAACAATAAAAGAAAACAGTTGTTTTAAGTGTTAATATTATTGTTATAATGCAGTCAAAGAAATAGCAAAATTTTCACTAAGGTAAAATGACTCAGTTTTAGTTGTTCCAATCCTTATTTTTTCTTCAGGACATTAATAAGTTGTAAGAAAGCCTAATGAAGAAGAAGAAGAATTTGATATCACCTATACTTAATTGGAATATCTTCTTAATTTTACCATGTAAGGGAGAACAATTGTTGAGGCAGTATAAGAAAATTGTGCATGATTCATTCAACAATGAATGAAATGTTGAGGCAGTATAAGAAAATTATGCACGATTCATTCATTCATTCAACAATGAATGAAATGTTGAATTTTCTACTTGTGCCAGGCACTGTTCTAGTCAGGGTCTAGCTAGATGTGTCCAGGGGTCCAGATGCCTCTAGATGTATCTGACAATGAAACAAAGTTTCCTGCCTTTGAGAGACTTACATTTTAGCAGGGTGTGGCAAGAGAATAAATAACCAGTAAACTACATAGTAACTTGAAATGTGCATTGCAACATTTCCACTTATTATGTAACAAGTAACAAATGTTATATAATAAGTAAACTACTTAGTAAGTGGAAATATCCTACTCTGCTTCATGAAGAGGATGTTATTGATTTGGGTTTATATTTTAAATGTATTATCTCAGCATAAAAATTACCGTGGCATAAGGAGCTGAAAGTTTAAATGAGTTAACCAGGTCAGGCCTTATTAAGAGGGTACATTTAAGACCCAAAGGAGGAAGCCAGCCAGGCATATATCTAAGGGAAGAGGTTTCCAAGCAGAAGAAAGCAGAGCAAAGGCCCCGAGGATGAAGTATACCTATAATTTGAGGAACAGCAAGAAGTTCAGTATAGTTGGATTGGAGTTGGGGTTGGTGGGAGATCTAGGAATGAGGTCAGAAAGAAATAGTGTTAGACAAACAATGTGAAGTCTTATGGACCATATCCCATTGTAAGAACTTTGATTTTATTTTTAAGAGAAATGGAGATCCATCAAGAGTTTCAAGCAGAGGGGTGACAGGATTGAATTCCATTTTTGCAGAATTATCCAGGGTGTAGTGTTAAGAATGGAGAATAAGAAGACAAGGGCAGAAGCACAGAGGTCACTTAAGGGCTACTGCAATATTCCATGCATGAGACAGTGGAGTATTAGACCAGGGATGTGGCAGGGAAAGTAATGAGAAATGGTTGCCTTCTGTGTATATTTTGAAGATAGAACCAACAGGGTTTTCTGATAGATTAGATATGAGGCCTACAGGAAATAGAGGAGTCAATGATTCTTATATTACTGCCGAAATATTTACTGACCCTACCTGCTGGGAGAATTCTGTTGGGTTTGGATGTGACTCTCTCTGGCCAGTGAATTAGGAATGGAAAGTGATGTTCCCCTATCTAGCAGAATCTTTAAATGCCACCATGTTAGATCCTTCTGTCCTTTGCCAGGAGAAAATCAATGTCTTAGAGGGGGCTGCTCTTTCAGTCTGGACCTTAGACCAAGAAGACTTGAAACACAGCCAGAGCCCACCCTCTGCTGATATATAACACAAGCAAGCAGTAAACACTGCTTTGTAAGAAACTGACACTTGTCATTTTTGTTAAAGTAACATAAGTCAGTGAAAGCTCATGGATACAGATGCCTTCAAAGATTTTGTCCTGAGCAACTGAAAGGATAGATTTTATCAACTGAGATGGAAAGAATATGGGAGGAGCAGGTTTTAAAGGGAAGATTAGGAGATTCATTCCTTTATCTTGCTTTTGACACAAAGCCTGCGCTCTTTACTCCATAGTAATTGCCTTCCAAATAAAGCTAAATTGTTCTCCGAGAAGCAAATTTCATGAATGTTTCCCAAATTGCTTCTTAACTAGCCAAGTATGGTACAAGATTTGCTAACAGCTGGTGACTTATATTTCCTACCATTTGTCCAGTGTTTACCATTGAGGTATGTTCTATTACTGTTGACTCTAAATTAAAAGTTCTTACCCAACCTAAAGTGTGACTTTAAGCTCATCAGTGGTGCCATATAGAAAGCTCCAAATATCAGGTGAAAATGCCAGTCTCCCCTTTGTTCAGAGGCAGGCAACCACTTAGCAAACTCACAGGTTGCTTTGAAATTTAGAGATGTCATCAGTACATAATGATGATTAAATATGTGTGATGGAAAGCTTCCAAGTGGTGTTCTAGTACAAAAGCCACTTCTGATTCCGTTAGTTTGCTTAATTCCTACTGCCAACAACAAGAAGATGGATCAAATGGCCATGTCTGGACTCTCACAATATTAGCTTCTGTGATAGAAATCTTAAAAAAAATGTCTCTTCATGAATTGTGTAGCTGGAGGCCTGAACACTCAACATGGATTGTCTTATTTTAAAAGGTAGTGGGAGTTCCCTGGTGGTCTGGTGGTTAGAACTCAGTGTTTTCACCACTGTAGCCTGAGTTCAATCCCTGGACTGGGAACTGAGATGCCACATCAAGCTGCTGCACACCTCTGCCAGAAAAAAAAGAAAGAAAAGGAAAAGGTATAGTAATACCCAGTTTTTTGTTGAAATGTAATGGAATATGTTAGGATATAAATATGTACATTAACAAAAATCTTTTTATGGCCGTACCTATGGGATATGGAAGTTCCTGGGCCAGGGACTAAATCTGAGCTGCAGCTACAACCTATACTACAGCTGTGGCAATGCCAGATCCTTTAACCCACTGTGCCAGAACTCCTAAATATATACATTTTTGAAGGTTATGGAAACTTCCACTATTTTATTTTTATTTTTTAAGTGAAAGTATAGTTGATTTACAGTGTTGTGCCAATTTTTTGCAAAGTGACCCAGTCACACATGTATACATATTCCTTATGTTATCTTCCATCATGGTCTCTGCCAAGACATTCGCTGTAGTTCTGCTATTATAACATGAACAGTGATTTCTAACAGCCTGTGGCAGTTAGCTCATGGAAAGGATATTCAGGCTTTGTTAAAGTGCTGTATTCATTGCAGAGCCTGAATTTGCAATGGGGACCTTGTATAAAGGCTGGCATGTTATCAGAAAACATAGACATTTACTGAAGAGTCTTCACATCCTAAAGACATATGATATGTAGCCTGCATGGTGAGAACAAAATAAATCTTCCAGTTGTAGTGGATGTGATGACTAACTGGACCTGTGCATCAGAGGTCCTAATCCCCATTCTGGGAAAGATTCTGACCACAGAGATGACCGTGTGACCCAAGCTAGGATAATCAAAGGCCTTCTTTGGAATTACATTGTGGTTTTTTTTTTTCTTAATAGATTTTATTTCAATTATAGGTGTACATAAATCATCACAAGTCAATTTTACAAATTTTGTATCCCAAATTCCCAGTGCATCCCCCCACCCCCCAGATTGTCTTATTTGAAAAACCAAGGTTTTCCAAACATTGTGTTTTAATGGCTGGAAAATACATACCCTCTTTCTGGTAGGGTTGCCAGACTCTCAGTGGTCATGTTTCAGCCACCCAGCCAGGAAGTCATGTCTGTAGTAGGAGGTAATGAGATTGTTGAACATGTGAAAACAAGCCAAGATGAGATGCAAGAGAGGTATTGAGTTCAGTCCCCAGGTCTAATTCCAGAGGCCAGGCTCTGAAATGTATCCTTAAATTCTGTAAGCATTACCTTTTCAAAAATTACACTGCTAGTCATTAATTTTCATACTTCAGCTATGATCCAGTGAAAATATCAACTACCCAAATTATTGCTATAAAAAATCTGGTTTAGTTGGTGACTTAACTTAGGCTGCTCTAACAAAATACTATAGACTGGCTGCCTTAAGCAATAGACATTTTTTTTTTTTCTCATAGCTCTGGAAGCCGGAAGGTCTAAGATCAAGATGCTGTCAGTATAGGTGTCTGGTGGGGTCTCTCTTCTGGGATTGCAGATGGACACCCTCTTGTGGTGGAGAGAGACAAAGATCTGATCTTTCTTCCTCTTTTTATAGGAAGACAAATCCCACGATGGGGGGGGGGGCTACCCTCATGATCTCATCTAAACCTAATCACCTCCCAAAGGCCTCACCTCCCAACATGATCAGACTGGGGGGTTAGGGCTTTAACATTTGAACTTTGAAGGGACACAAACATTCTTCCTTAACACTTGAGAAGAGATTCTATAGTGAAATAGAAGGCAGTAAGAGGGAGGAAGAAGGAAGGAATAAAAAAAGAGAAGGAAATAAAAAGCATAAAAATAATTTTTGTTATTAAAGCGTAGTTGCTTTACAGTGTTGTGCCAATTTCTACTATACAGCAAAGTCACCCAATGATTGCCATATATATATATATATATATATATATATATATATGTGTGTGTGTGTGTGTATATATATATATATGTGTGTGTGTGTGTGTGTGTATGTATGTATGTGTGTATATATATATATATATATATATATATATATATATATATAAATCAGGTCCAGGGATTGAATTTGAGCTGCAGTTGCACCTGTATTACAGCTGTGGCAATGCCAGATCCTTTAACCCACTGTGCTGGGACTCCTAAATATGTGCAGTTATATATGTATAAATTGCCTTTCTTATATTATCTTCCATCATGGTTTATCCCAAGAGACTGACATTGCTCCTTGTGCTATAAAGTAGGACGTCATTGCTTATTCTTTTAAATATAATAGTTTGCATCTACTAACTCTAAGCTCTCTGTCCATCTGACTTTCTCCCCTCTCCACCTTGGCAACCACAAGTCTGTTCTCCATGTCTGTGAGTCCATTTCTATTCTATCAGTAGGTTCATCTGTGCCACACTTTAGATTCCACATATAAGTGATATCATATGTGTTGTATTTCTGTTTCTGACTTCACTTAGTATGAGAATCTCTAGTTCCATCGATGTTGCCGCAAATGGCATTATTTTGTCCTTTTTTATGTCTGAGTAGTATTCCATTGAATATATGTACCACATCTTCTAAATCTGTTCATCTTTTGATGGATATTTAGGTCATTTCCATATCTTGACTGTTGTGAATAGTGCTGCTGTGAGCATTGGGGTGCATGTATCTTTTTGAATGATAGTTCTGTCTGGAACTAGATCATTCTATCTACCTCATTGTAGTTTTGATTTAGATTTCTCTAATAATTAGTGATGCTGAGCATTTTTTCATGTGCCTGCTGGCCATCTGTATGTCTTCTCTGGAAAAATGTCTATTTAAGTCTTCTTCCCATTTTTTATTTTTTTCTTGTTGAATTATATGAGCTGTAGTTTGTATGTTTTGGAGATTAAGCCCTAGTTGGCTGCACCATATGCAAATATTTTCTACCATTCCATAGGTTGTCTTTTTGTTCTCTTCATGGTTTCCACTGCTGTGCAAAAGCTTACAAAGTTTGATTAGGTCCCATTCATATATTTTTGTTTCTATTTCTCCTCTTGGGAAACTGACAAGAAAACAATTGTACTGTTTATGTCAGAGAATGTTTTGTCTATATTCTCTGTGGTGTCATATATTATGTTTAACTCTTTAAGCCATTATTAGTTTGTCTTTGTGCATGGTGTGAGGATGTTTCATTGATATACACGCAGCTGTCTGGTTTTCCCAGCACTCCTTGTTAAAGAGACTGTTTTTCCCCCCGTTTTATATTCTTGCTTCCTTTGGTGAAAATTAATTGACTATAGGTTTTGGTTTTATTTCTGGGCTTTCTATTCTGTTTCCTTGATCCATATGTCTGTTTTTGTGCTATTAACACACTGTCTTGATTACTGTAGCTTTTCTAATATTGTCTGAAGTCTGGAAGAATTAAGCCTCTTGCTCCCCCACCCCAGGACTGCTTTGGCAATTCTGGGTCTTTTATACTTCCATATAAATTTTTTAGATTAATTGTTCTAGCTCTATGAAAAATGTTATGGGTAATTTGATAGGGATAATATTAAATATGTACTTTGCTTTGGATAGTATGGCCATTTTAACAACATTAATTCTTCCAATCCAAGAGCATGGAATATCTTTCCATTTCTTTGAATCCTCTTTAATTTCCTTGATTAATATTTTAAAGTTCTCAGCATATAAGTCTTTCACTTCATTAGGTTTATTCCTATGTATTTAATTTTGGGGATATGATATACTTTTTATATTCCTTTTCTAACATTTCATTGTTAGTATACAGAAATGCAACTGATTTCTGAATGTTAATCTTGTACCCTGCTACTTTGCTGAATTTGTTGATCAGATCGAGTAATTTTGTGTGGAGTCCTTAGGGTTTTTTATATACAGTATCATGGCAGCTGCATGCAGTGACAATTTTGGTATCCAGTCTTCCAATTTGGATACTGTTTTTTTGCCCTTCCTTCCTTCCTGCCTTCCTTCCTTCCTTCCTTTTGTCTGATTGCTGTGGCTAGGATTACTTCCAACACAATGTTGAATAAAAGTGGGAGTGGGCATTCTTGTTCCATATTATACTGGGAAAGCTTTCAACTTTTTTTCCACTGAGTATTATATTGGCTATGAGCTTGTCATAAATGGCTTTTATTATGTTGAGATGAATTCCCTCTATCCCACTTTGGTAAGAGTTTTTGTTATAAATGGATGTTGAATTTTGTCAAAGGCTTTACAGTATTAAAATTTCCAGTGCCCTCAGAAATTGTCCCTCCCAATTCCATGGGTCAATACATTCTTCTCTTTCTCTTTTTTTTTTCCTGCCCATTTTCGATTGGCTTTCTGTCACTTGCAGTTGGTTAATTTACCTTTTCTTTGAAAGTGTGACAAAAATTATTGTGGCATAGATTATATAATTAAAACATTTGGGTACATTTCTAATGGGAATTTCTCCAATTTACTTGTTTAAACAGTGTCCTCATACAGTGATTCCCTCTCATCAAGTGTCATAAACATGAACTGTGACCTCTGCCCTTACTTGAGTAAACATGAGGATGACATCATGTTGTAAACTCCCACAAAAGAGCTGATGAAAATTTACGTGAAATAAAAATGAATATTAAAGCTTGATCACTACATGAAAACATGGGCCACTGTAGGTTCTAGGAGATGCTGATTGAAGATAAAAGTGAAGCAAATGTAAAAAGATATAAACTTTTAGGGAAAATTCTTCTTTTTCTTTTTTCTTTTTTTTAAATTCTATTAATGGATTTTATTTCAGTTATAAGTGTACATAAATCATCACAAGTCAATTTTACAGATTTTGTATCCCAAATCCCCAGTGCATCCCCCACACCCCAGATTGTCTTATTTGAAAAACCAAGGTTTTCCAAAGTCTGTGAGTCATTGTCTGTTCTGTAAGAAGGTTCATTGTGTCTTTTTAGTTTCCACATGTAAGCGGTAGCATTGGGTGTTGCTGTCTAATTGTCTGACTGGTTTCACTTTGCATGATAATTTCTAAGTCCATCCATGTTGCTATAAATGTTGGTAATTT